>OU015745.1:80268364-80286869 GCA_907169655.1 Acomys percivali | reverse complement strand
AGAGAGAGAGAGAGAGAGAGAGAGAGAGAGAGAGAGAGAGAGAGAGACAGAGACAGAGACAGAGAGACAGAGAGAGTGTTTATATGTATTCAGGTACACATGTGGCTACAGGGATATACATGTGTGTATATGTGCTTGCATAGCACCTCAGGTAGCCTTCTTTAGACACTCCCCACCTCAACATCCCCTGCCCCACTTTTCAGACAGGATCTTTTAATGACTAGAGATAAGCAACTACGATACATTAGCTGACCAACAAGTCCCAGAGGACTCCCTGTAATAATCTCCCCAGTGCTGGGTACATGCCACTGAATCCAGGTGGGTTTGTTTTTGCTTTTTGGTTTGTTCGTTTTGTTTTGTTTTGTTTTACCATGGACTGAGGGAATCAAACTCACCTTAAGACTTGCAAAGCAAGTACTTTACCAACAAAGCCATTTTCCCAGCCCTTAACTTTGTTTTATTAAATAATTTCCCAAGGAGGATATGTTTGCCTACGTATGTTTACTAAGGTCCAAAGGCTTTCTTGAATTAAGCTGTTCTGTTGTTTTAATTTGTTCCGTGTGTCTTCACCCACACTAGGTTGTTTCTAGCCTTTCCATCTTCAGATGATTTTATGGTGCCCTCGAAAAACAAGTTTCTTAATTGAGTGCTTGAAATGGTATACGAAAAATTTAACACCCATGCAGATCTCTTTGAAAAGTATTTTGATTTCTTGCAGTGCACATGCACAGATTACTAGCAGATCACCTCAATTCTCCAGTACATTATGGCAATCTTATGTCAATTTTCAAACTTTAATATATCAAATTTCCAGTTTTCCTTACCTCTAACTAAATTATGAGTGTTATTTAACCCATTGGCTTCCTGTCTTCTTTGCTCTCATTGGTTGCCTGGGAGTTTAATATGAAATTCAGTATTCAAGTACGACCACCACAGTGAATCTGCTTTGTTCACACAACAATGATTTATTCTACTTGTAACCTTATTGCTGGGTTGTATTTGTATCTATCATTGCAAAGATTCTTAAATTAGTGTTCAATAATAATTTTCTCATTACCTGCTATTACTCACATTATCAGGCACAACAAACCGCATCCCAAGTAGACCAGATATATTCTTTATTTCTTGTCTCAGCAGAGATTAGAAATCCAAAAGCAAGGTAACAAAGAAACAAAATAGTCTAATGATATTTGATTAAATAAAAATAGAGAAAAATGATATAACAGGTGCACAAATTCTATATTGCAGGTAGGCACAAAAAATTATGGTTAGCTAAGAATGGTGAGGCAGAAGATGGAAACAGTAACTGAATGTTCAAAGAATCATTGGAGTTGCCAGTCAGAGCTCTTACCATAGATTGGCACAGCAAGCAAAGGGTGAGATAAAAGAAAAGAAAATTAAGGATTCAGAGAAGAGACTGGTGAAGCCAGGGATGAATAATGTGGGGCCACTGTTGCCGAATGAAGCATGGGTGGAGAAAGCTTATTTAAAAGCCCGTTCCTGAGACGATAAGCCAGAGCCTCTCCTTCTAGAAACAGGACCAAATATTATTCTTTGTGTTCTTAAGACTTGTATGAGTTCTTTAATTACCACCCAAGAGATTTGTTTACCAAGTAAAAAACAAGAAACAATTGTTGCCCCAGGGCTAAGAGTAACTAAGGAAAAAGAAACACACCTGCTTTCTTGGTCACCAATACGAACATTTTACTTTCTTGCATATTGAATGGTAAGCTGAAGGCAGGAGTTGGAAGGAACACAGGCTGCTCTAGGGGGGATGATTCAGCCTGACTGTTAGCCTTGCAACACCCGTGTGGGTGGCTGCTTGTGCAATCTTCGGCCGTAATCTTCCTGCCTTTAATGAAGCGCTGCTTTGACGGTCTCTTGATGTGTTTGCCTGTTAGAAGCAGGACATACATGGGGTTTCTTAATGGAACCTCATCACATTTAAAGTCATGATTGAAAAATTGTTTGCCCTAGGTTAAAAAGTCCTGTTTAGCTCCAGAGAGAGCACAAGAGAGAAAAGGAAGTGCTAATCATAAAGTCAGAGCTTGCTGCTGATGGCGTTGGATTTGGGGAGTTCTCATGAAAGAATAAAATACATTTGAAATATATTTGAATAACTTGAAATGTTGCACAGAAAATATGAATATAAAGAACAAGAAAAACAATACTTGAAACGCCAATGAAATTGTCCGTTGATTTTTTTTTGTTTACAATTTTAAAAAATGAATAAGAATTGTTTCTAAGTACAGAGCCTCACCTCAGCTTTCAACTTGTTTCATTTTATCTTCCTTAGTCAACAGCTACTGATTGCACAGTAGATGGTGTGTCCTTTGCTAGTGTTAGAGACTGCAAGGGGTCAAACATGGACCCATTTCTCAGCGGTTCAGATCAGCTTGGTGAAAACCCTTATATATTTGTCAGTAATTCACTTATGAATGAGTATTTCCAAATTGAGGGAAATGCCTCCGGAAAGAAGAATGCTTCTACGAGTGCTCTTGATAAAGGGAAAGAAGAAAAACCACAGGGATTTGTCTTTTGATCTTAGAAATGAGCTGCATAGTAGGGGTCCGGACTGTGGGTTGCTCTGACTGGCGCAGGAATCAGGGATTTAACATAGTGTTCTCTGGACAGTTTAAGCTAGTCCATAATGTTCTACAAGGCTGCTGTCCTGAGTGCTACCTGCAGTGGTTTTGTTGCTCCTGAGCCAGTGCTGTCACCATTCTCCATGGTCTTCCAATCCATTGCCACAGAGTTTCCAGAGAGCCATTTCTAGAATGCCACACTCCTGGTCACTGCTTCCCCAAGTTACTCCTTCACATGGCTGCATTGCTGTGCTCCATATTTATGTAAATCAAGTTCAAAGTTCTGGCAAGCCGGGCACACCGTGACCATGCCAGACTGTAACCAGTCTTACCAGATTCATCTTTCACCACTCTTTTCCACACCCTGTGCACATAAATTGAGAAGCCTGGTTAAAATTTTTTATGGCAAAATGATTCCCTTCCCTCATATAGGTGTAAATATTTTATTTACTTGATTAATTTATTTTCTGGGAAGCATTCCTGGCCTCCTTTGCCTGGAAAACCAAAATCTCCAGATCAAATATAAGTCTGCCGTTGAAAGTCTCTCCAATCCTATTAGCTAGAGTCACTCTGTCCTTTCTTGGTGTTTCTTTAACGTCTTAGATCTTCAAGAGTGTTTGCGCTCATATTTTATATTTCCATGAACTTTGTTTTACTTCCAATATCAATTTGTAAAATTTCTGAGAGTGAGGACTGGTCTTGTGTTTTCCAATACTTTTATTTTTGCTGTTCCTGGGAAGGGAACTAAGACAATGCTGTTTATAAATTAGTGTATGATTGTGGAGCAAAGGCAAGATCATTGGGCCTACAGTGTTGCCTTTCTTTAATTCTCAACAGTCCTGGCTGGATTTTTGTCACCTTGATACACACCCGAGCTGAAGAAGAGGAACTCTGAATTGAGAAAATGCTTCCATAAGCTTGGTCTATAGGCAAGTCTGTCAGGCATTTTCCAGATTAATGATTGATGTAGGAAGGCACAGAGCACGGTGGGGAGTGCTGTGCTTGGGCAGCTGGTACTGCATTGTATAGGACAGCAGATTGTTCAAAGAAGTCACGGAAAGCAAGCCAGTAAGCAGTGTTCTTCTGTGACCTCTTCTTCAGTTCCTGCCTTGAGTTCCTGCCCCAACATTCTCAACATACTAGATTCTTTTTTTGAGAAGAAAAAGGAATGTGTAATTGATCTGTATATGAACAATGTCAGCATTATCATTCTTAGCAAACTGTTGTCTGAGTGTCTAGAGCAATTGTGCCTTCAGAAAGATGAGAAAAAGAATATTTTTTTATTTTTCGTCTGACCTTCTAGAATGTATTTATTATTAATTTCCATCTACATTTTGTTCCCAGCTATTTCCATTCTTGGAGCAGCTCATTTAATTTATTCTTTTCATAATGAGATCTGCTAGGCACACCTGTTATAATCAGGCCTAAGTTTAGGACAAGAAGCACAAGAAGGACACTACTTTTATGGAATGTGTGCAAAAGAACAAATTTATTATACTTATAAAAGTACTCATGGTAGGGTAGACTATTAAGTTCACTTTTCTTTCCTGGTAATGTACAACATCTCCTTCATAAAAACAAGGGTTGATCAGGTGGTGTTGGCTTAAAAAGAAAAGTTTCAATGTAGAAATGGAAAATGATTTGTTAATGCTTTCTGTTAACTTAGATATGATTCTTAACTTGTAGGATTGAGAGAGAGAGAAAGAAAGTGGGGAGAAAGGAGGAGGAGGAAACAGAGAAAGAAGAGGAGGAGGAAGAGAAGAAGGAAAGGGCTTATTTGTCTTATATATCCTGGGTCATATCCACTGAGAGAAGCCAACTCAGGAACTCAAGGGAGGAACCTACGGGCACAAATTAATTGTTCTCCATGGCTTGTTCAGCCTCTTCTCTTATATAACCCGGAATATCTGGCCAGGGCTAACACTGCTCATGGAAACTTGGGCCTTCTCACATTAATCATTCGCCAAGAAAATGCCGGGTAAACTACAGGCAAATCTAAAGAAGGTATTTATTCACTTGAGGTTCTATCTCTCCAAATGACTCCAGCCTGTGTCAAATTGATAAAAACAAAAACAAAAATCTAACCAGCACACACACACACACACACACACACACACGGAACCATAATTAAAAAGAGACAAGAATATACCTATGTGAGCACAGCAGAGAAGAAGAACCATTCTCGCTGACCCAAGAACATACCAAGACCTTGTATGGACTCACTAATCATGTGCACTGGCAGACAGAACCTAGACAGCACCAAAGAGATGGCCATGCTTCTGAGCCCATATGGACAATGCTGCAGGTCTGATATTGCTCATGAACATGGGAAAAACAAAACTTCTGAAAAACAGGGATCATGCACTGATGACCGAGGACCAGATATGACTGTAGCAACCTTAGCATAGACCTGAATGTATAGATTGGATAGACCTGAAGCCCCAATCAGAACTTGGACCACCACATAAAAGGAGCAGAAAGCCCTGGTAGACTGACAGATCGAAATGTAAATGAGTACAAAATATAACAAAAATGAAAGTTAAATTTCTTGCACATTCAAGTGTATGAATTGAGGCTCAAATGTGCTACAGTGAGAAGGCTTCCCAGGGGTGGGAGGAGGTGTGACTATCTCATGATCGAATAAACGATGAGCCTGAATTGTCTATTGTAAAGTCAAGTGATGTATGCCAAGTTTCTAGACCACAAAAACATGATCAATAAATGGAAACTCAGAAAATTCTCATGAAAACGTCAACTTCAGAAGACCAGTAATAACCATAGGCATGGTATGATAACAGCATGACAACTGAAGAAATAATTCAGAGTCATCACCACTGAGGCTTGAGTGGTCCTAAATATAACACAGATGAGACCTGAGTTTGGCTGAGAAAGAACAGTCATATATAGATTAGTAACAGAAATAAACCATGACACAGAAAATTTGTGCATAATGTGTTTGAGGGACATGAGAAGTAGAAATTGTGGGCCATTGTTGAAAAGGTACAAAGAAATTGACTAGACCAAGAGAGAGGAGGTATGGACATAGATGTGAATGGAGGGCATTTCTTTGAAATTTGGTATATAAAATATTCCCAGTGGTATAGTTTTGCTTTGAGCAAGCTGAGAACATTGTCACAAGAGATTTCTGTATGACAGCTATTTTGAGGAGAGATAATATACTCAAAAACCAAAGCCAACCAAAACCAAACAAACAGAACTTGGATTAAAAACTGGAGACCAGCATAAAAATTAATGGTTAAGACTTTTTTATGGTTGTGCTTTCACAATTTAATCTTTATAATAAAGATCATTTATGTTTGTTACTTTGCAAATGTTAGACTAAATGCTAGTATCTAAAATACAATTGTATTGCACAAATGAAAGAGTAAACAGGGTTTACTGTTGCTTAATTTTCACACTGAGCTAGAAGACTATGTGGGATGTGGATATGATTTGAGAAAGTAATTGGCAAATTGTCACATTCCCGAGGCAGGAGTTATATGGACAGGAGTGCAGTCTTTTACAAACGTGATTCAGATCTGTCTCTGTCTACACAAAACTCTCCAATGATTTTCTTTCAGACAAATCAAGCAAAATTTGCAAACCATAGTATGGATTATGTTGTCTCTATATAATCAGATCAAGTATCTTTTCCTGTTACCTTGTTGCTTAGTATTCTTATTCTGTCACCACAAAGTTACCACTCTGAATGCCTTCTGATTTATTTAATATTTAAATCTTTATATTTAGTTGTTTGAGAACTTCACAAAAGCATATAATGTGCTTTGGTCAAATCTAACCACCATTATCTTTCATCCAATTCTTCCTCTGTGCCCATTGAACCACTTTTCTTACCCACAATCATGTGCTTTAAAAAAAAACCCACAGGCTCCACTTAGTGCTCTCAGCACATGGGTGTAGGACCCTCTACTCGAGCAAAGGTAGGCTTTCAGAGGCTGTATCCCTAAAGAAAACTAACTCACCCTACCCCAGCAGCCATCAAATGTCAATATGGGGGTGAGGCCTCTGAGCTACTTGACAGTCCATGCTTAGATTTTAGCCTGGCTTGATCTTGTACATGTATTGTACACAAACACATAGCCACTGTAAGTTTCCATGTGCAAAAACCCTTCGTGTGCATAAAACACTGTGTTACTGCAGTCATCCACCATATCTGGCCCTTATCATCTTTCCATAGCCCCTTTCCATAATAATCCCTGAGCCTTCAGGATGAGCAGTATGATATAGAAGTCCCATTTAAGGTTGA
The DNA here is from genome assembly GCA_907169655.1 of Acomys percivali. Lineage (NCBI taxonomy): Eukaryota > Metazoa > Chordata > Mammalia > Rodentia > Muridae > Acomys > Acomys percivali. Next base: position 80,280,017 of record OU015745.1, on the reverse strand, counting down.
GGATTATATATTCTTTTTTTCTCTGCTTTTTGACCAGTTGTGGGTCTCTGAATTAATTGCCATATACTTTAAAAAGAAGCTTCTTTTATGATTGTGAAAAGCAATGCTAATATCTAGATATAGAGATTGCTCACTAGGACATGGTTTAACACTATATCCATTTAGAAGAATAGTACTAGTCTGGTCTCATTTAAGGCCTATATTCTAGCAACCCGTAGGTTTTTGATCTAGCTAGTGGTACTGATATGAGTTCCATCTTTTTATAGTGGACTTTGAATGTAATCAGAAGTAGTTGGTTACTTCCATAACATAATATGCCACTACTGCACAAATGAGTATGTCTTGTCAGGCTAGTAATTACTGTAGCACTCAGGATTTCAGCTGGATAAGACTGTTGATTCCTTCCCTTTGGCCCAGTAACAAGCATATAACTTTGTAGGACTATGAAAACAGTGAACAGGGATGAAGTATCCAGGTTAGCATCAGGGTACTAGTTTGATTTTTCCATGTTCCAAACTCTATGTGGTGTACTCAGCAATAGGAAATTCAAATCAAATCTACTTTGAGTTTTCATCTCACTTCAGTCAGAATGACTAAGATTTAAAACAAATAAAACCACAAATGCAGACACAGATGTGGAGAAAGTGGAATGCTTACTTAGTGTTGATGGGAGTGCCACTATAGAAATCAATGTGGACACACTTAAAGAAGTCAGAAATAGCTCTCCCATATGGATCAACTATACCTCTTTTGGGCACATATCCAAATGACTCTATATTCTACTACAAATATATTTACTTATTTATACTCACTGTTGCTCTATGCATAATAACGAGGAAATGGGAGTAGACTAAATGCCTATCAACTGATGAATGGACAATGAAAATGTGGGGCATCTTTATAATGAAATACTATCAAGCTGTTAAGAAAAATAGAACTCTGAAATTTACAAGTAACTTACAGACCTGGAAACAATCAATCTAAGTGAGGAAACCCAGGCTCAGAAAGACAAAAGGCAGATATTATCTTGCAGAAGTGGGAACTGCCTTTGAATCTTTACATATGTGTGTTTAAAAATCAGAGCACTCATAGAGGTTAGGAAATCACTGAAGGATCATGGGGGGGGGATTTCAAGGATAAAGGGTTGAACACAGATGTCATGTAAGGGGAAGAGAGAATAATGGAACAGGAAGTGTTAAATGGGGCAGGGAATTGGAGGCCAGGGTCAAGGAGGGAGTATGGCAAGGGAACACTAATGACATTAGAAAGTGTGTGATAGAGACTCACTTTTTGTAGAAACTTCCTAAAATGTATAAATGGACATTCACTTAAAGCGAGTTTATTTTGATTTTCTTGTATCTGTTGAGACTTGCTTTGTGACCCAGCGTACGGTCAAGTTTGGAGAAGGTTCCATGAGGTGCTGAAAAGAAGGTGTATTCTTTTGTGTTTGGGTGAAATGTTCTGTAGATATCAAATAGGTCTATTTGCTTCATGATGTCTATTAGTTTCATTGTTTCTTCATTTAGTTTCTGTTTTGAAGGTCTGACTATTGGGGAGAAAGGGGTGTTCAAGTCTCCCACTATTAATGCGTGAGGTTCGATGTGTGATTTTAAGCTTTAGTAACATTTCTTGTACAAATGTGGGTGCTCCTGCATTTGGGGCATAGATGTTCAGAATTGAGACATCATCTTGGCGCATTTTTCCTTTGATGAGGATGGAACGTCCTTCCCCATCTCTGTCAATTAGTTTTGGTTGAAAGTCTATTTTATTAGATACGAGAATGGCTACTCCAGCTTGCTTTTTGGGTCTGTATGCTTGGAATCCAGTTACCCCGTAATGGGGGCACCATGCCTTTTCCCAGACACCATAAGCTATCAAATAATAAAAATTCATGAACCCGGGATAGTTATCTGTGCTCCAGTTGTTGGTAGGTGGGGCCCTGTAGACTCACAAACATTGCAAGCTATAATAGATACTGTTCTTCTTGTTCCTATAATGCTGCCAGCTTATGTGAGCACAGACTTCTTGGCTTTACTGTTACCTTGTTTTTTAACTCTACTCTAGGTCTCTACTCAACTCTTCTTCTCATAGAGGAATTCTTATCCATCATATCTGGATACCTCTGTCTCCCACAGCTACTGCTCTTTGTTTGTCTTAGTTTTCTTTATTACTCTTATCAGTAACCTGACATAGTACTTATTTGTGTGGTTGATTATTTCTCTTGCTTGATAAATTGTAAATTTTGTGTGGACCATATCTAAATGTATCTGTAACCTCTGTGATCTAGAGGAAACTACAACATTTGTAGGTGTTGTTTGTGTGTGTGTGTGTGTGTGTGTTTGTGTTGCATAAATAAATGAAGACTATTATTTGCTGCTATGTTAAGAAGCATAAATATTTATTGAGATATTTTTATTTTATTGTTGGATTATTAAATCTTGGACTCATCTCTTTCATACATTTATTAGAATGACTTCCCTACTCTTGGAGTTGCAGACAGGTCCAATAACTTCACTGAGATAAATACTGGGCTCAAGAACAGGTTGGGCATCCCATTGGACCCTGTAAAGTATCAAAATAGAAATAAAAATGGTCAGGCCTGGAGTTCCATGTAGATGGACTGTCTAATACACCCAAATCCATGTTTCAATGTCCAGGACTGTAATGAAGAAGAAGAAAAAAAAAAGCCAATTTTTTAAAAAAAGGCCTTGATGCACTGCCAGCAAATTAGCAAAACCTAAAACTGAAAAGAGATTTTGTACAATATCCCTAATGTGATACTGTTGGATTGGTGTCTGTACACATTTCAGAAGCCTTGTTCTTGAATATGTATCTTCACTTTAACAGGGTTCACTCTCCATAGCCAGCAACTGTGGCTGTCTTTATATTTATTGGAACTCCCAAAAATTGGAAGGCCCTGGAAATTTGCTTATCCTAGAAAGAAGCTTTTAACAAGATCTTTAGCTTCAGGTTGAGTCCCTTTATGGTAACTTGACACGGTAGAGTTCAGTTCCAAGTTTGGGCTAAAGGTACTGTATCAGGACTTCACTTCACACTGTGACCCTTGATTAGGAGGCTTCCTCTCCTGTCTTGTCCCATTGCTGCATTCAGACAAACTTCCATTGGAATGGTGTAAATAAATCACTTGTATATTGTGATTTTATTTCCTAAATGATAGCAAAAGTATCAGTCTGGCCTACTATAATGAATGAGCCCATTCCTGTTAATGCCAATATGCTGGCTACACCCAAAACCCCCTCTCATGGGTATACATGCCCTGCTCTTATTCATGTTCTTTCCAGACTTATAAATGTGAGGTTCTTACTCACTGGGACCAAATACTAGAGTAGACTTACTGTAAAGCATAGGTATTTTGTTGGAAAACCATCTTGGGTGTGTTCAGGGCCAGGTTCCTTGTTTCATGGATCTGGAGCATAGATGTGCTCTAACTCATTTCCGCCTCAAATTCCTGGCTGGTAGACAAGAGCAACGAGGAAGGAGGAGTTGAGTCATGGAGGCTTAAATCACTTGTCTATTTCTTGGACCCTAAAGCTTGATTTAATTGAAGAAGCTTTCACTGGGATTAGTTTAGTGGCAAAATGCATCCTGGGTCTCTTTTCAAGGTAGGCTTCAGCTAAACTGAAACAATACAAATATTTAAGGTCTTTGAAGAATAAAGCATTCCTTAGCTTTGATGAGACTGGCTCTCTACCTAGACACACAGACATCAACTTCCCTTTGTTATCTCTGTCACTAAAATATCTTAGAAACAACAGTATATGGGTAAACTAGCACACAATAACCACATAAGGTAACTATGATAGGCCTTATTTCTTTTGATTCAGATAGACAACCCACAATGAAGATACAGGGAAGAAAAGGTTTGCCTTTAAGCCATGTACAGTCTAAATACAGTCTAAATAATCAATCCGGATACACGCTTACTTCATAACATAAGGAGGAATTCATCTGTAGCACCTTGCTAATATGTTATTGGGTCAAGCTGAACTGGAATATGTCTTCTCCAAGAAAGTCAGGGGAAATTTAATAATGTTAAGCTACCATAGTGTGGTAGAATGCTGAGAGGAATATGAAAAAGAAACTTAAATAATCACCCAGATCAATCACTGACTGGCTTCAGGATCTTAGGAGGTCAACACAGATGATCTGTGCAACAGCATTGCTAACTGTAGAGTGACAAGACCCGTATGGGTTCACCATTGTCAATATTCTTCAAAGTCATCACTCATAGTATCTGTGAACACTGATTGGTATCAGCTTCCTCAGCACAGATATTGGAAAACGATGGTTGTGATAGTCACATGAAGGTTTGTTAACCTTGAAACCCCAATATTTTGGTGTAATAAGAACAAGCTACTACTTTAGAGGTAACTGGGAGACAATCTTAGTATTATAAAAGGCTGACAACCACAGTAGCAATTTTTAGATGCTAGGTTTTGTTGTAGAACACTGGAAATACAGCCATGTATGTATGTATATATATATATATATGTGTGTGTGTGTGTGTGTGTGTGTGTGTGTGTAGTCACTTTAGAGTAAAAAGTCACCAAAGTAAATGTCAGGGTTTCAATTTCCTCAGCTTTATTCATGTTTCGAACTTGTGTTTGAGTCTGTAGCTAGGGAAGCCCTCATATACTGGCATACCATTAGGGTTTCTCTCTTGTGGTCTATAAATAAATGAGTCCACATTCTGTTATCCTCTGACACTCTCCAGATTTCTTTCCCAAAGCATGTTTCTCCAAGTCCTTCATAGCACAGCATTACCTTGTAAGATCTCGTTGATACTGATTGCATAGCTATATCTTTAAGTGCCTTCTTCCCAGACTCCAGATAATGTGAACTAAATAGACAAGGCCACAATATATTGCATAAAGATAATGCATGAAGACTGACCTACAACTTACAACCATATTTGTGTGAGTGTGCTTAATTAAATTATTTTGGAAGAGATACTAAGAGCGGGGAGTAGAGAAAAGGCTCTGAAGAGAAAAAAGGAAAACAACAACAAAAGTTTCAGTTCTTATTTTCCTACTGATTATGAGTGCCCTTCAATAAGTTATTCCAAATGTTTTAACTTCTGCTATTTTCTATGTAACGTGGCTATCCCAGTGTGCCAACTTGATTGGAATAAAGGAACACCTAATAGTTGGCAAGACATTCTTCATGATGTACCCATGAGGCTGGTTCTATGAGAGATTAGCATTTCAATCAGTGGACTATGTAGAGTTTTTAGGCACCAGTGGTGGGGATGGGCATCATCCACCAAAGCCATGAACAGAATGCAAGTTTGGAGAGGCAGCTCTGCCTTCTGCAAGAGGTAGGAAATTCCTCCATCTTCCAACAACAGTCCAGCAGCATTATTAGTTCAACACTCTCATAACACCTACTCTCTGGATTCAGATTCACACAGAATCATACCGGAGCTTTCATGGTCCTACAGTTTGCAAACGGTAGATGCTAGGACTGCTCATGGTCTAGCATCTATGAGCCAAGTCCCATTACCCCTATCCCATTGATTCTCATTCTCTGGCAAACTCTGACTGATATTATGAATGAGATGGCAATCATGTTACTTGATTTACAGGCTGCTATGGTGATGGAAAATCTGGATATAAGTTATCCCAGAGCAGCCACTCATGAATACATTTATAATAACTAGGCTAGTTCCATATATTTTACCTATTTGTACTAAAAAAGATCAACCCAGAAATAGACTGGAGGAGTATGCTTATGGGGCACATGTTTGTGCTCAATGTAATATAGGCTAACAACCAAAGATAATGTAGCTCTGAGGCCATGGCATGAAGAAAGTTTTACTTAGTGTGTTTGATTTATATAAAACAAATACATATAGACTTGTAATAAATATTACCAATCATTGTTTCTGTGGAGGACATATGTAGCCAAGTAACATTGTGTTTCAACTCACCATATCTTTTTTTCTTTTTTTAGTTTTATTTATTTTGCAGTATTCTTACAAGTGTTTTGTCTGCATGTATGACTGTACATCGCCTCTGTGACTGGTGCCTTTTGGGCGTCAGAAGAGGGCGTTGGATCTCTCGGAACTAGAGTTACAGAGGGCTGTGACCCATCTATGGGTACTAGAAATCGAATCTGGGTCTGCTACAAGAGCAAGAAATATTCTTAACCACTAAGCCATCTCTGCAGCACAACTTTCGATATCTTTGAAGGTATAAAATGCATGTATATTAGAGAAAAGCCTCCACAAAGCACCAGTTATATTTACAAAGAGTGAACCCTCTTCCTTCTCCATGAAACATGTCACTGGAAAGGTCAGGGATAGTCAGGGGGAAAGTAATGGAGCCCCTTATTGATGATCCAGGATCTGGGAACAGAGAGGTAACAGCCAGTGAAATATGTAGCCCTAATTAAAAACAAAAAAACAAAAACAAAACAAAACAAAACAGACACCATTAGTACAGCACTATCCCTTTAAGGACAGGCAACAGATCACAGCTGAAGCTACATGCAGTGTGACTGACAAGGACACCCTTAAGGAAAGCACCGTGTGTGTGTGCATGTGTGTGTGTGTGTGTGGGTGTGCATGTGTGTATGCGTGTGTGTGTGTGTGTGTGTGTGTGTGTGCATGTGTGTGTGTGTGTGTGTGTGTACGTGTGTGTGTGTGTGTGTGTGTGTGCATGTGTGAATAATTGATGCTGGATCTGCACCTCTTCTCTTGACTCCTTTCTTCTGTCGCAAGACATTTAGACATAGAAAAGCATATCACCTATTTTGCCTGTCTGCCTAGCATTTTTTTATAACTTACAGTGGAATTACAGAACCTTCACTAAATCCTTAGTGTATTGGCAGCACCTTATTTAGAAGTTAGGAGAGGAAAAAGTATATAGTAATGCCTACTGTGTGGGGAGGGGGAGGGAGCTTTTAAATTATCAGCCACAAAATAGGCACATACAGCAGGCCACATGACATCTGTAAAGGTAAGAGTTCATCCAAGCTTCCCATCAGCACACTTGAGTAGCATAAAGCACCCAGAATACATACACTGAGCAGTGAGCCTCATCTGTGTCAAGGGTACCAGGGCTTTTCAGAAGACATTTTTGGTACACATTTGAGCTAGTGGGAAGTAGCTGACAGTCAACATTGTTTTCCTTTTCTTCTTCCTTTTCAGATGGGTGTGTGTCTTTATATCCAGCCTCCAAGTAATTAAAATGCATCTTAGCATTCAAATACAGGTTAGTCTGAGTGGCAGAGGCCACACACACAACCGATCTATTCATGAAACAGGGCCCAACTAAGTTAAGTACTGTGGGATCTTTGGTGATGGGTCAATTTGCTTCAGCATAGAGGAAATATTTGAGCTCTTAAAAAATGAAATATATTAAACTGACAAGAACAGATACTACACTTGATCTTAGCCAAACCAAGAAGAGACTTGATACCCTATGAGTATATACAGGGGGAGGAGGTCCCCCTCAGTCACAGTCATAGAGGAGGGGAGTAAGGGGAAATGGGAGGGAGGGAGGAATGGGAGGATACAAGGGATGGGATAACAATTGAGATGTAATATGAATATATTAATAAAATATATTTTTTTAAAAGATGAACTATAAAGAGTTGACTGAGATGAGTGGCATAGGTCCAGGCATTCTGCTGCAGTTAATAGTACAACAGATGCAAAATAAAATAAGCCTGAAAATTCAAGGACTTTTTGCTCATTCTACAAATGGGTGTTGCATTGATACCCATCAAAGAACAACACAATAGCGATTCTCTGTGAAGAATGAATTGTAGCATGGACTATTGAGTAGTAAAGTTGGTAGACTTTAGTCAGTGGTAAGTCTCACCTTGGTGGCCATGGAAGCTCCTGGAGGGGTCTCATGCTTGCATGGAGCCTGGCTCTTTGGGATTATTGGATGTAATCTATAACTAAGAAGACTTTGCCTGAAGCAAGAGCATAGGTTTTCTGTGTCCTAAGAATTTGTATCTTTAACCCAAAGGTATGGCCCACTGAAAGGTCACCCATGATTGATGACTAGGGACACTTGTACCATGAACAGATGCTCTGGACTAAAAAGGAAAGTCTTGGTGTGATTCTGATTCTACCAGCTTTGTGACTTAGACATTCATGTTATCTCTCTCTCTCTCCCTCTCTCTCTCTCTCTCTCTCTCTCTCTCTCTCTCTCTCTCTCTCTCTCTCTCTGTGTGTGTGTGTGTGTGTGTGTGTGTCTGTCTCTTTCTCTATGTCTCTGTCTCTGTCTCTCTGTCTCTGTCTCTCTCTCTGATCCACTTGCCTCTGTCTCCCGAGTGCTGTGATTAAAGGTGTGCACCATCACCGCCCGGCCATGTTATTTCTCAAAGGTTCTGTTTTCTAGTCCGTTCGTACCTTATATCTGCTATTTCTATCTCATGGCATTATGGAAGTACATGAGATAATTTACATGGAATTTCTTGTAAATCCTGTGAGAATATATGAAACATATATTCATACAATCTATCGGTATTATGGAGCCTGATTTGTTAGGAGTGCTATTAGTGTGATGAAGCACAATGATCAAAAACAACTTGTAGGGAAAAGGATTTATTTGACCTATACTTCCACATCACTATGTACCATTGAAAGAAGTCAGGACAGGAGCTCAAGCTGGGGAGGAACCTAAGAGCTGGAGCTGATGCAGAGGCCATGGAGGGATGCTGCTTACTGGGTTGCTCCCTATGGTTTTCCCATCCTGTTTTCTTATAGAACACAGGATCACCAGCCTAGTGGTGTACCACCTACAATGGGCTAAAGTCTCCCCCCTAAATCACTAACTAAAGCTGCTCTACAGGCTTGCCTACAGCCCAGTCTCATGGAGGAGTTTCCCTAATTGAGGATCCTCCTCTCAGGTGGCCTAAAACCAGCCAGCACAAGACCCAGTCTTTGGTTTTGTTTTTAGCTGTTTTTTCCTGATGGTATTTCTATTAAAAATGATACAGTGATGAATTTTCATTAATTTCCTCCTTTGTTGACATTGCCTCTACTGGTTCTTGACACACTAGGATGGAGGGTTATTGCCACGGAAAAGGCCTGTGCCTTTATCTAAGGGATTCCTACTGCCATATTACACATCTTTTCTGTAATCATTCTTCATTCTTAGGGCTTCATATCTTTAAATATCAGACTGTGACCAAGGCCAAATTGTCTTCCACAAATGGTGAGCCATCCTTTGTTTTATCATGACTCTTTAGAAAAGTGAAGTGAAAGGGGGGGCTGGAGAGATGGCTCAGAGGTTAAGAGCACTGACTGCTCTTCCACAGGTCCTGAGTTCAATTCCCGGCAACCACATGATGGCTCACAGCCATCGAGAATGTGATATGATGCCCTCTTCTGGCCTGCAAGTGTACATGCAGGTAGAGCACTGTATACATAATAATAAATAAATCTTAAAAAAAAGAAAAAAGAAAAAGAAAAGTGAAAGGAAAGGAGTAGTGACAGCTCTTCTGGGAGATCTGGAGACTAGGATCTACCTGTTCAGTCAAAGGGTGCATATGACCTTATGCTGGAGGGAGGAAAGATAAGAATCCAGGCTTTGGCCAGGCATTCTGGCTCATGCCTTTAACCCCAGCACTTGGGGAGACAGAGGTAGACCTTCGTGAGTTCAAGGCCAGCATGGTCTACAAAGAGAGTCCAGGACAATCAAGGCTACATAGAGAAACCCTGTCTCACAAAGGGGGAAAAAAAAAAAGAATCCAGGCTTTGTCCCTTCCACTCCTGCTGGATACTTCTGTAAGGTCTCTTCTTGTTTGTCTCTGCTTATCCCAGCTTTGGACTCCGTGATGTGTTTGAAAATGAGGCAACCAAGGACAGTGCACACAGTAAACCTAGACCCCCTGTTCAAATCTAGCCAATGGACAGCTCATTCTCCATGGTTGTGTGGAGAGCAGGGACTGCCTCTGCCATGAAATGTGGTGCCCCCTTTTTCACCACATCCCCTTGGTGAGAAGGCCTGGTGGCACACATAGGAAAGGGAAGCAGGCTGTCCTGACGATCATATGGTGGGGGAGGAGGTCCCCTTCTGTCACAGGTCTAGGGGAGCAGAGTAGGGTGAAAGAGAGAGGGATGGGGAACAGGAAGATACAATTGGGGGGATAAATATTAGGGTGGACTCTTAATAAATTACTTAAGACATAAAAATGAAAAACAAACAACAACAAAGAAAATGAGGGAACAGAGAAATAGAAAGAGAAATGGTGAGTGAAAAGTGAAGGGGAAGGAGGCAGAAAGGGAGATCACTAGTGTGATGCCTTTCTTCTAAAGTATGGAATCACATTTATGACAAAAAACCGAGCCGAGAAAGGCTGACTTCAGCACCATGACGCACAAAAGGGCATTTCAGAGGAACTCATTCTCAAGACCTTGAAGCATTGATTAGCTTTAATCTTGTAGGCGCCCAGGTGTTACCTACATTAGGAATACTGAAGTTTCCTCACTGAAAATAAAAACAATAGGCTAGTGAGATGGCTGAGCAGATAAACATCTTGTTGTGCCAGCCGGATGGCATCAGCCCAGTCCATGGAACATACATAAAGATAGAAGAGGATGTGTGCACATCTACCCACTCACACATCATACACACAAATAATAATAATGATAATAATAATAATAATAATAACAATAATAGTGATGAGCATATTTTAGATATATTTTAAGTGTTTTGGAGGTATTTAAATGTAGATTTCCAAAGTTTCATAATACCAAGGTTATGTCCATTTTTCCAAGAAGCAAGCTAGCCAAAGAGAATATGAACAAACTTTTTCTAGATTATTAGCTCTGAAGCTGGAATGGGATTAAGGTGTCAGACTACAGAACATAAATACTCATTACCCTGTCCCTGAAAACATATTTCCTTTCTGTTCCCTTTGACACTGACTACCCCATAGTGTATATCACGTGTGCCAAGCTCCCCTAGACTCCAACAGAATGGTTCTGGGAAATAGCCTTGTCCTAATGCCTCTATAGCAGTGGTTCCCAACGTTCCTGAGGCTGTAACCCTTTAATACTGTTGTGGCAACCCCCAACCATAAAGTTATTTTTATGCTACTTTTTAACTGCAATTTTGTTACTGTTATGAATTATAATGTAAATACATTATTGGAGACCGAGGCTTCCCAAAGGAGACATGACCTACTGTTCTATGGGGCGGCAGGCTTTAATCAAGTGTGCTACTTTTCTTCAGCCAAGGAGTAGCGAAGTTTTCCAAAATGAATTATTGACAGACAGGCGACGGCACTCACTCACTCTCACAGGTGTTGTTTTTCTCCAGGTGCAGTCTAGAGTGTTGCTCATTATTCATCCAGGAACCATGAAGGAACATTCTGTTTGGCATTCAGGGAAAAAAAGGGAAAGAAAAAAAAAAGAATCAAACCAACTGGCATAGTAAGCAGGAGGCAGTGCATATAAGTAAGAGTGTAAAATCCACAAGTAGTTCCAATATTTCCAGCTGTGAATTCTAGAGTTCCTCGGACCACACGTGTCTACAGCTAAAACCAGAATGAAGTTGGAAATGGGAAATGAGTAGACAACCATATGTACTCCAATGTCTTCCTTGATAAGTGATAAGTTCCTCAGAGAGAGAGAGAGAGAGAGAGAGAGAGAGAGAGAGAGAGAGAGAGA
>OU015745.1:80219101-80262360 GCA_907169655.1 Acomys percivali | reverse complement strand
CTCTCTCTCTCTCTCTCTCTCTCTCTCTCTCTCTCTCTCTCTCTCTCTCTCTCTCTCTCTCTCTCCATATATATATGGAGATTTTTCTGGTGAAATCCATACATTACATTTCAAAGGCATATTAGCCCATTTGCACTTTAAGATAAAAATGGGAGCTTGTGTGCAATGACAGTCCTTTACCAAAATGCATAAGAGGATTGTAGAGCTCATTAGTATATACACAACACATGTTTTAGACTGGGAAAAACCATATTTGCCTCAAAATGTTTCCAAGGCATATAGGGGCAACACAGTTGCTACCTGCCTTCACAAGGTGTAACACAAATCTTTGTCATAGGTGCTTTAAACACCTTCAGTGGAAAGGTTTGTCTTTGATTTGTAGACATTCCTTGGTCTACACATAGCCCAAAGGAATCAGGTGGAAAACTGGGTCTTCATATCTGCTTTCTAAAGCAATTGAGCTTTGAGGATCAAGAGGAAAATTACAGTAGTGCCACTCATGCCACATAAAAACTGCATCTTTAAGTTTGTATTTTCCAAACCTCTGCTCTTATTTTAGACCTTGAAGAGAGATAAACTATGATTTATAGTTAGGAAAGTCTTTAAAAGGTATATTTCTCTTGTATCACTCCATGCTTCAAAAGGAATTTAAATTCAGAATTTGGTAGGATAGCTTTCTCTTCTTTTCTTAGTGGAGATTCATTATTTCTGACTCATTCTTGTTATTCCTGAATATCCCTAATACACATTACAGCTCCCTGTAAAAATTAGACAAATTACATTCATCCTACCTAGTTTGCCCAAATTCTTACAAGAACAGCCAAATGCACCATTGTACTTGGTCAATCTAGTAGTAAAATTTAGTTTTAGGGTTACTCTAATGGCAGCAAATGTTTTCCTAAGAAATACTAGGATGTTGAGCTTTTCATTTTTCAAGGGACTATTGCCATATTTGCCTACCTCCAATCAAATGTTTGGAATGGCTGACTTGGACCATTTAAGAATTTTCAGGAAAAAACAAAAAACACCTGCATTTCTCATTCTCAAACAAAAGCAAGAGGAGATGCCCTCTCCTATTCTGTGTGACAAAGCAAACATAATTTTTTGCTTGTAATACCCACAGAGTAAATCCCACCTAATTGGAGTGGACACCAATAACATTAAAATATGACAGGGAAAACTGTATACATATATACAGCTTTACCTCATAGTAAGCAATGGTAAACACACTGCATGCATCCACAGGTTTGATGTGCTAAATGCTGAACATCTGAAGAACAGAGAGGACCTATACATACATCATCATTACATCATTCGACTCCAGAAGTCTGTCACCATAAACGATACCCCTGAGAAAGGGGTACAGACCAGCCAACAAAAAACAAGCAAATTTCAAAGAAGGTTGTTAAGTGCAACTCAATTTCCATTAAATTACATTTAAACAATACTCAATGCCCCCACCCAAAATATATATTGTATATTTATATATTTATATGTATAGTCTTAGACTATAAGGCTGAAAATGCTTTATAAAAGTCAATGAGAGATCTCCGCTGCTTAAAGAGACCCGCTGCTTCTTTGCTAACTTCTATCTAGCAATGTTAACGCATCCTGTAAGCAAGAGTTTTGAAGGCTTAAAGCCAGAATCGGAATCAGAGGACAGGTCAGACATTAGGTAACAGGTAGCATCTTACTTCTCCGTCCCTTTAGAGACGAGACTGAGAAGGAGGAGAAGAGCTAGCAAGAATGAGCAGGTCTGCCCTATTGGGGCCAGGAAGTGGAAGAAGACAGGAAGAGCCCAGGCGTGATGGGACTCTCATTCTCCTTCCTCTTTGATGCGCTGCTGTTTGTTGCGGCGAGAATCCATGTCAAAGTTGAAGTCATTCCACTCATCTCGGGGTGGGAAAGAGATGGTCTGGCGGAGGGTAAAGCGCACTGCGTCAATCACGCGTTCACCCCGGGTCTCGCTGGAGCCCACGCTGACTGTAGAGGCACCGCTTGGGGTCCTCAGGAGATGGGGAGGTGAGGAGAAGTCATGCAGCTGCCTGTGGTCCAGGATACCCTTCCAGATGGCGTGTCGGAACTGCTCGGGGATCTTCAGACTTGCCAAATCCTGTGCAACAGGGAGGAGGCCGGACGTTAGAAGCCAGACACCTAGACTTTTATTGAAAGCTATTTTTTTTTTTCATTCTCTGGTGTTTTTTGGCTTAAGTTACATTGAACTTTTTATCACTGACTTGGCAAATCAAACTAGCTTTCTGACAGTCTTCAATGCGTTCTATTACTAAGAACACAAGGTTCAGCCCTGCTGCTGTCTCCTCCGCTGTGGACAACAACTCGATTGTTCTCCACTGGCCTCAGTTTCTCCAAGTATAAAACAGTGTAGATAATAGTTAAATAAAAGGGCAAAATCCCCAGAAGAAATGTAAGATTCTTCATGATTCCGTTCTATGGGGGAAGAAGGGAGAAGGTAAGATTTCTAAGGGGGACTGAGTCTCTTAAGTGCCGGGCACCAAACTGATTCTATTGAATCGTGAGATCGGTGCTGAATATTATTATATCTGTTTTACTGATAGCAAAACTGAAGATTAGGTTGTCGTGCCTTGAAGTTATGTCACAAGGGGAAGACACTGTGAACTCAGGAATAGTTTTTAGCCTAAAACTGTCTCAGTGTGTGAATAAAATACATCAAAATGTACAGCAGTTGTATGTATGCATTATGGGAGGGAAAAGAGGCCTTTCCAGTAGGGTCAATAGTAAGTAGGTGTGGTACATGTCTTGTATGTATTGGTGTAAATTTTTGGTGGGTTTTTTTTTTTCTGAAATCTATCTCACAGGTCAGTGAAGCAGCGTGGCAGGCAGCAAGCAGCATTGCAGATGGCAATCTGATCTTAGTTTCCTACTTATATGCATACAATTACGCGTTTACATTCTAGATACTACAGGCTCATAGGCCAGTGTGGCTATGATAGTCTTGTATACATTATAAAAAACACACGTTGTAATGTTTATTATTTATATTATGAATTCAGCTTTACATCTAAAGACACCCAATGTGTTTCTCATTTCTCTACCAGAAAGGCACACTAAAACAATGAGCCGCTGCAAAGACACATGAGGTATATGTTTCCAGGAAGACGTCAAGGGGAAGATGAGAAAACCGAACAGCTTTCCAACACTTCCCAACTTAGAAATCTGCCACCGGCTGTCACACTGCCCCATTATATGGGCTTTCGGGGCATGGCAGTTAATCTAATGTCTTCTGAAGCAGAACACCTCAGAAGGAAGGCGATCCGCATGTAGATTGAGTTAGTATGCTCTTTTGCTTCTTGGATCCTTTATTCTTCTGAAACTCTGAATGAGCCCAGGACTCTGTGCTCTCAGCACCACTCACAAGGCAACACCAGCAGCAAACGGTTTGTGCAAAGCGCCTCTGCATGTTATTGGCTGCAGAAGAATCCCAGCCCTCTCCCAGGGGGAAATGTCTACATGTATTAAATTAAGTATTACAAAAAGTCATAGGGGAAGGAGCAGACTTCCTATTTTATCACATAGGACTCCACTACAAGTGTTTCTCAAATACAGGGACACTCTGCTTTTAACCAGCGGACAGAAGTGATCTTTAAAGCTATCTAAGTCCTGTCAGAACTTATTCTTAAAGCTTTCTCTATAGTTTTTAGCTTAGGATATGCTCTTTCAAGGAAGCGCCGGAGGTGACTTCTGGAGTGGGGAGGGATGGGTGAGGGGCAGCATGGTATATACTGATCGCTATGGGGCTGGGGTCCTCATGCTGCAGAGGCATCTCTAGCATCGGTGCTCAAGGAGGGGAAGGAAGCCCCCGCTATAAGCAGCAGCAGAGGCAGAGGCTCCCATCTCTTTCCATAGGTCCAAAGTGCCACCTGGAAACTAGAGCAGACGATTGCAAATGCCAAAGAAAGCAGTAGAAAAAGGAGGACCGAGGAGGAGCAGGTTGCTGAACACGCAAACAAAGCAGCTCCCACGAATGCAGAAGTTCAGAAATGGAGTGGGAAGCAGAAGAGCGTTCCATCACATGCAGCTTGTGTCAAAGAATATCAGAGTTGGAAGGGAGAGATTTCTAAGTCAATTGCATTAGCTGAGGCCCTGAGAGGCAAGGTAACAGCCTCAAATTTCTTTGCTTCTAAAAAATCCATGCCCAGGACTTGAACTCATGGCCAGGGTTTATCTTGATGATAGGGGCAGGGAGCTGGGCAGACAGTCTTACAAATGAATGGAGGATCGTACAGTAGTGAAAGGGACAGACGACTCACCCTTAAAGCCCTGACTTTAAAAAGAAGTGGAAAAGGCTAGCGAAAAGGGTCATAGCTAGAGATTTACAGCCAGGCATTGCTTTGTCATGCCACCACCTACTCACTATGGCCAATGGCAATTTTGTCATTTCTCTGTACACTTAAATGGGACTCACACTATGTCCTTTCTGCTCTCCTTCCTGATGATTTAAATAGACTAGTAAGAACATTTTAACCAATCTTGAGTAAGGTTCACTGTGTTGATGAAGCAGGATTCAAACTTCTGAGCTGAAGTGACCCCTCCCCTCCTGCCACGCCCTGCTTCAGCCTTCAAATTGCTTGGCTGTCAGCCACCTGTCTTGAGCTGAAATTGTCTTGATTGTATGAATTAAGTATTTTACTTCTCAATCTGCATGCAGGTGGGTGCAAGAGGCCACAGCTGAAGGACCAGAGGTCCTGACTGCTGTGCTTCTAACCTGGAGAACCCTTCTGGACAGGGTCATGGGTTCCATTAGAATTGAGGATTAGAAGCGTGACCAAAACAAAAATCTAAAACTAAGCATGGATGGAACTCTGAGGCATAGGTACCAGAGGAAGAAAATGAAGAACTTTCTCTCATGAGAGAAGTCTAGCAATTACTTACATCCATGGAGTAATGCTCAATCTGATAGATGGTGGTCAGCCCCTGGGTCGTGAAATAGTCCACACAGGATGAACAGCCCAACCTTGCTAAGAAACTGCAGAGGGAGACGGGAAGAGGAAGGAGGAAACAGAAAACGAAAGTTCACCCCAACTGCATTGGCGAGATAAAGGAAAACCCGACCTTTTGCCCTTGGATGCCCGGCGTAAGAGACTGGTGGGCGAAGGAAGCATGTGACATCTGAGGACTAGTTAGAAACTCAGACTGTTGGTAAACTGACAACAAAATCGAGTCTAAGCATTTGGAAGGTGGTGACTTTTCAGGTGGTGATCTGAGGTATCCTAAGGATTTATGCAAATGTAGCAGGGGCCATTGTAGGCGGAGTGGAGTGGGGGGGTGAGGGGGAGGTTGAAAGGTCCAGTGATCAGGTGCCCACTCCTCTTGCCTCCTGGACCACATCAAATTGAGAACATCTTTATTTACTGCTTTGTGCTCGAGGGTTTCTTAGAATGTTTTATGTAGTGAAAATATCATAGTCTAGGACTCCGGAAGATCATCGATACTTTTTGATTTGTGTTCTTAAGACACAGATATTCTTCTTTGGGATGCTAGCCTGAGGTTGGTGACGTCACTATCATCCCAGGGCCAATGTCTGCTGAGCTAAACCATCTAGTCCACCGTCTCTTTGGCTAAAACATACACTACCAACAGCCAAAGGGGCGAAACATGCTTCCCTGGAAGCAGAGGACTTACAGTAAACAGGAAACATGGAGCTACATGTGCCTCTGTGAGAAACACCATTTAGGCTTTGTTATCTTCTGTCGACATGAAACCCCCTTTCCTGGAGTGTCCCCATTTCCCAGCAGAGTGGCAGACCCTTCTTCGAACTTCACATTTTTGCGAATATTAAAACATTTTATAGACATCCAACTCCAAAATTAGGTCCCTTGGTGGCTGAGAGCTGTGGGCCCATAGCGCAGGAAAAGGAGCAGGACAGCCATCCTATCACCCTCTGGGGGAAACCCAGCCCTGAGCACCAATTCACGGGCCACAGTTGACCTGTAAAAACAGGAGGGAGGAGAAGGCACTAAACGAAGGCCAAGAACCAGGTCTGAAACCTGTGTGCATATAATTTCACCTTCCCCACACTGGCTGGAGGGGCTCTCGATAGAGCTATGCTGACCACCCTAGCAATCAGTCTCTGCGTCCTTAAATCACGAGGCGGCATTCTTTCTTCATCATCTTTGCCAGTGTCTAACCCCTCCACCCACAGATGCTTAGGACCAGCCCCAGGAGCACATGCTGTGCACTCACCTGACGATGCTGCAATCTGTGGGGTACGGAGGTGGGGGTGTGCAGTGGGAGGTGGATGGCATGGACAGTGGGGGAGGGAGGGCTTGGGTGGGGCTGAGTCCATTCATGTCTCCAGCCATTGGCATGTGAGTGCCCATCATAGGAACTGAACAGAAGCAAGGAGGGATAGAGAAGGTTACTAGATTATCGTGCCCCAGTGTCCCGGTGTGCTAGCTTGACTTGTTGAATAATACCAAAAAGCTATGAGTTTGGTTGCTGTTTGTTTGCAGGGGGGGGGGGGGTAAATGATCTAACTTCCCTATATCCCTTCACACATTCTATGCCTAATCCAACAGAAGAGAATCAAAACTCCAAACTAGTTACAGATTTCTGAACCGTTATCCTCCCAGGCCTCTCTTCCTATCCTTTTCTTCTACTTGTTTTTTTTTTCTTTTTTTATTCTTTTAAGTTGATATATTTTTACTTATACTGCTCAAAATGGGTGGATTTGGTTTCTCTCACTACACTTCTCTCCTACAGCGTGGAGATTACTTCTATGTTTCTATACCCCACAGGCACAGCAGACTTCCTGATACAGCCAATGCCCAAAAACTTATCCTGAGAGAAATGTGGACAAACACAGGTGAACAAGATCTATTTGGAAACAGGAGGATTTACTACAGTATTGCTTTGGGAACTTTATGCTTAGAAAGGAAAAAAATACAACTCAGGATTCTAACTCTTTCTTACTCTGTTGTTCAATCCACTTGAATTTGCCAGTATCACCAATACTTTGGGTATTTTTCAAAACCGTGAGCAGCAAGCATTTACTTACATTTCCCCCTGCAGCCCCTGCCCCCCCCCAAAAGGCTTAGTAATAATAAAATTTGTAAAATAAATTTAGCTTTCTGGTCAAATAACAACAACAACAACAAAAAAAAAAAGATCTAGAAAATGAGAAAATAATTTGTTTCTACTTTAGTAACTAGAAGAGTCGCTTGGGACCCCTGCTGTGAGGTAGCCAGCTGCAAAACACAACCCTATGGCATCTACATGGGCTCACCTCAGACTTGTCTGAGTGCCTCAGAGGAGAACTGTGCACTATGCATAACATGTAAGTGCATTGAAATTTGTATAAGTGTGAAATGTGACTATCATATTACCACTATCTTGTCCCTAGAACAAGCTGGGGTTTTTAAACTTTGTCACAAGAGAGAAAATAAAATCGAATGGCTTCTCCTTTCACTGTCATGTTGGGGACCTGAGGGTACATCACCACGGTGAGATAGCAGCCTGTTGTAAAGTCCCTGCTGTCAGGCTATGGCACTGAAAACTGTACATGGGCTGCTCAGGCTCTCTTAGCTTCTTTCAGACAGGCTAGGCTTTCCAAAGAAAGCGAAATAGAAAGGTTTGTTGACAATACTTAGGAGTTTTGAAGGGCCAGATGTTAGGTCTTTGTTTTTTCATAGAGTAGGGATTCTAGGACCTATACAGTGTTCCATCTTCTCCATCCCTGAAGATGCTGTTTACCCTTCATTTTTTCCTAGTCTTTGTTTCATTTAAGTCTCTATGTCCCTTTTGCTAGGCTTACTTGCAATAGACAAGGTAAACCTGCTCATTGGCTATACGTCAATTTCAGTCCATTTATTTAGACTCGATTTTTGCACTGCCTTTTACTTGTACACTTAGTTACTATGAGGATGATGATGATGATGATGATGTGTGTGTGTGTGTGTGTGTACAGAAGTAAGGAAGAAACCACTTTATAGATCGATCCCCTGTTTATTATTGTGTATGAAAATGAAGAAAGACTACAAAGCCAGTGACACGTAAAATGCTAAATGTCTGGAGTAAATCATCTTAGAGACAGAATATAAGAGCAAAGAACTAACCAGTCTGCAGTTGCACAGAGTCTCTTGCAAGAATCCAGGCAAGCATCAACATCCTCACTCTTTCAGCCTAACACACCACACTACTTCCCTCTCATCAGACACACTTATTTTAAGCTGTGTCAGAGCGGTGTGGAGGTCCCCCGCAATCCCCTGTCCAGGCTGGCAGGAAGTGAGCTGTTCTTGTCTCAGAGCTCTTTATCCCTACAGAGAACACCCTAACCCCACATCTATCTTGACTAGGGTGTTTTGTGATGAAGTCCATACCTCAAGAACGGGGGGGGGACTAACTGTGAAAGCCAGCTCAGCTGGCTGTGGTCTCTTCGGTCCACCATGCCTTGGTGGTACTTAGTTTAGGGAATGGTGGTTTTGCCACCCTAAAGGATGCTCCTCCCATTCTAGCCCTGTCCATCCTTTGGCAACTGAAGGGAGATGTGCTTACTGTTGGCTCCCATGCCCTCGGGCATGGTGGTGGGGGTGAGGGCGTTGCGCTGCTGTGGGTTGATAAGCTGGCTCACGGAAGGCAGCTTGTTCATGCTGTTCATTTTGTTCAGAGGTGGGGAGCTGTTACCATATGAAGACTGAGACTGCATCGAGGTCCTGGGAACACAAACAGGGGGAGGATGGTCAACACGGCACACGGAGAAGCAGGGCCAGTCATTGCCAACAGGTCTTGGATTAAGACACGGCCTAGAACTATGTTCGCGCCAGATGTTCCTCATAATTAACGGCCTAGAGTCAGTCCTTCCCCATCAATGCACTACTCTCCTCCCTGGGAGGGACTCTGAAATTATCATAAAAATCATTATTTTCTAGACTATACACAGTAGAGTATTTAATATCTCATTTGTGAGAGGGAAAATTTACACACTTCTTTTCTTCTATTGTTTCCTCCATCTTCTTTCTCTCTCTTGGTTTTCAGCTTAAATAAGTCTCAAAAACCAGTAAGGAGAGGAAAAAAAAAAAAAAAAAAAACGAGCAAAGCACACAAGGCTGATAAAATACAGGAAGACACTAAACTCAATTTGCAACTGGGGCCTTCCATTTACAACAGCGTTCCAGGGCATTTGGGATGCACAGCAAATATCTGAAAGAACAAATCATCTGAGGCATTTGACAGAGTTCCCTGCTGTCCCACAGAACCCCCTTAGGTATATAACATATACTTCCTTAGCTGAGTTTATGAGCTGAGAGGGGACACAGTCCATGCCAACAGCTCTTCTTTGTAAGAGAACCTTTGAACCTAAGCCATGGTAGTGGTGACTTTCTATAAATCGTATATATAGTAGTTGTATTAAAAACCATAGCTATGTAAACTACAGAGATAGCCCTGTACCCTTGCTGTATGGGCTACACTGCTAGTAGCAAGAAATGTACATTTTAATGGTTTTCATTTTTGAGAGGCTTATGGGATAACAACCCTTCCTTCCTTATAGGACTGAGACAGAAACTGAAGGACTAAGTGCAGAGACCGTTTACAGTGACTAGAAACTAGAGTGAGGATTTTCCTTTGACTGCTGTTTCTGACCCCTGGAGGGAAAGTTTCCCTTTTAGAAGTCATCAAACAATGGGTCTCATTTTGTTCTCATTTGCCTTCTTTCGGTAATGCCCATATTCCTATATTTATAAAAATAGAAAAATTTGCATGTGTGTGTGTGTAAGGGATATTGATATTGAATGCTTTGTAACTGAATGCAAGTTACAAGTAAATGCAGTACAGTGTTCAAAAAAATTAAATTTTAGATATGGCTTTAAATATTTGTACATTAGGTGGTTTTTGAAGATGCGCAGGATTCCCCATAATTGCTGAGAGCAGGAAGCCTGCTTTCCATTATCAGTGCATAGTACGTGCCAGGGTAAAGCAAGCAATGCACGCTACAGTTATTTACATGAATCAGAATGACTGTGCAAAGTTACGACAATGTTTAACTTTGATTCTCTTTAGCCTTTTTAAAGTGGTACAAACAGGTATAATAATAAATCCTCCCAGGCTGCCTGGCTGTTTTTTGTCCATGTTTGGGTGATTGTCACCACTACAGAGCATGTCATGCCATAGCATGGAAGCACATGATCAGCAGATTACTATTATCACTTGAAAAAGAAGTAAATATGGAACCCTAAGAGAGCAAGGTGCTCAAATGTCCACTGCTAGGTGCATGGGTTAAGGACAGAAAGGAGTCTCCTGGCACCTAGCCCATGGCTTGTGTTTCTTTTGACTTTGGGACATTCCTTTAGAAACAAAATGATGATGGACAACAAGGGTGCAGGATCAAGAAATTGTTGACGTACTAAGATAATGTACGCAAGGTAGGTACATTGTCTTAGGAGCAACGACGATGCGAAGGGAATCTTCCTGCTACCAAGCAATTCTAAGTCCATACCACCAACATGGAGGAACCTGGTGGGTTGTGAGCATCCCAGATCAACCTACAAGCCTCAGTAAGTCCATATCTCAGTACAGGGAAGCACAGAGCAAGGCAGTGTGGAGGTGCTAGCAGCTATTGCTTCTACACCCGGCTAGGAAAGCCAGAAAGTAGCTGGGAGCTAGTCACTCATATTCAGATGCAGATAGGACCTTTAATTTGAAAGCCCTCCATATTCTTTTCCATCCATCTCGCCAAGCAGGTGAACATATAGCCAACATTTATGATAAGAATAGTTCTAACCATTAATAATCACAATTAGGAAGATAAAAAATACATTGTCAGACTTTATGTTTGTCCATAGACTTTGGATCATAACCTACTACTATCTTCTACATCCTGTTAAAACCATATTTCCTTTGTAGTCATTATATTTTTTACTACCTTATTAGCTAATGCACTGTTTTTCACTATACTCAACTTAACTGTAGGAAGGTAGGCCAGAAACAACAGACACACAGAGAAGGAATGTACATGTCTGTTATCTTCTGGATAGGAGCTGAACGTATGAAGTGGCAGCATTTCATCCAAGGGTCACCTGAGCCTTATAATCTTAAGAGTAAACCTTAGGCTCTCTGTGCAAGGGTGTCTACGAGGTCTGAATGAGATCATGTGAGAGTCCTGGACATTGTCCAGTGTATTCTAAACACTCAGGAATCTTGGTCCTTTCTGCTTCCCTTAAAGCCCCCAAATGGTCACTTTATACTCTAGTATTTGATCAAACAAATGGAAGGTACCAACTTAGACATTTATAGGAGGAAGTGGCCAGAGTTGACACAGATTCTTAATGGAGTAAATATAGAAGATGATATTAATGCCAAAAGGGCCACAAATCTTGAATGGACCCACGAGAACACAAAAGTGGGTTCTACAGACACAAAGACAAAGGTCATGACACTGCCATCATTGCTAACTGCACAGTGTCTGAAATGGACAGCATCACACATTAGGAAAAGGTATGATCCATAATAAAGTCACAGCCACCTCAAAGGCCCTGAAAATTAGCCAACATTTTGGCCATTACTAGTGCAATACCATAGTCCTCCAGTAAATAGTCCCCCCAAATTTAGAGGGCAAATTACAATGAAAACAGAAGCTATGCCACGCTGATTGATTTTCTTTCTTGTCCTCTCTGTCCTTGTCACTCACCCCAACCAAAAGACAACCAACCAATAATGTGATGACAACAGATCTTTGAAGGAAAATGTAGTATGATTTCCACTTGGGGGCATTTCTGCAGATCCTTACTAGAGTCTACTAGGAACTGAATTATAGGACTACAGACAGGTAAGTCTCCTGTAGTTCTAATCTTGACAGAAGATATTAGTAAAGCCAAGTTAAAGGATTTTTGTTGTTGTTTTCTTTCACTTGTTTTTCACTGGAGACTGAACCTAGGTCCTTACACATGCTATCAAATTCTCTACCACCAACTTCATTGGTTCCAAGTCCACAATTCTCAGTTCTTAACTCTAAAGCCATAAACTTTCTGTCTGCCTTGCTAAGAATAAAATTTAGATTTTCAGGGCTAGATGTACTTTTAAGTGATCTGGGACCAGAAATTGGACTACTTGATTCTACCTCTCACATCTACGCAGTGACGGGCAATCTTCATAATAAGTCCCAACTTATGCCCATGGCCTTCCAAACACTTATTTGCTCCTTTTTCTTGATTTAAATCATTTAATTACATTAAATTAAAACTCTTAACTGGAATTTGATGACATGTTGGGCAAATGTATTTTCTAAGCCATTTCTAGAATGCTGAATATAGAAATGGGAAAGGAACTGTGAAGAGGAAGGACACTCTAAATATGAAGAAGGTAAACAAACAAACAAACAAAAAACAGGAATATGTAGAACAATAATTATACCTCTTCTAACTATTTCCCAAGAGCTCCTCTCTCTGTGGCCTCTATGTGTGGATAATTTTGCTTCTGAAGACCAAGGTCACCAAGAGTTCTTTAGAAGGCCAACCACAATATAGAAATAAATTCCACCATTTTAAATATACACATGTATATAAAGGTTACTATAAGTACATGAAAAATTTACATAAGAATAGGCTAAAGGAGAAAAATATTTCTGAAAGAAATGTCAAAATTCTAAGTATGTTCTCCAATTCCTTAAGTACTCAAAATTACTAACTGAAATATAGCAAGGGCATCTGCATTTACTAATATAGTTTAATCTCATGTCAAGATATTTTTGTCTTATGTTTTTCTCTGTTATTTGCTTTGGCGCATTTATAGAAACTTCCTTTGAAATATTAATTACAATGATACAAAGTTCAGAACACATAAAAATTTAAACCAAAAAACTTAGGATGTTGGCGCCACTCTAGATTTCTGGCCAAATGACTTCTAAAGTGTATGGCATATAAATCTAATTATCTAATACATTCGGACTTAGCCTAAACTTAATTTAGTAATTTGGTGATTTGAAACAACATCCGAGACTCACTCAGATGTCGTGGACATAATCACTCACAGACCTAAAAACCTGCTTGAAGTTCCTTTAGGAATTGCAGCCAACTTTCAGAATGATAACCGGGATACAGTATCTTAAATAAAAACACAAAAGAAATAGAGACAGGACCACAGTGACTGCCCTCTCACTCTTGATACTGAGACCCACACATAGCACTTGCAGCACTGACGATGTGTACTGGGGAGAGGCAAGAGAGACAGAAACAAAAACTACAAGATAAACCAAGATGCAAAAGTTTATTGAAAATTAAAACCACACATCCACAAAGCAACAGCCTCAATCACAAGAAATTGTTTGTCTTGGTGACACAGAAGGAAGCACTGGTGATTTGGTTGGGGTGGGGGAGGGGGCTGGGATGTTGAGTAAAGAAACTGTCAGTTTCTAAAAGATTCTGTCAGTTCTTTTTGAGTTGGAAAGGTCACATGTTTAGCTCTCTGTGAATTCTACCCTAGGAGTATTGGTTTTAATGCCTGTGCACTTAGGCATCATTTAGCCAGATATATGCACATGAATAGTAGGGAGAAATCTGCCTGGGTTTATGGTAGGAAGGGTTGAGGGCCGGCAGCGCCAATTAAACAAACTAATCATAGATTTAGTGAGGGACGGTTTGAACTCTCCCGGCACTGGATAATCGTAAACAAGTACCCGGGGCCATATTCCTAGCCTAGTTTCCTCTCCTATTAACACCACCAAAGTAGCTTAGCTGCCTTGGCATCTAAACAACAGTATTGAGGAGTAGGTCGCTGTGCAAAGACCACTACCATAGCAGATGCTAATGTACGGCCGCAGAGATCAGACCTGGCAAAGCGCTAGTGAACTTTCTCCTTACATAGGAAAAAGAGTACAGGAATAACGCAATTTATCAAGAGCCCCGCCCCCAGTATACTCGACAACCTCAGTCTGTTACTATTTGCAATATTTGTCCATGGCCAGCATTCAAAGGGCCCAAGTCTCAAGTCAACAAGATTTGCTTAGGCACAGACAATAACAGATTTTTTTTTCTTGTTTTCTTAAAAATACACCTTAGGTTTGAGACCTGCTCAAAAGCTTTATTATGAGTTTTAGAAACACAACAGAAGGTAACAGAAAAGGGCTCCAATAAACAGTGTAATGACTCCCCCCCCCCCCCCCCGCCCCAACGGATCCCCCTCCCTCCGGGGAAAACAATAGAAAGCTCACAGACACGCACAGTCGCAGCTCCTGTCCAACCAAGGCAGGATCAAAAGATACAAAAATGTGCAGAAAGCATCTTTCCTTTGTAAAACTTTGAGTCCCTTCAAAGATTCTCTCACTAGTGGGTGTGTGCCTTTGAGCAGCTGGGTCTCTGAGCCAAAAGTGTCTTCAAGTCCTGTTTGTGAGGGCTGGGTGCGTGTACGTGCGCGCATACGCACGCACGCACGCATGCGCACACACAAACACACGCATGGCAACACAACGGAACACACATGCTCGAGCACAGAGACGGGGAATCTATGGGTACACTGAGCGGTTTGGGGGGTTGGAATGTCTAAAGAAGACGTCAGGCCGGGTTGGAGCTTCTCTCCGGGGCTCCACAAGCTCATTCCTGAAGCAGGCTGAAAGGAAACTGTAGAGAGGAACCAGAGAAAGAGAATGAAGGCTTAGGACTCGCGTGTCCACATCAACTGAGCACAGAAACACACCCTTCTCCTACCTTCATGATCATAAGGCAAATGGAACAGGTCATCTGAAAAGAAGCCATCTCTCTCTTTTCCGTAAAAAAAAAAAAAAAAAAAAAAAAAAAGGCCTTTACAGGCATCTGGAATGGTCTACTTTTCAAGTTATGTAAAGAGGAAACGAGGCAAGGCAAGGGCAGCTAATCAGCAGTGTACGTCAGAATCTTATTATTAAAAAATACATTTTCACAGGCCCTGTCTAAGAGTTAGCTGGGGCCCAGTCATCTCCATTTCTTAACATAAGGTGACTCACTTGAGGGTTATGGGGACGGGCAGGTCCAGTGTCTAGTATAGTGCTTGGCATGGGTATACTGGACTCAATTAACTGACAAAGGGAACACAGAAACAAGAATAAACTTTGATCCTCTGTAAAAATGTCACATACCCAATTATTATACCTCATTACTGTTCTGTCTAGCCAAACTCTGAAGTCTGAAGGAATACGATCTTATCGATGCGGGGGCTGCGTCATCGTGCATTTGGAAAGAAGTTAATAATGAGCATTTTGTATGGGCCCCAATTGAGGTAGGTAAATATCTTAATCCTCTCAGTCACAAACTTGGCCTATAAATGCATATATCAAACCCATGAAAGCAACTTTTGCATAATTAAGAAATCAATTATGCCGCAGGATGCCAAGAATAAGCCCTTTTATTTGGCTAAAGGTTGTGCAACCTGGTGAACTGTTCGGGAACTGTTTCCCAGACTGGCTTTTTGAATGCTGTTTGTTTAGTACTTTCAAAGGAACACAGCCATTTTTTTACCCCTCAATCTGGAATCTGATATATCAGCAAGAATTGGTATCCTCATAAGGAAATATTATCATCAAGAATGCTGCTTCAGGTTTTAGTCTTCTTTGCTTAGAGGGTACAGTCTGGAGTGTCTCGGATAGGAAATCCCAGCATACTCAGCAAGCACTGAGCATGTCAGCTTTCTAGCGAAGGCCTAGGTTCAAACTTTTGGACCTAGAAGCAAGGCCAGTTCTACAAGAAGACATGTCCATTTGGAGAAGTGATTTAATCGAATTTAATTAACCTTTGAGGTTTTTCTCCATCACTAATTCAAAGCTACTAAATCTCTGTCCTGAAAATGTAATAATCTTGCTGTGAAGTTCAAAAGCAGCTCTGTGTCAACTATAAAAATTCAGATTTTTATTACAGCTGCCTGGTTAGCCAGCATGAGATTACCAGGTTGTTTGTTGCTGCTATTATTTGCAAATCTATGGAGCTGGCAATTTCCAACAAATTTTCTTACAATCTAATTTAGAAGTGTGGTTTTGATTTATATCAGTTTGGATATCTGCGTCCCTTACTCTCTCTCCAAAATTCATTAATAATCTTGAAAATACTATTTTCTTACATCTGCTGAAGCTGAAGTGGGGAGACATTCTTGGTAAAGAGATGTGTCTTTAAACTGAAAAGAGCAATAAAGACAAGGAGACTGAGGCTGGTAACCACAGCAACCTGAGACGGGATGCTGGCTGCAATGCTGCTGCCTCCTTAATGATGGAGCAGATGGAGACTTTGGTTCTAAAGGGGTTCTAGCCTTAGCTGTTTTGTGAGCTTGCTCAGTCTTCCTAGCCTTGGTATGAGGGGCTGGAACCAGTTTTGAAGATTCTGCTCAGATACAACAGCCTCTGGTCTCTGTTCCTACGGACCTATAATCAAGGCATTCTATAAGAGGGCATCTTGGGGTGTGGTATAAATTAATGGAAACTACTCCATAGAAAACAAAATGTAGTTTTCCAGAGAAAACCAAAAGTTGGGTAAAAGTGTAAAAAAGTCACACTGGCCTGAGGTCAGAAGTGGCAAGGGTGAATTACAGGGAAAACCAAACAAAAACCATGTCAAATGGACCTTTATTCTAAAACCTAAGGATTGGTAAACAGACATCAAATAACTTTAGTGTAGCAGCATTAAGAACCAATGCCTATGGGACAGTGAGGGAGTGGAATTTAGTAAAAGGATCCAATTTGTCCTCTCATGAAATTTGAGCTTGTATGGGCATGCTAATGGAAACATAACTTCTTCTTATACAGTATAAAGCCTGTATAACAAGTTGAATCATAGCAACTCAGTTTAAAAATCTATCTTCCATAAAGCCTATGATCATGAAGGTACTACAAAGGGTTAGATAAATAAATAAATAAACAAACAAACAAACCCATGCACAAGTGAAAAGCAAACAGAGAAAAAACGGAATGGGTGACTAAAGAAACAATTTAGCCAGGTGCAGTGGTATACACCTGTAGTCCCAGCACTCTGGGAAGAAGAGGCAGGCAGGTCTCTATGAGCTCAAGGCTAGCCTGGTCTATAAATTGAGTCCAGGGCAACCAACCCTACACAGAGCAACCCTGTCCCAAGGAAAGAAAAACAAATAAAAAGAAGCAATTAAACTGAAAATATTTTATTGCTACCTTGCAGAAAGTATATTGCCTCCCCCACCAATTTTCATTCTATTCTTTAAAAAAAAAAAAATGATTCCTTACCAGCATAAAACTGGTACTAGGTTTTAGAAAGGAAATCACAGGCTATTATAGGTACTTCCTAAGTTGATTTATTCTTCTCAAATTATTGTAAGGAAATAAGCTTTTCATTTTTCTTTGCCTACTCATTCCTTCTCTTGGAGATTTGCATGAAAATAAAAACTGAAAAAAATCTCAGTTGAACACTGTAGGAACTGGAAAACGTGCATGGATCATGGCAATCATCTGGGAGACATGCATATGTCATGCTATAAAGGCATAATTGACCCAAACATCTGTATTTTGCAAAGATCTCATTTTGTAGTCTGTTAGCTCTCCATGCGCAAGCTAATCACAGCTGTGAGATACCAACTCAAAACCATGCACATGATTGTTTCAAATGAACACCCAGGGAGCTGTGCAGATAATTCCTTACTATTCATCTTTACTCTTCCTGTAAAAAAAGTGAAAGTAAGTCCCTGAACATTTTTAGACCCTTTTTGCTAGCACAACTTTAGCATGTATTTTCTTTTCAGATGGAATAGATCGCTCCATAAAGAATAGATAATAAAAACTCCTTTTGGGGCAGTTCAAGCCAATTAATCAGCTACCTGTGAAAAACTCCTCACACAGAGATACAGGGTCTGTTTTTTCATCTATACAGTGTAAACAAACACAGACAGCATGAGAGCCTGGCTAGAATCAACCCACTTTGTTAATAAAGTCTGTAAAGCAAAGATAGTAGACTATTTCCTTTCACTTTTAATCTACAGAAGCTTCCTTAAATGGTCCCATTAATTTATACAATCCTGATAGTTGCAAAGCTTTCTTAATATTGCAAAAGTGTTCTGATTAGGAATTCACCATGTAATGCAAATTACAGGAAGGCAGGAGCTCCATCCTTCTCGTCTCCATTTTAAAGTCAAGTAATGTAGTGTGATTTTGATATCTAAGTAGAAATGCTTCACTTGTCATAGGACAAAAGATCTCTAGGTTGTAAGATACTGACTTTAGGACTTTTTTATACTCATGTCATATCTCTGTAGAATACACACATTAGCTTTCTGATGAGCCCAGCAAACAGAAATTCCACTACAATGGACACTATAGGATGAACAATGTATTTATCTCTAAGAGTGGTTGGCAAGCTCTATAGGGTGGCTCCTGAGCTTCCAACAGTTTTACACTTCTAAACATGGAGTAAGATAGCAATCATGACAAAAGAAAATGGTATGAAATACAAGTTTCAGACTCTATAATAAGGAATTCATATGAGAGCCAACCTCATTCATTTATGGTATCTACTACTATTCTGATACAATCATAAGACTGATGGGCTACAAGAGATCTTCTGCACCAAGATGCCTAAAATACCTAATTCTCTTGCTTTACAGGAAAACGAAATGCTTACCAGTCCCTGTGCCAAATAGTTCTTTTCCATTAACCAGAAGAAATTTATGACCAACTTCTCTAAGGAAGAAACTCTTCCCAAAACCCCTTCAGTCAACTGTGTTTTACTTTGTATTCCTTTGATCCCTTTTTAGTCAAAGTGGACTAAATCCAGTCTCTACTTGACTCTCTTAACACATATTGATGTCAGGTATACAAAGGAAAGAACCCCTGTGGCCAGCAGTGAGAAGTCTGTGTGTTCTGATTTTCCTTTGGGGTACTCTGTCTCCAAGAAACCACTCGACTGAGTTTTGTGATTGGCCTCCCATACAAGTGATAGAGCTATGAACCGCAAACCTATCATGTTAGACATGATAAGACATTTTCCTAGTCAGAAAGGATCTTAAGTGCCCAATAGCTCTGGGCTATAAAGGGAGCATGCTTAGCGCTAAGTCTTCTGCTGCTCACCACTCGGAAGTTGCCTATGACTAGTAGAGGCATTGCCTAGCCTCCTTAGCGACACTGATGCTGATTTAAAAAGAGGGGTTAGGAGCCCCTTTTATTACAATTTCCATAGTGGTAGACAGTAAAATCAGAAAATAAGCATTATTTATCGTTTACTTGCATTTCTATTTTAAAGATTATCTTTAATAAAACCTTATACTACTGTAATAAATTACTACTATAACTTAAAAAAAAGAACTCTCTTCTCAGGCAAGGTAGTGTTTTATATGATTTCTTTTTGGCTTGAAAGGTTGAGGGTTTGAAAGTTCTCAAGTAGATCAACACCGTAGATTAGACATTTATCTACCTGAGACTGTCTGGCATCTTTGCCTGCACTGATATACAATGTATTAAACTCCCAAGTGACTGTACTTAAGTACCAAAAGATAAGTATAAACAGGGCTCTGATTGGCCAATCTACCGTCCTTTCAGAAGAGCTATTCTCTTCTTGTTAGTCACAAAACAATTAACATCATCAGAATGCCAAGTAGGAAGGTAAAACTTAACATATGAAAAGATTGGATGCATATGCTAATAAGGTTGCAAAATCTTTCCCATTTATTTGAGAGTGTGTTCCTGGAAGACAGTCTAGAGCAAGCATGCTAAAACATAGAAACTTGATAGGACTGTGTCCTGCAG
Source organism: Acomys percivali (assembly GCA_907169655.1). Lineage (NCBI taxonomy): Eukaryota > Metazoa > Chordata > Mammalia > Rodentia > Muridae > Acomys > Acomys percivali. Next base: position 80,242,670 of record OU015745.1, on the reverse strand, counting down.
TGGGACATCTTTCATGGACAGGGCTAGGTCTCAGAATCCTTGTCAACAGAGCAGGGAAACAATTCACCTCCTTGTAGGAAAACCTCCTTGATATTCCTTCTCTAAAGCGGTACTGGAAACAGGATTGTGTACATCCTAAGAGATACACAAACCAATCCTCTGGGATGAGTGAAGGATTTTGAAATAGTCACTGTTGTTAGAATAGAGCATTAGTAAGTATTAGTATCTGTTTGGGGCTCATAATAGAACACAAACGAAACTCTCCCAAAGAAAAGTTACTAGACACACAGAAGGGGAAAATCGAAGAAGCGCCAAACCATTTCATCTAAACTATTATGGTCTATATGTAGTCTTACGATGTCAGCTTCTGCCATTAGCCTACAGCTGATGACAACGAACAGCCAACAGTCACCCTTGATCATGCCTCCTAAAAGGACAGCGGCACACTCACTGTTTCTGAAGTAAGTGCTGGTGCTGCTGCTGCTGCTGCTGCCTGTAAGTTTCAATCGTGTGCTGAGGAAGGTACTGCATAAGCTCCAGGGACTCTTTGATCTTCAACAACATTTCATAAGTCTCACGACCTCTCACCTACGCAAAAGCCAGAAAAACGGGGAAAGATGAAGATCCGCAATCAGTCAGCTCTCCTCATTTGAGGATTGCATATTGGCAAATGCACCTACCCTGCCCCCCCCCCCGCCGCCACCCCCTCCCCACACACATACAGTTGTAACCTGAACAGCAAGATAGCTGCCACTTTTTGGCTAGTTATAGACACACAGGCGCAGAGGAGTTGATTCATCTGCGCATGCTCCCAGCTGAAGGTGACCAGGAAGAGGTCAGCTTTCATGCTGTGAACTAGCTTTGTTTTTGTTTTAGCCATAGAATTTATATCGTTGTGTTTTCTGTTGATGATTTTGTTATATAAAAGGGGCTCCAAACTAAAATGTAGGTTACTACCCCTGTTTGCAAAACGGCAGTGCTGTGCCGTAGGGAAAGGATGCTTCCTGTTAGATAAACCTTATCCAAACACTAGCTACCTACCATGCTCCTGACTGTGAGCTCAGTCTAGATGAGCCTACAACATACATGAAACATGATACCTTTAAACAAAGTCTATCCATTTATCTACTGAAACGCTGGGACCAGAGATCCATAGGAAGCCAATACTACCGTCCCCTAAGACCAAGGATTCAGTCTCAGCTACAACTTTATATAAAACATAACGGCCGTAAGCAATGATGAGCCATCTTTGGGATGACAAAAGTTTTCACAAGGAATAAGGTGTGCTTCTCTTTTTAAGATAGCTTCCCTACAGTTTTAAATCCGAAGAGAAGGATGGGCTAGAATGAAGCCAGCAGCCCACTTGGATAACTTCTGAGGCCCTGGGAGTGAGTGCACAAGGCATTCAGGACCTTATGCGTCTGAGCACAAAAGACAGAACACACCCACTGTTTCCTCTGCTGTTGTTAGCCTCGCTCTCATCTCTTGCTCTAAGAAGCCCACCCTGCTTTAGGGCCTCTGCTCCCCAAGCTTGCTCCTTTGCTCGTGTGCCCTTAGCTCTACTGAATATTTCATCACCTTGCACCTATGTCCTCAATAGAGGGTGAACGCTTTGAAGAGCTGTTTGGTATTTCTTCCGGTTCCGGTGGCTTAGGATCTAGCCTATTGGTCATGCACTCAACATGAGTTGATTGCATTGTTTTTTCATCCCATAGGGTCAATTTTGTTTAACTTGTCATTACTTTTAGGCACAGTTCATCACAGTTACTCCTCCAAGCGTGCACTGGGATTCCTATGGACCATTAGTTTAGCAGGTGCAATGTTTTACCTAAAGGTCACAGCTCGGTTTCTCAGCTTTAGAAACAAGGCTGAGAGCCTCAGATGATTTCCTGTCAGATTTCCCCTAAGGACCAGGGCTGGGAAGGCCGGGAAGGGAGCATGCACACCCGAACCTGTTGAGCAGCTCAAGCTCCAATCCTGGGGCAGTAGCTCAGCCACAGTTCCTGGCAATGCCACCCGTGTCAGCTTGGAGGGCATCAGGATTGCACCCATCACCAGTATTTTACAAAGCTTAAGAAGAGCAGCAATAGCCACTGATTATGGCAAAAAAACATAACCTAATAAAGTGCCCTCTTTAGTGGCCCCGTGGAAGTGAAGGATAGTCTTGCAGAAGAATTGGGCCAAGCCATCTGGCTCTTCACATATGACTGTAGATTTTTGCCTTGCTGGGTTTCCTTTATAGCACTCACTAAAGGAAAACATGTGTTCCCTGCACATAGAGATGATTAATGTTTAAAGAGATGGATGTGCTGGTGTTCCTGAGCTGACTGTTACTGTGGTCGACACGTATCACATGATCATAGTGCACCCCAAAACAAGAAGAGTTAGTTGTTGTATTACCATCTTTCTGAACTTTTTACAAAAAAAAGTTCAGGGATGGCAATGCTCTGCCAAAAAGTTCTATTACTCATAAATAATGACATGTGAGTTAATGTCAAATATTGGGTTGAAAATGCTCTATTATAGCCAGGCATGGTGGCACAGACTTTTAATCCCAGCGCTGGGGAGGCAGAGGCTGATGGATTGCTGTTGAGTTTGAAGCCAGCCTGGTGTTTAAAAAGCAAGTCCAGGACAGACAAGGTAACACCGAGAAACCCTGTCTCAAAAACAAAAACAAACAAACAAACAAAAAGGTCAGGGGAGGGGGGAAAACACTCTATTACAAGGGTAGCTTCGACAGAATGGGGGAGTTAAGTAGAAGCACTCACAATATGAGTATATTCCAAAGGACGAGATAATTTCAAGATTCAAAAAGAAAAAAATATTGTTTTGCTTTATTTTATACTTCCTTCTGCCAGTATGATTGAATGTGTTTTCCTTCTTTATGTTTTTGCATGTTTAACTCCTAAATTCTGAAGTATTGGCGGGGTTATTTAGGTTGCGGAGGTGGAGCCTCGATGGGTGGGATGGATTAGCATGCTTGTAAAAGATTGCCCAAGGAGTTACCTATCTTTCTATCCTGTGAAAAGCAATGTACAGCTGATGGTCACATCTCAGAAGTCAGAACCCGACCAGGGGCACCTTGATGTTGGACCTCCCAACCCTTGGCACTGGGAGAAACACAGGACTGTTGTTCACAAGCTACCAAGCTACCTGGTCATAGTTACTCTGTTGTTCTAGCCCCAGCTGAGTGTGAGAGAGAGAGTCCTTTCCCTATTGCCCCAGGTCACCGGGTGATGATGACCATCTAATAAATGCACACTCAAGGAAGGCTCAATGAAGCAACCGTGAGAATGCAAGGGTGACTCACTGGTAAGTACAGCAGTTCGTCATCTGGGGACCTTCGCTTCTTGATGGAAGTCATCTGGATGCCGTGTGTGTTCTGACGGAAAGCTGGAGGAAGGAAAACACAGGTTCACCCTGGGGAGCGACTGAAGCGCCGCTGTAGTGAGTCTGCTATTGAAGGCTACATACTAAATAGAAACAGCCCAGCCACCTGTGAGAGGAAGGACATCCGTGCTAAGTACATCTAATCGGAGCTAATCGCTTTGTATAAAATAAGGTAGGAGGGAGCTAGAAAAGAGCAATCAAAAACACAACCCCGGGATGCTGAGGGGCATTCTGAATGCGCACTGCCTGCTTGTATCTATGAAAAGCTGTTAAGAAGAAGGGAAAGCAGCTTTCTTTTTTCTTTTTCTCTTCTTTTTTGAAATTTTATGTTTCAGATCATTCATCTCCTAAGGAGTTAAGTGAATGGAGCAGTGACGATGTTGGTAATAGCAAAATGGGGGAATTAATGGAATTACCAAGTGATAAATCAATCAAGGTTTTTAATTAGAATCTCTAATCAGCCATGACCCAGGGTGTGAAAATGATCTTTACACCAAAATTCAGACACTCCTTTCTTACTATAAACCACCAAATTGTTGGTAATAGAACACCTAGGTTAGGATGCTCTATGCTTTATGCTGGCTGCAGGTGCCAGAGTGGAGTCACAGTGGGGGAATGCCTATAGGACACATTCAGGCTGCATGAGGGATTGTCAGGGGGACAGAGAGACTGTATCAACAAAACAAAACAAAACAAAACAAAAAAGCATATTGCTTTCAATAGTTGGGAGTCAGTGATGATAGGCTCTCCTATAAAGAATGAGTCATGGTTTTAAATTCATCTCACTACTAATAGATAATAAGATTAAGGCCTTCTCACAAAAGATGGTGGCATGATAAACTCCAACGTACCTGTTGAAGAATATACATGCATGTTTATGCCTGGAATTACAGGACATGGATACTGAATGGGGGTTCAAAGCCAGTCTGACATACACAGAGATTTCCAGGTCAGGCTGGGGCAAGGAGTGAAGTCATTTCCCCCCCTCAAAAAACCTAAACCAACTTGTTTCAGTGCCATTAGGCTAACACTGATGCAAAGTGAGTTCTAGAATATTTCTCTCCAAGTCTGCAGCCCATGTGGAGCAGTCAGTGGTTTGCAGATGTTGCCAGCTTTCCTCTAGGACCCTGTGGAGGTAACTGATGTTGGAGGCATACAGCACGGGTTGTGCAAACCCCTTCCAATGGGAGCATCTCTGTTTCCATAATATTTTTAAACTATGGGCTTCTTCCATTAAAATATGTAATTAATAAGAATCCAAGTTTAAGAACAAATGATAAGGTAGCTGAAGCCTCATTCTGGTAAACATGTGAAGTCCAGGCTCAGAGAGACCACATCCGCATTTCCCTGGATGATGCTTAAGGAAACATGTTCTCAGGTGGCGCCGTTCCATAGGGCCCTGAGGAGAACAGGTACCACTTTAGCCTCTTGCTAAACAGCTGAAGGATAATCGGACACCTGCAGCTTTACATAGCATTCGACTCAGGTGGAGGACTTAGAAACAAAACACTGGATATCTCTGAGCCACACTGAGAATGTGCCAACTTTCCAGATGTTGCTGACGCTCTAGGTGCAGAAGCGGAAGTCAGATTCTGAGGAATCTTATACTAAGATCCTGTACCGAGGATGTACCTTAAGCAAGCAGTAGTATGCTCCGGGGTGTGGTCCAACGCAGTCCTTCCACTAGCCATACACCTACTTGCCCTAAAGACCTGTGGTCACACTCACTGCTAAACCCCATAGTGTCCTCGCACAGCCTTCCTAATATTTATCTGCAGAGCTCTGCACCGGAGAAGACTCAACCCTGCCCCGCCCCTGCATCCGGAGAAGACTCAGCCCTGCCCCGACTGGCCGCTACATCTACTTACGGCGCTTCGTACCATCACCATTCTTTGCACTGTCCGAAACTTGCTGCTTTCTGATGCTGTCTTCATCTGCCTTCCTGTCTCTTCCTGGGCAAGCGCAGATCCGGGCCTCAAAGCACCGTCGGCCCAGGACTTGCCCACTGGAAATTAAAGAACAACAGCAGGCTAAAGTTACAGGTGTCCAGGTCCCTTGGAATTCTCCCACTCTTTTTTTCCCTGATGCTTGCCATCTTAACGGCACCCTCATCCCCTTCCAGCATGGCTGCTTGGAGCAAGCACCCAAAAGCACCTGGCAGAACGGGAAAGTGCCTGCATGCCGCAAGCAACATGAATAAAGAACATTCCATTTGTTCTGCAAAGAACCCCCCAAGCCATTAGCTGAACAGCTGTATTTAACTACATATTTTGAAGGAAACTTGAGTTAAGCCAGGGGGATGTCCCCGGATAAAAATCCCCCTTGGGCAGCTCAGACTTCTCAAGGAAACTGTTAAATGCTTTGGGGCCACATGAAAACAAACACTGTCTATCAAACAATTCCAGTCAAATGTCAAGAATTCAGGTCTGAAGTGACTTGTATGCCCCCTTGGCTCTTTCCCGCCCCCCTCCTCTGACCCACCCTTCTCTGTCTCCACTTTCTCAGATCTTTTAGTGTTTACAGTAGGTTTACAGCACAAAGCACTAAATCTAGGCCTTCTCATTATGCAGGCAAAGGGAATGGAAAAAAAAAAAAGGACACAGGATTTTCCACTTTGTCCCCTGCCTGTGGTTGCTTCTGAGTACGGTCCCCCACATGCCACTTACTCTCTGGTTTCCAAAGTAACAATGATTAAAATTGGACGGCGGTTCATTCCTCCGACACAGCTGCTGTTGCACATGAAATTGTACAGGACTGTCGTGAATTCGGTGCCAACCTGAGCCAGGAGAAAAAGAAACACATATGTCCATGTGTGATGTGGCGTGTGTCAGTGATGCCATCAACTGATGCTTTTGCTCTCAGTTCTGCCTTCACACACTCTGATCTAATGGCATGTTTTCTTCTGGGAAGGGTTGTCTTCTAACCCACTGGAGAGCCCACTCTGTCTTGATCGCTAAAACACTTCAAACTAAAATTCTCAACAGTAGAGCAAGGCAGAGTCCACTGGCTCACTGCTCTTTATCCCTGCTCTTTTGCAGGCTGACCCAAATTACTCACTTTAGTCTATGCCATACAGATACCTTTGGAAAAGGAGAGCTTTAAAGAAAATGCAAAAATTAGCATCAGCTCTCCAGGGTTTGAATTTACATCCTCATGAAGAATATCCTGGAGCCGAAACACCCTCCAAATTAAATCATCTCAATCCTTCATTTATGCATAAGGTATAGGAAGCCCAGAGATGGTGAGTTACACGCCAAAGAGCCCATAGCTAGCCAGTCAACCACAGCAGACTGGCTTTGTTACTCCTGTAGTCCACTGCTGTTTACTCTCTGCCCCTCTATTCTGCTTTTCATAACACATTTGTAAATGTACCATCTGTTCAGGCAAACATCAGCTAAATAATGTGTTGTAGCTTCTCCCATTTACAGTCTATTGTAAAAAAGAAACCACATCTAGCATTTGTTTACACCCACTATCAATTCCTTGTCATCTAGGTAAAACCATGCTTCATAAAAAAGCAGCTTGCAAGCCTCGCTCTCTATGGTCACGAGGGTGACATGGTTAGAGCCTCATTACCAAACTAATTCAGTGCACACCCAAGACTTAGAGAGATTTTTCTTTTTTACAGAACATGGAAGGGTGTTTTGCGCACATGGTATATGTGCACCGTGTGTGTGTGTGTGTGTGTGTGTGTGTGTGTGTGTGTGTGAGAGAGAGAGAGAGAGAGAGAGAGAGAGAGAGAGAGAGAGAGAGAGAGAGAGAGAGAGAGAGAACATGCGTGTGGTGCTCCTGCAGTTCAGAGAGGACATTAGATCCTCTGGAACAGTGTGTGTTGGTGGGTGGAGTTGGAAACTGAACCAAGGTCTTTTGGAAAAGCAGCAAGTACTCTTAACTGCTGAGCCATCTCTCCAGACCCACATTTAGGATCCTCAAAGGGGTGACGTGGGAACAAGGGATATTAAAAGAATGCTTTGGAAGTATTTGGTGACAAGGGTGAACACGGTGATAAATGCCAGATCCCGCGTATTGCCTAATGTGTGCTCTCTCCATCGTCCTGCTAGCCCAGCTACAGGGGCTGCCTCTGCCCTGTTCACTTGCTCACCTGTGGTGGCTCGTAAGGGACCAATACACTCTGCCTTCCCGTGATGGGATCCTCTACATACTGGGCATGGCTGTTCCCTTCGACGCGAATCAGGTGACTAGGAGGGGCTATCTGTCCTGTGGGTCAGAAAAAGACAAGGTAGTTAGTTTACACACCCTCATCATAAAGGCTGAGATGAAATGGCATGGAAAGAATGATGGTGGCCTAAAAAACCATCTGTGTCTTTAAAGGAAACACGCCTCCTTGAGAGAACAACAGATCTTGTTGCCAGTGTCGAACATGGAGGGCACCTGGCATTTCACATGAACACAAAGAGCTTTATGATGATCAATGATTTTATGCTCTGCAGCTCAAGGTTAACCATCCACGCTTGCATACAACTCAATGCCACATTGCTGACTTCATCTATTGCATGGGATTTTCCTAGTTTCCTTTTGCAATGGAAAACTGACAAAAAAGAAAGTATAGGACTTTTGACTGGCAATAATACTAAATGAAAAGTAGAAGCAAATGGCTGAGCATATAGCCCAGTGATAGAACACATGCCTACCACACTCAAGGCCCTGGGTTCAAGCCCCACCCCAGAAGACAAGACAAGCCGAACACCAAAAGGCAGTGAGGACTGGCTGCCTTGGAGTTTTGTTTTTTTCTTTTTTCTTTTTTTCTCCTATCCATCTCTAGACCCAGATTAGCTTTAAAGATAAGAACCTCTCTGGCTTTCTGGCTTTACTATCTTGAAAGAGTCACAGGTTGGAGACAAGAAAAGGAGGCAGGTTTTACAAAGATCCCAGGCACAGTAATAAAATTGTGATGCTTGGCAATGCTCCAAAAGAAAGTGTTCTGAGACTTAGGGACCATAAAGCTGTTGTCACCCTGTGGCTATGAAGTTCCACTCTATGAAAACTATTCAATAAAAAAGTGAAAAGCTAAGAATATCAGCATAGTGTCCGCAGCACTGTTTATTTTGATTAGAACAATATTGTGTGAAAAATTAAGGAAACCTCCAAAGTACTGTCATTCTGATGGAACACAGGCATTTAGACAAACTGAGGATAGAGCCTGCCTGGGTGGGATATTTTCTGTGGTATTCTGTTAAGCGAGACACAAACAGGTGGATGGTGCAGCCATGCAGGCAAAGCTAGAAGTGACCATGTGACTTGGTCAGAGAGCTTAGCTGTGTTTTCTTTTGCCTTTTGGATCTTTGCCCCTCCTCTTTCTTCCATAAAATTTTCATGCACTCTTCGGTGCCCTGTTGTCATACATCTCAACTACCTTTCTGCATTTACCCCGGTGGTATTTTCTGTGAAGTGTTCTAACTCCCAACCCTTGCTGCACGCACAACACTCTAAGGAGGCCTTTCTATGTCTGCTACTCTTTTCCTTTCGTTTCCCTTCATGAAAAGGGAACACCCGATCTCCGTGGACTCTGGGAAACACTCATATCTTCTATGACAGTGTTGTTGGATTTAGGGCTCAGAATACAGGTCTACACAAGGACACAGAACTCAAAAGGAGTCCCAATGGCTCCTCCTGGATATCTGTCTTTCTTTCCACTATGCATTTCCTCTGTACCTTTTTATTTATTTCTCGCACCCATTATTTGCCATTTCTATTTGTTCATTATATCAGTTCTTTTTTGCTCCCTATTTTAGTCTTCTTAGCCTTCAAGTCCACAACAACTACCATGCTGTTTTGTTTATTGGAAAGCCAAATTAATAAGTAGTCCAATTACTGGGGAAACTACTCATTTATTTATTATTCTTAGTCTGAAATCAGAACCACATCTTTACCATCAAGGAGCTTGATTGGACAGTAATAAAATCCCAGAATCCCACTGTTCTTACCCTCATTGAACTCGCGGCTCAGCTCATGGTTAGGGCACCGTTTCACAACCTCAGTGACATGCTCGGCTTTCTTGTAGACAGGCATGGCACGGATGACAGCACCTTGTGGGGGTGGGGTCATCACCTTGATCTGGATGGGGCACGTCTTTGCAATTTGGCAGTACAGCTTCTTCAGTTCAGTGGAATACTGTTTAGAGAAGAGAGGGGCCCATGGGTGAGAAAGAGAACCAATATGAGATATTACTACAAATAAGAACAAGAAAAACACAACCACTTTGAAAGCCTTTCTAGCTACATGCTAAATTCTGGCTACTACGTATGTAGTAATAGAAAGTTATATTTATTAATTAAATTGATATTTGCTACTTTAAAATTTGGTGTCTAAGACCTAGTGGATTTATATTATTATTTCCTAAGTGTTCTCGTTATCTCTCTCTGTCTCTCTGTCTCTCTGTCTCTGTCTCTCTCTGTCTGGTATTTTGTTGTTGTTTTTAATAAAGTGTCACTATATGGCACTGGGTGGCTATCTTGGAACTCACATGGATCTGCTTAACTTTACCTCCAAAGTGCTGGGAGTAAAGGCACCACAATGCTTGGCCTTTCCCGCCCTATCTTTAGGATGAGAACATTTATGTTCACAGGGGTTTAAAAAAATATGACTTTTTTTCAAAGGGCCCATGGTATTGGCAATTGACAGCTTCTAGCAAAGGGGGAGTCAGTTTTTCATAGGGGTGTGGCCTCTGGTAGGTGGACCATGCTCCACATTAGGCTCCACACTCAAGTATATTTTATCTGTACAAATTGAACTGAGAGAGACAGACAGACAGACAGACAGAACAGGAAATTGGGTAAGGAGGAGAGGGTAGATCCAGGAGGAGTTGGGAGAAGGGGAGTGAATATGATTTATGATTAAAACATCATATGACGCTCTAGAAAAACTATTTTTGAGCATAATAACCCCAGAAACAACTTCACAGGTTACCGGAAATAAACAGAAAACAACGTTTCAAGCTCCATGGTTAGTGAACTATAATTTCCCTTATCCTTATAAGAGATTCATAGGAATTAGAGTTTATGCAACATGTTTTTAAGATGGAGTGTCTAGCAAAGACTGAGCAGATTTTGTCTGAGATCCATAGCTAAAAGCTGTGCCTTTAAACAAAGGCTTCCCGTAGGCTCACTGCTTATTGTCTAGTTCTGTAGTGAGAGAGACCTCACACAGAAACCGGAAGGAAGCCTTTGGTCTCGCTCACTCAAATGGCCGGCAGAATAGGAAGCAAGCTAGCCAAGGCTCCAACGGGAGGTGATGCAGCCTTGCAGATCTGTCCAGTCCCAAGTGAGTGAGTTTTTCCTTCCTACTCATTTGTTCTTCAGAGAGGATATGTTCCCTGGTGAACTGGTTTAGAACTGGCAAAATATGGTGAAAAATGCCAAAGGGGGAAAAAGTCCTATCCTGCATCGCCTCCTCTTACTATCTCTGAATCAGAGAAGAAAACGCTTTTTTTCTGATTCTCACCCCATGTTAACCTTATCAGGCCAGCTCCCTGGGTCAAAGCCCCAACCGTTGCATTCCTGCTCACTCCAGTTCTGAGGTGAAGCCACCCAGGCTCTAGTGATCATAGCCAAGAGAGGGCACCTAGTAACGACTATCCAAACAGAGGGTAAACACCACAGGTTATGGGTCTAAGCTGGCAGCATCCTCCTCCCAGGCAGAAGGAGGCAGAAAGGCAGAGCCAGAACCACAAAGAGATTCACTTTTGATATGACCCACCCCAAATCTAACTAAAGGACACCACCTACCCCAAAAACCATGTAAACAGCTGAACTGCTTCCTTTTGAGACAGTATTTATTTAAATAATACTTCGTTTTCTTCTGATGATTTCAGCACATGAAACTTTCAGTTAAAATTTCCTAGTGCTAGGAGGGTATTGCAAAATCAGTCCTTCATGCCCACAGGCTAAGGATTAAACAGTAAAAAGCTTTTTCATGGCTTCAGCTAAAGGAAGCATGCCAAAAATCAACCACAGAAATAAGTTTCTTCTTGGGGAATGCTGAATGAAATGTATATGAATATTTTTGCTCTTGGGTTCTTAAATGATGACTTTACAGATATGGCCTGTTGGGGCATAGTAAGAACTTACTTTTTGGAGCACTCAAAAGAAGTCAGCAAATCTGTTTTTTAGTTGCAAGAAATACTTTACGTAATCCTTCCGTGTGCTTCAGAAAACAAAAGGAACCTTAGGAAACATGGCTAGAAAATAAGTCAGCTAACTGGAGGTAACCGAGGTCTCTTTGCAAGCAGGTAAGGATTGTAAGAAAAAAGAATAACATTCTGAATGGGACGGGTTCCTAAGAGCAGCAAGCCTCAGTAGTAATTAATGTACTATGAATCAAGCTGCAAAGACTAAAGTGGCCAAAAAAAAAAAAAAAAAAAAGTACTAGGAAAAGTTTAGGGGCCAGGATGCATGCCAGCTGACACCATGTTTGCCTCACTTAACTCCCCAGCATGATAGAAACTGGATATGGAGTCAGGATTAGGATAATCAAGACTTTAAAGTCATCCTTGAGTTTGAGGTCAGACTAGGATATATGAAACAATTGTTTCAAGAAGGAAGGAAGGGAGGATGGGCTGGAGAGAGGGAGGGAAGGAGGGAGGGAGGGAAGAGAGAGGGAGGGAAGGAGAGAGGGAGGGAAGGAAGGAGAAAAGGAAGGAAGGAAGAAGTTGAAGCCTCATCAAGCACAGATCCTTATTCATCCTTGGGGAGGTAGGTGGGACATCTAGCTGCTGATTTTAAATAATGAGTGTTTGTATTAGAAAGTGAATTTTCTCTTAAAACCAGAAGGAAGGGATCCCTAGTCTCTTATTTGAGTACCTGGGGTGATTGGATTCAGTCCCTGGGTTGTTTAGGTATTACAAAGGGGAAAAAGTTCATGAGGCATTTAGCATGAACACCAGCCACAGGGAATGAGGCTTGTGCTCCATGACCAACACCAACACTTGTGCAGAACCCATGAACATCTGTGCTGACCAGGGAATTGACTTCCAAGCCTAGTTTGAGTGGGATTTAACCAACAGTTGGCTGTTCCACAAACTTAGAAAATCATGTTTGGTATTTAGAGCTAATTGAATTCAGAATTGCAGATAACAGATAATGGACCTCCCTCATTGTCATCATCATCATCAGTTTTATAGATAAGAAAATTAAGGCACAGAGAGGCTTTGCCTGAGGACACACGGGCAATGCATAGCTCCAGTCCACTCTGTTTTACAGCAACTCATCATTTTATTCTCTCCTGAAAGGTGAAAACATTGTACTTTTAAGAGTTCCTAATTTACAGCATCAAGGCTCTTCTATGAATGAACTTCAAATGTATACAGTTACCAGTGACATTATCATGGAGGGCAAACAGGTCTTGTTACTGGTTACAGAATTACTCTTTATTTTTCACTGACTGCAGTTGTTGCACAAAGAAAGCATGTTACAGTTTTGAAAAAAAAAAAAACAACTCTGGGCTAGGAGGAAGGCTACCTAGGCTTTCTGTCAGTACTGTTGGCCAGTGTAACTCCGAGGAATGCAAGGGTTAGCAGTTGCATTGTAATGTGGCTTGCTGAGGACTCTATAAGGGCCTTTGTAATCTGGCCTACCTACCTACCTCTCATCTTTCTAAAGCCCACCCTTCCCTCCTGCACTTTTGTCAGCCTGTGTTTTAGTAATAAAAAACTTTTCTACTTGTTTGTTTGTTTGACCTATTTGTTTCGACGCGTATGAGTGTGTTTTGTCTGCACACGTGTATGAGTCCCATGTTCATGCCTGGTGCCTGCAGAAATCGGAAGAGGCCCTCGGTTTGATTCTTCTGAGATGAGTTACAGAAGGTTGTGAGCTACCATATGTGTTCTGGGCACCTAAACCCAGGTCCTCTGCAAGACCAACATGTCCTTCACCACAAAGTCACCAAGCCACCTCTCCTGCCTCTGATCCAAAGTTTTCTACACAAACTCATCCATCGTTCCCCACAATTCAAGTGCACTATTCCCTATCTGGTACACGCTGGTTTTCCCTTGCTTCTCTATGTCATGCCAGGGCAATTTAGAGATCTCCAGCTAGCTCTGCATCTGGGTGATGAGATAGCTCGTCATCTGCTGGTGATGAGTCTTTCCTATTTGACTAAATCAAAATATCTGACCAGGGCCTAGCCACATGGTGTTGATTGCTTCTGGTTTAAACATCAGGCCTGCAACACAGAAAGCAGAGGAATGGAGGGGCTCGGCCAGGTCCTTCTTTGAGAGGCCAAGTCTCCATCACTCCATTTCCCTCTCTGATGCCAAATTAACTCTGTGATGACATTATGATTTTTTTTATGATTCTCCAGCTCGAAACTCAGTCTCTCTGGCCTATCATGCATTAATAATTCCTCAGACTTGGCCACCTCCTCTACCTCTTACCAAACAGCCTTGCCATCTCTTCCAGGTTTCCAGGCTTATGCAAGATAGCAGAAATGGGAAGTGGATTCACATCAATACTTTTAAAGCATTTTGGTGATTCACATAGGCAAAGACTGCAATTTAGACACATACAGTGTTTTTCAATATGATTCTTTGCTTCTGTGATGTCCAAAATTCATCTCTAACTTGCTCTTCAACCCTGGCTTGAGGTTTTTGAACTCTAAAGCCTACTTTAAGCTTAATTTCTTCCTTTTTCTTTTTCTTTCCTTTTTTTTTTTTTTTTGCATGTAGGTCTCTTGTTTCAATCAGCTTTACTGATGTATAATTTTCTGTAAACTGTAGCAGTTTTAAAATGTTTCAGTTGGTGACTTTTGAAAAAGGTACAGAGTTTCACAATCACAGTCACATTCCTGATAGAGAATAGCTTCAGTTTCTTTGCAAAGAACCTCTGCGTCTGTTGTTACGGCCCTTCCAACCCCTGGCCCCAAGCAATCATCTGCTTGCTTTTTGTTCATACTGTTTCACGTTTGTGGAATTCCGTAGGAATGGGCAGACATACTACATAATGTCTTGTAATGAGACTTCTGAAAACTGTGCATGGTTTTGCATAGGTCAGCATTCTATCTTATCTAGGAGTGGGATTCTGCTATTTATAACTTCTCTATTTCCAGTTTTCTCTACTATGGATAAATTATGTACTGTGAAGACATGAATTTATGTTTTCTTAAATAACTGATTTTTCTGTGTTGAGCATGTACTGAGGGACCTTGATAACTTTACTTATTGGTTCTAGAGGCTTACAATTTTCTACACAGACAAATCTTGTCAACTGAAAATATAGTCTTATTTCTACCAAAAAATAATTATGTAGGCCAGAGAGACCTGCCATTAGCCTTTGGGACATTGTTATTTTTCCTTGTACATATACATTTAAATAAACTGGAAACAAAAAAACCTTAAACCGGTGGTTTAATGTATCATGTCCATATTTTAACTTTGAAACATAATGATAAGTTCAGTTTCTTTTGCACCATATTAATATCTACTATTCCACTTTTATTTTACTCACATCTCAGTATTTATCTCAAGACATGAGAGCATCTTTACTTTTTGTTGTATTTTGAGAGAGCCTCTCTGCTGTGTTTGCTGCTGTGTGGAAGGTTTCCTTCCCACAGTGAGATATGTGGCATATAATTCACTACTGATCTAACTTCTGCATTCCAAATAATGTGGTTCCTTACACTGTTTACATCCATTTTAACAGGCCCCTCTCATCTCAGCCTACTGGCTTGGCTTTACTAGTTTTTCTTCAATAGCTTATTGCCTATATTTTGTCAAAGTTGTGCTGAAGCCACCTTTTTTTTTTTCCTTAAGAGTTCCTAAGATTTTTTTCTTTGACTCTTTCAACTGGCTCTTTTTAGTTAACTTTGGTTTTACCCTCCAGAGCCAGAACTTGCTTTCACTGTTACCCAAGAATATCCAAGATATAGTCAGAGCTAATGTTTGTGTCTCTTCTTATGTTTTTCTATTCGCGAAAGCTTGCATGGCGGCCTAAAGACACAGGGGATAAACAGAAGAGGCAGGACTTAAATCTGGTCTTTTGACTTCTAATCCAGTAATTGTTGCCCATGATTGTTTGTCAGACAAGAGTCTGTTTCCTGGCTTTGGAACTGGGTCCTTCTCTCTTTCACAACAACACTGCTTTATTTAATGCCAGCGCTGCCTTATGTTATTTTATTTTATCCAACCGGCATTAAATCAAACTTTTCCCTATTTGCTGCTGACCCTGTGGGTGACTGCACATCAGGGGCCCTATGATCAAGCCAGCTCATGCATTCAGCTTGGTTTTAGAAAGGGGGAGAAACAAATAACTGGTATTGGTTTGGTTAGCTTCTTTTGTCCTAAATAATAGCACTTCCTGATGCTCTGTGCGTACCTTTTATGACAAAGGCAAGATTGTACTTTGTTACATCCAAATGCTTTCTCCTATCTGTCCACCTTTTAATTCCTTTTCCCTGCCCTAATTTGGCTTCTGGCTACTTCCTGCCTGAATAGCTGCTGCTGAGTGGCAACTTTTGTCTTTAAGATCGCTCTCACGGTCAACTTTTTCTTTTCTACCTTCACTGACAGCATTTACTTCTTTCTCCCTCTTACTCACATTCAAGCCACCAACAAGCACATCTGCAAAGCTGATTTAAATGCATCAGGAAACATGGTTCTTTTTTTTTTTTTTTAACCCACTACTAACAAACTCAAGCAGCTCCATCCATGTTCCCACACTCAAACATAGTGTATTCAGTTAGCAACTGAAAAGAGAGAGGAAGAGGAACTGATATGGAAGGGGAAATTTTTAAAAACTTTATCTGTAATATTTTGCTTAATGGAAACATGTGAAGTGACATAAAATGCTAAGATGTTGGCAACTGCTTGGGTATGGTAACTCATTGGCCTTATCTGTCTTTAATCTTCACAGTGTTTTCTGCTGAACTAAGTGATACACAACTATATTCCTGACTCTCAGGACATAGAAACAGGTGGATGGCAGGTTCAAGCCAGATTGGGATACCCAAGGGCTCTGATAAAAAAAACAGCAAACAAGAACACCTCTTAATTATGATACTTAATTTTAGTTGTCAACTTGATTAGATTAAGAAGCCCCTAGATTAGTAGCTCCCACCTCAGCTGCTCCTGAGGACACTGCGATGTATCACTAGAACAAGAAGGCTCTGGTCTAGAGAATTCTGAAGGCACGGAGGGATTTGAAATCTGAGTGGACCATTGGCAGATGTGGCAGTGTGGAAAGTAGGATGTGTTTCGAAACAATA
The DNA here is from genome assembly GCA_907169655.1 of Acomys percivali. Lineage (NCBI taxonomy): Eukaryota > Metazoa > Chordata > Mammalia > Rodentia > Muridae > Acomys > Acomys percivali. The sequence goes on along the minus strand of OU015745.1, from coordinate 80,226,065 downwards.
GGTCACTGGGGTTGTGACCTTGGGGGTGGCAGGTGGGGGGTGGGCACTGTATCTGGCCCTGGTCCTTTCCTATTATAGATATGCTGTTTCCTGCCCACTACGCTGTAGAGGTTCCCCTACACACTACCTGCCATGTTGGCAAGAAACCTCTGAAACCATGAACTAATTTTTCTTTCTTTCAAATGTTTCTGCCACGCACTTGGTCATAGTAACAATTAAAATGACTAACACTATATAGTTGTGTGTGTGTGCGTGCATATGTGCGCATGAGGAAAAAATCCAGAGACTTATACTTTCTATTGAGCTAAGTCTCTCAAGCCCTAGTTTATATTTTTCTTCTGTAAAGGTTGGATGAGTATCAGTAACCTGTAAAACCGTAACAGACTGGTGATTTCAGAAGCCATGGAACACAGACTATGCTAGAGTCGAGAAATGTTATATTTTGTCCAAACTGACTTCTCCCTTTAATTTTCAAATATAAAATAGCCATAGGGAGGTAAAGCTTATTCATTAATTCAACAAATACGGGTTGAACACATTCTCAGTACCAGGCTCAGTCTTGTACTGATACCCTTTCCCGTCAAGGGCGTTGGTTTAAAGGAAATGAGTATTCAATTAGTTCTACAACTTTAATCCAAATGCTGAGGAAAGAGCAGAGGGAACAAAGGTGGAAAGGTCAGGATGGTCCATTGCATCAGGAGGAACTCAGAAGCTAATGCATCCGGTCAGGGAGTAGATTCAGATGCCCCCACTCTTATAAGGAACTACGTACATAACACATCATATTCTAGCTACAGAGTTTCCATAGGAAAATCAGCAGGGCGACTTTAAGGCTGGCCCTTGCTTCTTCTGTCTCCGTCCCTCAGCCACCCTACCTCAAGGCACCTTGAACTTCAGATAAGTTTGCTAAGATTTTCTTAGAGAGTCAACTCGGGAGGTTTTGAGCAATAAGATCAGACTATTTGGTTTATCTACTAGCGTTTCAGGGGAGAAGCAGATGGCCCAGAGAAGAGACTGTGGCAGGCTGACTTCCATTTGCAGGCCAATGGTCTTCCTTGAGGACCACAGAGCTTTAGAGCAGAGGCCTAGGGTTGGACTGTTCCGTTTGATAACAGTGAATTTAAGGAAACACACAGTTATAAAACACACAACTGCAAGAACTAGTAAGATGCTGAGAGGCCATATTTTAAAAACATCGTCAACTCCCAGTAGGGCTGCAAGGACACTACTATTTGCTTTGGTGTTGTGCTTCCATTTTCATTTTGTCTAGGAACTGCACTTTTATTCCCTAAATGTAAGCATATTTTTCAGACTAGACTCAAAAGTAACTGTAACATAAAATGTCTACCTTGCAGTGAACAGCCTACATCCCCCCCCCCCCCCCCCCCCCCCCGCCCCAGGGCCTTGGGATGAGTCAGCTGCTTTCCACTGAGCTTGCTGCGTGCTTACTTGAGGCAGCGAGCTAGTGCAGGTGTGGCTGTCTGTGAGAGTCTTAATGTGGAATCCTACAACCAAACGCTGTGATAGAGAAAACGTGGGGGAAAACAAAGAAAGCACATATGAAATAATTTGGTTCCGAAGGTAAAAGTGATTGACTTCTCCAAGAAAATCACCACCATGCGATGCCTTAAGTTGGTGCAGGCAAGTCACGTGATTCCCAGAGACCTCAAGTTAGTCACCCAGATGGAGAAATAAGGGGATGTGGTGACACGATCTTACAGTAGTGTCCAATTTATTATTACAAATATTGTTGTTGTTGTTGTTATTGTGTGTTTTTGATGTATGTATGGGGCTCCACTCGTACTTGCCACAGTATGCATGTGTAGTCAGAGGACAACCTCATGAAATCAGCTCTCCTATCTTTGCACGGATTCAGGGCACTGAACTTAGGTCATAGTTTGAACAGGGGGTACCTCTGCCCACTGTCTGACCACCCCACACACAACAGCTCCCTGACATTGGGTCAATATATTCTCACACACAAAGCTCAGGTCTGAGACCTTTACGAGTGATTACAAAAGTTGGCTTAAAATAATAGCATACTCTTTTAAGGACGTTCACGCATTTTGTTGGACTGCATGTAGGCTGTGGTTTCGACAGGACTGCCAGTGGTTATCCTACTTTGAATATGTTCTAATTGGTGGTAGATCCAGAGGAACACTGTCCTCAGGTTCACACGCCTCAAGGGACATTTAAACATGAGATAGAATGTTGGCATAATCTTTCTTTAGAAACACACAAAAGAACAGAAATTCACATGCATGTAGCTACACAAGCAGGCAGATTTGATTCTAATTCCTTTTACGCAGTGGCTCTGGGTCAAGAACGAAGAGCCTAATTTCACATGAAATCTCGACCCAATTCCCCATAGACAAGACTTAGAGTTTAAATATCAATGTGCACAAATTATTTCTTCGGTGGCCTGGAAGAGGAGTGCTGGATAGCCAGGGGCTGAGCTAAATTCTCTCCCATGCTATACAATATCCCTGACCAAATGGAAAAGGAAGCTTTGCCGAAGTTTTTGTTTTGCTTTGGGAAAGAAGGGGGTGGGGGGAAGTTTGGCGTGTTGAGAGGAGATCTGCTTTAAGCCAACTATCGTGTTCAAATAAAATTATTCCAAGGGATTTGGTGAAACAAGGGCAGATTCAGTTCCTTTGCTAATAATATGTTGCAAATAGAAGGGAGGGCCAGGAAAGCATTCCAGCGGTGAGGACCCCACTGGCACCACCTGCCTCAGTGACATACTATATTACACACTCTTGGCTGCTAGACTGGTAATTCAGTATAACAGTGCATAGAAATGCCAGCTAATATCAGCACACACCTGCATATGTTTTCAGCAGCTCCCTTCCCTGCAGGTACAACCAAGACCTTCCCTCCCCACTATATCAAAACAACATAAAACAAATTACAAATGAACTCTTTCATTATTTTCCAGGGGTAAATGCAACAGCAGTCCACCCAATATGGACGGAATGAACTTTTGTGCAAGGGTTAATCAATAAGTGTGTGTCCCACCCATGGTGGTACCCGTTCTCAGGGGAGCAGATACACAGACAGTGTCAGAGCTGTCCTAGAGCCTCAAATCCAGAGGCTACATGTGTCATGCTATCTTACTACGGAGAAAAATATTCTAACGTTCTCTCTGAATGTAATATCACATACACCGTGACCCATTGGGATCAGCTGACACAAAATGTCTCCTTCCTTCATTAACGTTTGGAGCAAATCACCTACCTAGAGAACAGGTCTGGGTCTGAAGAAGAGGATGAGAAAAATACAATGTACATCTAGACACATTAATCAATATATAAATCTTATTTTCTTTCAGGCATCATGAGTAGGTTCTAGCTGACTTAAGATTAGGAGAGAAAGCTGTGAGAATTTGCGTACAATTCAAAGGACAATTTCCCTTCACTAAGATGAAAGGGAGGGTGAGCTTCTGATTTATAGCGCCCCTTTGAAGAGAGCCTAGAAGAATGCAAGAGGCCTATGGGTTCTGCAATGCCTCCAGGAACCCAAAGAACATGACAAGAAAAAGAGTTGGCAAAAGCAGCTGCATCCGTGCATCCCAAATTGGTCACCGAAAGCCTTGAGCCAGCACTAGGACAAGTGTGAAGCCCATCTTCAAATGTTTTAGGGCTATCTTGAAGCATTCCGGTGAGCAGTTTGATTTTTTTCATTTCCAAATGGTATCCTTGTGAATGACCACACTTAATTGACCTTTCTTTATAATGGTAAGGATGTGATGAAGTCATAATTGGAATTGATAGGGAAAAAAAAGCACAACACATGTAGCATTGAGAGAGGAGAAGACAGAGAGCCGGCAAGTGGCGGGAGTGAGTTCAAGATTAGTACGCAACAGAATGAGATACAACACAGGTGGGCTTACATGGTGAGCTGCAAATTTCCATCAGGGGTTTTAGGAACCATGTTACCAGGTTTTTTGTTTCAGCCCCAACATCTGGCTTACTAACTAACATACAAAGGAGCTGTACTCAGAGGGCCAAACAGACTTGACCTGAGAATAACGTATTGAATAACACAGTTGTATGAGCTAATATGTATTAAACTATAAACTATGATTCTCTAAGAACTCACTCGAGAAACACTATTAACTTTCAAATGCAGGGATGGTTTTTGTTTGATTGTTTGTTTTGTTTCTCACGTTCTAAACAAAATTGAAGTTGGTGAGTGTTCTATGCTGCACAGTTTACTAAATCACCAAAAAATAAAAAATAAAAAAACAAAAAAGGGGCAGTGAGTATGTGAGTTTGAGGTGTGTGGCAGAGGTTTGGTTAAAAGCCAAAATATCTATGTAATCCCTGGCTGTTCTGGGACTCACTCTGTAGACAACCTGGCCTCAAATTCACAGAGATCCACCTGTCTCTGCCTCCCGAGTGCAGCACTTGAGAGGCAGAGACCTGCGGATCCTTCTGAGTTTGAGGCTAGCCTTGTCTACAGAGTGAGTCTCAGAACAGCCAGGGATATATACAGCGAAGGCCTGTCTCAACACACACCCCCTCCAAAAGAAAACAGAAACAAAATAGACAAACAGAAGACAAAACTAGCAGCCAAGAACCAAGAACCTATGCTCCCTGGTGATTCGTGCCATACTTTTCTCTGCCCCTTTCTGGGAGTAGGAACAGGAAGTCAAGTGCGCAAAGTCCTCTCCCTTCCTACTGACTTCCGGCATCGTATGTGCAAGATCACTTCCGACCCTAACTTCTTGATTAATGGATGAGTTACTCTACCTTCGGACTCCATCTGCAGCAAAGAAGAAGGGCCTTTGCACAGGACCTCAGGCCACCGTAACCTACTGGATCTACAGTAAGGGTCAGGCTGCTGCAGCAAATCCCCACCTTGGCCCCCACAGCCACCTGGCAGGTACTCACTCCTCCCCACCCCTCCTCCTGCCACAGCCGTCTTAGCTGCCAGACATGTACGAATTGTGCTCTTGATAGTTTGAAGAAAGGGGGGAAAAATCTTTCCTTCCAGCACTTTTCCTGACAGCCCCAGCCAAAGGGCCGCCTGTTGCCACCTGTCAGTTGTGGGGATTAATTACCTGAGCTGAGGCTGGGAGCGGCGCATTCTTCCCAGGGCCTCGCCCGCAGATGCTGACATTAAGCAGGTGGGCTGTCTGTTCCCTACCTACTGAGAAGATCAACCAGCAACCACTGGGTCCACTGGCCTGGAAGGGGGGTGTGTGGGTGTGGGTGTGGGTGTTGGGAGGTGTATCCGGGGATACTGGATACTTATTCTGCAGAAGCACTTCCGGTAAGAAGAACATGTCCTGGGACCTGACAGAAAGGCGCAGCCAAATCTGTCTGGGGGCTGTCTGGGGGCACCCACCAGTTGGGAGACAACTCTGCCTTCCTAGCCAGAAGGAAGCACTTTGTTACCATCCTTGGGTGGGGAGTCTGCCAGCCTCTTACTTGCCTAAGGATATGAGTTTGGAAAGCCAGTTAAGAAAGATTTGACATACTTGATTGATACTTTTGCAACATACGTCCCAAAAGTCACGCTCATTTGGGGCAGAAGTCTAGAGAGAAGTGAAAGCTGTTTTGCACGCACCAAGGAAACTTCAGATAGACTAGCTTCTCAGTGCTGACCAGACATTTCCAAAGAGTTTTCCTCGACAAAACAAGCCCAGATATTCCCCAGAATGAGGGGGAAGGCAGGCATCCATAGGCTGCTCTGGGGTGGGAAGGCATTACTTCTTGCCTCCACTGGCGACACTCAGTTTAGTTCCCTAAAGAGCGAGAAGCCCAGAGAAAACACCACCCAAGGAGTGGGTTAGACTTTAGAACTCACAACTCCTCATTTGCGACCTGTAATCGTGTCATGCGAAACACACCATCAAGAAGATGGTATCTGCAGGGCCAGGCTTGAGGGACAGGTAAGAACGCTTTATGCAACTGGAGACATATAGATCCTGCTCTCTCTCCCTCCCTCTCTCTCTTTCTCTCTCTCTCTCTCTCTCTCTCTCTCTCTCTCTCTCTCTCTCTCTTTCTCTCTTTCTCCTCTGTCTCTCTGTCTCTCTCTCTCCTTCTCTGTCTCTCTCTCCCCCTCTGTCTCTCTGTCTCTGTCTCTCTCTCCTTCTCTGTCTCTCTGTTTCTGTCTCTCTCTGTCTCTGTCTCTCTCCCCCTCTCTCAATCATACAATTTCTCTTCCATACACAAGCTGCACATCCATCTCGAAGACAGTGCTTCTCAATCTGTGGGTCTCTACCCCTTTGAAGGTCACATATCAGCTAGCCTGTATATCAGATATATTACAATTCATAACAAGCAAAATTACAGTTATGAAGTGGCAACAGAATAGTTTTATGACTGGGGCCGCCACCACATGAGGAACTGTATCAAAGGGTCACAGCGCGTCAGGACCGTTGAGGACCGACGATCTAGGAGATTGCTCTGCACTTAGCCATCACTTGCCCCTGGGTGGAGAAAGTGTGCTTCCTCTCCCTCAGGGTGACTCAAGATTCCCAGTAGTCACTAATGCCCTGAGCTCCCTCAAATGGCACCCAAACCTTTTACCTCTTCTGTTTCCTCAGCCTGACCTTTTAAGTTGATCAAGAAAGCCACCTTTGCTCACCAAGTTCTTCCTGGGGCTCAGGCCATTCATTGCCACAGGGCTATGTGTTTCTCTTCCTTCCTCTAAGGAAGAGCCTCCCCCTCCCATGATGCTGTGAGGGAACTCACTGCTTATGCAGGCATAGTCGCTCTCCTCTAAGATGACTCATGGCCAACTGCTGCTCAAGCTCTAGGTCCTATTGAGAGTGATATCCATCCAAATAAGAACATATTAAAAAATGCTTTGGTGCTGGAGGCATTGGTAGCTCTCTCCCTGTGTGATACCCCGGGCCTTTCTGACAGAAATGATACCACACTCATTGGCATTTCTTTCTTTCTTTCTTTCTTTCTTTCTTTCTTTCTTTCTTTCTTTCTTTCTTTCTTTCTTT
>OU015745.1:80185788-80215833 GCA_907169655.1 Acomys percivali | reverse complement strand
AGAAGAAGAAGAAGAAGAAGAAGAAGAAGAAGAAGAAGAAGAAGAAGAAATAACTACTTTAGCACAATTACCATATATTGAATGGTATATACTAATGCTAGATATATTTTCATTATTCATGTGAAATCTGTACTTGGCTTGATATTTGAAAATTTCTTTGTCTAATTGACCAAACTAGCTAGTACAGAGAGAAATTGCCTTATATTTTCATTACCTTCTTGAAAATTGAGATTTAAGGAACTCCATAAACTCATTGTTTGTATTAAACACTTATAATATCTTATAGATATTTTTTCATAGAAAGGAAGGGAGAGCCAGACACACGGGGTAGTCCCAGAGCTCGGGAGGCAGAGGCAGGCGGATCGCTGTGAGTTCGAGGCTAGCCTGGTCTACAAAGAGAGTCCAGGACAGCCAGGGCTACACAGAGAAACTTTGTCTCAAAAAATCAAAAGAAAGATAGAAAGAAGGAGGGAGGGAGGGACGGAGGGAGGGGGATGTATAGGGCAGAGGACCTACCACTATATTAAAAGACTTGAGTTTAAAGCAAGAAAGCAAAACAAAGCTCATCTGTGACCATGGTGAAATGCTGCCTCTGGCTGCAGGGCACAGTGTTTAAGTAGAAGGTCACTGCATTGTGAAGGACACAGTGCTCTCCTGGGTGGAGCTGGCTGCTGGCCCTGTTCTGATGCACAGATTACGTAACTCTTCATTTAAGAAATGGGGGAAATGCCTGCCAGCACAGCAGGATTGTTACAAGAATTCAACAGGGCCACATTTATGTGTGTGTTGAAAACTCTAAGGCATCTTATAAACAGAATGGGATTGTCAACAGTAACTCAGGATTGAGCCCCAAAGGAACACTGGCTTAGAGGTCCCTGTGCAGTCACCAGCAATGGGCCCTTCCACAAGCTGAGATCAGAACATAAGTTAGAGGGATCGTTCTGCCTGACAAGAAGATGGATAGTTAAGAGAAACTGTCTAGAAGCAAGGAGGACTATTTGCAATAGCTGGACACGTGGCATCCCTAAGCAGGGCATGCTGGGAAACAGGTACACTGAGCACAGGTCAATAAACTCCATCAGCGAGAGCCTTAGGACTAAGTGTCTAGATCCTGAGACAAGAGATAGAGCTCAGGCTAACAGTGTCAAAACTTCTATATATCACAAGGAAAGCAAATCCTCCAATAGCTAGATGAAATCAATCTTTTGAATAGGAACTTTGTGTAGCACTCGCACATATCTGTATCTGACAAACAATTTTACTTCTCTTCCATAATAACTGCCATTAAGAAATGCCGGTGAGCCGGGCACGGTGGCGCACGCCTTTAATCCCAGCACCCAGGAGGCAGAGGCAGGCGAATCTCATGAGTTCGAGACTGGCCTGGTCTACAAATTGAGTTCATGATAGCCAAGGTTACACAGAGAAACCCTGTCTCAAAAAAAAAAAAAAAAACCAACAAAAAAAACAAACAACAACAATAAAATGCTGATGATTCCCAGGCATCTTCAACACTGTGTGTATACACCGATGGATGTGAAAAAAATTTTTTTACTCTTAAAATTGGTCCTACTTGACTTCCTAAATTGTACATATACAGTTGTTCTGTTGCCTTAGATCTTAAGTAAACAGGACATTTTCTCTCAAGTTTGACATTACCTTAATCTCTTGAGAGTTGTGAACACCCTTGTGAATAGACAACTCTCCATTCAATCTGAAGGACAGACATTTCCAGTGGCTTCACACGCAGACCTAGTGGCAGGAACCTCAGGTCGGGCCTCTGAGCCTTTCCTAACCACATGTACAGAGAGTCTCGTCATGGTCTGAATCCAGCTTTGCCCTAGCATATGCAAGAAGCCATGGTAAGTCAGGGGCTGCACATAGAGGAGGAGGACCAGACTGGTGGGCTATTGTTATACTAATGATGCCCAAGGTACCAGAGCCAGGATACCTATACCATAGGGAATTTGTCCACTCCAGTTACGTTACCAGCCACCAGACTCCTTTCCAATAAGGATGCCAGGAAAAAAGATAGTCTGAGGCATTCCTTAAACAGAGGGCTGCAGGGCGTGGGCTAAGTGAGACAGTTTTACAAGGCCTCAGAACTTACACTTTACCATCTCTTCATTCAGTTTTGTAACAGTTTGTGTCTTTTTTTTTTTTTTTTTAAAGTGTACAAATGTACAAGTTTATGGTTTTAGTCAATACCTAGAAGGAAGTGACCTACAAGCTGAGGAAGCTGCCACCCACTGGCTTGGAAGGGTCTGCTCTGTAGAAACGGTACTATGAAGACACAAATGGCACAAAAAGACAGCACGCGGTGGAAGGGCTCATTTGTTTTCATTGGTTTTTTTTTTCAATTGAAATTCCTCATGGGGATTTCCAGAGTTATTCTTTATTAGAACAGGAGACAAACCCATAACTTCACACGTTTTAAAGGTAACTCTCCCCCTGACTTGCAGAGGGCTAGTGTAAGACTGTATTTTCAAGTGGTGCCTTAATCATTTCCCCCCCAAGTCTCTGGGCCAAAAATTGAAAAGGAAAAAAAAAAATCAAAGCTTTGCCAGAGCCTCTAAAGCACATCACCGCAGTGAGTAATTTTCCTGTTTACTTCAAACACTTTTTTTTCCCAAACTCCAACCTGGGCAAGTCTGATCAGGTAAGGCTTTGGAACAGGTAAAAGCATCCCCAATTTCTACGTAAACGCTGCAGGCCATGGGGCAGAGACAAGTCTCAACTGAGCACTCCGCGGTAGTCAAGCTTCCTGGCGCCTCTGGTCTTGTTTCACTCATACCTGACAAGCAGCGTCATGTCTCCCTGCCTTCAGACTCGGCTTTATCTGCAACACACACAGGCACACACACACAGGTGCACAGACCCACTCACATGCACACAGGTACACGTGCACATACACGCACACACACAAGTGCACACATACATCATTATTTTCTTGATTTTACTTGTATATGAACAGCTAGGTATGTTGGGACGAATCCTCCTCCTTACAATTATCTTTGTTGAGTATGTTTCAAAATAGAGTTTGCTTCTGAACTCACTCACTCTTTCTTCATACGAACACATGGCTGAGTGCAAAGGCCCAGCTCTTCCTTGCTGCTGAATGCTTCTACTTTCAAATTCAGTGATCAAGAGGTCTGACTACAACAACAACAACAACAACAACAACAACAACTACTACTACTACTACTTCTTCTTCTTCTAGAAATAACTATTAAGAACAACACATCTTTTTAACATGTATCTTCATGCAAATATATCTCCTCTATGTGTTTTCTTTTTAAGTCAGAGAGAGAGAGAGAGACAAAGAGAGACATAGAGAGAGAAAGAGAGAGACACACACACAGAGAGACAGACAGAGACACACACAGAGAGAGACAGAGAGAGAGAGAGAAAGAGAGAGACAGAGAGACAGAGAGAGAGACAGAGAGACAGAGAGAGAGAGAGAGAAAGAGAGAGACAGAGAGAGACACACACACAGAGACAGAGAGACAGAGAGACAGAGAGACAGAGAGAGAGAAAGAGAGAGACAGAGAGACAGAGAGAGAGAAAGAGAGAGACAGAGAGAGAGACAGAGAGACAGAGAGACAGAGACAGAGAGACAGAGAGACAGAGAGACAGAGAGAACTGCTACCCACCATGAAAGATTAGCCTCGCAGTGTGGTCTGCCTCTTAGGATGGAGGAAGTAGGAGTTAAGAGTTTAGTCTTAGATCTATTTTGTCAACATGGGCAGGTTTCTGGGTCTTCTAGAGTTTACTTCTCAACCTATAAGCAGGACATTGCAGGAGGCATGGCTCTGTTAGACAGAAGCTGAGAGTTCTGCTGGCTGCACTGCTTTGTGTTCCTCAGATAAGAGGCATTACCTGGCTACTGGGGCACTGCATTTATGTAATAGCGCATACACTCCCAAATTGGAAGGCAGTTTTCAAGCTGAGGGTGCAATGTTTTTTTGTTTTTGTTTTTGTTTTTTTTCACATCAGTGATGATCCTGGTTTACATCTGAGGCATGTATTTGCTCTTGCCCCATTTCCATCCTCACACGATCACTGTCATGACTCTTACTTTCCCCTACCAGACAGACCTTCTGTCAGGTGGAATGTTTAAACTGAAAGGAAATTAAGTAAGCAGTGATGCAGCCTTAGGGGAACAAGGCTGGAGAGATGGCTCAGTGGTTAAGAGCACTGGCAGCAACTCCAGTTCCAGGTGATCTGACACCCTCACACCAATGCACATAAAATCCCTTTTCTAAAAGATTATGGGGAAGCTCAGGCTACTTCCGAATGTCAGGGTTATGAGGCAAAGGAGCCAGGTAAGAGGTGCGTACTGAAAAGGTTTGGTATGTACTCCACTCTTGACTGCTTTATCTCATGATAAGTACAAACACCAGAGAGGCACAAACATGAGCTCCACAGCAGTTAATAGATGCAAAATAGATTGCTAGCAGAAGGGCAGAGCTGTCAAGAGGCATTTGCCCTTGGACTTCAGCATGGCTCTGTATTTAGCCAGTGGCTTTAGGCCAAAGGTGGCAAGCACATGCGCTAACTGGGGGCATTGCTTCCCTATCTTGAAGAATCTTTGCAGGAGTCGGACACAGTGCATTATGGACTCTTTGGCTCCATGCTCAGCAAGTATTTTTTACAATTGTATCTTTGTTATCTGCATTCCAGAGTTGGCCATTAGCTGTATCCTCCTGACTATATTAACAGACACAGAGGAACAACCACAGTTGTCTGCTAGAAGTCAAAGTCATGCCATATGTATTTTGCTAGAAGACAGAGGGGGAAACGGCTGTGCTTTCTTAGCTCTTCTTGCTATGCTGCTTCTGAACTATTTGGTTTGGGCCGGTGAGCTATAGCAGTGACACCTAAGCTGAATTGAGGCTACTCTGCTCTAACACTGCATACTGAGCTGGCCCTGAGCTACCTTCCTGGATTTAGGATTTTGACACCATCTTCCAGTGCCTTGGGTTGGCTGAGTATGACTGAGCCAAGAGCAGAAAGGCCTCCGGTAACCTTCATGTTTTCTGTTAGCCAGTCAACAGGAAAATCCAATGGGGCATGGAAACCTGTCACTTTTCAGTTCAACTCCTGCACTAAAGAAGTAAGATTGGTAGCATGGGGTGTGGCTCAAACCGTATTGGCTGGAGATGGACTTGTACGTCACTGCAAAACACATGCCTAGCAAGAAAACCAGAATCCTATAGCCTACGGAATCGGGTGGACACTTGGCTTGTGCACTGCAGACTTCACGTTCTCTACGTGACAGTGACAATAACAGTGATGAGCTCAGAGGGTTTGAAGTTCAGATGATACTGTGGAACTGAAAGAAAACCAATAGAGAGAGTGACAGTTGGAAAGAGGAAGACCCTAGCAAGCTCAAGTCAGACAAAATCCCAGCATGGAGGAAGGGACAGTGGTCGCAAAGTTACACCATGAGCTGAGGAGCTCTTGGTCTTTGGGAGATATTTAGAAAGGGTGAGTTAGTTTTCCTAAACAAGGAGCCCCCTGGTGTGTTATATACTCCAAGGCAGGCCTGACTTCCAAGACTAGTTAGTGCACACAACTTGAGGTTTGTTGTTGTTGTTTGTTAAGATAACTTGAAATTGAATGAGTAAGGAAGTAGAAACATGTTGGGGAGGAGTTGGGGATGGTATATATGATTAAAATACTAACATGAAAATTGTAAATAATTAACAAAAACATCATTATAAAACACACAAACAAAACCATGCAACAAACAAACAAATAATGCAATAAACAAATAAACAAAATACAATAAACAAATAAACAAAAACCAAGAAACAATGCAATAAAGAGAACCCAGGAAACTTTCTGTTTATTTACTATCTATGCTTATATTTGCATCTGTCAGTTGCATAGAAAATGGTCTCTTCAATTGCAAATACTGAACAGGCCCAGGACCCAAAAATTCTTGAGCAACAGGTCTAACCCACTATCCTCCACATCCAAATCACAGGGTGTGCACTGTTGCTGCGGTGCTCCCAGCGGTGCTCCCTGTCAGGGGAGGGCTGGCCCCTGGCACAGGAAGGAAACCATAGGACACCAGAAATGAGCTAGACACACTCTACCAGTCCATTCCTCTAGAAAAGGTTGGGCCAAATACTTTTAGGGTTTTTTGTTTGTTTGTTTGTTTGTTGTTTTCTTTTCTGCTATATTCATATTATGTAGGGCCAATTTTACACATTTTAAACCTTGCAGAATTTTACATGGTTATTTTATGTTTTAGTTACTCTAGATTGTATATGTGTTATTTGTTTCACTTTTCCTAATCCATTCATTTTCTCAAACAACGTTTAGGGACTATCTATATACTTCTTCCCATCTTTAAAGCCCTAAAAGAATGTATCATTTTTCCTCTTTAAAATATATTTTCCTTTATTACACCTCTAGGTTCTCAGTGAGAAAACACTAAATTTATACATAGAGATCCTATTTCATTCATCTTATACTCAAATGATAGGAAAAACAAACAAACAAATAAACAAACAAACAGCAGCAGCAGCAACAATATGCCATGCATACTCCTGAGCATGGTACCTTAACACTTCAGTACTGTGGAGGTCACAGCAAGAAGATTTCAAGTTCAAGGCAAGATGCAGATACATAGGAAGTTCCCATATTAAAAAGCAAAAACAAAACCAACAAAAACCATGTACATTATCCTCTCCCTCCCCCCTCTCTCCCTCTCTCTGCATGTGTCTTTTACACAGTTTACTAAACTGAATGCCTGTCACACTAATGATACACATACTGATAACCAGCTTCTAGTGTCTAATTGTGTACAGCAATGTCTGCTCTTCACCTTCATCCTGGGAACACCCAACATGATCCATAAAGTTGAGGATAATTTCTGTGTTGTTTTCCAAATCCACTTGTTACCAATGCTGTATCTCACAAACTGTAAGAGGCTACCACAAGGCTAGCTCTTGACTACAATTTCAAAAGGCCTAGCGTCATTCAAAACCAGGTCCTCCTGGTCAAATCTAAAAACCAAACTCTAGCTTCACCACCACTCTCCTTCTGTAACTGCATCTTGAGAAGTACTCAGCCATTTTCTTCTGTGGCCTAATCAATCGCCCTCCTAGGAAATGGCAGCTGGCTTCTTTTGGAGGCTAAGGAAGGGAAGATTTACCATGGAGCTAACCTTTAATAACTCCTAAAAGGCCTAACACACATTACCACAGGGCAAATGAGAGATGTCTGTGAGATCAGCTCACACACACTCCAGAAAAACAATGTATCTTAATTGCAAGAAATGAAGGTTACAATTCGACTTGAAATGTAACTAATTAAAATGGCAAATGTTTCAAGAAAAGTAAGAATCTTTCTCAAACACTCTTTAGCTTTATCATAATTTTAAAGTAAGGGGGGGGGGAAACGCCCTTTTCTTGGGCTCTCTTACTGCCTCTCCTAACTGGATCCTAGCAGCTGGAGTCTAGTTTGTATCTGTGGTTTGGAGCACTGTGTGCCCACGTACACTTCTAACTGCATTGTATTTACTATTAATTACAGTGGAATCTGCCACAAACATTTTAAAACAGCACGTTCTGGGCACTAAAGCAGGGCAAAACATTTGCTTGACTTCTTCAACCTTCTTTTTTGGTTCTTCATTCTCTATCTTGGCATGCTCTCTGGGTTCAGCTCCATAATTGAGTTCAGTAACAGTACCTGACAAGAATTCTCAATCCTTTTTAGAGCAGAAATAACAACGAAAGTAGCAAACACTCTTTGTAAGACAGCCATGGTTTCCAGTTTTTCAGCACAAAGGAAAGGAGATTTTATAATTCAGTTAACTGGACAACTACTGAAGATGAGAGACCAAAAGATGAATGCATTTCCCATTGCTGATTTTGAAAATGGCATGGCTCTGTGATAGCATGTACTTTTTTTCATGAAGCCTAAAACTATGAACAAGTTGCTTCCCTCCTTTTAAAAATGGAGTTAGATACAGTTTTTCTATAGAAAGTGTTTATTCCAACTAGGATAAAACCCAGAAAGAATGCTAGAAGATTTATTCCAATGTATTCCTTTCAAAGCTAATAAAATTGAAGATCTGGCTGGTATCATAGGCCTGGCTCTCCTCAAAAGATTCCTCCTACCTGCCTTCCTTCTTCTTCTTCTTCTCTTTTTTTTTTTTTGGTTTGTTTATTTGTTTTTGTTTTGTTTTTCAAGACAGAGTTTCTCTATATAGCCTTGGCTGTCCTAGAGCTCACTTTGCAGACCAGGCTGGACTCAAATCCCTGAGATCCACCTGCCTCTGCTTCCCTGAGTGTTTGTATTAAAGATGTTCCCACCTGGCTCCTCCTTCTTTCATTAACAGTACTTTCTCTCAAACAATTCCAAAGGCAATGAAGCCACAGGTATACAGTGTATCTCTATTTGACCTACTGTATGTACTTTTGGACCCTGAATACACAAACCAATACTATAAATATCCACGGCTACTCGTAAATGCCAAAAGTTTTAAGGAATTGTTTGCTATGTGGCCCTGGCAAGAAATAATTTAAAAATATGTCTAGAAAACATTACATTGCTAGGAGTCTAAACAGCTGCCATTGTGGAAGAGGCTCTCTGTCTTTGAAATACAAACTGCAATTCTACCCTCTAAGCACCGCCCCCACCCCACCCCAAATCCTCCCCTCCCCCTTGGTTTGTCTCCTAGCTGTCAGTCTTCTGAACTCCAAGCAACTTCCTTTAGTCACCTCCTTTCAATAGGATGTGATGTCTTTACCAATTACTGTTTTCCCTGGGCTTGCAGGAGAGGCTTTAGTTTTAGGGGATTGCATTCCATGATTGGCCTTCTCATTCTAGGTCTAAGGACTTCTCTCCAGCTTCATATTATTTCTCCAAACATTCTGTGATCCAAGTATGCTTAAACGCGTCCCTATTTCTGTGTGTACAGGATGCATCCATGTCTTCAAGCCTTTATTCACTCTAACTAGAACATGCTTTTCCTTTTTACCCATGATGATGACCTGCATATCTCGTCAAGATCCAACAGTACATATTGGATTCTCTGGGAAACTAGATAAAGCAGAATTTTCTGTTCTGCATCATAGTACGTTCAGAAAAAGAAATAGCAAACAATATATATTGAGACTCATTGAGTGCACCCAGTGCCAAGATGTGATGACCAGACAGAGCTATTCCTTCTGACCTTCTGAATAGGCTTGCTGTGGAAGCCTTTGTCTACAGTTAATACTTCTAGTGGGTTTAAATGGATAAGCAGGAGTCTTACTGGAAGACAAAGGTGGTAGACATTCCAGACAGATTAAAGTTCCTGTCACACTGAATTATAGCTAGCATTATCAGTTCTCTATGATTGACTGTAAGCCCTTTGAAGAAGGAAGGGCTAACTTAACTATGAATATGATTACCCTGCAGTGTCTAGCCCTCTTAATGACTAGCTGATCCGTCAGGGCTGTACTCAGTGGGCAGGCTGTGGACTATGAGCTTCTATGGGCTTCACACGGTGAACTCTCAACAGCCTTCATGAGAGATTGCTTCTGTATGACAGAAATGGAAATTGAATTGTGGGATGGTCCTGTCATTCGTGGCTTGTGACATTCTATCTGTCTGGGTCGTTGTTCTCAAGTATGCTTTCTGGCCCTCAAGAAATGATCTTTAATAAATGCTGTTCAATGAGTAATACCAACTGATAACTAGTGATATGGGACATCTGACTTTGCTCATGTGCATGTCACAGAGTTCAAAGCCGTCACTGGGTGAATTCTGTGAGGCTCATTCAGAGGTCAACTTTGACAGAACTGTCTAGGGGTGGGAGTGGCTAGCACATTGAAGTTTCTAAGAGGATACAACTTTAAAAACAGTAAATACAAGTTTTAAAGGTCTTTCCATATATAGCCTTACTTTTAAAAACTGGTGATAAAAATGATTTTTTTATCTTTTTATTAAGGTACCTCCCTTTTATCTGGACTTCACTAGATATCTATACATAGTGCATTTTATCATTTTCTTCTACTAAAACTGCATATATTTTGGAAAGCCAAGAAGAACATGAAATGAAAAATATGTGCGGGCTTACTTCCTAGAGTGGCCCATACTTAAATATGTTGGTATTTGTAGAATATAAATAAAATAAATAAAAGATAGATTCAATTTCTGGGTTCAATCTTTTCTAAGAAGGTAAGCAAAAAAATAAATAGACTCAGACTCGCTTAAGCAATTGCAATACTCCCAATGATCTCCAAGTCAGAGGACAAAATAGGCCACTGGTGCCTGAACACCTGCAGGTGACTCAGACAGGGTAGCAAGATGGGGATTTACCAACTAGGAAAGTATAATGAAGCTAACTTGCCAGGAGGAAATTCGAATGAGTTGTTTCAAAACCACTGAACTTTAAGATTCCTTCGTATTTTTCCCCCTTCCTTTTTTTCCCCTCTCCTTTCTACCTTCCTTTTTTTTCCTTGTTAACTTCTTTCCATCTTGCCAGAAAGGAGCCCAGGAGCAAGCTGGAGATGACGGGCAAGAACAGAGCAGATGGGGCAACAATGGAGAAAGATGTGCTTCTTCAGAAACTCTAAGCATCTGCTACAGGACAGGCCGCCAGGGTGTCCTCGCCATCCCCACAACCTCACCCCTCCCCTCCCCTTCCCCGTGTCCCCCATGACCCCACTACCCCATCACCCCCACCGTCTGGCCAGGATGTGTGCTGAGAAACACAAAACTGCCAAATACCTAAGAAGACGTACAAAACACCTATGAAAAAAGCTAAGAAGATGCATTTCACAAGACAGTTCCTCATCTGAAGGAAACAGAGAAAGATACTGGGAGGTAGGGACAATTAAGACTCCCTCCCGCTGCTTAACTGATTTGGGCATAATTTAAGCATACTCGCCCCCCCACACACACCCTGCCTCACTGATTTCTGTCTCCCTTCCTCACATATAATTTTTTTAAAATCAAGTTTTTTTTTCTTTCAGCAACACTTCATTATGTTGAAGAGCAAAAGACACAGTTAGTTTTTTTTTTTCATTGTAGAAAATATCTCTCACCAATATTTTAAAACTAGGAAAGTACAACATATCTTTGCATCATGCTGATTAATGTATTTATGAACTAGGCATTCACTTCATATTGATACTATCAATTTGATGGAATGCCTCCCTCCTTTTTAATAGTCGGCCTGGTTCTAAAAACTACTTCTATTTCATACAGATAACTGCTGTTGCTGTTTTCTTTTAACGAAGCTGCCAGTACATATGCTGGTTATATAAGGAAATAATATGTGAAGGGGAATCCTCTAAAACCTTATAAATCATTTTAAGATTAGACGTGTTCTAACAGGCGTGAAGGCATGAACACGCCTTGGCCCCATCCCATGCAGAATGGGTCGGCTCCAGATGTTCTCCAGCAAGCTATGTCTTGCCTGATACAAGAACATTCATCTCCCAAACACATCATTTCACCTACTTTGCCTGAAGACACACACACACACACACAAACACACACACACACACATACACACGCACAACCAACCAAATCACAGGGTTTATTATTACTATTAGTATTGACTCCTAAGGAAACTACTTGTATATTCCAACAGAGAATGGAAAGCTAACATTTAATCTTCGGAGTGTGTCACTCTCTGGTGACAAGGGACATTTTCTTCACAAGCAAATGACAATCAATGAGTCTAACCAGTGCCTCTGTGCTTTTCTTTTCTTTTCTTTTTTTTAAAATAATCTACAAAAACCAGTGCCTGGGCCAGTACTGACTCATGAAACCGGAGACATTAGCTCATGGCCATGATTCAGTTGTAAGAATTCTGTTGAGCCTCTGGCCTCTCTGGAGCCCCAGAGGAGGGTTGGTCTCTAGCACATATGGCTTGTGACCTAGGCACAGTTGTTAATGTGTCTGTGATCAAACACCATGAACAAACTGGTAATGAGAAGAGCTGTCTATGTAAAGAAATAAGCAGATTAAGGATACGCACAGGACACCCCACTTAGGTGAGTCCTACAGGAAGGCTCCTATCTCCCATAATCCCCCATTCCAATGATTCCAGGAGGAAAGCAAAAACTCTATCCTCTAGACAACTTGAGTTCTTCCTTTGGAAGAAAGAAAAGGCAGGGAGCGGCGAGGGTCAGGTTTGGGGTGCCTAGCAGGATTGTTTCTTTTTTCCTTCAAAGCAGGAGCGAAAGCATCTTAGTTTAAGAAGTTTTAGATCACCTCATTCAAGCAGCAACTCAGGGTTATACCACAGGCACAAGCACGTGAGGGTCAGTTCACAAGTCAGGAAGCAGCAAGGCTGACCTGCAGCCACAATCTCCCTCAAGGCAGAGGCAACAGTTCACATGGACATCAACTTCCTAGTTACAAACCACTTATACCTCATTATTTCATGTGATCGTTGTGAAAACCCTGGGGGTGGGTAATTGTCATTATCGTCATGTTAAAGATGAGGAAACTGAGGCACTCACAGGGCAGAGCAATTTGCCTGGATCCTAGCTGGAGTGCGGCAGCTCACCATGGCCTAGAGCCACATCATGGGGGTCAGCTGTCACACTGGCACCTTCTCTGTTGTTCGTTCCTCCCTTTAGGGACAGTCCTAGAAACAGTTACCTTGACACCGTGTTCCTGCCTTCCCTCACCTCTCCCTACCATATAGAGTGAGCCATGTCATGAGTGGGCATTGTACCCCACTACTGAATGTTTGCACAACAGCCACACTTCATTTCCTGTCCCTCCCACCAGCATACACACCGGGTTGAATTCATCTGCTTTACATATGATCTGTACGTAATTATCCCTGTGCTTCTAAGAAATATTTCATCTGTGATGCACAGCACACTGCCTGCGGATATATTTCAGAGGCTCTGACCTACACAGCCTGACACCGTCTTACCTTCACATATGCAGTCTTCTCTGCTTGAGTGCAGATTCTGGGGGGGTGGGGGGGAAGGGGGGAGGGGATGGAGTGGGGAAGCGGGGAGGGGAAAGCCCACAGACTTCCTCGTGGTCTTACTGACTTACGTGGGCTATTTACAAAATAACTAAAATGCTTATTCCTTCCACTACTGCATGGTGGAAGGCCACGCTAGAAGCGAGAACTGTTCCATGGAGTTAACTGCCTGATAAAGAGCCCAGCAGTAGCTGGATTGGGCAAGTTGAACCTAAAGACTAATTTTAAATCTATAATCCTTCCCCATAAAACCCAGCATTCACCAGGAGCTGCAGCATGGACCTTATATTCATTCCAGTAAAGTCTACTGATAATATGGTGCCCATGTTGGGGAAGACAAAGCTAGAGAGACAGGGCCTTGCATAGGCCAAATAGATAAAGGTGGAATTCAACCCTGCCTTCGCCTAGCCGACAAGCTGAGTTCTGCTCCTTCGCTTCGTTATCTTCTTAGGAACTTTCTGACCCTTTAGTAAAACACCAAAGTTCTTGCTTTCAAGAAGAGGAAAGGGTGTACCAAACACAATATTTTAAGTTTGCAGTCTTGAAAGACACAG
Source organism: Acomys percivali (assembly GCA_907169655.1). NCBI lineage: Eukaryota > Metazoa > Chordata > Mammalia > Rodentia > Muridae > Acomys > Acomys percivali. The sequence goes on along the minus strand of OU015745.1, from coordinate 80,202,321 downwards.
ATAACACCACAAGAACCTCTCATAGTTTCAAGCAATGTGCCGTTTGCTTTATGATGTCTCACTTTAATTTGCCAGGGAGTTGGTTTTTTTTTGTTTTTTTTTTTTTAATTTTAAATCAAGAGTTTATGAAAAGCACTTCATTCAAAGCATTCCATTTTCAGTTTCTGAAGTCTAAATTCCAATGTCAGACACATTATGAAAGCAACAAATTAGGACTGAGCCCGAGCCCTACGGCCATATGCTCAACTGACAGCTTCAAAACAAATTCTTAAGCCATTTTTTTTAGAAGAAAATCTGTTAGCTTGGGAATGCTTCTAAGCAAGCTTTAGCAGGATATAAACTCTCTTGTCTGCTCATATTACAATGTGAGCTGGACCCAGGAAAAATACACTCTTTCTAATCCCCCCTTTCCTAGTTTGCTTTGTTCCAAGACTTCTTTTGTATGATAAGTGTCCCTATTCCATAGACTACTAGTGACAAGCAACAACATAGCTCTGGCCATCTCTTCCTTATGTATACACTCAATGACTGTAGAAGGAAGAGACCACTGTAGTCACTGGATCTTTGAAGGCAAATATGAATGCCAACATCAAACTAAGATCCCATCCAATCAGCCTATATTCTGAATTAGGGGGAAATACACAGATATTATAGGAAAAGGAATTCTGATTGAGGTGGCACCCACCTGTAATCTCAGCTAAGGAGGAGGCTGAAGGAGAAGGGCCACTGGAACATAGGAGCTTGTGGCAAGCCCACATAGCATATTAAAACATTGTCCCATCATAATTCACCCCCAATGAATTGGAGCATTGTACTAATAACCAAAAATAAATCTTCGGACTTCTCATGAATAGAGAGTCATAAATGTTTGATTGCTTATCTGCTTTCTCTAAATTCAAGCAGATAGTGACTGAGGCCATCCTCTTGGAAATCTCAAGGCAAATTAGGAAAGTATATAGTTAAATTAGAGAAGTAGATATTTCTTCATTAAGACTACCTGAACTATATTTTGAAAAGAAATCCATTTCTCAAAAGGGAACATACTTCCTAAGGGGGAAAAAGTAGGATATTCCCTCTCTATTCCCTGTCTTTTCCTTTCCCAAAATAGCTCAATCAACTCTCCACAGAAGAAAAGTGAAAGAAATAAGGAAGCATATTCTCATAGCTGAATGCAAAAACACGTAATAGACTATCAAGTGCAGTAATTAAAGATGGAAAGCAATTAGGTTGATTTTGCACATTCCATTTGAATTCATTTGGGTCTCTTCCCCAAAATTAGAAGTGCATATCATAAACACACACCATTAAATCTAGTACAGTGTCTTAGAAAACACCAGCTAACAAATGCAACGTGTGTTCTTTATACTTTTTAAAATGCTCTACTTACCAGTTTCTACTGAGAACTTCTACCTCGCCTATCACAGTCATAATGTTAACCCTGGGTGCCTAAGATAATAGCTACTCTCGGGTGGGAGTTTGGGGAAGGGAGAAATATTAAAACCTGGGAGACTACTGCTAGTAAAACTTGTTTGTGTTAGCAAAAGCACCTTTATTTACTACCCAAAGGAACGATACCAGTTAAAGCAAGCTTTGAAGCAATTAAATGTAAAATGTTTTTTGATAAAGATCATTTAGCACAGTAATAAAAAGGACATAATAAAGATTTGTTCAATGAACTAAGGGCATTCATCTGACAGCTATTTTCTGTCCAAAGTAGACAGTAGAATTTTTATTTTACGGCCCACAGACTTAGAGTGGTTGCAAATGGTGCCCACTGCTGATTTCACATATTTCAATTTTCGTATTTTGTTCTTTCTCCCTTCTCCTATTCTCACTGTTGAATATTGAACTTTCTGCAAAATATCAGACAGTCTTAATTTTTATGTTGCCATTTATAGTAGCTTCTATGACATAACTTTGAGTCCTTCAAAGTACTATCAGCTTTTGAGGTTGTTGTTTGGTTTGGTTTGTGTGATATTTGCCGTCAGATGAAATGGCAATCCGGTTTGGCCACTACACCATCTTTCACAAAGCCAAGCCCACCTACACTCCTTTAATGCTGTTGTCATCCTGTACTGTCCAGCATGTACAATCTCCCTGTCATCTGCCAAATGATAGTTACTATGGGTTGTGACAAGGGAGCCTGCTAATGAAGAATATGGTCTCACATGTGTTGCTGTTCCAGCATCCCTATGTTGAAGATTAACATCTATGTTTCCCATACAAGCATTGTAGCTTAAAATAGTGATTGTTGGACAAACTATCCATCCTGGATTATCAGTACATTATGGATACTTACACAGATGGCTACCCTTTTGCTTCTTGAGTATAAAACTACACAAGAAGCATATAATTCCTTCTGGTTGTGGAATAGTGAGTTGACTCTCTGTATCTATACCTTGAACTATTATTCATCTGTGTCACTGGTTATACAGCTTTAATCAAAGAAAATGATGGGTGAATGCTCGCTAAATGATACGATGATTCTCAGAAACATCTCTGAAATATGTTTTTGTTTTACCTGCATACGACTGTGTTGACTTTCAGCTTTGAAGGTTGGTGAAAGTTAGATATAATCTGTTACCATGAAGGAGGTAGAGTAGGCGATTGGGGAAGGCTAAAAGTATCTTGTGATAAGGCTTAGAAGCTGGCAATCCTATTTTGAAAAGATTGGTCTGGGCACTATTAAAAACAGTTATTTCTCAACTATCTTCCTTCATTCAGAGGGAATGGAGGCTTACTAAAGCACTTCAAAACAGCTGGTGTTTATGTACACTTGTCTAATGTCTTCCCTGATGAAGTCTGAGAATAGGCAACAGAGAACCAGCTTGCTTCCTGATGCGATTTGTCTTAGAAGGGACTGTTAGTCCACTCAAAACGGGCAACTTTGCTAAGCACTCGTTTCAACTGTGGCAGTAGTTTCCCCCAGATTCCTGTTAATAAAAAATACCTTCTCCTCTGTTGGCTAATCTGTTTTATCTAGTTATGAAACATTCCAACATTTTCCAAATTTATCGCTTGCTAGTTCCAGAGTTCTATGTAGAAAGGTTGAAAGGGTAAGTCTAGGTAACAAACTTAGTGTGCAAAAATAAGCTGAAGTCTAATGTGTTCCCAGCCCTTAACTTTATCCATTGTCATGGGGATTGGAAGCCAACAGACTAGAAGTCTCCCTGTTAGCAATTCCAGGCCTTTCACATACCCATTAATGTTGGGGGCTGCCTTTTTAAGACCACACTAGTTTGGAAAGTAGGGTGACAGGCAGGGAAGCAAAGACACATACTAATAATTTTCTAATTCAATAAAAAAAAGTTTTTCTTACATGTAAAACCCTTAGTACTATGATCAAAAACATCCTTTCTACAAACAATGTAAAAATCTAAACGATTGAAGAAAAATTTGAGAAAAATAAACTTTTAAAAATTACTGTAATGAGTTTATAAAATGTCTAGGCTATTAAAAATATTAATTAAAACATTGGTGATGATAAAGCTAGCATTACGAAAGACAAATCCATAAAAAGTAAGTTCTAATTTTGTTACAAGTAAAACTTAACACATCTGTCAAGGAATGTAAGATAGTTAAGCAAACTACAGGACTGTGAGAATCATTTTGCTATTTTGTGTGAGTACAGGTGTTTATAGCAGTAATTACTTTGGTTTTATGGCATATATTTGATCACATGTATGATTTACTTGATGATGATTACTTGGTCAGAACTGTAATCCATAATTATGACATTGTTTGAATGAGAAAATGTGATCTTTCTCAGGAATACAAAATATGAAAACAGAGTAGATATAATTTATATTAATTTTAGGGCCTTATATTCATAAATAGAAAAATTCCAAATTAATATACAAAATATAAGAAAAGTAAATGAAGGGGAATCAAAGGACAAGATATATTTGTATCTTAAGCTATCAAAATATAGTCATTATGAATTCATCCTACTGTTATACAGATTTAGATTCAATTAAATAGGCTTTTATTTTTTGTTTGGTTTTAGTTTGGTTTTGTATTTTCAGTTTTCTGGACAGGGTTTATCTGTGTAATAGCCCTGGCTGTCTTGGAACTCTCTTTGTAGACTAGAGTGGCCTTGAACTCAGAGATCCACATGCCTCTGCCTCCCTGCCTCCCGGGTGCTATGATTAAAGGCATGTGCCACCACACCCAGTGAAATATGTTTGAAAAAGAAACTCTTTTAAATTATAAAGTAGTATATACAGGGCTGGAGAGATTGCTCAGTGGTTAAGAGTATGGCCTGCTCTTTCAGAGGATCCGGGTTTAGTGCCCAGCACCCACATGGTGTCTGTCTTACAGCCTTCAGTATTTCCAGTTCCAGAGGAACCAGTCTCCACTTCGGGCCTCCGCAGCACAAGGCATGTATATGATGCACAGACATCATATAGGCAAAACATTGATATGCATGAAATAAAAATAAATATTTTCAGAAAGTATATATATTTTGTTTAACATTTATACCCAAGGACTTATACATATACACCGTGTCATGTTGTGTCTTTGTAGTTGAATTGGAAAACCTCAGAACACTGCTTGAATTTTAAACATGGGAATGGTGTAGTTCAAGAAGAGAACTCTAAGCAACAAAAATCCAGGATGAGGTAATAACATGCTATGTTTTGAGAACAGAATCTCCCAGGCTCCCAGAGCATTTCATAAACCTTAATTACACCTCAAAGCCATCCTGCCAAGGAAATATTATAATACCCATTTAACAGATGGGCAAAGGCAAAACCACCTGCCCCAGTTCCTCTTGCTCATTAGGACCCCACAGTGGCTTGCTGGGTGCCATGCTTCGCTCAACGAGCCATGTTCCTCAGGGACCTGTCACGTCACTTCACAAATCACAAGAGAGCCTTCAGGCAATCCTCCTTCCCCTTACTTGATACGATTTGGGAGCTAGTCAAAGAAAAGTAAGAAGAGTCTTCTAGAACAGTACACTCAACATATCCATTATATTTTTCTTAGGAGCATAAAAAGGCCCAACAAAAGCCCCTCACCTTTAGAAGGTTCCAAAGGAAGAAGATCCTTTTGACTAGGGGACTTGAAATTAAGTGTTTTCAGCATTAAGTCTGCAGAAAACATATGAAAATCAGTTCCTCCTGACACAATGAAATGGCCACTGTGATGCTTGTTCACACGCACCTGCCTTATAAATTAAACTAAAGGAGATGGCTCACTGTGTAAAGGAAGAACCCTTTCTTCCTTTATCACACAGTATGTTAAATTTAGGTAGACTTGCAAGATGGCTCAGCAGGTAAAGGTACCTGGCCCCAACCCTGAAGATCTGGGTTCGATCTTCAAGACACCATGGTAGAAGGTGAGAATGAATGCTCACAAGTTGTCTCCTGACCTCACAGGCATACTGTGTCATGCGTGCCCACACACAGACACACATAAAAATAAATATGTAAATGCTGCAGCTCGAGCTTTCAAAACATTAAGTATAGGTTCTCGGACTACTTTGAATTTTATTTTGAATTTCAGTTTGATGATAGGGTTAAGAACATTATTAAAAAACCACAGGAAAGACACCAACTAAAATTATTCTCAATGGCTGTCCATGTGCCTAATTACAGGACCCCATGATCTGAAAACTATTCCATGTCTAGGACACATCATAGGCTTAAAGAATCTAAGAGTTACCACCCTAGTCTACAAAGACGTCTCCTGTGATGAGGAAAGAACAGAAAGAAGATTCTAGTTACATTATTGAATAATGTAACAGAAAAGTTACATCCTCCAAGTCTCCATGTATCCACCACTCCAGGAAAGTAGAAAAGCCGGACAGAGTGGCTTGTAACATTTGCAAAACTCAACCACCCACTTCTAGTAATATCATTAAATAAAGAGAAAAGAAAAAGCGAAGAGCAAAAATGGAATGAAAACCTAGGAAGCAGTCTATGTAAATATGTTGATTGTTCTTCCTACAAATTCATGAGGATTTATTTATTAAATGGAGTGGCTTTAACTCACTCAGTGATAGGTGACTGGTGACTATCTTTCAGGAGAAATGTGCACATGCCCTTCATGAGGTGAACAGGAGCCAGGGGACAGACTATGTGCACAGTGGGAATGATTCACCATAAGGTGACAGGGACAAGAATGTGCAGAGCTCATATATGGGAAAGTACCAACGGCAGATATCCCACGGGGAAAGGCACATCCTTTGGGTTGACTTTGAATACATGTTCATTTTAAGGGATTTCTAGTGACCTTAATGATACAGTATGTTTTTCTTGAGTCATTAAAAAAATTCTTCTGGTATTATTCTCTGTTTGTGCATCAATTTTCAGGTGATCGTTATTCTAGAGGGTTCTGTATGTGCCAATTAAAAATAAACTATCAGTTAGTAAGCTGAGAAAATTGATTTGAAGCCAGTTAAACCTCACTGCCCACTTCTGATTATAGCTTTGGCTAATTTTAGAGTTAAGTTCCAGAATTCCATAAATTCTCTAATGATAAGAGCAGAAACAAATAAAATACTTTATGCAAGTTCAGAACAATGCATAAAACCATGGGTTTTTATAAGATAAAATTTTATAGATACGAGAGGTAGAAAGGATGGATTCTATAAGAAAAAAAATATTAAAGTGTACACTGCCAATGTACTGCTTGGCCACATGTAACAAGACCTCAATCTCTATTTCCTTTGAAAGGGACAGCAAATTGTTGCTTAACAAAGTATAGCTGATACTGACTGATAGTTTCTGCTTTGGAGGCTTGTGGTCAGTTTATGTAAACTTCAAATAAGCTTCACTTGTCTCGGTTAACACCTTGCACAGGGTGGACATTTAGTCTGTCTACCATTTTGCTTGACTTGCAGTATTTTACTACTTTTTAAGAAGATATCACTACCATTTATAGATCTAGAGGTGTTATATACAAATCAGAGTCTCTAGTTTCTCTTTAATTGTTTAATGACAGGTCTCACTTCTCCTAAGTAAGACAGCAGGCTGGGACTGTAAGGTAGGGGACCCCGTAGGCATGCGGTCTTTACACGGGGCCTGCTGGCACCAAGATCTCTGCGCTCTCTAGTGTAGCCCATCATCAGCTAACTATCTGTTGAGTGTGGAGATTTAGGGGTCTGAATCCTGATCTTGAAAATGCCTACAGTGGTGGCATCTTCAGGATTTTCTCCATATTAGCCCACAGTTCCAGACAACAACCCACTAAGTGGCTGGAGATACTACAACACTCAGTTGTGCCAGTGATAACTAAAGAAAGAGGAGAAAGACGGGGAGATGAAGTATAGAGACGATAAGGAAGAATGGATGGAGATATAGGAACAGGAAGGAAAAGAAAGCATGAGAGAGAAATAGAAAAACACGGGCTCTTTTGGTAGTACTAAAAGCAATAATGTAAACATCATTTTGTTGGATCAATGGCCCTTACTATGCTCATGGCAGTAAATCAATATTAATTATTTTTTAAGAGTAACTCCATGCTTCAGTCTAGGAATCACTCAGAAAAAAAGTGAGAGGGTGATAAGCATCAGATTAGGTAAACTTGGACCTGGCAGGATGGCTGAGTAATTATGCTGTGGACTGAGGAGCATCTCTTCTGTACCACGCCTGACCAGGGATGTGTATAAATCCAAACCCCAAAGGCAGGCACACTCACCATCATCAGGAGTCACCAAGCATGTTATTTGAGACATTCTTAGCACTCTATGTTCTGAGAAATAGCTTGGGTAACTCATTAGGGTATTTGATGTACAGAAAGATGCATTTATATGTATCTCTGGTAATTTACGGAACAGCTATGCCAAGAACTCAAAATAACCTTGTTATGGGCTACCAGTTTCTCTGCTGCGCTTCACCAATAAAATCTAACTGTCATTTAACTGTGAGACTTCACTAAGGCCAAACGGAGGCTTAAATTTTGAGGGTGTGTGTGTGTGTGTGTGTGTGTGTGTGTGTGTGTGTGTGTGTGAGAGAGAGAGAGAGAGAGAGAGAGAGAGACAGAGACAGAGACAGAGATAGAGACAGAGAGACAAAAAGAGACAGAAACAGAGGAAAGAGACAGAGAGACAGAGACAGAGAGACAAAAAGAGACAGAGACAGAGGAAAGAGACAGAGAGAGACAGACAGAGAGAAAATATTAGAAATTGAACCTAGAACCCTGTGGGCGCTAACCCTATATACTCCATCACTGAGCCAAAGCTCTAGCTTTCAAATATTTCCTCTATGAGGAGAATCTGCAAATCACAGACATCATGGAAAAATTTATCATGTCCTTTGATGGGCTAGCCGTAAGAGTCTGCATTCCAGAGGGCCATGCAACAGGCTGGCTTGTGTGTGATTTCTGCAGAGCTGGCAGCCTTTCTCTGCAAGTCTTACATTACAGGTAACCCGATGACAAGAGAGAGGGCCACAGGCGCGCATCACAGCCTGCCTGGCTGCCTCTGAGGCTGAGACTCAACTGCTAGGATCAATGGAACTCTCCAGGGAACGAGCTGTTCCCTTTTCAAACTACACCTCTCTAATCTCCCCCACTGGCTTCAGGCAGACTCTTCAAAGCTCTGAACATTAACTGGAACCTGGTATGATTAAGAAAAGCAAAGGAAGAACGCTGTCTACAAATCATGGGCCAAGGTGGAAGGCCCACGTCCATGGGTAAGGCACAGAACTAAGTACAAACAAGGTTTCCTTATATTTACTAAGGGCCCACTACATGGCCCACGTCCTGTGTCTAGGTGAGCATTTCTACCTATTAACTCTTTGAAATCTATAAAGAGAGAAAGACATGAGAACCCAAGTAGTTCTTCCTCCCAAGAGGAACATCATGACCTCAGTCTGAATATAGTTAAGAAAACCAAAAATAAACAAAACCTAACCTGAGGGTATTCACTGAGGACTGTTAGGTCATAAGCCGCATGGTTCAGTAGGGAAGAAAACCTCTGCCTTTAGATGCAGGCTCCCTTTCCCTTATTTTCAGTTCTTGTGGTAAGCATTCCTCTCTGTACCACCCAAACACTCCAAGCCAGTACTTCTGATGCTATTTAACAGCAATCTAGCATCCCGATCTGTATGTTCATTCGCCTCATCTTACTGAACTAGTGCCCCGACCACTGAGTGTTACGGTGATATCACTCATGTTTGACTGTAAGTCAATAGCAAACACTTCTATCAGTAACATGCACTGTTTCCGTGCCCACCCAGAGAAGGAAAAACAACACTGTAATATATAAAGCAGAATTAAAGGTGATAAATACGCGTGTTCAATCCTTATGTTTTGTAACTGGAAAGGACCCACGCCTGTGTTGGCAAGGCAAGTGTGCATCAGCTTGGGCAGGCTCAGAAAACAAGACAGCCAATAGCGGCTTCGATTGCAGCTTGCATTCAGGAAAGCCTGTTACTGTGCTCTGTCGTCTCCCTGTGTATGCAAGGAGGGGATAATACTGTAGTCCTTAGGGGATGAGTATGCATCTCACTATCTCCAAATCATTAAAAAGATAAAGGAGACTTTATTTTTCCCCTTTCAAAACATTCTTGCTTGCTGTGTAACTGCCCCCTCAGCAAAAAATACAATAAGCTAGCAATACAACATGACTCCAGTTCAACTCACAAACTCAGACTCGGCCAAACCAGATTTGATGAACACATGTGTACCTGCGACCATGCGAGCAACAGTAGGTACATTCACTCATCTTGTACTCTTTTCAACAAACTATGGATATGCATACGCGTAAGCAAAGAAAGCAAGGTCCCAAGAGGGTGGGTCCCAGGGCAAGTCCACTCTGTACCAGTATACTGCAGAGATGAAACCTATGCTCATGTTTCTTGATGTCTTCTAAGTACCATTGTTTCTAGTGCCCTGTGGCTGATGAATCTCAGGTAAAACACTGGACCATTCATACATGTATTAAGTAACAGTTAAGGGGTGTGTGTGTGTGTGTGTGTGTGTGTGTGTGTGTGTGTGTGTGTGTGTATGCACGTGCGCATGCATGCAGGGTCACATGCGAGTGTAAACTAGAGCAGAACTGTTGTCACAGTTGCTTCACTTCACTGGGAGACTTTTATAATATATACCTTTCTGGAACTAGAACCATAGTCACTCTGGTTACTTAGAGCAGAAGAGGTGACGGCGCATGTCACCATGCTCCCAGCATCTTATTTTATGCTGACAGTATTGCTGAGAGTAAAACCAGGTGACTCTGGAGGAAGAACATCAAGGAGAGATGGCAGACAATATAGAGGCTCAGAAACAAAACAAAACAAAAACCTTCTTAGTAAAGTGTCACTGGAAGGCCTGGACTGAAAGTACGCTATGGCTACTTCCGGTTTGTGGGGAGATCCAAGATATAGCATCTTATTTCTAATAAATTGTTTTAAGTGCAAAAACACCTAGGGAGTAAGTGTTGTGAACAGCACAAATACCCTCAGCCAGTTGGATATCAGCATATTAGAGGGCAGTTCTACAGGGTACAGGGGTATCAGGATATTAGAGACCAACTCTGTGGGCACAGGCCTACTCCTGCATGCCTCTGCCTTTTGTCAGTTAGAAAGAGGGACCATTTAGAGAGGACAGGAAGAGACGATCTGGAGTAAGGGCCCTGGCCATGACTCATCTTGTCACTTATTGAGGCTTCCGATTTTAAAACTGGGGAGCGGGGGGGGGGGGGGGGTAAAAGACTTTGTCATGAGGCAGAGGTCAGATGAATACCTAAGTAATCCTTCTTTAAAATGCAAAGCCTGTATATGAATGCAAGAATATGGAATGTGGCTCCTGTGTACAAAGCGTAGGTTTTCCTAACTAGGAGATTCTATTTTTATAGGTGATCACCACAGGTACCTGAATAAGGACTCGAGTAACCTAGATTTTGAAGAAATACTGCTTGAAATAAAGTGGCTTGAAAGTAGAAAAAAAATGAGTACAATAAAACCAGAGGTAGTTTTAATACCCTAGTAGGATCCTTATGCTATGAAGATTGTAGACATAGCCACTCAGGAGATGTTAAACTGCCTGACAGGCCCCACTTCTGCATGGCAGCCAGGTTACTTGATGAAAACCTTGTCTGCCCTCAATCTTTCTGTCCTGTCACTTCACCTCTGACAACAGTGACTGCCACCCTCCTCGTCCCCACCAAAGCGCCCATGAAACTCCAGATGGCTACTGTGACTTGGCGAAGGCCACAATGAGAACCAGACCATCATCCACGCTTTCTGGCTCTGACTCAGACCTCTGAAACCTAAGTGCCTGTGGTTTTTCTCTTGGGCTTCTGATATTGCTATCCGGTCAAGGATAATTTATCAGGATATATGTCCACATGACTTTCTTCCTGCCTAATCTATGCTTTAAGCAGTGGACTCCAGTGCTATTTGGAGAGGCGATTTGCTCCTTGATTGTGGGTTGGTTCGGTTTGGGCTGAGTGTACTAGTGGGTCTGGCTTTTGGGGAAGGGAAAGTGGTGACTCTGGATAAATGCACCCAAACCAAGCTTCCTATCCATGGCTCTTACAAGGTTTTAGAAGGGAAACAGTACTCCCTCGGTGATCTCAACAAGCCCTTTATCCCCTCAGGCAAATGGACCCAAGACTCACTAGCCAACCAAGCAACCATTTGTCCTGGAGGTTGTGAATGCAGTCCTCCACTCCCCACCCTAGGTCGGCGTGTCTTCCTGTTGGCACGAACCACATGTCATGGTGGCTGGCAGAACATGACTGAGAAGCTCTGTGCATTTTGGAGCCTATTCACCTGCAGGGTGCCTCTCCAGGACTGTACATAGAAAGGAGATGGAGGGTTCCGACATGACTGACAAGCAGGACACGGAAGGGTGGGGGCGGGGATCAAATTTTCAGCTGGTACTTCCGTTCATGGTTGAAACATGAGCTGTGATGGAGTAGCTTCCCCAACCGTGAAAGGAGAACGCTGAGGAAGGATTCAGTTTTAGACAATTTAGGGGCTTCCTGATTGAAAAGGCAGAAAAAGCCAAGACATACTCCATCGAGGGAGGGAGAAATTAGAAACACCTCAGTCGCACAAACTTTAAGAATATCATTTGGGTTCATCTGCATGTTCTCTGTCTTTCCTTGTGGTATCTGCTACTCAAATGAGAAAAGAAAAGGATGGACCAGATGCAAGATGATGCTAGAATGTGTGATTAAGTGTAGGCTATCCATAAACTCCAGTCTCCTGGATGAATAAAGCTGATTGCGAACCCAGTACCATCGATAACAGCGGTTCTCAACCTCCCAGTACTGTGACCCATTAACACAGTTCCTCATGTTGTATTGACCTTCAGCCACAGAATTATTTTTGTTGCTACTTCATACCTGTAATTTTGCTACTGTTATGAACTATTATGTAAATATCTGATATGTAACCCCTGTGAATGGGTCATTCACCCCCCCCCCAAAAGGGCTGTGACCCACAGGCTGAGAACCACTTCTCTGTAAGCTAAAGGTAGAGGTACCTTCTTGAGAGTCAAACTTGCCAAAGTGCCAAAGGACTGGCCAAGCTCTAAAAACTGCTTTTCAATAAAACAATGATATTTAGAGGGATTTCCACAAACAGTAAATTATTTAATAAATATGCACACCAGTATAGATGGCATCCTTTGGTAAAGACATGTAAAAACCAGCTCTGTCTGTTTTCTTCCTTTATATGCAACTGTTGTTCATGTTAATGCTGCACTGTGATATAGACCAAGACGTGAGATAAATGTTATATTTTTATCGTGGGGCCCCACAGGCATGGCCAGTCTTTGTCATGGCCTGCAATGCATATCGTTTCCCTTCGAGTATGGGCCTCACCAGGGTGGCCATGTGCTCCCTGTGCAGCTCAGGAAAAGAGCCGTACTGTAATTCTCCTGCTCAAGCCAAGTGAGCTGCTGTGGTTACAGGCTTGCACCACCATTCCTGGGTCTTTTTACTTTTTACTTTGGGGGAGAGGGGCAGGGATGGATACACAAGCATTGGAAAAGTTGTAGCTAGAGGACATGGAAATCTGGTTTCTCCAACATTTGAAATCAGAATCGCATTGCACTAACTCTGGATCCTGACTTTTTGATGGGGAAGAACATTATATATATATATTCAACAACTTATGATCTATGCATAGACTCTACATGCATTAACACATTGGCCTTGGGAAATGATGTTTATTATCTTAAATTGTTACATTGTATTTTGTTAATCACTTCTTCACACGTTTTTATCTTTTACAGAACACCCTGGAAACTGTCCATGTTCTAGGGTTGTGGTACTTCTTGTTGTCATAGCACTTTCCATTTTCCTGGAACTGCACACAAAGTACCTCCCAGGACTATGAGCAGTCAAGAACAAGCAGGCTGAAATCAGTCGGCACTGGACTGAACAGATACATTTGGTTACCAGACTAGGCAAGACTTTTGCATTGACTATCATCTATACTCAGGATGAGTGTTAAATATTCAAAGCTGACTTTTTTTTTTCCCTCATCGGATAAATAACATATGAACTTGGAAGAGGGAAAACTCTCAGGACATGGTGACGACCACCCTGGGACCAGGGGTGAGACTCCTTACCGTCCAGGTGGCCGACTTGGCTGTGCTTGACTGCTGGAAGGACACATCGAAGCTGTGTGGGCCCGGGTAATCTGTGTTGGAGGGAATGGCAGGGGATGGCGAGAGAGCATCGAAGGTGGAGCTGGGCTGTGCGTAGGGCGAGGGCGCTGTCACGCTGTTCTGGGCGTGGTCCGTGTTGTAGGGGCTGGTGGATGAGGAGCCGTTCTGCATCTGCTGGTCCATGCTGTTCAGGAGCCCCAGGTTTGTGTACTGTGGCTGCGGAGACACCGAGATACCGCAACATTTGTCACGTAAACAATAATTCGTTACTTAAATAAATAAATAAACAAACAGCATCATTTGGTGTGCTTTGTGCAAAATTGGTCATGAGGTCCCAAACACTTCATGTACCAAGTAAAGCCAGATATCTGTGGTACAAGGCAACACCCAGTGCAGCTGCGTGAGTGTTGGAAAATAGAATATATGCTTACTCAAAACAGGCACAAGATACCCAGGGCACAGTGCTGCTTAGAAATTATTTTAAATAAATGCTGCCTGTACTACTGTCTACACACACATATACACACTCTTTTTCTCTCACACACACATACACACACACAAACACACACATACTCTAACACACACATGCACATACCCGCACATATCCTCACACACACATACACACACACACACTCTCACAACACACACACACAGGCACACGCACATGCACACCGGCCCAGTTCTGTTGCTGCAATATGTATAAGGAAAGAGACAATCTGATACATTTATGGGAGTTGAGCATCAAACTGTTGTCCATAGAGGACAATTGCTTTTAGCATTAAATCTAACTTTATGTGGCAGTCCACCACTCTGGAGACGAGTCTGAAATGACTGGGTGGGTGGGCAGCATGATCAGGGGGAGTTCACCGCACACTTTATTTTCTGAGATGAGACTTGGCTGTGTTTCTCAGATTAGACTCCAAGTCTCGACTTAAAGCTGCCCTTCTCCTTTGCCTCATCCTCCTGGTTAGCTGGGACTCCCAGGCCTGAGCCACCGTGGTCAGCTTTACCGCGTGTCCTGAAAGGTAGCCTGGTAGCACATAATCCAGGTCTGATTTTAAGGATCTGTATCATTCATCCTCTTTGTAGCTGTTTTCTTCAGAGTAAAAGATATGGAGTTAAGTGACACACCACCTAGCTGGTGATAAAATTCTGTGGTGGAGCCAGGCAATGGTGGCACACACCTTTAATCCCAGCATTTTGGAGGCAGAGGCAGGTGGACCTCTGAGCTGGAGATCAGCCTGGTCTACAGAGTATAAGGAGATCCAGCGCTGCCCAGAGAAACCCCGCCTTGAAAAACAAACAAACAAAAATTATGGCAGACACAATTCAGAAGTACTTTAGGTCCCGTAGCTCCAACTGACAAGTGTGGTCCCCTGTATGAAGAGGCCTTGTGCAGAGCTAGTTTCCACTGAGATGTTGATGGAAGTCATTAAAATCTTTCCATTTACCTGCAAACTAATGCCAGAGAGGGCAAGTGACGTGCCCAGCCCTGCCAACCAGACAGAAGTCATCTGACAGTGGCACTTTCCACTAACCCAAGCCATACTGAGCCTGTTTCCAGATGGGTCACCAGCTTATGGTTTGGTGTCTGTTGGATGAAACATTTTGACCTGTGGAAGTCTTGCTTTCTCTTTCAGCTAATGAGGGTGAAGAAAGTCACCCCTGCTGGTACATATTTTAGAAAGGAGGCAAGGAGGCTGTTTTGGTTTGTTTTTCCATATAAACCGAGGAAGACCTAGGCTGTGGAAAATCATGAAGAACCACTCCACCCCCCCCCCAAAAAAAGAAAAAAAGATTGAAAAAGAAATTACAAAAAATAAGGGCTTGAATTTTGCTTCCTATTTTAAACTTCAAGTTTAATAACATGATTTTATCTGACTTAATTCCATCACAGGGGGAGATAAATGGACCCAGTCATTCCATTCAGTCCAGAGAGCATCTGTCTGAATGCCCACAGCAGCACACCCAGCCCATTACATTCACGCGGTCACATTCCTCTGCTGAATGCCACCTCCCATTTGCTCTGTAAATAACTATTAATCTATTTACACTTATCCCATGCTGACAAGAGCAGCTGCCTGTCTCCTCTTCTCTCCTGACTCCTAAAGTTCCTACCCCTCGCCTATGGACCCTTCATCCTCCACCTCCCTTCCAGACAGGTGTGGCTAATCTACAGGTAGACACACACCTTGGGGAGAAAAAAATAATAATGCGGCAGGTACAAATGTGTCTACACCCTGCTGAGCTAAAGCTCTTAGGTATCAAGCCAGAGGCCACAGTTTGGGAAGAGGATTGAGGAAATTTTATTTGTGTTTGGTTAAGGGTCAGTATACGAAGCACTCCTGAGCGTCCAGTAGGAATCAGATAACGCTGGCTAGGGCGCGTGCTTCCCCACAGCACGACAATTAGGGAGGCAGTGGTCCCTGACAAAAGGACAAAGAAGCTAGCTGAACACTTTCTCAAAGGCAGTAAAATGACTGCTGGCCCGCCTCTCCCTCCCCTTCCAGCCAAGCAGCAGAAACATCAACTAATTGTGGGGCTTGGATGAGAACAAAGAAACACCGGCCCTTTGAATCCGCACTCCCCCCTCCAATACATATAAAGAAAAAAGTTGGGGACCAAGTTTTAAAAGCCAGTAAGCAAACACATCAATTCTCCAAGGACTGAAGACAAAGCAAAAGTCCATTTACAGAGGCATCTCAAAGGCAGGCCCTTGCCCTTGCTGCAAAGCTGAACATACTCGACACAAAAGAAGACAAAACTGTCTTCCAAAACTCAAGAGAGTGCGGTGACTACTGATGGCTCCACTCCTAATGCCAAGTTCTTAAGTTCTGTGCAGTTCAGTAAAAGCCTAGACTTGAAACAGCATGGTTTATTCCTACTAAGTCCTCCTCCTCCTCCTCCTTCTTCTTCTTCTCTCTCTCTCTCTCTCTCTCTCTCTCTCTCTCTCTCTCTCTCTCT
>OU015745.1:80170295-80185778 GCA_907169655.1 Acomys percivali | reverse complement strand
CTCTCTCTCTCTCTCTCTCTCTCTCTCTCTCTCTCTCTCTCTCTCTCGATACATATAGATCTAGAGTTCTCAGTATTTTGTAAGCTTCATTCGTGATCCAGCAATAGAAAGTGGGAAATCATTTCAATTTAAATTCTTGCCAAATTATGCTTTTAAAAAAACAAATCCAAGTAATATACACAATAGTTTCATTTTTTAAAAAGTTACGAATTTAACACTTCTAGTTGTGGGCTTAGATGACAACAAAGAAACAATTTTTAAATTTTTTTCTAGTGTCTATAAAGAGAAATGAACAAACAAGTACCACAGTAAGAGCTATATGTAGAATTCCTGCTTGGACACGTTTCTTAGTTTGTTAGGAGTCAGTAAATCAAAAGCCACAGGAACAGCTCTACAGAAGTTAATTTTGAAATATGTACTACTTAAATGGAGTTCTCACTTGCTTATTTCTTTGTTTGGAGGAGTGTCCGAATATACTGACTGAACAAGGCTAAGTCAACATTACTCAGAATTGCAAATGTTCCTCAGACAAAATAGAAAACTAACACTTAATGCAAGATGAAAATTCAGGGCCTCTTCATCCATTGTCAAGCAGTGTTTGTTTGTTTTTTTGAGACATGTTTTCTCTGGGTAGCCTTTGGCTGTCCTGGACTCGCTTTGTAGACCAGTCTGGCCTTGAACTCACAGAGATCTGCTTGCCTCTGCCTCCCCGAGTGCTGGGATTACAGGTGTGTGCCACAGCCCCAGGCATACAAAGCATTTTTACTATCTGATATCAGAAAGTTCACCGATGTCCAGTGGCATTCTGAAGATGCTTCCTGTAGATCTCAAAAGGGGTGCCTTGAGTTAATTGTGATTAATCCTAGAATAAACCGTCATTTTTTTGAAGCTGGGCAGGTGATAGAAGAATCATTTCCCAGTAAAGTGAATCTAGGGGAGAGGAGGAAACAGCACCGCCCCTCCCTTACTCTTGGCAGCGCCATGAGCACACAAGAGGAAATGAGTTGTGCTGGACTGCTAATCGATTATTGATGATGACAAGGAAGAGTGTCAGAGACTAGAATGTGGCAATTGTGCATCAGATGCAAACACTGCCCTGGGAAGAACCCCACTGGGCATTTGTGTTTCTTAATGTAACAGAGAGTGTCAAGACATTTGCAACAGCATATAGAGGACAGTCTCTCTTTAATGACAAAGTGTCCTGATCTCAGAATATCCGTAAGGTAGTCTTCACACATACACAGAAAGAATGGATGTCAATGTTATGTGCCCGGCCTGTCACCTCTCAGAGAAGAGGCAGCCTCTTCAGAAAACAGGAACACAAAATAATGGGCACAGTTTGTCTGCTACCTGTGGTATTCCTCACATAAAAAGAGAGCTGATTTCCCCTGACTTTAGCCAGGTGGTTTATTTTCTGAAGAAGTGACTTGCGAATGGAACACTACTTGACTGGGCCCCCAATATCACCTACACTTTTCCCTGAAGCATATTCACGTTCACCACAGATTAGCTGATCTCCACACTGAAAGGAAGAAGCACACCGTGCTCACAAAAATATACTATACTCTTGGATGTCACAGAACACCCTTAGAATGCTGGGGGGGCGGGACACAGATAACAGTTGTGACAGATGTGGAGATCCCCACAGCTGAAAATCTGTTGGCTTTGAGCATGAGCAAAGAACATGTACAACTGTCAGTTACCAAATAAAAACGAGTGTTTCCTCTTTCTTCTCCTTCTGCCTAAGTTCTGCATTCTATGCTGTCAATGGACTCTGATCCATATCGAACAAGATTTCACTTGGATGTTCAGAATTAAGGCAGCATCATAGAAAACTAGATTTTTCTGTTATGATCTTTCAAAATGGCTTAAGAACATGATGCCTGTATGTTCATTTTTATCTTCCTTTCCTCAGTGACCATTTTAGATTTGGAACATGTAATGGATCTGAATTTTCTTCACACGATAGTCAGTAATGTCTCGATCTGTTGCTGTAAGCAGAATCTATCTTAAACCCCTAAACTTATAGCTACTTGAAGTTCAAAATTTATCACCTCCTTATAAAAAAATTAACACCAATAAAGTATCAAATCAAGTTCTTTGAACAGTGCCTTGCAAGTGGAGCTTAAGTAAAACTTGTGTGTGTAAAAAAAAAAAAAAAAAAAAAAGTAAAAACAAATCTTGCCCCCAAATTTACCTGTATAAGGCAAATGTCCCAATCTGTCTGTTTTAGATATTGTTGTGTATGCTAGGGGGTTTGAGATCACATGGAAAAAAACTAACCAACAGATTTCATTTGGGAAAAAAATATTGTTGGCTCTTGAATGACTGTTAAGTCAGGCCAGGGGATTAGACATCTCAGCACTACTCATATTTCTGTTTGGATTTTAGAACTGTAACAGATCTCTCAGACCTGGTGGCATGGGCTTAAGTCCTGACACTACAGCAATGCGCTCTTCCCCTGGTGATGAAGGTGAGCAAATTTGACCCCAGCTTCCCATGGGCTAAGAATGTGCATAAAACCACAAAGATGGTGGAGAACTGCCACCAGCTCTCACATCCTGGTAGCCTCTAGTTTCAAAACAGGCTCACGAAAACATCGTTTTGTCTTTGTTAAGGTCTACCTGGTCAAACCCTAAAAGCAAAACAAAAAAAGAACCTATCTTAGTGGCATGGCTAGTTTCAGCAGTGTGTATAATCTTTTGCCTCGGGCTTAATGGAGGGGTCTTTGTAAGCCTTCTACAGCTTCCCTGGGAAAAGAAAACAGTGTCTGCGTGACCTTGGCTTCATAAGGCATTCATCCCCTGCCTTACACATTAGCGCTCGGCACTACATTTTCATCCAACAATATTAGCAGGGTAGTGCTCTTCAACAAACACTGCCTAAGGGAGAAATTCTTGCCATTTTTAAGTCTTCCACCACCTGTCCTACTTCAGAAAATGATGGTTTGTTATATGCTAGAATGGAACATAATTAACTTCAAACATTCTGTTTGAGGTCAAGAAGATATTTAGAGTAGAATGTTGAGTTAAAGCAACATCTTTCTACCTTAAACACATAGGTACTATATGATCTTTTCTGAAAACTGTATTTTATTAAGCATAATACATATTTTGTTTGCTACACACTTTTTAAGTAAGTGCCTAGAAATAAAAAGTATCTATTCATTTAATGAACAAAATGTAAAGAATAAATTTAAGTGAAAACAAATCCAGAGCACAGGCAGAATATTAACTAGAGTATCTTTTCAAGAGTCTTGGAGAACCAAGAGTCTGCGCCTCATGAACGATGTCCTTTAAAGTGCCATGAGCAGGAGAAACAAACATTAAGTTTGCTGGCCAAGGGGATAGAGGTGTCAACAAAAGCTACGCAGAGAGTTTTAAGAAGCAGAGAATGGGGAGGACATGGATGATAAAACCCGACCTAAATTTAGGTAAAGAGAAATATATAAAGTTCAGTTAAAGAGAATGAAGGTTTAACTCAAGGACTTTACTAAGCACCTGCAGTGGTAATCAGAACGGAGGAATATAAAACATGAGGACTCTCAATTCTGACACCAGATACACCAAGAAAACGTAGGCTTGATGAAAGTGGAAACATATACCTTTAATTAATTTTATAATTCTTCACACGTATTAGAGAAAGTTACTCAGAGCTTCAGTCCATTCACCTTGGCAACTACTCATTAAAATGCAGGCAAAGGTATGCCCACGGTCATTTCCTTCTATTCCACTGTCTAAGGGCATCATCAGTCTAGGGGCACCACCACTGATTTTTTTTCTAACTCTATTTATGCACGTGGTGATGTTGGGAAAAGGCAACACGTGCTGGCGAAGATCGTCAGTGAGAGTTAGGCCATCTACATGTAAAACATAACCCAGTGACTACAGAGCTCATCAGCACGTCTCAACTCATCTGCTTAATCTGTATCAAATGTCATGGCCCAAAACAGTGGGGCAACTACATTGTAGTAGAGGCACAGCTCACGGTGACATGATGCAGAAGACACTGACTGCAGTAAAATAATGATGGATGTCCAAAGGAAACCCTGAGAATGTGCTATATATTTAGCACTCACATGCAAGTTTCTCTGTGGATGGATACTAGCTATTTTTGATGTTACTGCTCCTACCGCGTCTTTAGCTTGGGCCTTATAACATGCAACAGCTTTGCACCTTTTGTCCCACGTGTCCTCATAGAGATCCACATTGTGTATTTATTTTAAAGATGAGGAAACTGGAGCTCGTGGGATTAAAAAAATTGCCCAAAGTCATACTAAGAGCCACCATGTAACACTAGTGGAGTGAGTCATCTCAATGGCCTCCACTCTGAACTCCTATGAAGGAAAAAAAATGTCTGCCTGGAGTGGTCATCTAAAAGTTGCATTCAAGGGGGATAGTCTTCTTATGTATCTGCCCAATAAGCCACTGCCTGTTCTCAGGGTTATTTTGCCCATACTCCCCAAAGAGCCCCAGCTCCTTGGAGCTTCCATAGGAATCACAATGCAAACCACTTCATGACACTGTTAAACTCCAGCATGCTGATTCCCTTGAGAAGATCCCTAACATCTTAAAAGTGACCCCAAGAAGAGACTTGATACCCTACGAGCATCTACAGGGGGAAAAGGTCCCCCTCAGTCACAGTCATAGGGGAAGGGAGTAAGGGGAAAATGGGAGGGAGGGAGGACTGGGAGGATATAAGGGATGGGATGACAATTGAGATGTGATATGAATGAATTAATAAAATATATTTTAAAAAATAAAAACCAAGAAAGTAAAACAGAAAATGACCCCATCGTTACGTTGGCCCAAGAGGTAGTTGTTAAACCTTCCCTTTGGCAAAAAAGTCCTTCCTTCAACTTTCCAAAAGTGAACTCTTGCTTCCCTTATTCAGCTCTTTGTTTCTATATCGTCTGCACAGTCCACCCCACCCCACCCCACCCCGCTCACTGCCCAGCCAGATGATTCCGCCTTTATGCCCCATTTTCATAAGCCCACCCCTTGGCACTGCATAATTATCATTGCAACTGAAAGTCAGTAAATAGTGTAAACATTGGTATGCTCTGCCAGGCAACAAATTCATGTGAGATCTTATGTGTTGTAACCTATCAGTGACAGATCTCTACCACCTGGAGAAGTGTCTGTGGCACAGTAGGTGTCAGGGATCTGTTCTTTCAATAAAACATATGAAATCCCTCAACTACAAATCACATTCAGAAAGTCTCTCCTTTATTCTAACACTGCAAAGCAATGTTGGCTTATCCCAAAACAGCTCTGCATACAAACTGCATTCACCTCAGTGCCCATCTGTCAACTTAGCAATATAGGGCATCTTCTATAATCCCTAATGACCTTCGCTTTGTTTTTTTTTTTTTTTTTTTACGCTCTCGGTGGATGGGAATTGTGCTTCAAGCTTCAGCATTGGTGGGAACCCATAGCAGAAGAGCCAGAATTGTCACTCACAGTGCAGTGAGTAAGAGCTGGTGGCTCACACCTAGCTGGGGAGCTTACTAAGGCGCAGTCTCTACTTCCTGAAAACGAACACATACTCGTTTTTGTGCCAAGGCAGAGATTTAGTTTTCACTTGATGGTCTAGACTTTCTTTCCAGAGCATGTAGGTCAGCCATAAGAATCTACATCTTGACAGTCACGTTATTATTCACTTCCTACTAAAGACAATTGTGGGCAAACACAGGTTCCTTTGGAAAGAAACTACTTGAAAAAAGCTTAGAGTAGCATTTAGATTATAATAGGTGGGCCACTGACTTGGCCTTGCCCCGTTTGACTTCCACAATTTTCTGCCCAGTGAGCTGGAATCCTGTTCAGAATAATGACACAATGAACAAATGACAAATGTATGTTTTGAGGAGCCACGACTTTTGGTTTATCAAACTGATAAACTGTGTCTTGGAAATGGACTAAATTCACGACCCTTGTTCCAGACTTTGCGGTGCGCACCCAGAGGCCCACAGAGCAGCCTTCACTTGCCAGGTGTATCTGGAAACTCCAAACAAGGGGTGCACTCCCGAGCCTCATTACCTTCGAGAGGTGAGCAGGAGCTCACGTGTTCCCATTCGATTTTTGCTTCCTTGTCTTTGCAATCCCCGGGATCAAAAGTGGGGTCTCTCCTGTGAGAGGCAAGTGTTTTGCTGCCATGCTCTGCCCCCGCCCTCTAATTTAATGTTGCCTGTCAGCTGCCTGGTTGATTGCTACATATTTCATTTCATCTGAGGTAAAGCTTTCGCTGCCTTTACTATACTTTGTAATTAGACCCTGTGACGTAGCCAGCACTGGGCTAGGCTCTCTAACCCAGTCACTTTTAACTCCAGAACAAAACTGAGGTTAGCAGCTATGGTGAAGGCATACCTTCCTCTGAAAGGCATGTACTTCCTGCTCTCACCTTATTTACCTCAATCAAACTGTGGCACTCCATCAGCCAGCTCAACGGCGGGTGTCTTCGAGCAAAGGGCTTAGATGCCACGGTTCAGCAAAACGACCTATGATTTCTCAGAGCATGGAACACAATCTGAGGAGTGTGCTTTCCACTCATCAGGCTCACTCACCCAGATTAAACTCCCCACCTCACTGGTGATGACCCAAGTATGCGTAGGGGACAAACTGAATCAAGGAAACAGTGGAGATGCAAGTAAACACTTTAACTTCGACACAAGATAAGCATCTAATCCTTCTCTTTAAAACACACACACACACACGCTCCACCCTCATAGGTAATCAATCACATGAAAGTAGCATTTACTCTACCCTATTTACATGTGAGAGTACAAGCCATTTTTAAACTAGGAACCTGCCCCCCTTCTTTTTCAAAAAAACTCTTCTCACCGCTTGAAATTTATTAGAAGTAAGCAAAACTCATACTAGTGTAGGAACCCCACAATAACCTGAATAACCTGCCAGACATCAAGGAAAATCATGTGTTTCTGTTACCTACAGAACATATCAATGACAAGGTGTGCATACTTTTATTATTTTGCATATCATTTAAAAATAGTCTTACATACATACATACACACACACACATACATACAGGTATCAGGAACCACATTTCTATCTGAAGATACCAGTTAAAGCCAGAGCAACAGACGGCTCTCCAGACCATTCAGAAAACACCATTTAGTAGCCCTGTAGAGGACTCAAAAGTGAACATGCCATTGTCCATCCTTTGGGAAATGTCAGGCTAGAGATAGAGCAAAGGCACGTGGTCCACACAGGTTTAGAGGCCTGGGGGATGGGGTGGGGTGTCTCTTGTTAGCTGTGAGGGATTTCACAGATAGAGTAGTTCCCCCAGAGCTTTGCTGACTGCTGAGGCCTTCATTTGGGGATGGGTGCTGGGGTACAGACAGAAAGCAGGCAACGGAGTCTTCTCCGCCTCATCAGTCAGATTTTTGGCCCTTTAAGTGCATGGACACTGGCTGCTGAGAAAAACCACCCATGCACAGTGCTTAGAAGAATTTGCTTCACCTTGCTTGGCTTTGTCGTGTGTCTCTGTGTAGATGTCTGATGGGTCCTTCACCTTAGTCGGCTAACTGGCTAACTGTCTCCCATGGTCTGTTTAAAAGCAGTCAAACTGTCCTTTCCCCAAGTGCTTGGTGTTGTCCTTTGTGAGGGGTAATGGTTTTCCTTTTAATTCCGATTCCATCAATAGACTGACACTAATCCAGACTGATTCAAGTAAACAGAGTATATTCCCCCATTGTCTCTGTGATCTGAGAAAGAATCAACTTGAGAAAGATCACTGCCTGGGTTGGAAATGGCCCCTGTGGGGGTTTTGCGCAAACTTGAAAGGAAGAAAGAAAAGGCCTGTGCAGAGTCCCTGTCTAAAGCAAGCTCATTTGGGGGTGGTAATTCTCACAGGGGTATTATGCTAACTGCACCTATTAGTGGCTTCTGCACCAATAAGAACAGAGATCTGTTTCCTTTGTAGTGTTTCCAGAGTAGTTGACAAGAGTGGTTCATGAATTTCTTCTCCTGACCACCCACCACAGCTTTTATACATTTTTTTTGTCCTTTTTTCCTTTTTTATTCTCTTAAAAAATGGAGTTCAGGTTACAAGTTCTGAATGAAATATTAATTCTTTCTCTTAACAATATTCCCTAGCTACCCCTTTCCCATAATCAATGTGTGATTCATCTGAATAGCAGTTGGTTGCTCAATTTTAAACTGACAAATGGATATTGTCTGGGGAGGCCATCTCAGCTCAGATCCACTGTTGTCCAGCCTTGCTTTGTCATCTAAGAAGAAACTTGAACTACCTCATTTAAAACTTAGGGCATATGAGTTTGTCACAACATCAAATCAGTTTAGAAAGGAAAAGTCCCAGGGCAGATGGGTGTGGTGGGGCACACCTTTAATCCCAGCACTCAGCACTGGGGAGGCAGAGGCAGGCAGATCTCTGTGCTCCAGGCCAGCCTGGACTACAGACTGAGTTCCAAAACAGCCAGAGATAACACAGAGAAACTCTGTCTCAAAAAGCAGACAAAGTCCTATGCCTTTTTATTTTAAACCCGAAAATGGAGGGGAATGTCATTTTGAATAGAATACTTCCCGATCAATAAGGAGATCAGATGTAAAATATAAAGGACTGTCTTTGTAAAGATCTTACAAACATGTCATTCAACAAGTTCCTCAACGGTGACTGGATAGTAGACAGCATTCTGTGGAACTCTTGTGTTTGCCCTAAAGTAAACTGAGCTAAAAGGATGATAAAGTTGGACACTTTTTCAGAATGTTTGGTTTAATGGAGTATTAAACTGGGGAGGAAGAGAAAAGAGATATGAGTTTGTGGGCTCCTCTATTGATGATGGAGCTTAGCTCTCTTTCCTCCACACCTACTCCACTTGTCTTTACTTCTATCTCTTTCCTTTTTTTCCTTTTTCCTTTTTCTTTTTTGACAGAATCAAGCTTGAAATAACTAGAACTTTCTACATAGACCAGAGTAGCCTCAAACTTGTCTCTGTGTGCCGGGGTTACAGGTTTGCACCATACCAGGCTTTTTTCTACCCTTTAAATCAAGACATCAACTCCATCATCATCATCTTCACACCCATGGCCTGTCCTGCTTGCCTTGCCATTCTACACTTCTCCTCGCTTCAGTTGCCTGCATCCCTTCCTTAGAGAAACAGAGGCAATGAGGGAGATTGTAGAAGGAGAGAACATCATTAGAGATGAAAATAGGTCTCTTCCCATCACGTCTCTTCAGATGCCATTGCCCCCAAATCAAAATTTAAAATTTCAGGAGTGACATACTTTATGTAAAAAGCTAAAGCCTAAATGTATTACTTATATTGTTTTTCATTTGGTGGTAGGCGTGGCATTGATTTTAAACGCACCATTTGTATGCCGATCTGTTCTAATATCTTCCAACTGGAATCCTCATGTTGAACAAATCTCATAGGTGTATCTGGTCTTCCATATTTATCTCCAGAATTGCAATTTACTTTGAGAGCAGCAACTAGAATAAAAGATTTTCTTATCCTGGACCTATGATGACTAGTAAATATAATTAAATCATAAGGGACTCCGCTGAATTTTGTTCCTAAGTCTATATATATATATATATATATATATATATATATATATATGTATATGTATATGTATATCACTGTATCTGTCCATGTTGCAGTCTATGGGTCTCAAGAGGCAATGTGCAGGGCCTCGCAGCCAAAGAAATGGTGTGGACCAATTCTTCTCTCCCACTGCAGTGTGCTACCATGGCATATCACCCCCTGAGCATGTTATTAAAGTAATGAATCTCATATTTGTGGACACTGTCCTTGTTGCCAGAGCATTGCCCTTCCAGTTCTCCCTTGCTGTCCTTGTGAGAGCCCTCCATTTTTAAATGCATGCCAGTGTACCAATCAACACATTGTCTTTTCAAATCAGTATGCCTTGATCTGCTATGGTTCTTTCTTCCATTTTATTAACTATATACCTATACCCTCTACACAGTAATATTCCTCTCCTCTATTTGCTAAATTATGCAAGCTTTAATTATGTGAAATACTTCCCTTATCACAAATAATTCTCTTTCTCCTCTCTCTCTCTCTCTCTCTCTCTCTCTCTCTCTCTCTCTCTCTCTCCCTCCCTCCTTCTCAGAACCTACAGTGTGTCTCTCAGGCTTGTTTTATGTTGGAGTCATGTATGAGCACATTCTGTCCTTCCTAGGCTGGCAAGTTCTCAGAGCTCTGTGGCTGCTACTTACTCACTCCTGCCTTCCTTTCAAGGACAGTCTGTATGTCTAATTTAGTTTTCAGGGTACACTGGGCCATATAGGAATGCTCATCTCAATGGGAAAAAAATAATCTATATGGTTTCTGGCTGGTTGATATCTGATCTACAAGCAAATATATAATACTTCTCATTTGGTAGTAGTTTATTTGGGGAAAAGAATAGAGTTTATTTTGGAGTAACCGAATAATTTGCATATGAACTGGAATATTTCTGCAAAAGAAAGGGGATGCTATTAATACTTTTCCTGGAGTAGCAGATACACACAGGGCAAAAGAAGACTAAATATGCCCCATGTATCCATGGCACATCCACAGCCATCGAAGAGAGCTACGGCAGAGAGTACATCCCTCCAATGGGCCCTGAGAAACAGTTCATTTCTACGATTCCAACTGCTGCAGAAAAGTGCAATAGAACTGTGCAGAACTGGCAGCCAACGTGTAGTGCAAGAAATGCAGTTTGTCTACTTCCATGCAGTCCATGGCTAATTCATTCTCCTCAAAGGCTCTCCCAAAGAGCTCCGATCACACACGTCTCCACTCAGAGCCCATCCCCGATCCGCCATGGCTTCTGTCAACACACCCGCTTCTCAGTAGCTCGCACCTCATTTAGCCTGTTCAGTTTCTAACTTTATGTCCTAAGTACTTTCTATTGGACCATGTGATGTTTCTGAGCATACCAGCCAGGCTCCAACTCTTGTGCCTTCTGTGTTTTACAACATCCCCCTGAAAAAATCTTCCCTTAAATCTAGGGCTCAGAAAGTTTTATTTGTGCTTCCACGTTCAGTTGATTCCTGCACACATATGTGGACCTTTCTGATCCTCCTGTCAGGGCCTTTTACTTTGCATATAGCTCACACCTTCACGGCCCACTGAAAGCCACTCCAGTGAAGAGATGAGCTTCTGAATCAATTGCCTTTCTTTTTGACATTCCAAGCCATTGCGCTCTAAACCTAAAATGGCCCTTTGGATTCTCTCAATATAAGTTCAATAAAAATTAGTCCTGGATGATAGAAAACACTGTGACCTTTTTCCTCGTCACACATCAAAGGATTCTGAGTAGTCCTCTAGGTTTGGAAAACATTGCCATCTTAAAAAAAAAAAAATTAAATCTTACGGCAATTATGACAAGACATTTTGAAAAACTGAGTTCTCTTTTTATTATTGGTGCTGTCTCTTTTTCACTAATCGATGTAAAATAGAAACTGAAAAATAACAACAAATGGAAAAGCTTAAATTGAAAGCTGTTTTTAGCCTAGGCTCCTCTTTCCTAAGCAACCAATGTACATCAAAGAAAACTACAGTGCCTCTGTGGCAACATATTTCTTAACCGTTTCACTCAAATCCTCCTCGTTGATAAGCAACATCTCATGACCACAGATGCATACTTCCTTAACAGGGCAGAGGACAGGACTCATTCTAAATCACCATCCCCCTCCCTGCATTCACGTCTAAGAACACCTGTGGCAGATTTGCGTTCAAGAGATGACTGGCGTCTGATGAAAGAACAGCCAGTGCAGTTTGGCTGCTGTGAGTAGCATCCATTCATATTTCCACTCCCCCCTTACACCCTCCGTTGAGGATCACTGCTCCTCTAAAAGACAACCAAACCAAACACGCTTTCCCTTATCTAGATAAAGGAGAAGAGTTTCCTTATCAGCCAATCTCTTTTCCAATAGTAGTGAGGAAGGTCTGATCTAAGATCTGAGATCTCTTTTGCCCAGTCCCTTCTGGGCTTGAAGGCACCCAATTGGAAAACAGGTAGGGCAAGGTTGCTGCATGGAGAGTGACTACAGCGTGGCTGACACCCAAATTCAACTTGTAGCTGATTCCTGCCACTATTCTTTTCCGGAGAACATTCTCTGTCTCGAGCCCGGCACAGAAAAAACCCTTTAGGACTACCATTTTCTTAACATGGAAGAACAGCACCCCCACAGCCACCATTTAAAATACAGCCGGTAGAAACAGGACAGAGAGAGGAAACACTAGCACCAACCATGCAGGCCCCAAGGTCAGCTGAGTGACTTGGCCTCCAGGAGCCCTCACGGCACTTTCCCCAACACTTTGCATACGTATTTCATGGAAACCTCCTGGTAGCTACTGCAAGTTACAATAGTCCTCTTCAGAGTATGTCCAACTGCACCACAGAGTTCCGGACAAAATATTAGCAAATGGTACACAGTCGTATACATAGAGCACTTGGAAAACAGTTCATCTGAGTAGTAAAATGGAAGTTTTGAGTCTAGGATTCTGTTCAGCATCAATCCACCAAGGGGTCCTTTTCCCTCGCCAAGGGAGGGATGTTTTAGCTAAGATCTTTCTAAAATGGAGCTTCTCTTTTCTTTTCCTCTCTTCACCACCAGCCCCCCTTCACACACACACACACACACACACACACACACACACACACACACATATACACACACACATATACACACACACACACATACACACACACACAGGCACAGAGCTACCAATATGGTACAGTAGAGTGTGGCACCATGGTACTACACTTGTATTTGTTCCCTGTTTTTGTTGTGTTGTTGTTTTGTGTGGTAGAGTTTACTCTGTGAAGAAATTCCACCCTTGTGACACTCCTTATCTGTGTCGGGGGTAGTTTCAAGCTTGGCACTGGGTCCCAGTGCTTGCCTGTTACTTCTCTATTGTCACACAAGGGCAGAACTTGAAGCCCTGCCTGTCATGTCTGGCCCATATCCTCCTCCCTTCTGGACTCTTTCCTGTTCATTAGTAGCATCCCAACCCAGTTCAGCTGGAGGGAAATGACTGGAACACTGAAAACGGCACAGAGAAGCAACATACCACATCTTTATTATTTTTTTGAGTTACTCAAATTGTAAGTTAACTAAAAAAAAAAAAAATAACATTATTTTTAAGTCAGAGAGTACATTCTAGTTATTAAATAATATATAGTCTATGGCTTTTATATCCTCAACCTCTCCAGCTTTAACAATCCTTATTATTTCTATAGTGATGGGTACGCATAAACACGAATACCAAAATGCCATATCTTCTGCATTAAATGTCCATATTCTCGGCTTATGTGGACTCATATCCCATAAATCTTTAGTGCACTTATAGACAGCACAAGGTAGTAAAGAGAAATCTTCACAGATAACCGAGCCAGTCTTAACAGGCCGTGAAGTTACACCGCTTAATACACAGACAGCGGTGGAAGAATATGGAAGCTATGAAGCAAGTGTGCAAAACGTCTCAGAAAATAGGAAGTTCGGCCATGTTCTTTTGTAGCTGTTTCCTATGCATTTCAGTAGCTTTCTGCCAGCTGGCATGGCCGCCTTGGGAACCTTTACCATTCTGCCTAGCGTTCTTAAAGCCTGGGTAGAGGTATTTCTTTATGATGACGCTGCCATATTCTCGCATACAAAATGACTGCCTCTATAAAAGGCGGACTTTCCATAGATATAGACTATTGTCATAGATTTTTAAAAAAAAATTCTTCTTCTTTTCTGACACCATATTTTCCTTAAAACAATCATTTCATTTTGCCTTGACATTAGGCTTGTAATTTTTTTCAGTCACCCATATCTCAGACCTAACTTTGCTCTTCCAGACAGGCTAGTTCCTAGACCCCTGAAAAATGCTGCGCAAAACAGCTCACAGATAAAGACTAATCAGATCGACAGGCCAATCATGTCTTACTTATTAAAACGGAGCAACATCGAACCCAACGAAAAGAGCAAGGCACGCACACAAGTTGTAACGCTTCTTCAAACTGCTTGCTAACATTTTAGCCTGTCTTTCATTGCTAAAGCAAAACAAGAAACTCTGGTCTCTCTGGCAAGGACAAGCAAGACTGCCTGTCTGTTTTAAAGGACAGCAGGCACTTCCTTTTCCTTCTCGAGATAACTTGATATTTCCCCTGTTCTATTTGCACAGTTCAGCTGTCTAGACAACAGCGTGGTCAGTAACATAGCGCTGGCCTTGCTTTGTTGCCCTTTGCCCCCCTCTCTTCCTCTTGTGGTCTGCGCTGAGTATTATGAATTTGTTTTGACTATGAAGGAGCTTGCTTCCCCACATCCCCGGCCTCATTTTCCAAGCATTCACCTGCAAGTGTCCTCATTGGAAATGCTGAACTCTCTTTCTGGACAGCCAGCCCCTGCACACCCCCTAATCTGATCAGTGTCAACACAGCTGCCTCTTCCCAGGAATGTAAACTAATATTGTTGTCAGGAAGTTTCCTCCGGGAGCCTTCCAGTCTCACCAGCGGTTTCCTTCCCACCTCTTCCCCGTGATTTCAGTCTCTAAGCCAAACTTGCTAACAAGAGAGTAGAGAATCCCTTTAAAAATCTTAAGTGCTCTCAGGCTCACTTGTACACACACACGCATAAAGGGTTAATGGCATACTACTCTGAAGTAGCTTGTCTGTCTTTCTCCAGCAAACCTCTAACTCAGTCACCGTACAGCGCAGGACAGTACTCAGGGATCTTCACATTTAAAAGAGCTCCCGGCAGAGACAATTAACAGTGACAGCTTTAAACAAATCCACTTTGTTGTTTTAAAAAAAAATTTTTTTTTTTTTTTTTGCTTTTAATATGAAGCCAGGAGAACTGAGCTAAACGATTAACATACAATCAATTAATTTACCTCTCTGGTTCATTCACACCCATCAGTGTTTCCAACAGAACGTGCTCTGTTGCCACTGTCCTTGTATCATTTTTAAAAAGTGACTTTATAAAATTCTGAATATTGTGTTTCTTCCAGTACATAATACCACCCAGGAATTTTTGTTTTCCCTTTGGCTCCTGTTCTTTCATCTGATACTCAGAGACAATAAAAGACATTCCTACAGCCACTACAGAGAACATTAACTCAGGGACAAAATAAAAAAGAAAAAAGAAAAAAAAGAAAAATCCCTACATAGGACTTGACCCCACTTTACATTGGCTCGCCAGGACCACAACTGTGTAAGTTTCCAGTTAAGAGAAAAAGGGAAGGACAGCAGCATCTCCACACAGCGTGCGGAGCCCTTAAAGCTAAGCTTACCTCATTAAATTGAGGCTGGGCATTGTTTTCCAGGTACAACATGTTAGCAGTGAGACTGGTCAAGGTTGCTCTTCTCTCGTCTGCTTCCAGGGTTCTGCCAGCCCCCCCACCCCCTCTGAGAGCCCTTCTCTACAAAGCTTCCAAGAAGATAACAGAACTCAGGTGCACCTTTCTCTCTCTCTCTCTCTCTCTCTCTCTCTCTCTCTCTCTCTCTCTCT
>OU015745.1:80140523-80169733 GCA_907169655.1 Acomys percivali | reverse complement strand
TTCTTCTTCTTCTTCTTCTTCTTCTTCTTCTTCTTCTTCTTCTTCTTCTTCTTCTTCTTCTTCGCATTTGGGATTTTAAAAGAATGATTACAGAAAGGTAGAAATCAGGGAGAAATATGTGCATCTTTTCTCAATATAAAACTCTAAAAGATACTGCCTGTTAGCCTAAGCTTTCAACATATTCTCACCATACATATACCAAAGGATTCATATTCACCAACATAAGCTGCTGGATTTTTCAGACTGTATTTCAGAAGCAATTAAAACCGCCAGTCTTGTTAAACTTATAAAAACACATATCCGTATTAGCCTCAGTTAAGTGAAGCCCTGGGGAGTGGACCTATGTCCCCCCAAAAGCCCTCCTTCTGTCTTTACTTTTTTTTCCCCTCTCTCTATTATATTCAGTTTTTATTCAGGCTCCAGAGTTAGTATTTCTTATAAATGTATAATTAATTTGATATTGATTATTTTCTGAGATATTTCCACTTAAATGACTAAAAGAGTATATCTTTGATCATAATGAGATGGATTTGCATACGTGCATAAGAGTACTCTTATCGACTCTGGTTTTGGTTATCAGATGGAACGTGCCCAAGTTCTGACGTGATTCCTAACACACTCCGTCATTATTCCCCGGGGCTTGGAATCCAGCTAGCCTTATCCCTGCATACTCACTGCCCCTAAATCAGAAACGCAGTGCTCTCTACTACACCTTAGATTATACCTGGCTAAGATTAAGAGTGAATGAATGTTAAGATTTCTTCTAAAATTTAGAAGAGTAAAAATGCCCAACATCATAAGAGTTTATTATAAAATACACCATAATTAAAGTTTGCAGGCGGATCGCTGTGAGTTTGAGGCCAGCCTGGTCTGCAAAGCAAGTGCAGGACAGCCAAGGCTACACAGAGAAACCCTGTCTCGAAAAAAAAAAAAAAACAAAAAAACAAAAAAACAAAACAAAACAAAACAAAAAGTTGGTTGATTGCAGGTATGTTTAAAAAACAAAAAACAAAAAACAGGTATTGGGCCCAGCCCCAGTTGGAATGGGACTCCCCAGAAGCTGCAGGCTCAACAAAGACATCTTATTCAACCTGTCATTTAATCCTGAATGAATTTTCCTCAAGGAATCACTGTTTTAAAGTAAATCTGTTACTATAATAATTTTATACTAATTTGAGAATACAGTCATTTGAGTCCCTTAACTGAGCTATCAATTACATATAAGCAAGAGGGGGGGGGGGACAAAAAAACAAAAAACAAAACAAAACGAAAAAACAAAAAAGAAAAACCAAACTTCTTTCCCAACGTTAAAAGATTAAAAGATTCCTGGAAGGATTTGAAGATGGAATGCCTCATTCCTTCCATGTGTCAATCACACACAAACAACACATCAGTCTGGGGGCTCAGTCAGACACGGGCCAAGACTCTAGACAGGAATCTGAGAGCCATGTGTGAGAGTGAGTTGAGGAAAGAAGCCTGGAGAGGGAATTGGGAGGCAAGAGCTGTGTTCCTTAAAGCC
Organism: Acomys percivali; assembly: GCA_907169655.1. Classification (NCBI taxonomy): domain Eukaryota; kingdom Metazoa; phylum Chordata; class Mammalia; order Rodentia; family Muridae; genus Acomys; species Acomys percivali. The sequence continues at coordinate 80,168,214 of OU015745.1, read as the reverse complement.
AGCTCCATGCCCCAGGGGCAAGTTACTCAACCAACCTAGATTCAGATTCCTCACTTGGGAAATGACAGAGTGGGAGAGCTGGGGATTCCTAAAGACCTTGTAAAGAGGGAAGTCTGTGTCTTTGCCCAGGATTAAGAGAAGTGCTACACAGATTTCTCTCAGTTTGCTTTGATAACTGTCCCTCAACTTGTACAGCTCTCTGGGTTGTACAAATGAGGAAGTTAAACCATGTAGATACTTAAAGAGCATAGAGGAAAAGGAAGCAACGCACTGGGGAAATCTAAATGCATGTTGTTTGCTTGTTTTTGCTTTAGGGTATTCCCATGGAGAAAAATTAGCTAATTGTCCATATCAATTTGAATTTAACATAAACATATTCATGAGAGTGTTAATTAAAGTATATCTGATAATGTTTGGCTTCAGAATTAGCATCCTGTATGTTAGAACTGTGCACTTAATCGAGTGTGGAGGTTACAGAGAAATAACAGTTCCCTGAACCCTGCTTTCCCTGGGAACTCAATGGTCCAGAAGGATTTGAAGGCAGGCGATGATGCTGGGTTGAATACAGGCCAGCATGGGACATAACGACCTCTAGAAAATGAGACAGGCATGCATCCTTTGTGTATAAACAGTAAGTATGTTCTATGGGTGGGGTTGGTGCAATGGAAGGGGAAGACATAGACTTTGTGGAATTTAGTCATGAGCGTGACACAGGGCCTCATGAAGAAATCCATTTTCTTGACCTGAAAGAGAGAGGTGATTAGAAGCCAAAACTACGTATACTCGGGATTATATCTATTTGCCAAAGGAAACCAAGGGTTGGTGCCTTGGTTGGGTTTTTTGTTTGTTTGTTTGTTTGTTTGTTCGTTTGTTTTGTTACAACAATGCTTAAGACTTTAAGAAAGAATATGTATCTAGTTCTAAGTTTAGTAATCTCTCTATCTCCTAACCAAAAGGTAGCCATCTGTGTGAGGCAACAAAAGGAACAAATTGCAATGCTTCATCTCTCCTGGTACCTGGAGTCACCATCACTTCTTTACCTTTCTTAGAGGAGATGATGGGGCACCCATAGGGTACGCCAATGACAATGGGATAGATATAGGATAGATAACTATTAAGAAAGAAGCTCAACCCATCAAAATCTGGCCCCAGCTTCTTCTGTTTTCAGCTTCCCCTGCCACTCCTTCTACCGTGTTCATTACACGGAGAGCCTATCTGGTCACTTCTGATTCCTCCTTCCTCTCCTTCCTCATTTGGTATCGCCTCCTCTCTTCATCCGATCCCCAGTAACTTGTATTCTGTGTTCAACCGACACAAATGTTTGCTTAGCTTCCCTTGTGACACCACCTTCAGGGGACTTCTCTAAGCTCCTAGTTAAAGGAAGACCTTACATTATACGATGTCAATTAAAGCAGGTGTGAAAGTCTACCTTCCAATAAAAGTATTGTATACTTCTCCAATAAGTTATACATTTTGTGTGGTATATACAAAATGTATGGATTTTTTAAAAGGTTTTTCCACTCCTATCACCTTTAGTTTCTAAAGCTCAGTGTTTCAAACAGTTTTTCTTCTAGAAGAACAAGAGAATTGAACAGAGACTCTTTCCCAAAGCTTATTATGAAACAAGTGGAATACTTTTCCCATAAAAATCAAAGCACAGGACTCCATTAAAAAGAGAGGGAAAATAATGACTCCAATCTAAGCTCAACATCTCAAATCCTTAATAATCATTTGTGGAAAAAGGAAACTTGCCAGCTCGATAAACCTGTAAGAGTCCAAAAGAGGTTGCAGTCCTTAGAGCATGGGCGAAGCTAAGCACTTCGTGGGTGCTTTCCAAGCTGCTGCAAACGAAATCAGCTACAGCCTTCAATGCCAGCTACCATCCAGATTAAAGGGTAACTGGCCGAGCACACTGAGTAACTTTGTCCAAGTCTGATCTTCCCTCGGCTAAGTGATCTCCTTCCCCTGTGACCCACACGGTGAACAAGAACGAACATTTTAAGAAATGGCTGCAGTCACCAGATCAACCTTCTCTTTAGTTTAAAGCTTTATTCAAAATCAAGATATAAGATCACACCCATTTCAGGGTCACCAGTTAGTCTTTGAAAGATGGGGGTGCCTTTTTTCAACACACAGAAGGGGAAGGGAACTCTGTCCGAACCTGGTAGTTGTATTCAAGATAGAAGATTTTATATAAATGTTATTGTAAAAGGTAAAATAGTAGACAGCATCCAGCCTCCCCTCCCTCTGAACTTTTTATGGGCTGAGTGTACTTCCAAATATTTTACATATATAAAAATTTTTAAAAGATTTTATTTATTTATTTATTTATTTATTTATTTATTTATTTATTTATTTATTGTATATGAGTGCTTTAGCTGCAGAAGAGGGCTTCAGATCACACCACAGATGGCTGCGAGCTACTATGTGGTTGCTGGGAATTGAACTCAGGACATCTGAAAGAGCAGGTGGCACTCTTAACCACTGATCCATCTCTTCAGCCCTAAAACATATTTTTAAGTGGTTTATCTTTATTTTGGTATTTTGCCTGATTGTATGTTTGTGTGAGGGCATCTAATCCCCTGGAACTGGAGTTACAACAGCTGTGAGCTGCCATTTTGGGTGCTGGGAATTGAACTCCGGTCCTCCAGAAGAGCAGCCAGTGTCCTTAACCACTGAGCCACCTCTCCAGCCCTATGAAAACGTATTTAATTCTCATGAAAATGATGACTCAGAAGTACAACGGGGCTGCTTCACAAATGAAGACGTTGTGGCACAGGGGGCAGAATGACAATGAGAAGCTATATACATTTTGAACCCAAAATCTGCGCATGGCTCTGATGCACGCCTAGGTCACAGCTTCACTTTTCCTCCCATCCTGTCTCCACCTTCATTCGGTGCCATGTCTGCAGCAGCCTGCAGCTCACTCAGCAGGCAGCCCACTCTGTGATTATAATAATAGCGGGAGTTTTAACCACATCACATGCCTGCCTTTAAATAGTGCTTGGCTTTTGAACGTCTCTAAAACAATCCAATACAATAAGATGGAGAGATACAACCATCTTTTATATAATTTTTCATCATGATGGAAAATTAGATCAAACTGTAGTCTGATAATTAGAAGCAAAACCTGAAAACTCCAAAATTTAAAAGCCAACTATAAACACATCATTCACAACTACTGTTAAAAGTGGCATTCTCCCATGTTTATGTATAGCAAAAAACAAAAACAAAAAACCCATAATACTCAATATTCTGTTTGTTAATTATTATAGTATTATGAGCATTCTCTTGCTACATAGTCATACAGCTAGAAGTACTTGGCCAAATGTTATGGCCCGAGTAACTAGATGAACGTGGTATCAACCTATTTTCCAGGAACATCACACCAAAGCATAGTTTGAAGACTCAACCCATCACAGCGTGGTGAAATATCCTTTCTAACTTCACCAGTGAAAAGGGAAATTCTAATATTAACATGGATTATTTCTTTGCTGGTGAGATTCTGTTTCAATATTCACTAGCCCTTTGCATCTCGTTGTTGATTTGCCTATTTGAAGTGAGGCTTGGGGCGAGGGCGATGTGCACACTTGGCTTTGAACTTGCAACTGTCTTCCTCTTAGCTTCAGAGTTGAGGGTTTATAGGCCTGAGCCACCAGGTCCGCCATGGTTTTCTCCTTCATGTTGTCTGTGAATGGCCTATGCTTGCCAATGAACCTTGTTCTTTATCATGATAATTACACTAGCAAATTCATCAAATCATAAGTTACTTTTATTTTGATTAGATATTGAAATAAGAATTCTGATCACTTTATAAATAAAGTGACTTCTTTGGTGTTTAATTCTCACGCTGCTTATTTATAGTATGAATGTATTATTTTAAAATATATTAAGTAGAGTACACAGAATAAAATGTAAGCATGCATTCTTGAACCTAGACACACCCCTTGTTAATATTTTGATATATATTTAACCAGAAGAACAAATTACATATAAGTGTGTACAATTCCTAAACCATATGTATAATATTAAATGTTAAATAAATATTTTTCATGTGATGGCCTTAAGGCAATACAATATGCTATTAAGTAAAATGCAGCAATGTAAGTCCAATGACTAAATTAACAAAATATTACCTAGGTAGAATCATGGGTCAAGGGTAAAGTGCTTGGTGTGTAAGCAGAAGGAGTTGGTTTTCAATCTCCGGAGAAATATAAAGGGTACATACACTAGCACATGTCTGAAATCACAGTTTTCTTACAGTGACATGGCAGGCAATGACCAGAGATTCCTTGGAAGATCATTTGGGCCAGTGATCCTGATGCGCAAAGCCGTAAAGAACAAAGGGATCTGTTCTCAAACAGGTTATAAAGTGAGGCCTGATAGCCAAGGAGCCACCAAGATTATCTCTGATCTTCATATGTTCACTGTGGTAAATGCACACACACACACACACAAACACACACACACACACACACAGACATACACATGCACACACACACAGACATATACATGCATACACACACAGACATACACAAGCATGCACACACAAACACATATAAACAGAAACACATACACAAACACAGAGAGAAAATACACATGCACACACAAACACACAGAGAGATACACATGCACACACAAACACATATATACACAGACATACACATGCACACACAAATGCATATATACAGGAAGATACACACAAACACATACACACACACACAGAGACAGACAGACAGACATGCGTGGCGCAAGCGCACACACACCCACACACAGCTATGATGGTTTTTCTCAAAATAGGACAAGAAGAAACATGGCTGAGTAACAATAGTCTCACATCTTGGACACCATGATCTCAAGTAAACATTTCCTCTTTTTCAGTTGTTCAGTTTGATAATTTTGCAGAAATCTAATGTGATTCAACAATAGAAAGTGACAACATTAGCACTAGCCCTAGCATTATTTAAAATACTTCTTAATATTTTAGTATACAACTTCATTATGTAAGTGAGTGACTGCCTTTTTTTGGTACTTGGCATAATGCATTAAGATAAACAGGCTCATCTCCACACCCACTGGCTTGATTTACAAATAGCAAGTCTTCAAATCAAACCAGTTCACATTGACTACTGGTTTTGTTTACTTAATATTTTTGAATACTTTCCTCTTTTTAAAAAAAATCAGAATTTTATCCTATATTATACTTAACTTTCTTAACTCGCTCCCATCAGTAGTTTACATGAAAGATGCTACAAAACAGTGACCAGCATTTTTGTTGATTCAAGTGCACAGTTCCATTCTTTGCTACTGAATAACATTTAAAAATTTTTACCTTCAAAACATCACAATGTCCTAAGTTTCAACAGTCTGACCAATACCTATATCTTTATCCTGATCCTTCTGAGTCGATGGCACAGTGACTACAGGGACGACACCACACTAAGTGACTGGGCATCAAAACTGCCAGAAGGCAGGAAGAGGAAGCACTTTACAGTCAAAACCAGGAACCAGGTCTGGGTCCTCCTCCGTGGCATTAGGTATGAACAGATTATGAACAGATGTTCATTCAAGACAATCATAAAACTATAAAACCTATCATGTGTCTTTCTATATCACCCTCTTTCTAAAACCATGGAAAAGGGGACCCCTTGTGCACAGTTATGCATAAAAAGAGCTCTGTCCCCAGAACCCTGACCAGAGGATAGGGTTCTGGCTCCTGTGACCATGCCAACCAAGTACAAGCCTGTCCTCTCCACACTACAGTCTTCAATCTTCTCTGTAGGTGACTCTGTTGTCAATGTTTGGCCCTTGATGTGACTATGATTCCAGAGTTTTGAGGGCTTACACTTGTCTATTTGACCATAACATAAACTTTATTATTGATGAAAACCGAGAACATCCAATGTGAGCCAGTTGTCCCTTCTGGATTTTCCCCCTTAGGGAACACTGCTCCCTGTTGAGAAATCCATTTCCGGTCAGCTTAAGGCCTGGTGATTTCAGGCTTCACTTTTATTTACTCTAATTGCCTCTCCTCAGACCCAGGTAAAAGGAGAAGTTACAGCCTTAAGGCCTTTGGGGAAACTTGAAAATTCCTGCCTGACTCTTCCATGCAGCGTGCACAGCACCTTTGACCCACAGCCCCTGACAGTTTGTTTTCACCTGTGCTTTGCAGTGGCCGCTCAAGGGTTGTACCTACCGCCTCAAGATGCTAAATATTAAACACTGCCGGTGCATATAAACATGCTTGATAAACCCGTTCGCTTGGTGGCTTTTGACCTGCCCTTGGCATTGCCTGTTTGCTCCCTGATGCTCTGTAAGTGAATAGCTAAGTCTTGAGGTATTTCCCATCAGAAATTCTCTGTACTCTCTCGATGGCTTTCTTTCTTAGTATTTAAGTATAGAGTCATGGACGCTGCCGCACAAATCAGCCTTTCACACAGCCTTTGTGTGTAGAAAATGCACACAAAAATAAAGTCAATGGCATATTAAAAAGAAAATAATTGAACTACTCAGGAAAATGACAAACGAAGGCTTAGGTTCAAGATAATGCAAGATCACTTACGCTCCTTTTATCTCTCACAAGGACTGGGGACATTTAGGCATGGCAAACCGTGACACTTTTTAGGATTGAGGAGCAGCCTGTGGTAGACACCCTTCCAGACACAGCTGGCATCAGGCTGCTTTGTGCTCTGTGTGTGAGAGTAAAGCATGCGAGGAAAAACCATGGCCTAATAGTAAATAAATACAAAGTGACTTCATAGTGCAGTGTCACCTTTCTCAGCTATGGAACACGATGAAGTACTTGTTACATCCACTAAAGACCATCAGGCTACATGGCATCAGATGTGAAGGCAGCTGCTGGCATTGTTTTCATATAAGACAACCAAGCTTTCACATTTGAAGTGGTTTTAATGTAACAATCGTGTGATCAATTCTTGCTCCACTGAGTCCTTATGGGAAAAGCTCCTTGAACTGAGCTGAGAAAGAGGCACATAGCAGCTCAGAGATAGGTAATAATTGCCTTAGGATTTTATTTTACATTGTGTCTTACGACACACACATACTATGTTTCACAATCTCTCAGCTAGTTCTATAATTTTCTTCAAAAGGAAAAGTCAGATCAGCCCGCACTCACACAGCATGACAGCTCCACTGCATTCAGAACTTGCTCTCTGCTACGTACTGCTGTGTTTTCTCATTTATTTTTGTTTCCTCGTTTCCTCTTGGTAGCCCATTGCTAATTTCTCAGTGAATTCTTGTTAATGCACAACTCATCTTTAGAGCCTTGGATCATGTTTTTGTGAACTCTAGAGTCAAGAGGATGGGTAGTGACCACGCCCAATTCAGTCCTGTATCTCCCGCAGCTTGAAGTCTGTGCAAGCAACACAAACTCTGCTGGAGAGAGGTCTGGTTTGTGAAGCCAGCTTGTCTACCTTAGCTTCAGTTCTCAAATAAGGAAATACGCTTACAGAGGGATTAAATGTATAATGAAGTTCACACATAAATTACGCATATAGCTGAGCTCAGAACTCAGATTTGCTGGCTCCATCCCATGTACTCGCCCTGTGTGGCACCAAGTGCTCATTACCAAAGAGATCACTGTCTTGCACATGTGCCAACAATGTGCAGGAATGCAGCTTCCAAAAAAGTCGCTTTTTGTTTACACGGTCTACAAGGGGAAGTGAGAGGTCCTGAGGACACAGTGAGTTTCAGGACCATCAGTTCTTTTAAGCAATGTGCCCCCTGCCAAAATATTGCTTTCCTGATCTTTCTACTGCTGCAAACACAGTAAACTGACTTATTTCCAGCTTCCCAATCCTGATTCACAACTTGATTAAAAAATGGTGCAACCAAGTAGGTGTGCCTCTGTGACTGGGTGGCCAAGCCAGATCTTCCAGCCGATGGAGGACACTGTTTTGATTTTGTAAGAAAATATTATCTGTATTCATCGTTAGCTGGAAAATTCTGTCAGAAGAAGATTTTAAAAGTCAACGAGAGGAGTGATGCATCTGAAAAATATATGTGATGTCCTGCAAGGACTGAAAAATTATTTTTAAGGCTGACTCTTATCAGACAGAAACAGGAAAGGTTTGGTAGTGCAGTGCACGTTTAGCATGTGTGAGGCCTCAGGTTCAATCCTTAGCATGGTAAAGCCAACCAACCAGCCAAACAAACAGAAATCCACTGAAACTGAAACAAAAGTAAATGAAATTAATATTATAGAGTAACTATAAAAATGATGAAATAATTTCTTTAAATGGAAATAGTTTAAATAGTCCAGCTGTGTTCAAATCATAGAAGGAAAGAAGTGACAAAATCAGGCTTCAGCATGTGTAATCTAAAAACCCATATGCATGCATATGTGTGTGTTCATACAGGCATACATGCACCCAATACATATACATGCATGTACATGCATGCACAAGGACACACATGCATGCCCATACATGTGCACACAAATACATATATGCACACATGTGTGCACACACACCTTCACAATACACACACACTGTGGAATGATTGATCTAATAAAAGGACAAGTGAAAAAACACTATGGTTTATGATATGCCACTTGCCTAGCATGCAAACCCCTGGTTGTTATTCATAGCACCATAAAAAGAGACAGAGAGAGACAGGTCAGGAAAGGATAGGTGTGATAGGTGTGTGTGTGTGTGTGTGTGTGTGTGTGTGTGTGTCTTATACACACACACACACACACACAGAATATAGGCAATATTACAACTGACCATGATTTTTAATTCAGTTGCTAAATGGATGCACTGGCAGAACTACTTGCATTCTAATCTACACTTACATTTTTTAATCATTGCTTTTTGCTCTGAGGACTCTTTTCAGACAGATTCTATGTGGGAAAGGGGGCTTAAGCTTTTAATGTTCAAGGGTGGATTTAGCAGTTTAGGTGCTGCAGCCTGGGCTTGTTGGATTACGCCAAAATCAGGTCACTGGTATTCAGTCTGAACATTTATTTGGAAGGGAAATGCAGCATCTTCTCTCCTGCCTTTGTCCTCAAAAGGTCATTTTTATACCTTTTTATTTAGCAGCTACAGTAGTGGATAATCAGCGACAATAGCTTGGCGCTCAAGCAAGTGACTGGTCCTGGGGCATGATCCTCAAGCACTGCATAAGGCAGACCCCCTGCTGAATCCACTGTCACACTGGAATGGAACAAGTCCAAGTCAAAGGCACTGGGTCTTCTAATGGGGAAAGCGGTTGGCTGCGACCTTCAACTTCCTTACTTCCTTTCCCTTGTTAATAGGAAACAGACCAAAAAAAAAAGGAAGCAAGCAAGCAAGCTGAGGTTTAAAGTTAGTTGATTTAATTAAATCTTAACATCAAACCATATATCCATAGAAGATGATAAGTCTTACAGACTATGAACTAGAGATCATGTTATTTCTTTTTAGGCATACATTTCCACACATGCATGTAGCCTTTCAAATGATGTCTGCCCATTTTATTGCATATGATCCTTGAAAAAAATCAAAGCAACAATATGATGCAGGGTTGGTCCTAAAACTTCCCCATCTTGTAGAGATCTCTCCATCAACACACAAGCACAAGGTCAGGATGGTAAACATGAGAGCTGACGGCAAACATAAATGTTAGCGTTAAGTAAGTCATAAGCCACACTTCTATGTTAGCCGGAACGAGCAGTGGCTGACTCCCTGCGGGGAGATAAAGAGTTAAAGACTGAGAAGGACTTGGTCAGAGGAGGTTGAAGACATCCCTAAATCAAAGCACCAAACCAAGAAGGTGGAGTTATTGAGCCTGGAGGCTCATGGGACAGAGATGATTGCATAGGAAGGCAGTATTGGAGTAAGACTGAGTTAGCCACATATGACACACAAGGTAACTTTAAGCTCACAGAGGCTTTGTGGCTTAATATCCCTGCAAGGAACATGGGCTAGAGATCACCTTTTATTTCCTATGACTGCTTGCCTAACTCCTCATTTAAATAGAAAATCTTCGTGTGAATTGAAAATATACCAGAAAGACTATATGATCTAAGGCTTTCTCTTCTGCAGCTGCTATCATGAAGATCAATAACAACTGCTCGTCTCCTCTCACCCTCCACAGAGAAGTGGGCCATGTCCACTCAACTGTCACAACAGCATTTACCCTCTGACCCTCAGCAAACAAGTATACAGGATGCCTTTCTGCACTGTTGGATGCTGTGCCTTGTAAAGACTGACCTGTGTGGCCAATTACAGAGCACAACTCCATCCCCTAGCCCTAACAGGCACATTTAGGCCAGCTGCTGACAGAGATATGTGGCCTTGGAGGAGACTGATCCAGTAAAAAGTGCGTGAGGCTTTATTCTCAGGGTAAAGTTTAAAATCTAAGAAAGGATCCATTTCTTCACCAATATTCATCTGTGGAGTCAGGAGCAGTGTGCAGTCAGTAGCTCATCAAATGCCCGCTCACCAATGCTGTCAATATTCTTTAGGGTTCTAAAGGAATATACTCACAATGATAGTTCAGCGTCCATGAGACCTTCTTTTTCTCCAAGAGGAATGGCAAGCTGAGAAAGGGCTCTGAGATTGTTTTTCAAAGGAAATGTGGAATTCCAAAGACAAAAGATGAGGGGAAAGGTGAGACAAAGTAGCTGATAGTGATGATCATAGTGACCCCAAATTGTAGTAAAGCAGGAACCAGAAGAAGTCACAGGAGTGAGAACTGCAGACAACACAACCATGTCACTGTGTTTCCAGGCGAATAGTACCAACTGATGATGAGGAATGGCTGCCTTGATGTTTTGCAATTGGGTGCTACTGTCACATGGCCTATTTGGGTATCATGTCCCATATTTATAGAATCACTTAACCTTTGACATAAACTATAAGAAATACAAGAATTTCCATATGTGGGAATCTATATATTTTCAATACTATCTACTACGGTTCCTTCTCATATATCCAATACACAATACACCGCTTTGGAATCAGCTGCAAAACTAAGTACGATTTAATGCCCAGGACAGGTTTCTATTAAGTCCACTCATGGACAAGACATCTTTGTTTGGCTTTTATAAAGCATTTTTCTGTTCTAAGAATGGAGCTTTTAAAAGATACAAAAAGAGAAAAAAAACCTGTGAGACTTAAGAGATAGAGAATTACATATCAGTAAAAAATTATGACAGGTGCCTTCAAAAGAGATAAAGAAGTATAACAGTTCCTAAGCATGTGTGACAGCCATTTACTTAAAAAAAAAAAATACAAGGGAAAAAGAGGAAAAAGCCATAGAAGCAGGAGAGGAATGTGGGGACAACTTGGAATTAATATATAAAATTACCAGAGTAGTATTTACTTATTTGTTTGTTTGTTTGTTTATTTTTGGTGTTTTGAGACAGGGTCTCTCTGTGTAGCCTTGATTGTCCTGGACTCTCTTCATAAACCAGGCTGGCCTTGAACTCACAGCAATCTATCTGCCTCTGCCTCCTGAGTGCTGGGATTAAAGGTGTGTACCACCATGCCTGGCTGAGTAGCATTATTTCTAAAATTTGAAATGAGGACAAGAAAATAAAACTAAGAGAACTATAAGATAAAAGGACAAAACGAAAGAACACAAGTAGAGGAACAGAGTGACGCCCTGGGACTCAGTGTATCCAGTTCTGCATTTGAAACACATCTATTACGGCCTCCTTGAAATCTGGGTTCAGAAATGCACTAGGTCTGTGATAGTAGGAAGTTTGTTGTCTAATTTGTTGAGAGGAGATGTCACCTCCTAAACCACCTCACTTAAAATATACATGAGGGTGTTGCCAAGGAAGATTGAATTTGCAACCACATATTGAAACTTCCCAAACCGCAACGCACTGACTACGTGACACTCTTGTTGCACGGATGTCCCAGTACACACCATTCACAATTTCTTTCATATTTTCTTTTATTTCACTTGGGAACAATTGCCTCATAAAAGAATCAGAAGGCTGAAGATGTAGCTTAAATGGCAGAGTGCCTGCCTAGTATGCAAGTCCCTGTGTCTGACACCCAGCACTGCATAAACCAGATATGCTGGGGCGTGCTGTAACCCCAGCAGTTGGGATGCACAGCAGGGGGTCAGAAATTCAAGGGTTATCCTCAGCTAACATGTTTGTGAGGAGGCTGGGCTATAGAAGACCTTGTTTCAATAAAGAACAACAACAAAAATTGTCTACAATGAAAGATGACTTGCAGAGTCACTGTTTATGATCTAATATCTATAATCATGTGCTCTACTTGTTCTTTGTTTGGTTTTGTTTTGGGCTTGGGGTCTTTTGGAATTTGTGATTCCAGGGGCGGGCTCAGTGGTTGGGGATGGGCAAAGGGAGCTCTCGACTTGAACCGGAGCCATGCCTCTCGAATTTAAGGCTTCAAGGAAAATATCTATTAAAAGTCATCAGTTTGCCTAAATAAAACCTAAGCATCCGGTGCCACATATGAGGTGGTGTTTTTACTGTGTTGTTTACCTGTACCTAGAAATTTCTCTTCTCTGTGCCTGCATGTGTGTACATACGCATGTGCAGCAGATGTAGTGTGTGTGTGTGTGTGTGTGTGTGTAGCTGTGTGCATATGTGTGTGGAGACCAGAGGACAGCGTCTGCTCTGTCATTTGTTCTTGGTCACCACACACTTTTTGTTTGAGAAAGGGTTTCTCACTGGCCTGAGCCTCGCCAGTTCCACTGCCCTGGCTGTCTGGCAAGTACTAGGAATCCTCCTGTCTTCTTTCTCTCAGCAGCAATTACTAGCACATGCCCACCAACCCCATTTTTTTTAGGTGGGTTCTACTGATCAAACTCAGGTCTTCACATCTGTGGGACCAACATTTTATTGACTAAATCACTTCCTCAGCCAAACATTTTCCCCTATGATCAGAGGATAAATCAGACAAGACTTTTCTACATCCTTCTAAGAGAATTAGAAGGCAGAAGCTTCCATGCAGTAATTATGGAGTTAAAGGCCAAGCTGCTAGGGAGGATAAATCTGGTGACCTTTGAGATCTTCTTTAACCCAAAGATTCCTACAATTACACAGACACAGACACACTCGTGCACTCACTCACTCACTTACTCACTCACTCACTCACTCACTCACTCACTCATTCACTCACTCAGTCCCAAGAGTTAAAGAAACAAGCAAACAAAAGCCATAAGTGGATGTAAGAGCTAAACAGCATTTTTAAATGTCAGTGCCATTTAGTTTATATGTCCAGTGTCTTAACATCCAGAAAATCATTCTCGTTAAATAAGGAAGAACCTTTCCAAATTACCCAAGAGCACGTGGGCTGGCAATGTTCTCTAGTTTTTCTGGGAATTGACCTCTGATTGGGAGTCCTAGTTTAATATAAGAAATAATTGTTGGTTTGGCAATGTATCCAGATTGTCTGAGTTTCCTAGGTGTGTACAGAATTAATGAAAGCAGACTCCTGCATCTTTAAAAAGGCCTGTCAACCCTGCTAACACAGCTTTACTTACCATGGCTTCTTGCAGCCACAGCAGCTTGAAGCTGTCTGACAGATTTACTGTCTAATGACTGACCTAAAATAAAGTTTACTAGGAAAAAAATTTGAGAAGTGAGAAAAAAAAAATCAATGCAAGGACGAGAATTACTCAGAGGGAATGACTCTGACACAGCAAAATGGGATTAGATAAAACACAGGATGCCTTCCTCGGTAACACTGAGGGGTTTGTTGTTGCTGTTGTTTTTGTCCTTTTGCTTTTTGCTTTTGTTTTTGTTTTTCATAGTCAGACATTGTGGAGGAAAGTGTGTAGAGAAAAAGATTTCACCAAGAGCAAGGCAGCCTTCAGTGGTATGGCTTCACATTCCACTGACTTAGTGTCCCAGAGAAAGAAAAGAAAAACCACTACTGGTAGGTTGGGGAACGTTTTGTCCTCACTTACCAAGCAGGGAAAACATGAGCAGAGTTTAAGCAGGGACCAAACCCTCCCCTTCTATGAGGGGCCTTCAGGTTTGACATACAACAGCAACCTTTAGCTGTTCCTGTAAAGACACTGAGTGCAGACCCAGAGTATTATCTACCCATTACCCACTTATCTGCTTAGTCTCTACTTGAAGTCCCCTTCCGTCTGCTGTATCAATCACTTCCCTGGCAGCCTGTCTACTACAAAGGGAAGACTTGATGCCCTGCTTAGCCTGCTGGAAGAAGCAGACTCATGCAAAACTAATTCGTTTTACCACCAAGGCTGTGGGAGGAGGTAAGTCTGGGGGCTGGGTATAGAAACAGGCTATTAAGGCCCAAGCCTTGAAAAATGGAGCAGAAATTCAATCTGCATGGCCACAGAACACAACCATCGAGGCACTAAACTTGGCATTGAGTAAACACTAAATATGTGAGAAGAAAAGCCCTACAAAATGACAGTATGAGAGCAAATAGCCAATATTACATCAAGTATCGGTAGCATGGCATTGGTATTATTGCTAAGGGAGAATTAGATTCAGGAAATAATACGCAGACACATAATTATAAAGGATACATCCTAGAGTCAGGGACCTGTCTCTTTCATCAATTGGCTGTGTGATCTTGGGCTGGACACTTCCTTTGCAGGCCTTCTCTTTCCTTATTACTAAAAAAGACTTCAGATGCCAGACTATCTTCACCACCCACCCTGGCATCCTGAGCGAGAGTGTTAGCTCATGTGAACTGACTTTCCAGTAAATTCAAAGTAGATGGGAAGCTAAAAGTTTGCGCCAGGGACAAGAAGCAAACTGGCCTAATGTCTCCATGAACCCCTAGACTCATTATAATAGTTTGTTTACTTAACTGTCTTCACTAGCTGTTCTTCCTACATCAAAGGAAGGCTTCCCCCCAAACCCTTACAATTAGACATGGAAACAAATGCAACATCTATCACCTTCATATTCAAACAAACAGGGACGCTATCAATCCTATTGAAGATGATAGCCCCACTGAAACGGGCAGGCAAATAAACATCACATAGGGAATTATCCATGGAAAGCATGCCTGCTTCACAAATACCTAGACCAAGTGCCCTTGCCACCGCAGGGCAAGGGCAAGCACAAGCCTGGGTTTTACAGAAAAGTAAGAGATCAACCAAGCAAACCTTTATGCCATTCTGGACCACAGTTTGTTGTTGTTGTTGTTGTTTTTACCAAATATACCCTGCTCTTCCATGGAGGAATCTCACGTAAATATGTAACATTATTAAAACAAACCAATCAGACCAGTACTTACAAAGGTGAAAGCTTCCTGACCAACCCACTGATCAGTATCAAAAGCCCTTTGCCCTGTTTTCCTTCTCTGTTTCATTATTGACATTGACAGTGTGTAGCATAGTATGACATAATATTTAAAAAAAAAAAAACACTGTATTTCTGAAATCTTAATCTTTTATGTTGGCAGATCCAGAACAACACCCACATTTCCACTAATAGGACGGGCTCAAAATACTATGGGTGCCTTTCATTTAGTCATAAATACTAAAATGTACACTTAATGGCGTTGAGTAGCTTTTCGCAACATTTAATTGGGCACAAAGCTTAAGGCGGTCCTGGCTTGGTGGCACTTACTTGCAGGACCAACAGATGGGGAAGTGGAGGCAGCATGAACCCAAATTCAAGAGCAGCTTGGGCAGTTTATTCAGATTCTGCCTCAAAATCAAAAGTGAGAAAATGCTCGAGCATGTGACTCAATGACAGATCATTTCTCTAGCGTGCCTTAGGCCCTAGATTTGATGCCCAGTGCAACATACAAATAAACAAAGAAAAACAGAAAAGAAAAGAAGGAAGAGTACGATGTACTTAGACTGTTCATTATATCAAAGACAGTAATATATAAATTAGATTTTAAAATACGGAGAGTTATTAAAACATGAGATAGTTGCTTGTTTTTATGAATACATATCACCTAAAATCCTTACTTCAGTTAACTTTGGTTCATTCCAATGAATACTTCTGACATCTTACATAATTTGTACAGTGGAAGTGATTCATTAATTTTAAGGAAAAAAAAAAACTTGCAACATTAAACATTTCATCTTGCCTAACAATCTGTGGCAATGATGATTTGGATTGGACTTTTTAAATTTGCATTAATTTAGAGAAAAAAGTTCTTCAAAAAGAGAAAAGAACAGCCTTCTAGGCACAATGCCTTTTGGTAAGTCCCCAAATGCCTATCCGTCTGTGGCTTGATTATATTACGAATGGCTTAATAGCTATCCAAGGAGCATTTTCCATGTCTTTACGCATTTTGGCTAAACAGAAAAGCAGTAGCTAGCATGTATGAGTGACATAACATTCATGACATGGACAAAAAACATCCCTGAAATCACATGTGCTCATTAAAACTTACATTAGGAAAATCTGGGATAGGAGGAGTACAGCTCATTAGAACAGAGCGTGCTTTTAGCTGTGTAAAGCCTTGGGTCCCGGTCTCAACAGTAAAAACCAGGACCAAACAAAACAGTAGGAAAAACTCCAAACAATATGAGACATCTGGAAGACTTGAGCTGTATTTCTGTACTGAAGGAGTTAACAAATTTTGTTAGGGATAAGCCTATAGCTCTATCTATTCATCAGACATTTGCTGAGCACGGCCAGGTGCCAGGCTTTGTGATGGTTCTGTGTTCTGGAGCTTTGCGCAATCTGCTGAAATCCTGAATCAGTCTGTGACTCATCATTGGGATACCATCAATGGGGACAAATTTTCATCCTTAAAAAAAAAAAAATGCTTTTCCACCAAACCGAGTAATCAAATTAGGAGGACCCTTCATATTCCTAATATTTTTGCACTGAATGTAAGGCCCGAACAGACTCTGAAGCAACGTAACTGCCTGAGTTAGCCCTTTGGAGAACCCTCTGGAGTCCTAAATGTACAATCATTTAAAAGTTGCATTCTTTTGTTGATTATTTTGCAGTGCATAGAAACTATTATAATCTTCATTACAATTATGATATTAACCAAAGGCGTTATTAGTATTATATATTGGGTAAATTATGGCCAAAGAGTATTAGTGTTAGTGCTAGTATCAATGTTTTTGGTTTTTCCAGAGAGGGTTTCTCTGTGTAGCCCTGGCTGTCCTAGAACTCCCTCTGTAGACCAGGCTGGCCTTGAACTCACAGAGATCCACCTGCTTCTATCTCCCAAGTCCTGGGATTAAAGGCTGCACCACCACACCCTGGCCAAAGAATATCTTTTGAAGTAACTTTCAATCAAGACCAAGAAAAACAATAGCAAAGAAGTCCTTACATTCCCGGGGCCCACAACTTCTCATCTAAACTGATGGCAGGGCTCTGCTCCACTCAAGTAAATCATAGCCAAGTATATATAAATGACTTCTAGAATATCATTTTGTTGTCCAATATTCACAAATAAACTAATTAGCAGTACATTTAATGAAAAACAGTTTACTTTTCTTTCGGCCAAAAATAATTTTCTACCTTGTTATTCAACTCTATCATTACACAGAATCAAAGGTTTGGAAGATAATAGAACTTGTTAAAGCATTAACACCAGATAGTTTTAAAACTGCATGAAGGTGGAGAGATGGCTCAGTGAATCAGGGCACTTCTTGTGCATGTGGGAGGACCTGAGTTCGAATTCCTAGCATCCATGCAAAAGCCAGGCATGGCTGCACATGCCTGCCACTCCAGCACTGTGAAATGGGGACAGGTGGATCTTAAACAAGCCCAGGGTTAGCTATGAAGAGACCCGGTTTCAACGCACTAAGGTGCATAACAATAAAAATCCCTCCAGGTCTTCCTTTGGCCTCTGCATCCAGACCCTGAGGTGCAAACAACTCATATGCAGACAATAAAAACATGTACATTATATACACATATAAATACATAAATAGTCACAGGGTGAAAACAGTGAATATTTGTTAAGTAAGTCACAAGCCTTGGCATTTTAAATTTGTGCTCTGATTTAATATATGAGCCTAAGAAGGACCACTATTACGACCCCCATGGCAAAGATGCACAGAGCAATACCATGAACTGTCCAATGTTGTGTAACTTGTAAGTGGAAGGCCAGGACTAGAGCTGTCACCTGCAGCCACATTAACTAGCTTTGGTGCTGCTTTTACAGTGGAATTCCTTCAGCCATCTCTGTAAACACACCTGTGCTTCTGAGTCCAGTCTCCCAAAGTCACAGGGCAGAAGGAACAGAGTGACTCTTGCAATTTTTTACCTGATTTCCACGTGTGCTGTTGGTATGTGCATGTCCACATATGCACGAGCACATGCACTCACACACACATACACACACACACACACACACACACACATACACCTAAATATATGGAATGATTTTTTAAAAAGAAAGCAAAATCCCAAAGTTTGAAGTTAGTTGCTTTTATACTCAGAGTATTTCAACACAGAGCCCAAACTACTTAATCTTTAAAATCAATATCTACTGTTGAAATATTATGGAAATTTCTTTCTTTCTTTCTTTCTTTTTTTTTTTTTTTTCTGAGACAAGGTCTCTCTGTGTAGCCTTGGCTGTCCTGGACTCACTTTATAGACCAGGCTGGCCTCGAACTCACAGCGATCTACCTGCCTTTGCCTCCCGAGTGCTGGGATTAAAGGAGTGCTCCACTACGCCCCGGCCGGAAATTTCTTATTGTAGCAACATACGGCATAATTTCACATTCCCAGGAAATTTTTTTAGAAAATTTCTAAATGGATTTGGGAATCCATTCTCAAGTGATGAAGTGAAATCAGAGTAGGTTAGTGACATGTGTCCATTCATGGGGCTCACAGCATACACAGTTAAATGTTAGAGATTTTATCATCAGAATATAGGTCCTGAAGCCTGTTCCCGGCACAGCAATCTGCTTCCAAAGGTGCTTGCCCCTAGACACACAGATCAGCCAGCAAAGGAGGTTTGTTTCAGTGGGCCCCGGCAGGACAGCAACTCACACTTGATGTGACACAAACTGATGTCTGCTTTGTCAGCCATGAGCTGATCATCTTGGTGGGTGCAGCTGGCATCATGACTCTGGGCCAAGAGGCATGCTGGAATCAAGACAGAACTTCAGACCAACTAGAGAGACTCTGAAGATACTTTGAAAAGCAAAAACTAGCAAAGAAAGAGACTTTTGTTATTCCATCTTCAGGTTTTAATAGGAGAAACCAATAAATTCACTTATATAAAACTAGACTACCATTTTGACTGTATAAGCCAAGAAATGGATATACTTTACCCTCCTTGGAGGCGTTATCATTTTATGTTATATGTATAAGTGTTTTGCTTGCATTCATGCATGTGTACTGTATATGTTTGGAACCCATGAAGGCTAGAATGGGACACTGGATTCCCTGGAGCAGTTATGGACGGTTGTGAACCCCCACATAGGCCCTAGGAACTGAACCTGGAACCCCTACAAGAGCAGGAAGTAATAGCAACTGTGCCCCCGCCCCGCCCACCAGTTTTCTTTTTCTCCTTCACTGAATGCACACACTATCTCTATTTGGCTAGAAGCGACACAGAAGCAGACAAAGAAAATTATCTAGGCCACGACTACTCAAGATGTTTTGTTGTGGTGGTGATGGTGGCTCTTTTATTACTTTATTTTTATTTTGTAGACCTGACTAAAGAACCTGGTCAGGTTACAAATAAGGGAGAAAAACCCCACAGCCCTTCAGCTCTGGCTTCCAGTGTCACTGGTCACTGAAGCTAAGTGCTGAAGTGTGGAGCTCATGGGCACTACACTTATCAGCGTCAATTGTTTTTTACAAACTTTTCCATGACTTGGTGTGTGACGATTGTAATATAGATCTCTTGCTATGCACTGTATTCCCAAAGCAGCCAGCAAAGAAAACATACACCAAATAGCTTCATTAAACCAGCAGAAGGCTGTGGGGAGGACAGAAAGAGGGGTGCAGTAGGGTACAGTAAGAGAAGAGATTACATCAAGAAAGCTTAATCTCTGTCACCCCAAGAACAAACGCATCCTAGTTAAAAAAAAAAAAAAAAAAAAAAAAAAAAGGTGTCCCTAAAGGAAAGAAGGCAGCTTTCAAAGTGGTGGATACTTCTGTGCACTCAAAAGAAACACAATAGCAACAGATTTCTCTGTGCAACACTTACGACTTAAAACAGCAACGTGATTTATGCTTTTAGAGTGTTTCAATTTCAGAAGAAATCTGAATGAGAAGATAGTCTGTGGAGAGACATTCCAAAGAACTGGTTAGGCAGGTCCCCTGTTTGGAAGGAACACTGCCTGGGGCTGGCCAGGGAGATAGAAGCAGCTTTCCATGAGGGAGTAGAGAGCCACAGAAGGTGCCTGGCTTCTCCTTTCACCAAGCCAGACAGGGCCCACAGTTATGACTAATCGTTATTAAGGCGATCTGTTGCCGCCCACCCACCGTACCTTCACAGAAGGCAGACTGGGAACCAGGCATTGTCTCAGACAGAAAAAGAAAAAAAAAAAAAAAAAAAAAAAAAAAAAAAAGGAGTGACTTTTGTGTTAGGTTTTAGCATTGTTAGCCCTCCCCCAGCCCCACAGCCTCAACACACACCTCTAAAAACATTAAGAAAAGAAGCGGGGATGCTCCTACAAAAATCTCTAGATTTTTAGGCCACGCAGGTCTAATTTATAAGAGGTTTTGTTTTAACAATGGTTTGGCCTGGTTCTGCCATCCTCACACCACCTCAGTTGAGGAGTCGCAGCAAGATGGAAATCCGAAGCAAGGGACTGACTGACAAACGCAGCCATTAGCAAGCACGGGAGACAGTTTTACCCAGCCTGGGCCTATGCTCTTACTTACCCCTAAGGAAGCTAAGTCCAGAGAGAGAAGCAATGGGTGTCCAACAGAAAGTCATTAGTGCCAGCAGGGTGGAGACCAGAACCCAAGACCCTTGACTTCCAGGCCAGAGTTTCTTATGTAATAGCCAAATTTGACTACTACAAACATCGGTATGCCTTTGAACACCCTTTATTATTTTATAGAGACTCGAATTAAAAGCTTTTCTCATGGCAAGCAACCACCGAAGGGCTCAGTCTGACATGTGATGTGTCCTTTATTTCAAGGAAACAGAGGTGGCGTTATTGGGCTACCTGCTTCCGTTATCAATTAATCACAAAGCAGGTTGTGTTCCTCCTCCAAACCCTGCTTTTTAAGGAGCTCGTAGCTTTTTCCTATTGGGTCAATTTCAAGCATCTGCATAGTCAAATAGGGAGCTGGCAGCACTGTTAAACACAGGGACTGAGACACTTTGAAAGATGCATTCCTTTCATCTCGAGCCACCAACATCACTCAAACTGGGTCACCCCAAGAAAGCTCCATCCATCCCAGAATAGTTGGATACCCCACCCCCACATCTAAAGGAGATGCCACTTTACCAAGCGGCATTTACAAGGCTGTCTCGCTCCGATTTGAAGAGAAGTTGATTTCATTGAGTTTCTAGCACACAGTTTCTGTTTCGTTATCCTGTGCCACAGAGGTACAACAATCACATGCAGGAAAAATACCTGTTCACTTTTCACTGCCTTAGAAAGTGTGGCAGGAAATGACTTAAGTAAGAGCTCTCAGCTTCTTGGCAAGATGGTAAACTAATGCAAAGGAGCTGGACCTGTTCCTTTCTGTTATTGCTACTGTTTTTGTTTGTTTGTTTGTTTTGGTTTTGTTTGTTTGTTTAAATACAGAAAAGTCCCATATATCTCCTCTAAACACAAAGAATAAATTTAACAGACAAAAGTGGCAACAGTCAAACTCATGGGGGGTTACTGACAGGCTACTTTTAGTGGGCACCTGCAGTCCTCAAGTGAAGTGGGCCGCGAAGGGAGTGGGCGGCTCTACAATAGCTCCCCAAAGGGGTGTCAGTGCAGTGTACACTGGAGGTGTGAATGTCATACACATGGACTGTTTCTCTTTCATCCCCAGAGATGTCCTTGTGACCCCTCTAATCCTAAATAATACGCACAGTTGTTGGTTTTTATTAGCTTTGTTTTATACCTTATTTCCAGTGCTGACCAACATGGTTCTTGTAGCCTAGTTAGTGGAATACATAATTGTTCCTCCTTTGATATGGAAACTAAGTGAACACTGATTTTTTTTTTTTTCAATCTCTGTTGCTACATGGGCAGTCTATTCTCAATAAACATGGGTAGGATCAATAGGGATGGACTCAAAAGGCAAAGTGGGTCATTAGCCCCGAGCATCTATCTGCTTTTCTTCATGATGAAGAGAGGGCAGAGAGAGTGAGACCACAGGCAAGGGCTGTCCCCTTACGTCTCCCCAGCCCTCTTGTAGCTGCTGATGCCCAGTTCAGCAAGGGCGTGTCTTACAGGTTTAAAGCTCTTTTCTTACACTGAGCCATCTCAGCTATTTGCCCATTCTCACACTCCTTTCCTTGCTTGAGGATTTTCAGGTGAATTCAATCAAATTCTCAAATTTACATAAGAGGGGCTGCAAATCGATGGTCCTCTGTTGTGCTGGATTCCAGGACACTGCTCGTTTGTTTGTTTTGTTTTGTTTCTGGGGATTTTAGTTACTTGCTTTGGAGACAGGCTCTCATGTATCCCATATTTCCCTCAAGCTGGTTATGTGGCTGAGGGTGGCTTTTGAGGTTCTGATCTTCCTGGTTCCATCTCCTGAGAACGGACATGATATGCTGGGGCTCCATCTCGGAACTCTGTGTTCTCTGTGATGGTCCTACCAACTGAGCTATTCCCCTCCCCTTCCCGGAAAGGCTCCAAGCTGTCATGTGAGTCACCAGGTGATTCATGCATCTCTCCGTACCTTATAAGCACCACCATTCATTATCTTACATATTCAAGCTAAATCCTGTTCTTTCAGTCACTCCCTGTCTCTGTATTTTTTTTTTCCTTTTAAATAACCTTATTATTTCTTCAGCTTTCCAATAGAAATGAGCTCATCAGAATTCCTGCTGGTGTCAGTACTGCACTGAGGCCCCCTTTCCAGCTCAAGAAGGGTTAATTGGACAAGCTCCTTCCTTCCATCAGGACTTGGAAGTTCCTTGGAAGAAAAATGGTTTCTGTTTATTCGCTTATTTTGTTGACTATCTAAATACAGCTGCAGGTGACAGCTAGATGCGGGGCCACTAAAATGCTCCGGACCAGGAAGCACTGCTAACGTATAGTACCTTGTGAAGATTGTCCCTGGAGCCACAGCAGTCATTGTATATGACTGAACTCTGGCCTATTATTCTCGAATAAGTGCATGTTTTTCATCTTTTCTATTTATCTCTCAATATTCAATCAGCAAGCCTTTTTCTGGGTACCCCTAACAGACTGCCATGTACTTTGTTGACATTAGGAACATGAACTGACACTTTTCCAGGGAAGACATTTGAATGGTCTATCTCTATGGTTAAGAATTTACAAGCTGGGAGCAGTAAAAAAGAATATGACAGAAATATATTGTATGAAATCACGAAAGATTTATTAAAAAATTGTAACTAAATTGAAGGTAATATAATGAATCTACTTCTTTCTGATAAAACATTGGTAGTCAAACATTCAGTAGATATATTTTATCTCTAGTATTACACTTGACCTTTGTTTTGTTTTTTTTTTTTCATGGCATCTTCCTATGATGCCCCGTCTAGTCTCAAACTCATGACTTCAAGTGCATCTCATGTCTCATCCTCCTACCTAGCTATCACCACTCACATGTGCCTGCCAAGCACCGTGCCTAGATTTACTTTCCAGTTTTCTAAATTCCATAGTTTAGTAAATCTCTGCACACATTTAGTATATGAGTCCCAGTCAGAAGTGCCTATTTTAGACTAGACACTGATCTAGAAGTTTCTTCTCTTTCTTTAGAGTTTTATATACTTGCACCACAGTCAATCTCTCTCTGTCTCTGTCTCTGTCTCTGTCTCTGTCTCTCTCTCTCTCTCTCTGTCTCTCTCTCTCTCTCTCTCTCTGTCTCTGTCTCTGTCTCTGTCTCTCTCACCTACCCAGATTGGGTTTTGCCCCTATGTCCATCAGCAGCACCCATATGGTGAGTAGAAAGATGGACATTGTCATTTTTCCATCAGTTTCTGACTACATCTAAAGTGATAATCAAGAATTCCAAGCTCTTAACAAATACCTAAGTAATCTTGCTGCTGTTGGTCCTCAGAACATGCTTTGAGAATTAAACGATGTCTTGGATCTATGCAGATCTGACTTCACTATTATGCTGAGGGTTAAACCTCGATTTATCTGTGTGTTAAACCTCCAAAGCTTATGTTCCTAATTACTCCACTGGAAGAGAAAAGTGTATAACCAGTAAATGACAACTGAGTAATATACAAAATATTAAATAAAACACATATGTTTTCTAGTGAGCTCTGTGGGACCCAAACATAAAAATGAGCACGTTGGTTTTCAAAAGCAGTCTGTCTGCTTCGAAACTTTAAAACAGCAACAGCAGCAACAACAAAAGAAAAATCTCATCTCTGTCTAGCTTTAAGGAAGAAAGAATGGCCAAGATCCATTACACAGCAAGGAGTGCATGATTTTTAAATGGATGAATATATAGAAATTTCACTATTTTCTTTCCTCATTGATATTTCCCGCACTTGGGATTAAAAGTTCAGTTTCTAAAGGGACCGCATTTTATCCATACAAGTGTTACTACTAACAACCAGACCATGAAAAGTATTGTTCCAACTGCTTTACATGCCAAAATTTACATCTCAGAATTGCTTGTCTTCTGTGAATGCTCAGTGTCCCTCAGGCAGCCTGGGAGGCAGAGGCTCAGCGACATTCTGTACCTTTTCTAAGGGGGCCAATCTAGTGAATGGCAGAGCTGGGCTCACAGCAGACAGCTAATCCTTTTAGGATGCTTCTCTTACCAGTCAGAGGAGCAGGTCTAGGAGCTCAGAAATCTGGGGTCACCCCCCCTCCACTTAACTTATGCTTATCAGAAATGGTCCAGGCGTCACTAGGATCTCAGCTGTCTCATCATTATAGAAAGATGACAGTCACTAGTGCTTTCCCCAAGGTCCCGTGATTCTCTAGGAGTTTTCCAGGCTTTTCAGGTTCAAACTATGTTCCCTGGCTGAGAGAAAGCCTGTGCTCTTTCTTTGCAAGTCAGCGTGCTAGGATGTCAGCCTGCTTAGGTTTTGAGGGGCTGCAAGGTCACCATCAGCTCTCCTGTGTCTGCTGAAATCCCTGTCTGTTTATCTGTCCTTTTCAACTTCTTCATTGTGAATGCTTACACACTGAGCACAGTGTCTTAAGTAACTTCACTGAGGTTACACCAGAGACAGGTGTTAAGGAAACTATGTCCCTGGGGCTATCATTTCAAACTCTCCCTCTGCAAAAGAGGAGGGAGGGAGAGCAGGGAAAGGGTTTCTTTTCAGATTAAACACAGGGCCTGCAAACACCTTGCCTTAGGCAGTACATTCTCTGCCAGTGTGGGCTGTAGTTTACCCAAACACCAAAGCAAAAAGCAAACAGCTTCTTTTGTAAGGGAAGAGCTGTCAGTTGTCAAGGGATATTTGTGAATTTCTAGAGAAGAAAGAAAGGAAAGAAAACCCTTGCCCTCATTTTATTAAGCAGCCTGTTTGTTCAAGGTTGAAATGCATATGTGTGTTTAAGGTAAAGTCCCTGGGTTGGCACTCTTGAACAAAGTGATGTCTTCCTATTGGCTAGGCCATACAAAGAAGAAAATAGAAAAACAGTCTGCTGTCGGGAGACATCTAAACTTAGTCTAAACTAGGTGTAGAGTGAACGTCCCCCATAAGCAGCATAGGTAATTACATACAGATTCCACAGGAATTGCTGGAACTTCTTTTTTTGTTTTGTTTTGTTTAGTGAAATGTTTTCTTGCTGTAATGTTTTAAAGGTATTCACAGAAGGAACTGTACCAGCTGAGTAGATTACTAGAGCTTCTACAGGAAAGGTAAGAAGAGATGCCGCCATTCCCATGCCCAGGATGAATTTGAGACACTGTACACACCATGTCTTTTCCATTCTGTCCTCACCACAGTCAGTCTGCCCATGCACTGACTATGTTCCAGTCTCCAGGAGGACTTTCTTCTTTTCAGCCAAAATACTCATCCTTATGAATCCTTCAGAGAACTTGACTGAAATGGGGTCAATAAAGGAGGCATTTCAGCATGGTGTGCAAATCATTGGGCACTTTGGTCTACTGCAGCTATTTGCATTTTTCCCCCAGAAAACATTGTAATGCCAAAATTATCTTTATTTTATATGCATATGTCTTGCATAGCCAATGGACATGTAAACAGAACAGAAACGGTAATAAAAAAAATCATGGAAATAAGAAATAAGCCCATTATGTATACAATGTTATGCAGTAATTATGAATTTAAGTATCTATCATAGAACATCCATATCTAAATATTTTTCTAAAAATTTCCACCAACAGAAAAGTTAAAGTACAGTAAATATTAACAATATATATTATAGTTATCAAAAGTGTTTTTTTTTGTAAAAATTAGCAAATAAGCTCTATAATAGACATATAAAAGAACATTTTACTAAAGTTATTTATGATGCTGCAGCTAGGGAATCTGGAACACATTTTATCTAGAACCCCCAGTGCCCACACCAATCAGAATCCCAGAAGGATTTTCAACCAGGCAGCACACAACCACAGCTATCTCTCCTAAGAACCAAAGATGACAGCAGAAACCAAGGAACCAAACACCCAGTCAACAAAGACAAGACCAGATTTCAACAAGAACTGCAGTCTCCCTAAACCCTGATGCCTAGACACCAGCATAACATATAATCAATAACAGCCAGGACATTAGGTCTCCACTAAAGCCCAACAACTCAAGCATAGTAGGTCCTGAGAATTGCAATATAGCTGAAGTACAAGAAAGAGCATTTATGAATATGATAAAGTTCTTAAAGATGAAATAAATAAACCCCAAGAAATCAACAACAGAAGGAAATGAAGAAAACTGATCAAGACTTGAAAGTAGAAATAGGATCAACAAGAAAAACACAAAATAAAAGAATGCTGGAAATGAAAAATCAAGGAACTTGAACCAGCACCTCAATTTCACCAAGAGAATACAAGATGCAGAAGAGAAAATCTCAAGCATTAAAGACATGACAGAAGAAATGGATATTTCAATAAAAGAAAATGCTAAAATCTGAAAAATATTCTGGCACCAAACATCTAGGAAATACAGGACATTATGAAAAAAAATCTAAGACTAATAGGAATAGAGGAAGAAAAAGAAACATGGGTCAAAGTCACAGAAAATATTTTTCAAAAAAAAGCATAGAAGAAAATTTCTGTAACTTAAAGGAGGAGGATGGTACAAGAATCATGCACAATACAAGTAGACTGGACAGGAAAATAAATTCCATTTGGCACCTAATATTTGAAATAAAGAAGTTTAAAATCTGCTAGGGAAAGAGATCAAGTAACATATAAAGACAGATCTATTAGAATAACCTTTGAACTCTCAATGGAGGCTCTGAAAGACAGAAAGGCCTGGACAGATGTCTACAGACTCCAGGAGACCACAGACTCCAGCCCAGACTACTACACCCAGCAAAACTTTTAATCATAATAGATGGAGAAACAAGACATTCCATGATAAAACAAAATTTAAGCAATATCTATCTACATATTGAGCCCTCCCGAAAACATTAGAAGGAAAATTCAACCTAAAGAGATTAACCCAAGAAATACAAATAATCTCAGACCAGAAAATTAAAGGAGGGAACACACACACACACACACACACACACACACACACACACACACACACAC
>OU015745.1:80101379-80132685 GCA_907169655.1 Acomys percivali | reverse complement strand
ACACACACACACACACACACACACACACACACACACACACACACACAAGATTTTAGTTTTTTAATAACGTAGAGCTGAAGACATTTCTCACATGTATCTGGGATGAGTCAGTCAGGGTTTACAAATACAGAGCATTTTAGGTGATTACCAGCCAGTTTCCTTAAAGAAAAATCTAATTCAGTATGAAGGATAAAGGATAAATAAAAGTGAAAGATTTATTTGGCCAGGATCCATGACTGAGGAGAATGTTTAAATGTTAATATTTAATCCACACTCTGAACATGTAAAAGGCATGCTTGCACAGATCCAAAGTAATACAAATCTGAGAAGCATAGTAATGGGTCAAACAACAGATCATGCACCATTAAGGCACTTGAAAAATAGATTAAATTTTGAATTTCTTTTGAGAGGTTTCACTCACACTCATTCACTAACACAAAAGAACTAATTTTCAGTGGCATAAAACACATTCTAATTTAAAATACACACAGAATCTATAATTTCGTACAACCTAATTTAACCTCTACACTTTAACTTCCTTTGTTAAGAATCAGAACAAAAGCCAGGTGCGATACCACATGCCTGTAATCCCAGCACTCAGGGAGGCAGAGGCAGGTGGATCTCTGTGAGTTCGAGGCCAGCCTGGTCTACAAAGCAAGTCCAGGACAGCCAGGGCTACAGAAAGTAACCCTATCTTGGAAAAGAGAAACAGAACAAAACAAAACAAACAAACAAAAAAAGAATTAGACCAAAACATCATGATTCCATTTCTTAGCCATATCAAAGTTCAGGGAAACATAGAAAGAATTTCCCAGTTTCTGTCCCTAAGAATCTGACATGCCTTTTCATGCCCATTATAGAGTTGTACTTCTCTTACAGTGAGAAAAGAATTGGCTGAATTCCCAAATTATTGAAATACTATATACTATATTGATGGGGAAAGTAATTGATGTATAGACTGTAGAAAATATTTAGCAATCAACCTACAAATGAAATGTGAAAGTCTGCTACTAAGCGATGGAAAAAAAAAAAAAAGTGAGGCCCACACAATTGTTGGACAGGAGTGGAGAAGGATTAGGCATCCGGGAGGCTCTACTTTCTGATTTTCAGAGGAGAATGCTCACTGCCAGCTTCTTGTACACAATCCCTGGTTTTGCCATGCCTGCTGCTGAGGCCTGCTGTAATTTGCCCTCCCTAAGTAACTGCCATTCATATCTAAATATATGTATATAGAGATAAAGGTGAGAAGGTGTTGGACTGGTACTAATATAGAAGTTGACAATTCATATTCAGCTATAATTTATGACAATTGTAAATTCTTTTGCATTAATAACAGGGCATCTAGAGAAAGGTAAGCTTGTTTATTTAATAAAATTCATTATTTCTCTCCTTCCACATACATTTCAATATACCAGCCTTGAAGTACCTTACTGTTTTTTTCCTTCTATGACAAAAATCTTACTGCATTCTTTCTGAAGCCCTACTAGGTGCCCTCGAGCACTCAAATAGCAAAAACGTGGCTCTTGATTCCTGAAAAGCCAGAGAAATGAACAGGTATAGTGTTGTGTAACACAGAACACAACACAAGTTACTCCCATGGTTGCTTCAGAGGGATGGTATTTCACTTCGGTGGGTGGGACTCCTGACAGACAGAGAAATGGCTCCAAAAGAAAGCAGGGCAGAGAGGGCAGGGAGGGACAGAGAAGACTGGGAGAGAGGGAATGATAACTTGGAAGAAAATGTTTTCAACAACAAAAGAAAACAGCAGGACAGCCTGGAACCCTAGGAAACTGGGTGCATCAGTGTGTGAACTGTAATAGTGACAGGGACTGGGAATTGAAAAGCTTGTGATTTTAAGCTGTATAGCTTTCATCATTCCTACGTAGGCAAGAATAGACAGTCTTTTGAGTACAAGAACACAGGACTTCTTTAAGGCAGGTATACCTTTGCTTGGAATCATCTCAGTGCTGCTCATTAGTACAGGATATGTTTCAAAATTAACAGGAATGCTACTGACCTAGCAAGAGGCAGAAGTCAGTAGTACGGTTTCACCATTTTATAAATAGGTAACAGACCTAACATCCTAGCATTGTGAGTGAGACAGTGGGCAAATGCAAGAATCACAGTTTATACCTCACACATGCCCCTTTTTTCTTTACTTACTGACCATGGGCATGGAAGTGACTTCCTTCTACAACAGTGGCGTGGATCTGAACAGAATCAGACCCCAGTTTCCGCTTCTCGAGGACTGTGGAGACCCTGACAGCATCATGTTCTCTAGTGTGGCTTTAACATGAAGAGCAACTCACACACAAAACAAAACCAAAAAAAACCAACCACCAACCAATCAACCAACCAACCAACAACAACAGAAAGTAACAAATCATCTCCAACCTCTGTCCTCACGCACTGCAGAAAGCCAAGAAAGACCCAGACTGTACAAAACTTCAGCCAATCATTTCCCAGGTGACTTTTTTTGCTCTCTTCCCAATGGTCTTGTCTGTTCAGAGCCATCTGCTTTGATTTGCAGATAGCCTGGCCCACACACTGAGCTGGGTAGCTTATGGCACTCACCCACATTGGGTCACTGAGGTCTGAGTCCTGCATGCGAATGCAATCCATGCTGATCTCAATCTTGTTTGTCGCACCATTTTCTGAGGGCTCCTCCACAAAGTTCAAGTCAATGGGCTGGACTGAGCATATAGGCCTAGCACAAAGAGGGAAGAAGATGTGGGTTACCTACTGAAAGAGACTACAGCACATTTAACTGACCGGTAATGGTGACTATTTGCTGCTTTAAGGTTGTCAAGCCCTTGCCTAGAGTCAGAAAGCCCAGGTTTGAATCTTGACTCAACCATTGACCATATCTGAGGAAGGTCACACTAAATCCTATTGCTCAAGCAGGACCTGTGATCTCTGCTGGGTTAGCTGCAGGCTACTGTGCATAGCCCAGGGAGAATGCTTTGTACAGGTCAGCGGTATGCAGAAGCATGTTGGTGCTCCCTTTTCTGTTTTCTTATTAACTTACTGAAACCTGTTTTTGATCAAAATAATAACGAAAAAATTTCATAGAAATATTAACCCAACTAATGAAATGTAGTGATTCACCTTAGAAAGTAAATCTTCAGTAAAGACTTGTTTTGGTTTTGTTGTTGTTGTTGTTGTTGTTGTTTGTTTTTGAAAGACTAGGTTTTGAGTAGCAGACACTGGCGAAGATGGTTTGCATTGCTCAGCATGGGGGTAAATTTAGAATGTCTACAGGGATATTATTTTGCAGTAATGAACATCTTTTGATTTTGGAAACTAGAGGAAGAAAACTACTTTATTTTAAATGCAGACATATTATCAAAGGCAATTAATTTCCAAAAATATACCATTTGAACAGATTCTAGAAATGTTCTGTTGCAAATGATATTTCTGCCATTCCTGTTTACTTGTTTTGAAACAGCTGAGGTACACTTCTTGGTTATGTGGTACTTAGATACTTACTGTTCTAGAAAATCCCAAATATGCTGGAACACCTCTGGGCTGAGGAACTCACTTGTCTGGGTGCTCTGCGACATGGCAGATCGGTAATAACTTTCTTTCCAAGAGAAATGAGCCGGGGTTTCTACGAAACTTAAAAGGACAGAAAATATGAAGCTATGATTACAGTTTCTGTACTCATGACATTGGCTAATTATATCAAAAAACAATCTGGAAAACACCAATGAGTCCATAAATCCATACAGACATACATAGCACAGTTCCTAAATTTCACAACTGGAGCTTCTTTAGAAAGCATCATGGACTACATTCTGCCATAAATCACAGAACTTCCACTGCTAGACAATCAAGTCTTTTTTTTTTTAATCAAGTCCATCTCTCTTAATTAATAGTGTTGTTATTGTATGCTATACTTACACTTTCCAACATAGTATAGATTTCAAAATGAAAATAAACACCCCTTCATTAAATCTGACAGCAAGGCCAACCTATCATTAAACCTAGTTTATGTGTGCCTCAACTGATTATCTGCCCATTCTGCCTCCAGCAGGTAAGAAGTAGAATTGAAAAATCAGAAAATCAGAAAAGAATTCAGAGAACCTGAATTTCACTCTCAGATGAATAACTTCTCTTCTAAGTACAATTTTAGCAGAATACTCCAGGACAATAAACACAAGCTTCTGGACCTAAGGCTTTTATTTGTTTAATCACTAGTTGCTTAGCATGGTGTGTGTGTGGAGGTGTTGCTTAATTAGAGCTAGAATTCATCGTTAACTAAAGGATAAACAAACACGAGGATACTGTACCAATTAATGTCACTTCGGTTTGTTCATTTTGCTGCTAGATTCTCATGGGTAGGTTTTTTTTTTTTAAATTCAGTTTTGATCTCCATTTATCTAGAGTTAAATTCCAGCTTCCTCAGTTGATATTTTTCTCGACGTTGGAGCGTTATCTGCCTAGATAATCTGGGTAGTGATTTGTTATAATGATCAGTAGGCTAATTTTGCTTCAGAATGAAATTAGTTATGCCCGTAAATCATTGCTCTTTATATTAAAAAAAAAGAGTTAAATTAATAGAGCACAAGGCAGTCAAGTTTCTCTCTCCCCCTTTAAATATTTATTCTATATTCTATTTACATGGCAGGAGATCACAGCGCTGGGGTTATTAACAAATGCTTATCAAGATACTCCAGGAACACATTTGCTTCATCGGGTTAAATATATAGAAATGATGAATAAAACACGCATCATTCACCAAGAAGCATATGAGTATGGGAAATAAAGAGTGAGTCTGATTGTCTTATTCCTCTGGGAGGTCAGGGTGGGGTAAAAAAAAACAAAACAAATCCATAACAAACATGGTGAATATAAACAACTCTACAAAACCATCATAGGTAGTTTTTGCAAGACCAAGGAAAGAGACAAGTGGCTGCGGGAGAGTTAGACAGAGCCTAAGAACTAGTCCATAGCGTAGGTAGAATAGCAAGGAGGTCACTCAGTGCTCTGTCTCCTCCACTTTGGGCTATGCTAAGTTGGACGGCTACTTGGCACATGTGGGACACTT
Source organism: Acomys percivali (assembly GCA_907169655.1). NCBI lineage: Eukaryota > Metazoa > Chordata > Mammalia > Rodentia > Muridae > Acomys > Acomys percivali. The sequence continues at coordinate 80,127,635 of OU015745.1, read as the reverse complement.
TGATGTCAGGGCGCTAAGGCTGTGTATTGCACTGGACATAGAGTATGGAGATACACACTTGCTGAGGGTGTGAAAGCTTACATGCTACGTGCAAGGAAACACGGGCACCAGGACCAATTTTGAACGCTACTTTTGTACGATGATCTTTTAAGGCGTGTTTTTATTTTAATCGGGTACATGTCTGTGTCTGTGTGGGTATATGTGCATGAGTGCACATATCACTGGAGCCTGGAAAAGGAAACTGCATCTCTCCAAGAGGGAGTTCCAGGTGGCTGTGAGTTTCCAGGTGTGGTTATTGGGATACAAATTCTTCAGTACATACCCTGGACCACTGAACCATTTCAGCAGCCTCTTTATAAGCCATCTTAAATGCGCCTTTTTACTTCAAGATAATTATAGATTCATAGTTACAATAACTATTAAAGAGAGATCTTAAGTATCTTTTACCCAAGTTTGCCTAATGGAAGTATTTTGCAAAAACAGCCATGACACTGACTTTAATGAGATTTACAAATCTTTTCCAAAAGTCTTCAGTGGCACTTATACTTGTGTGTGTATGCGTGTGTATGTGTGTGTGTGTGTGTGTGTGTGTGTGTGTGTGTGTGTGTTGCATGTACTTATCTCCATGTATTTCATTGCTCAGTGCAGTGTATCTACCTCCACAAGGATAAAGGATTTGAAACATGTAATGGATACAGTCAGAATAAATTTTGTACCGATCTGTCGGGATATTGTTTGGAGGAAGGACTTGAAGTGACTGTTTAGCACATTGTGGTTAACAGTCTCAGATGAAACAGGAAGAGGACAAAATATTCATACAACTCAAAATCTAAAATGTACATAAATTGTCATAGGAGCAGTATTGTCTATGTGAGATTGGGTAGGTCAAGAGACAGATGCAAGGAAACCAAGAAGAACCACACATCTATCTAAGGACCCATGTCTTGGAATGCTGAGAATGTTTCATCATTGCTAAACACTTCTGAAGCTATAGATAGGGTCTTCGAATTGCATCAGAAATGAAGGTACCAAGGGGACTTTCTCAACTACCACACATGTACACAAGACTCTAAAACCAAACCAAATCAAACTTCTGGCACATCCTAGTGTCATTTGAAATGAAGTTTAACTTCCTATACCCTCACCATTATCTTGTGGAATTTTTAAGAGAACCTGGACATGAATACCCTAAAATGGGACTACAGATATAACATTTGGTGCTCTTGCTGAGGAGAAGAGTTGAGATTGCTTCCCAACACTCCTGCCTGGTGGAAGACAGTGTAACTCCAGATCGAGTGGATTTGATGCCCTCTCTTAGGCTTTGTGGACCCCTGCTCACATATGATGCTTGCTTACACACACACACACACACACACACACACACACACACACACACACACACTTTTTAAAAAGAAAAAGACAAAACTTAATAGTAAGATCTAGTCCTCTAGTCCTCCATAATTTGAGAGGGGAAAAAGTGTGACATTCCATCAGTAGTATGTCACCTATCTCATGTGTAGTCATAGGCATTCCTTTATGTTATACAATGCAGAACCCAGTGGGCTGGTATGTGCATCCTTTGACACATAGTCCTCCCTTTTGATGACTGGCTACAGCCACTGGTTCTAGGGTCTACGATCCTTTGCTTTGCTTTGCTTTGCTAAGTAAACTTCCTCCTAAACAGTGGATGTTTTTCCTCTAAGAAGACAACAATTTAGAAATGCATACCTGGTAAGATTATTGACCTCCAAAGGGAGAGGAGAAAATGAGAGGGGAAGGCAGGTGAAGGGGAGGAAACGAAGGGAGTGTTGAGGAGTGGGGAAGGGAAGGTTGAGGAAGGGAAAGGGAGGTCAGGGTTCTATAGTAGGATATGTTCAAGTATCTCCCTTGTAAACTTAGAGTTAATTCTTGTTCTGTAGATCAGCATGCAAAACATTACAGAGGAGGGGATGGAGAGGTCACCCAGTGCCATAGGGCAGGAAGGGTGAAGTAAGCCTTGCCCATCTTTCAAGTCTTTGCCTATGGGTGAATCTCAGTATCAATTACTCATGCAACAATGGCTCCCTTCAAAGGGCTTTGTCAAACCGGTCACACCCAAACACTGGAAGTCTGAAGTTAGTTTTCCTTTTTGTCTTCCATTCTTTACAGCTTGCTTTTTTTTTTTTCCCTAAGCAAGCTATCTCTCGCTCTTTGTATTAATTCAGAAATGAACACTTTTCTTTGTACATATTACTGTGAAACACCAAGGGGCATCTATCATCAGTTGGCATCTCCTCCTGCTTTCCCATTCCTACAAAAAGCATCACTTCCAGCTTGAGTCTGCTCATTTACCAGGTGGAAAAGCTGACTAAAACACCAAAGCAGACAAGAACAATTAGGCCAGCTCTGTTTTTGCTTTAAGTTAGTTGGCTCTTTCCTCATGGTCTTTAAAAATAAATTAGGACATGAGATGCTAAGTCTTACCACCCCTGGGCTAACCTATAGCATATTAACAGCACCTATACTTATCATTTTCCAAAAACTAGGAAATCATTTTTAAATATAAACTCACCATACTTCCCTTCACAACATGTAGACATGAATATATAAACCTAGAAATTCACTCGATTCCACACAAACATGCCCTAAATCAGCTACCAGAAAAAAGATAACAGTTCAAAAGGCAAGCTGGAAACTTATGACTGTTGCTAGATTCCTTGACTCAAATTGCTGATGGCCAGATCTCAGTGACTGCAATGGAAGAAAGAACATCATTTCTAGGAGTCTCCTCTCCACCTAGGATCACGCTGCAGATGACATGCATTGAGGGATGTGTTCATGGATGAGTCCCAGCTATGAGGGATATGTAGCATGTAAAGTTCATTCACCCTCTTTAATATCACAACACAACTGAAGTCCTTACAGCATGAACTTCCTTGAGATCCGTTGTCATGCTGGTGTATTGCTTGTTGAAAGCAGGAGGTTAAGATCCCTGGGACTTTCCAAGCAATGGTTAATCACAGCTATTCTTCAACTTATAATTATGAAATAAGTTTAAAAGCAAATTATGCTAAAATACTAAATACACTAAAATAAGTATTGAAAACCAATCTCCTCCTCCTCCTCTACCTCTTCCTCCTCTTCTCTTCCTCCTCTTCCTCTTCCTCCTCCTCCTCCTCCTTCTTCCTTTTTCTTTTTCTTCTGTTTGTTTTATTGAGACAGTGTTTCTCTGTGTAGCCCTGGCTGTCCTGGACTCACTTTGTAGACCAGGCTGGCCTCGACCTCACAGCAATCCACCAGCTTCTGCTTCCTGAGTGCTGGGATTAAAGGCCTGTGCTACCATACCTGGCTAACCTATCTCTTCTTAATCATTTTGCTATCTATCATCAATGTTCCTGAAATCCATTTTTAAAAGAAATATGGTAGAATGGCTTAGATAAGAAACAAAGTTGTCTATGAATTCAATGCCATGCTTTTGAAAGAAGGTATAGATCTGTTTCATGTGCAGTGCAGGTGACTCAGGCATCTGATGAGACTCTAGTATGTGGGCAGCCACACAGAGGGGTTAGCAAAGGAATAGGGCACTTTGCCTTCTGAAAAGTTTCCTTCATAGATGTCATTGGTAGAGTGCTTTTAATGTGCCCTTAATTTTTTACCTTTGTTGTGCACAGCATTTTGTGCACAAATCTCTAATTTCTGACTGGCTTAGGACCCTCTGAGGGGCAGAAAAGCCAACCTGGGTCAGTCCCTTTGGTTTGCGTGCTGCTTGTATGCAGGTTGGCAGCAGAGCGTTGCTGCAAATTAAGGTACGAACTGTCTGGGGCCTGCTTTTCCAGTTATGCAGAGTCCCTCTAGCCTCAGAGAGGAGAAGCAGGTTATTCAAGTTCACTCAGGCAGTAAATGATAACGCTGGGACTTAAGGCAAGACTGTGTTGCTTTGGAGTCATGCCTTATTAAATTACATACATAATGTCTAGTTTTCATTCCCCATAAAATTTTGGAACCATGGAATTTTGCTATTTAGGAGATGTTTTTAATGTTAAAAAAAAGAAAGAAACCCATGGATGTATTTTGTCACAATAAGCATATCTTTGTTAACACGTTGGGCATGGAATGGCACGGAAGGCTAATAATGATAAGTGAGTAGTGTTTCCAGCTTGTGTGGTCCTTTTTGTAGTCTCTCAGAGAACCTGTAATTGCCACTGAAGACCCTATGCAGAATTCCTGGCGGAAGAGATATGTCTCTCTCCCATCTATCAGACTACCATCAGTTTTTACCTACAAAATAGGTGTTTAATAGGTGCAGAGGAGCCTGAGTTGAACCTAACCTACAAAGAAAAGATAAGAGCAAACACTTCAGAGAAAGAGACCTAGAGATAAAGAGCTCTGCCAGGCCTGTAGTGGGTGGGAATTCCACTGTCAACGCAGTCACAATCTCTTCTTTTTCAAAATGGTTGGGAGTGGAAGGCTTTCACTCTGTTTTTCTTCGCTGGTATTTAAGCAAAACAGAACAAAAGGCCAACTGGCTCTCTAACGGAGAACGGAGAGAACCTTGCACTCACATCCCCCTTCCCTAGGGCAGATGCCATTACATGTATATTTTCTAGCTTTGTTTCAGCTTCTATAAGAAACGGAAATCCATCAGGAAGCAGAGAAACCCGTAGCCTTTCTCCCCTTGCCCCTTCATTGCACCTACCCACCCACCTCGGTCCTTTGGGCTAAGTTGTAAATAAGTCCACTTTCCTCTGCCGGTTCCATTCCTAAATCTTCAGAAATACTAGGAAGTTAGGGTTACGAACCTGGAAACATTGCCAGCAGGTGTTGGCTTTCAAAGGCATGAAGAGGGCCTTTGGGTCTGTGAGCATTCAAAAAGGCCTTGGGTTCAACTCTCAGCCTGCTTCCAGTGCGAGGAAGGGTGGTGGGGAAAGGGAATCTACAGATGTAGAGTGAAAATGCACCCCACTTCCCTAGTGCTCAAGACACTCAGATGCTCAGGGAGTCTCTCCAGCTCTCAGGTAAAAGGAGATCAGAATCATCAGACCAACTTCTTGTTCTAACATCCATCTATCCAGCCAGCTCATCAAGTTGCAGGTTGACCATTTCTTCCCAGCCTCCTTAGATCTTCCATAAGATGCCCTTCTAGTTAGTCTCTGAAGCATTTGAGATCAAATAATACCTTTTACATTTTTTATTCAGAAACCTTTGCAATCTTTGAGTTACTCCTTTATGGTCATAATAATTAGCACCATTGATATTACTGATATTAATTACTAATACTTAGCTTTAAGAAGGCCAAAGAACATAGTGAAGCCTTTGGGTTCATTGTCTTTTTAATTGTACCCACCAGCCTCTAAAGGCCCCAAAGGAATGGATTTATCCTTAGGACCGGATAAAACCAACATCTTAATCATCACTCACCTACTCTAAGTCAGGCCTATTAACATGTTTCCTTCCTTAGACGGCAATTTTTCCCTAACATCATGGTGAAAACTGATCAGTGTGTCTCGTCTCTTTCCATTTGTGATGCTTACTTTTGATTGACATTTGGTTAGCCTAATAAACACTTAGGGGATTAGTATAAGATGTCTCCAAGTATGGCAGGGATCTTCAGCAGGGCTCTGGTCTATACAATGGGTTAATAACTTGTAGGCTCATAATATAATGCTTTATTGAGAGTCAATAAAAAAAGTATGAAGTTGGACATAGGTGAAGGGAATAGGTTACTTTGATGTGTCCTGGAGCTACATTTTGCCCTATTTTTCCTTCTTTTATTTGTGTGCATATATGTGTGTGTGTACGCGCGCGCGTGTGTGGTCTTTTGAGACAGGGTTTCTCGGTGTAACTTTGGCTGTCCTGAAACTCACTCTGTAGCCCAGACTGACCTCGATCTCAGGCTCTACCTACCTCTGCCTCCTGAGTGTTGGGACTAAAGTAGTGTACCGCCACCACCACCACCCGGCTCAACTCCCTGACCATATGCCATAGGCTTCTGATTCAAACAAGGGACACTCTGAGCTTAAGAGCCAAAACAAACCTTCCATCTCTTGTGCATGCCAGCTGTTTGTTCTTCACGCCAAGATGAGTATGTAACAACCATTTACTCAGATCCAAATCTATGCATCAGCTTTACTCTTAGCACACAAAATTTAGAAGGAACTGCATCTGGAGCTTATCCTACACTTCAATTTATTTTAATGTATCCCTGTTTACAGAGCATCCTGATCCAATGGGTTTTTCCTACTGAAGTGATCACTGTTAGGAAAAACCTCCTGTATGGCCATTTCTCCTCTGTTCAGACACTCACCATAGTTTGTAACTGCTTTTTCCTTTCAGAATAGATATTTCCTATCATGACCTTCCTTAAGATCCACTTCTTTTCATCCTTTCTCCTATGACCCTTTCTTGGGTACTCCAACCCTATGTTTCTTTTAGTTCCAAGGACAACTCAGAAACTGTTAATTATGAGAGAGCACCCCTTTCTTCTCCTGTGTCATATCCTTGAACTTCCACTTTTTGGCTTCCCTTTCTGCCATAGATGAGTCTGTCTTAAAGATAATGACATTTTCTCTGTCTATAGTCCCCTTCGCTCACCACCCCAATCCTATTAAAGCTTCTTTCTGAGTTCATTTCACTTGTTACTCTTCTCTCTCAAACTATGAGCCTATGAGATGATCAGCCTTTCCCAGCTCAGAACCTGTACTCATTAACTTAGTTCCCCCCCCTTTTACCCTCCCCTCTTTGCAGAGAATATTCTATTTCATTGTCGCTAAATCATTGTGGAGCTTTCTTTTTCTTTCCTGATTAGAATCATATATTGTCCGGTTGTAGAAGTTTTAATAGTATCTAGAGATTGGCTCTTGGAAGCAAGAAACCTGTTTTAGTCTATGTTCTTTCTGGTTGTGCTTTTCAGTGCGTAGTTGACAGAGAATGGGGGTAAAACAAATATTTGTCAAAGGAAGCATACGAGCAGTGGACCACAAGCATGGACACGAGAAGCTGGAGGCAGAACAGCAGCTAGCATCTCAGTGCTCCCATTAGGGAGCTGCCCTGCAAGCCTTGTTTAATTTCACATCATCCTTTGAGGTAGATACTAACATTCCCAAGTCTTACAGATAGGGTGATGGGCAAAGTCATATGTGGGTCCAGAAGATGAGGATGCTGTTTTTAGGGACACAGCTTCAGAGTCCCTAGGGTGTCCTTTTCAAGGTTAATTCAAATCTTAGTTTCCTCAACTGCATTGACCAGGAAGAGATTGGTCTTCAGGAGCAAGGAAGACCTCAATCCTAAGCTAAGAGGCTACTTCACTCCTCTAGGAAGCAGCAGGAAGCTCCACATCACAAAGGTAAAGATAATCATTGGGAATGGTTTTTGGGAAATGCCAGTGGCTTATTCTTACCCATCTAACGTTCTGTTTTCAATGATGTGATATAAGCCTAGCCTGGTACACAGGCCTGCCATGCAGGTTGAAGGCAGGAAGACCACAATTTTAAGGGAGTCCTCAGGAATTTAGCAACACCTTTTTTTTTTAAAATTAAAAATAAAATGTAGAGAGGGGACTAGGGCTATAACAGGAACAGAGCTCAATTCTGCAATGGCTTACAACAATAGATAAACAGACAACCTAACAAACAAATGATATGTGCCCTAAAACTTAGAAATCTGCACTTTAAAGACACATTGTGTAGAAATTCATAACTTGAAGACTCAGCTACATTCCAGTCTGCCCAGAGTTCATAATGCTTTGATAAAAATTAAATTTTCTCTAAACATCCGTCGTCAGGTAGACAATGTGTCGCAGCCACGTTCATTCAGACAGCACCTTCCAAATGTCTCTGGCAACACTACGGATTGTCCTGGGCCCTAAGCGTGCTAAGCAAGTGCTCTACCACTAGGCTACCTCTCACCCCAGCGCTCAGGTTCTATCTCAGTCCTAAACAAAACAGCAGAGTGCAACGATTAGGATACAAGTCACACGCTAACCATTTTCTAAATACTTCTAGACGTAAACATAAGCATTTTGCTATTGGACTCTTCACCTTAAGGTGGAGAAACGGTGGCATGCACAGCTAGGCAGCACCCATAAAAGAAGGACACCTGGATGGTGCTCGGAACAGGTTCAAGCCGAGTGAGATGGCTGCATTACTTCTAAAATTCACACTATGCTGATTCTTCCAGTCATGAACCACAGAAAGCCTTGGACGCAGGGGAGAGGAGTGCCTACCTCACAGGCCTGACGGAGGCTTTCACTGGCTGAGCTCATGGGCAAGTCTCTGTCCTCTGCTCAGTGAAAGCAGGTGGGTGGCGTAAGATTCCCGGTTCCAGAGACTCTAGCGTACATTTTACTATACTATCAGATGGACTGGGACCCAAAGGTTCCTGACAGGAAGCGCGCGCACACAGGCAGGCGCGCGCATGCGCACTCACACACACCCACACATGATACAAAGTCTCTCTCTCTCACACACACAGGCACACCACACACACCACACACCCGCACACACACACCCATCCAGCACTTCCCTTTTAGTATTGTTGCTATTTGTACTTGTCAATTCAAAGTACTCCTTTCGGAGTCATTTCACCATGACATCCCTTCTCGCTGAGAAAAATAAATGCCCCACGTACCAGCAGCCTAGACAGAGGGTTAATTTGTCTCCATGGCGTTCACTAACCTCTGCTGGCTTAATTTAACCTGCCTCCTACAGTGCTTTCACCTGAGCCTCCTGAAACCACCGCTCTCCTGGAGCTCACTAGCACCTGTAGCTCCTTTTCTCTCTTGGGCAGCAGCGCATCCCGCCCAGTAACTTATCCGTAGCACCCTCTCCTGCGCTTCTTACCTACTACCCTTGCTCCGGTTGCCTGACTCTAGGCTGACCCTCCCAGGCTTCTCTTAGCCCTGATTTCTCAAACCCGGCAATACTTCAGAAGACATGAGATGCTTGAGATGCAGGTGGCTGAGCCTGACCCTGATCCAAGGCAGTCAACAGTTTGAAGAGTGCATTCTGGGAAAGGGTATTACTTAGAAGGTTAGAGCGCCTCAATTAAGCATTAAGGTGTTCCTGGTACTTGAGAAGCATTGCTGTCCAGCTCTTGCGATTTCCAGATGGAGGGAAATCAGATGCCCTCCCCCCTCCCCCCAAAAAAATCACTCTTACTCCGGGGAGAGGAGTCTGGACCCGTGAAATCAACAAGCCAGAATTCAGCCCCTCAGAAGCAGCCCTAAGAAACAAAAGTCTTAGCTGGATTTCTAAGGTCCGGTGCGGCACCGTACTGTGCTGTCACCTGCCTTCTCTCACCAGCCTCAGGCTCCTTGCTGTGTACCGCGCCAACTTTATAGCTAATCAGAAGAGCGGTGGCACTACCCTTGGCAGTGAGGGACTACATTTTCGATCGCTGGGTGCTCCAGCTGACATTTCCTGGAGTAAAGTTTATTGGATTACTAAATAATTGCCATTTCTTCCCGTATTCCATTATTCTGATATTTTAAGGCCTACAGCCCATCGTCCCTCACTATTACAAAAGCAGACCGGGTTATTTCTCATGCAGCTGACTACAGGCAATTCAGGACACCTGCTGAAGAAAGCCCGCTAAGCCAGCAGCCCAGCCTGCGCTCTTCCCACGTTTCATTGCTCCACAGAGGGCTAACGCTGCTCTTTTGTGAACAAAAAGCCCGAGTCTACATGAAAAACCTTCCAGGGAACAGCGATGGCAGTTCTGTCTGAGGGCGGTTTCCTCTGTCAGTTAGGGGCGTCTCACCTCTTGCAGACGACTTCATGAATGTGGCTCAAGGAAACTAAGGTTGTAGATGCCACTCTCTCCTTTCTGCTGCCCACAGATGCACTCTGGGTAATTACTACGCACCTCAGCTGTGGGGGAACTTTCTTTCTGTTTGCTTGCCTCACTGAGAGGTTCAGGTGGGAGAGGTCTACCAGACACAGACCGCCTGCCTCTCCCCTCTCTGATCTGCTGTTTGGCTTTGAGAGGCTTAGCCCTCAGGGAGCTCAAAACAATGTGACTTCTCAGCCATGTAAACGGCATATATGTAATCGAACCTCTACTCCGATCTAACCAATGGACAACACACTCTCCACAGTTATGTGGAGAGCGGGGACTGATTCTGACATGAACTCTGGTGCCCCATACTTGACCACTTCTCCTTGGTGGGGAGGCCTGGTGGCACTCAAAGAATAAGCAGGCTACCAAGATGAGACTTGATAGCCTACGACCATATAGTGGGGAAGGAGGTTCCCCCCCTAGGCGGGGAATAGGGTGAAAGCAGGAGGGAGGGAGGAACGGGAGGATATAAGGGATGGGATAACAATTGAGATGTAATCTGAATAAATTAATTTTAAAAAGGCGCATGAATGTTTTCTGCAAATACATTAACAAAAGCCAACAGTAATAATGAAGACAGTATTTGATGGTATACAGCTTAAAGCCAGGGGTGTGTGGGTTTTGATAGTCTCCAGTGTTTGGCGTGTGTATTGAAGAACAGGGGGGAGAGAAGTGGAAGGGAGCATTCAGTAAGGGACGTCTAGCTTAACGCTCTTCGATAAAATTACGGCTCTGAGAGAATCAGTAGTAATGATATGGAAAATCGGTAGTGTTCATATGCTGCAGGTGATGATTTGGAGCAGAACTTTCTGGAGGAGTAATGAATGGATCATAGTGTTCGGGAAGGAGAAAGGACAAATAAGGAGGAAAGTGCTTTTATGACTCTTTAATAGTCTCCAGACAGAGAACATACGAAAGGCTCAAAAGTTTTATTTTTCCCCAGTAGTGCATAGAAACAATACCAGAAATGGGACAAACCCTTTCCAGTCAAGGATTCCAAACTGTACGTTTAATCTGCATTTCAAGAAAGGTGTTTTGTTGTTGTTGTTATTGTTTTGTTCTGCTTTACTTTCATGCAGTAAAACAGGCATAATTTCATTTTTCAGAAAAGCTGTCGAAGCAAATTGGCTGTAAGAATGGAAGGCTGTGTTAACGAGGGACCCACAAACTTCTAGCCCCAGAAACTGCATTGATTTGGCTATCTGGGGCTTTTGCTCTATGTGGCCACAGGTTAGAACCTGTGACAGCAACCAGCCTCTAAAACTAAGATGATAAGAAATTTATCAACCCTGATTAAAAAGTGAACAGAATAGTTTAAAGTATAAAGCAGAGGCTGGATGTGGGTATTGGTTACTGTGCTACAGTGCTTAGAAGTGTGGCTTTAAAGTATAAAAATGATCTCTGATAAATGGATGTAAAGGCAGTTGAGAGCTAGGAAGGCAGGGCCATGACTCCATGGGGTTGTAGGGTAGACCTGGAAACTTGTCTCTGAGGATAAGCTTCTCAGAGGGTTGCAGGTCAGCCTGTAAACACATGAAAAGAAGCTGTGCTGGCCAGAGGCAACCTACATTCCCGAGAATCAAGTCCATTCACTTCCATGAAAATAGGCTCGACGATTCCTGTTTCTGTGGGTGGGTCACCCCCTCTGGTGATAAGGGACTTTCTTTGCCACACTTTTCTCATGACCATTTGGAAATCGAGAAATCTTTGTTACATTTCCGCTCAGCCACTCTGGCTGAAAGAGGAGGAGGCTTTTCAACAGACCACTTCAATAATGCCTATGTGCATATGAGCACTGTGCTGGTCATGTGGTTGATTTTGTCAAGTATACGTCTATCCATTTGCATCTTGTATCCATTGGGCTGCACCTTAGCACCTGTGCAAGGCCAGGGCCTCAGTCTGCAGCACCTATGTTAAAAACTAAACCTCTCTTTCCAGAGATAGGTTACCCTGTCTTTCTTTTCCCTCTTATAGACAAATTATTCCACAGTAAACTTTAAAATTATCGACACCCATATGCCATACCTAATCTCATGATGTCTCTGGCTAGCTTAAGCTGCTACATGCTGATCCATCCCTTTTATGGGGCTGTTGTCTATAGTAACTATTAAATTCATAAATGGAATCACATATAGAGATTAGCTTTCAGCTTGTTTAGTGCTAGACATACATATCATTTGGGTAATAGTCTCCTTCAAGGAGCTATATGTAAAGAGGTGAGTGATCACAACAGATCTCCTATCCCAGAACCTTAGGTCCTTTCATTTCCTCACAACTGGCAGGTTGCCCAGGAGGATTCCCTCTGGACACACAGGCAAGCAAATCCCATCCTGTATGGATGCTTATGAAGGACCCTTGTGGCTGACTCTCCTTAATAATTGCCTTCTGTGTTTTTCCAGTACCATATCCACACCCTGCTCAGGGTTACGTCCTTGCAGGCTGAAGTCCTTGTTCCATAAAACATTCTTTTCTTCCCACTGACATAATGTAGGTTACATAGAAGGGAGCAGCTTTCAGCAACCCTTCCTGGGTAGGGACTGATGAAAGGATAGGCAGATGGACTGAAGACCCAATATTGGCTTTCTCACCTGCTCTAAACCAGAGACATGTGTGTGGATTATTTACTCAAGCACTAACCCAGGTTTTTAATCAAACAACTTGGACTTTTGTCTGATCATTCAGCAAAATCATTTACTGAGTACTTACTACTTGCTGGGCAATGTGTTAAATATCAGAAACACAGAGACTGTCTACATGGCCAAAAGTGGAGATGGAGATGAGGTGGCTAGCGAAACCCATAAGGCTTGCTTTGCTCATCTCAGTTCATAGGTGCTCCACTCCTTGACTTCAATGATTGGGATGTCTAATCCTTACTAGCTTCTATTCTGTGCAGGGCTGAAGGAAGTCCCAGGCAGAGCTATCTCTTTATTGCATCTTAAAGATGCAGCAATGGACAAGATCCTACCCCGCCCCCATCCCTACCCCCTCCGCACTTACAGATGGGCCAGGCAGAGTGATGCTGTATTTGAGATCTTTATCAAGTTGGGTAGCCAAACCCTTCAGCATGATGCTATAGGCACATGACGATCTACCCTAGCCCCAGCTCATCAGGGACTGTACCTCATATCTTCATTTTCATTTCTGAAATATTAGCTTACTGTTGGGGCTTTTTTTCATGGCTTACTCTTTCCTTCAATCAAAATCAACTTGCCACATTCAAGCTGATGATGTGATAAGGATGAGCTTTGGGGGAAGGTAATAAAATCATAGGGACAGAGCCCTATTAAGGTGAGGGATACCTTTATAAGAAGAAGTTGCAGAGAGCCACCTTGGCCTGCCACTGTGAGGATAGAGAAAAAGTTGCCACCTAGACAAAGATTACCCATAACCAAGCTATTCTGTGGCTTTGACCTCAGTCTTCCAAAACTGTGAGAAGTAAAATTGTCCTGTTTTACCAACTCACTTTATTGCATTTTGTGACAGTGCCCTGAATGGCTAAGGTAAGTATTGATAACCTAGTTATGTCTCATCAACATTAGAGTGAATGTTTCAAGTCTATTTCTTGTTTCTCATCAGTCGAAAGCAGAGCTGTCTTTCTCTACACTCCTGTGGTGCATTATCAGCCCTTACTGGATTGTATCTCATGTACAAGTTGTGTATTATGTGCTGGGCCCCCTTCTTCATACCTTGTAGCAGGGGAAGCTTGTGGTGTTACCAGTTACTGCCACTGCCTATTATGGTGTTTCTTGTAGGGTGTGTGCTGAATAAAACATGCCAGTTTGAGCTGTTCTGTTTTCCCATTCCTGCCTGGTTATAAACTCTCCAAAGGAAGATGGACTCTCCACACTTTCTTCTTTGAATCTTCTGATACCTACAGACCCTCTTTCTTTGGTTCTTCTAAAACCTACTCTTCCCATGTCCACCCACCAAAACTATCAGGACAGTGTCCCATTATGGATGCCTCATCCATCCATCCATCTGTCCATCCATCCATCCATCCATCCAGCTCTCCCTTCTATTATTTACTCAGATAAGACAAGGCCCACAGCATCATTAAGAGAATCTAACCAGGATCACGGACCACATTATACCCAATGGAAGGTAAGCAAGCTATCTTGTTTTTTTGAATTGCCAGAAGTAAAGGGATGTGGGTTTCTGGTTATCACATCACAATTTCAACACAAGGAGCACACATTTCTGATGCTCTGGGGAACATCTGTATCCTTGGTGCCTCTGTATCACTTGTCCCCTCCCCTGCAGTGCTCACATATATCTCTTTTCAACTACTCATCTTTCAAAGCCTACACCCAGGGTTATTTCCTTCTTGGATTTTTCTCCAATCACTCCTGGTGGACTTTGTGAGTCTTTCTCTCTCTATTCCCACTGCATCCTTCTAACAGATCAAGTATACTTTCCTCATAGCTGACATCTCCCTGCCTGTGTTCATACCCATGAGCCTCATCTTACTTGTTATGTCACTATTCATGCAGCACTGGACCTTGCATAGACAAACCCTCTCTAGGATGAATAAAATGCATATCCTTATGGAGTTATCCTGCCTGAACAGAGATGCAACTGGAGACTTAGTCCAGAATTCTACAAAAAAAGTTTTTGAAAATCAAATTGGCATGAGGAAAAAAACTTGCACATGTAGGATCAAATGATGTGGCTCAGCCAATGGGAAGACCATTAAGTATGTCAATTCTGCTGTCTCTCAACTCATGACCTACACCATGTTGCTATAGACATGGGCACCATCATTGGTGTTCATACATATTTCAAACACTCCAAGTGAAGGAGCAGGCATTACAATGGGTGAAAACACTCTTAATATTGAACTTATTTATAGATTCAGTGGCAAGAGAGGCAGTCTGATGAGAGTGCTGTTAAAACTCTAGGAACTTGGCAGCGGCCTGTGTTCAGGAATTCCCCCCCTGCCTCTGCAGTTTAACGCTGATGTGATTTGTAGACACCACTACTTAATGAAGCACACAGCTGCGCAGGAGGAGCAGGAGGTGGAGTTTGGCAATGAAGAGCCAGCAAGCAATCTGGCAGCCCCCATCCTCTGGAATTTCCCTAGCTCTGTCAAGCCACCCTCCTGCCTTAACCTCCCCCCCAACCCCCCCCCCCCCCCCCCCCGAGCCCAAGGAGAAGCAGGCACTCTCTGAGATGAGCATTTCAATATCATAAATAACTGCAAAGAGACTGGAGTACATCTTGCCCTTTAACTCATCTTTAGCAAGTATATTTTTGTAGGTCCGGGAACTACAGTTGGGTAAACCAGGAAGATAAAATAAGAGATGATACAAACAAGCAGCTAAAAGTGAAATGGAAACCTTGAGAAGAGCTAAAAAGAAAGCTCTTTGGGTAATGTTATAAATCATTTATTTTAATTAAATTAGCTCCACCCTTTCCTATTTTAGCTGCAAACAGAAGTTTCCACAGCATCACTTTGAAAACTGAGAAACTTTCCTGGGGCCATGTACAACTGAAGTTCATAGCTTGGTTCAAATCCTAGCTTGGTTACTTGCTGACCTCAGGATTCAAACAGGTCACTTCATTCCCTTGACAACATGGAGATAGGACCCATGGCAGAGGATGGAGAATCACCTCGCAAGGTCTATTCACAAGGGTACTCGGTGGGTATTTTGTCTTCTCTGCAGACTTTCTCCTAACATCTACCCAGACCTCCAAGACAAGAGTCTATATTCTAACTCTATTTTAAAATTGAAGAATAAAAAGAAAGAAAGAAAAAAAGAAAGAAAAGCTTGCATTTGAAAATAGAATAAATATTTGATAACTGAATGCCATACAATATGCCTATTTTTGGTATTACTAAGTAACCATCTTATTTTGTCTCCTTTTCAAATGATTCAACATATTAATATATATGTACACACATATTTATGTATATATGTATTTCTTTACTGATATTATATTCCCAGGAAATATAATAATAAACACTTTCTGTCTTATGAACAAAGAAAATGGGAACAAGGCTAAGATGTAAAGAGAGAACTACAGTACTTGTGTTTGTCATTCCTTAACATGAACCTCCATTTATAGTGTGTCCTTCGCCATCCCCAACCCAACCTCCCCCCAACCCCGGACACAGGGTTTCCCTGTGTAGCCTTGCATATCCTGGACTCTGTTGACCATAGAGATCCCCCCGCCTCTGCTTCCCGGAGTGCCATGATTACAGGCACGTGCCACCAAATCCGGCGTGTATCCTGTTTGGAATTATAGCTCAGAAGAAAAAGCCAGGACCCATAGAGACATCCATTAGGGGAAAGAGAAAGTTAAGAGTGTCTGTATTTCTCAAAGAAGGCACACAAAAGTTTTCTTCACAACCCTTTCTAAGACTAAGTAAAAAAACCAATGGGGCTGAAGAGATGGCTCAGCTGTTTAATAATACTTGCTGCTCTTCCAGAGGACCCAAGTTTGTTTCCCAGCACACATGTCCAGCAGCTCACAACTGTCAGTCACTCCAGCTCTAGGGGCTCTGATGCTTCTGGCATCCTCGGGCACATATGTTTACACATAATTTTAATAAAAGGATGAGTAACAAGTGGAACATGGCTCTGCACACTTGTAATTTCTGCTCTCAGGAGATGCAGGAAAGAGAGAAATTGAATCCAACCTGAGCTACATAGCAAGACCCTGTCTCAAAAATAAATAATGTGAATTTCTTTTGTTTTCAATCAAAATACTGTTAATTACTACCACAAATATTTAAGAAATGTATTTCTGTTGATATAAGCATAAATGCTTAGATAACAATAAATAAGAACACATCATGCAGCAAGCGAATAGATTTTAACTGGAAAGGTGAAATGTGTATAACTGCACGGATATATTATAGTAGCTTACTCTGCAGGTATGGGCAGGTTGCTCTTTGAGGAAACTCTAGAAAAATATATCGATACTCTAAAATTACTTACATACAATATAGAGCCTTCTACCAGAACCTCTAACATGGGCTGTCTATGCCTATGAAGAAGCCTATAAAGTGGAATTATATTGAAGAATTATGGGAAGACAAAGCTCTCCTGTCATTGCCTATTAGTTTCTAGACTGTGGAGGCTAATCAAATAGTAAATATTGGAGGAGTCAGTGAGTGAAGCCTGCTTTTCTGAGCACCAGTTTTGTATAGAATTTAAGCCTGTGGCTATTCTACTCAAGCGCCCTGCAGAGCTGGTACAATGGCTTAGCCTGCAAAGGCACTTGGCGCTAAGCCCGATCACCTGAGTTTGATCCCAAGGTTCCACGTGGAGGAAGAAGAGAACCAACTTCCATGTTTCCCCATGGCTTGCCCACATACGCCATGGCATGTGCATCTTCACCACACACATACAATAAATCAATGTAATTAAGATATTAGAAACTGCACTGACACATGCCTCCACCTATGACTTGTCTATTGTGACAGCCTGCGTAGTCTCTGGGTTTCTTGTAAGCATTACCAGAAATGCAGGCATGCCATACTATTTGGGCTTTACCTGGAAAGATAGAGTTATTTGGGACAAAGGTGAAATTCACTGACCACATTGAATGCTGTTGTGTGCCACCAGAGTTTCCGTTTTGGAATAAAGCATATGGATGGCAGAACAGAAAAAACAAAACAAAACAAAACAAAACAAAGCAAGCTTTAGCTGAAAAAGGAAAAATAAATAAAAAGGATAGATTGTGCTTTCTTGTGTATTTCTGTTGAAAACAACAGGTTGTTTTCCGTAAGTGGATATATTTCTCATGACAACTACAACTGGCAGGGGAAAAAATGTTTTCTCCAACTGTGAAGTTAAAAGATAGTACATAGTCATTTGAAGTCAATGTTGGTAAACACTCTCCAAGCACTAGATATTGTCAAGGCTGCTTGAAGTCTATATTTCAATCTGTTGATACAGATCAGGAAAGCAACTTGGCAGCTCAGAAAACAAAGAGGAAAAAGATGAAAACAGCAATGGATGCTTGTGATGTAGGATAAAAAACAATGCACCAGGATGACTAAGCCAGAGCCCACTTCCTGTCATATGGGTGGTTATTACCTTACGAAACCCTGGGATTCATTTATAGAGGTAGGCATTTGTATGTTTGGGTTTTGTGTGTACAGAAAATGCAGTGAGCAGAACGGACAGTGCCTTTATTATAGCTAATGCTAAAGTATTAAAAATATGAATTAAAGAATAGTTAAAATTCCTTTTGAATTGAGAGTAAGCTTATGCAAGCCCATTTTATTTATTTTTGACCATTAAACTTTTTAATGAATCTTCAAATTAAGGTCCAGGACATAGAAAATATTTAGGGGAGGCTCAACATGGAAGTCCTTCCCAAATCAAAGAAAATATATGGAAGGAAATGTTAGTTGTACAATCTGACTCAGATATTACATGTAAATTGATATAACAGAATAAAATGATAGTATATCTATCATCTGTTGAAACAACAATATTGCTTCCACACAAAACCCAATATCCATCTCAAATATAAGTAACATAAGGGAACAAGAATTTCTTTGCATGTCTCAGAGTCTGCTGAAAGTTGATTGAGGCAAGCTCGAATCCTGCTTGGCACAACAGGTTGCGCTCAGTTTAGCTCACAGGTTTTTTTTTAGATGGGAGTTCAAGGTCAAGGAAGGCAACATAATATGCAGACACATTTCTGCTTCTTTTCTATTTCCTGACATCTCATCAGCTAAGCTAGATCACACGATGAAGTAAAAGTTCTGGCTGAGACCCACATCTTCCCATAGAGTTGAAGGATGTGAATATTTGCTACACATAAAATAGTCTGGGCCAGGAAGGATAAGAAGAAGGTTGTATAGTTAGACACGTTGAGCTGGTGTTGCCTTTAGTCTGCAGCTTTCCTCAGATCAATGAAGTTTCCAGGGTAGACACCTTGCCATTGACCAGAGCGAAACAATACTGGTGGTTATATTTGTTTGCTGTAGTATTAATTGAAAAAGTATATGACAGACTGGCTGACTGAAAACAAGAGAAATCAGTTTTCTCACATCTGTTGAGGCTGGAGGTTCAATATCAAGGTGTCAGTAGGGCAGGTTTCCTCTAATGCAGAGTACGGTGTCTACACTGATCACCTCTCTAGCCATGCTGCTGGCCTGGTTCTTCTTATAAAAACACTTTTCACCCCACCCCCACCCCTGCCCCTGGTGCCTGCATTCTACCCAACTGGGGATTTGGATTTCTATATATATTTCTTTGCCATCAGACAGATGAGAAGTTGGACCTTGGAATCAAAGAGAGATGGGCTTCAGCCTTGTAACTGACGCTGACAAAGCAAGTGAATAGAATAGCTTCCATGGGTCCTCAAACCCAACTTTTTTATCTATAAAACTGGAGACTGTCATATCAGCTTGGCAGAATGTTTTGCAGTGACTCGTAGGCATAAATAAAACAATATACATACAAATCCTATCGCCTAACACACTGTAGAACATTCCAGAGGTAATTATTACTGCTGTTAGTTTACTACTAACAAGGCACATGCTATACTAAGCACCTGAGACAATATACAGTGCCAATTATAAAGCAATGTGATGCAAAATTCACACAGATGTACCAGAGAAACATAACATAGTTGGCTAGCCAGGAGCAGCACTGTGATGTATTTTAGAGGTACTTCTTCTTTAAGAATAAAAGAGCCCAAGGAAAGACTTTCTTAGTCTTCCATTGAAAGGATCTTCTGGGACACAAATACATACTGCTCTGTTGATTTTGTCACTGGAACGCTGGGGCACATGGAAATATTGTGATTTACCTGTCAAATTGAGTAAGATATGCTATTGCTGGAATCCACTCTTTTTCCTGTAAGTGTGGGTCACCAAGTCAACTGCCTTCACTCCCTTCCCTTGACATAAGCCCATTTGAAAAGTTTTAAATGTAGGTTCTAAACTTTCCTTCCTGACTTTAAATTTATTACGCTAATAATTTTAGTACTTAAGGTATTAATATTAATATGTATCATATGTTTTAAAGGCAATCACTTTCTAGGATAATGATCTAATTTTTCCTTAATGAAATATTATGAAATATGTAAAAGAGCAGAACTTTCATTATTCTATAGCTACCAATGCATGCTTATCCTCTGATATAGCAAACCTGTCTAGGATTATCTACAAAGGTAAATCTTCAAAAAACACAGAATATACATTTGTACAGAGATTATTATAGATGCATTAACAAAACACATAACAGAGTTGGTTTAACTCTTCTAAATTGCATGTAAAATACTGATTTTAGAATACTGGCTTAATATATTCAGATAAATCTATACAAGTTGATATAAAATGTAGGATTAAAATGATCACAGCAGTAAATTCAGAAAATGTGTATGTGATGCATTTAAATGATACACTTTTATCTGTGCTTTGATTACAGATATGCCAGCATGCCAGCATCTAACCCGACTTTGGATGGCAATGGAAAATACAAATGTTTAATATGGCTGAATGATAAAACGAAAAAATTTAAAAGCTACCTTTTTAGCTAATGTGATATCACTATTAAACATGATTACATGACTCTAAAATGCAATCAATGTTGGTAATAATTATCAGCAATGTTAAAATGTTTAATCTGAATATGTATTGCTACTACCCTATGCTGAGAGAGCCATCTCAAGGAATTGTAACTTAAAAATAAAAAAGTGAGAAGGCCATGGCGCTCTGTGAGCAGAGAGGAAATTAAACAACACAATGAGGATCTTTCCTTCTGGATTTGGGGTGGCTTGTGTTTTCCATTTGTGGGTTAAAGGTTTGGAGTCAGAACTATTCCTGAATTAAATAACATTCCAAGTTCTCTCTCTGGTACTTATGTAGTAAAGCTGCTGATGGCTTGTGGCCTTCTGGCTTTAGAGCTTGGCATTATACCTGGCTAGGTGTGTAGGATCTAGCTAATATGGTCACTGATTTGGAGCTAATGAACTGGGGAGACAGAGAATCTATAGATAGAAATCACTTCAGAAGAAAACAAATAGCAGGCAACAACAACTACACAAGACAGAAAAACCCAATGAAGGACTAAGGTCACACATGCCTTATCCCGCGATGTTCTGATGTCTTTTGAGTTATGTAAAATTAATGTATTTTATTATGGCCCTGATGTGTGCGTGCTATATGTAGGAGAAAGCTGTAGGAGCTGAAGGGAACGAAAAATCATTTATGGCATATCACAATTTGTCATAGGACTTTCTCAGTAGCTAAGACATAGTGTGAGCAAGCTGGAAGATGATGGTGCCTTTACAGAAACTGTCTGGATCAAATGCCACTCAATCTTGGCCTTTATTTGGGGTCCTCCCCTACTCTGAAGTGTACCAGCTTCTCTTAGAAGCCTGCATTCCAATCAATAGTACACAGCTATGGTCTTCCCAACATGACCACTTTTCCAGGCCTGGTGATCCCCTTTTATGAATGAGCTAGTGGTGTCTTCTATCACTTGAGAAGAAACAAAAAAGCTACACGCCTTGGATCTCCAGCATCCCTACAAATGACTGCTTCTTTGAGGCATCATGAAGTCAGAGTCCAACTGTATCACACAATGCACATGTTTCTAAGAACTCCACATCTTTCCCCACATCCTTCGGCTTCCAACTTTCCATGGGGATGTGAGCCACGCCCATGGTTGTTGAGAGGGACAGCTGTAAGACAAGGCACAATTCTGTGTACCAGAATGGCACGTGTTAGGGACCATCAACCACATAGCCATAGAAAGAAAAACATTGACTTTTTTTTAGTTTAAAAAAAAAAAAAAGAAAGAAAGAAAAACCCAGCCGATCATTCTATAAAATCTAATAATTTATGTTATATGAATTTCTTTTAAATCTGCATATATGTTTAAATATTTTTGACAATTTCTCCTAATGACAATTTAAATTTCCCTGGCACAGCCAGGAGAAAGGTTGTATTCGAGAAGTGGCATAATTATTTAACTCTTCCATGCATCCCTATTCAGTGCTTCCATTACAATCATCTGGAATGCCAAGGCAACTATTACCAGTGCAATTGTTGCTATGCGCCCCAGACAAACTGAATTAGAAAGTATATGGTTTGTGTAGGAACAGCATTAATTTTCACAAACTTTGCTAGACAATTCAACTGTTTTGCCAAAAATCAAATCTCCAGGTTCTCAGGTTGCCAGAGGTCAAAGGGGCTTCAGCGTGCATCTTGCCTACTTCGTGTGTGTTTCTTTAACCAACACCATCATGAACAGAAGCTGGGCTGTGCTCACTTAAGTTGTCTCCTTCCCAGCAGACAACTTAGTCTATGCAGTCCACATGACACTGGAAACAAAGGTGCTCAAGTACAGAGAAGGATGGATGCCACAGCCTAGATAACCAGCTCCATCCCTCCACAGAAGATGGAGGCTCACTGCTGTGTCCAAGGATCTAATACCAGCACTAAAAGCAAATTCCTGGATACTTTATCCTGTCCATCCCACTCTCAGCTTTACACGAGCGGCTGTTTCCAGAAATACTAATTGAGCTGGAAATGATGACGCCATTCATGGTATGCAATTGATTCATGGGAATGTGGCATTTAGCATAAGTTTCATCAGTGCACACAAAAAGTAATGCCTTGAGACTTAAAAATCTGCTTAATGTCATAGTTTCTTCTTTTCTTTCCTCAAACAATGCAAAAGCCCACAGCATTATTTTTATCTTATTTGTTCATCTGGCTATATATTGGTATTGAAAATTGAACCTGGAGCCTAATATTTTCTGTGGACATGGTCTTGCCCTGAGCAATAAACACCTAGCCATAAACCCTTTCATTACTGAGTTCTGTTATCATGAGAACATTTTATTGAGGAGCTAAGATAACAAAATCCTCTTTGTTCTTGATTTCTGCCCAGACTTCACACATACTATATACCAAACACTGTGTGTTACTTTATTTAACGTTTCTGTTAATCTTCTGGGGTGGATTTTCTTGTTATACTCATTTAACACACAGGGAAGCAGACACTCAAATTTCCTGAAGGGCCCTTCTAGATAAAGGTGCTGAGAATTGTAACTTATTCTCATCAAATTCCCACCTTTGTGTCTATACCTCACAGCTTCCCAGAATGCCAGAGTGCTTGAGTATCTGTTGCTGAACTCTAAATGAACGAGATCGTATCTAGAGAAAGATTATGCCTGTCTGGATAGTGCTTGAGGGAAGTCCAAGGGCTGAGTGGGCATAATTTTAAAGTCACAACATTTTATGAATATGGAGCACTACATTTCTGGGAATTTATATTCTGCTTCTCTGGGAGAAAGAAGTGATAAGAAAATATGGATCTTTCTAGTTGGCTGACTGGATTTATTAGAATTTACAAAACTTCCACTGGTGAGAGATTTTTACACTTTAAAAAAAAAAACTCATCTGAACTTTCTTTTAGCACTTCCAAGTTGCCAAGCATTTGCTAAACTCAAGAGGAACGGAATCCAGCAGATGTCTTAGCACCGTGAACTGTACACAGCATGCAGTGACAGCTGCTCAGTCCGTGCAGGAATCCACCCGAGGTCAGCTTTGTGCAGAGGACTCCTTGGGGAGGCCCGGAGCAAGGAAAGCTTGGACAAAGAGCCTTGTCTTGCTTCAATTTGAAGGAGACGGATTTTACTTCAGTCAAGCACAGCAATTACCACCATGGAACTGTGACAAGCTCACAGAGGAAAGCATAAGCGGGATGATGACAGCATATATTAGGGGCCTAAACCTCGTATCAAAGTATGTTGCCCCTGAGATGGTGACACTTAAACCCAGCTCTGAACAATAAGTAGATGTTATCTGAGTGTTAAGCTGTCTAGAAAGCCAGGGGACTACTTTGTAAGCTATGGGTGGCTTCACAAGGGAAGCAGGGGAAATTGGAGGTTGAAAAGGTAATTCAATATTACGGGGAGAACAAGAAAAAAAAAAAAAGAACATTTTTGGATGAAAATAGCATGAATCAATATGCCCTTAACACCTACTTATGTTTGAGCAGAACACACATGCAGACTGTCATAAGAACACACACATACACACACACAAGCGAACACACATGCACACATGTACACACACATGCAGACTCTCATCAGCACATACACACACACATATGTATGTGCACACCAACTATTCCTTCCACCTTAGAATATATTTACCCAGATGAACGTCTTCCACCAAGTACTAGCCATATACGTACCTTTCTAATACACATTGGCTTTCTGACATTTTAGTTTGTATCGCCCATACTATACAGAGAAATAAGCTAATGCAAACAGAAACTCTGATTAGTGAGTGAAAAGAGCATCCTTATAGATTGGTGGTCCATATGGGAACACACTGTTCTCTGAGACCCACACCAGGAAAGTCCTTCAATTCATGTGTAAGAGCCTTGTCGGATACAGTCCAGTGAGTGAGATATCCCCAGAGAACTTGAAATTTTCGAATTAAACTCAGCTAGTCCCTCTAAAGAGCCAAAATGGGGGTGCAAAAGCAGCTGGCAAGTGTGGAAGGGACTTGCCTTTTGGCCTCAGCTCTTCTAAGAACTTGTCATGTGACTCAGGATAAGTCAGTTGTCTCTACTTCTTGAGTTTCCAGTTCCTTCTCTTTCCGGGAAGGATACATTGGCAATGCTTTAAATCCCTCTATGGAGCCCTGGTGATGAGCGGCACACATGTGGAGTGTCAGTGGACTTCTCAGCCATTTCTGAAGTTGCATAGAGATTCTAGAATTTGAGTTACTTTTGCTGAACATCCTAAAGGTCTCTCTCCCATCTTTTCTCTCATGATCTTCTCCGTTCATGCCTCAGACTCACTGGCAGCCATTTGCATCTTCTTTTACTTTTCCATTGGGCTGACCCAACAATTAGCATCAGTAAACTGAGTTTCTGGATGCAGGAGTGTGGCTGTTAAAGTCACCTGGTGTCCTAGTTCTGCTGTGGCCCTCACCAACTGCCTGGGAGTAAAGGTCACCTCCCCAACTTTAAAGTGACAATGACATCTACATTATATAGAGAAAGGAATGGATGTGAGGACACGTATGAAGCACAGTGCTTGGCACACACTGCATGTCGATGGTGTATGTCTCAATGTCTTACTCTTCTTTAATATGCATCATTTCTAATACTGTTGAAGACAGTCCAAGGTAGAATATGTTTCAGTCACCTTGTAGATGAGACCCACTGGAAAGCACTATCAATTCCCAAGATTGGCTTTCAAATGGCAGAGAGAAGATGCAAATAAGAGTTTCTGCTTTCTGTTCTCCTCCATCTTCATTCATTGCTTTGTTAAAAAAAAAACAGTATATTAAACATGGCAACCTGCTACAAGGCTCACCCTTCTTTCTAGTGGCATCTGCCCTACACATCGTACCCGTGGCTTGTACTCTTGAGACTCAGGCGGAGCTTACCACTCTGTGGAATGCAATGGGAGTCTGACTTAGTTTCTGAATGAGGAAGGAATTTCAGGCCTGAGTAAAGAGGTGACTTACTAATCAACCTGACCCCCCAACAAGTCAAGAAAGAATGGAGAGATAATCTATGAAAGTGAATAAAAAGCTCCTCAAAGCCCTAAAGTTGCAGAGAACACTCCCCTGCCCACTCCCACCCCCACCAAGGATTTCAAATCTGAATCACTTGGGTTAACAAAGTTGGTTTCAAATTAATCTTAAGAAGTTGAGATTAATTCAGTAAATATCCCCTGCAGTTTCTATCTGACATGTCACATTCAATTAAAACTTGTAACCTGCCCTCTCCTGCACTGAGAAACTTACAAAATAACAAAAGCCACTGAGAAGTTTAGCCACTAATACATTGATACAGCTCACTCCAGAACCAAGAACCCTAAGAGGTCCATTCAGCTGTTCCAATAGTGAAAACAGGCCCTAGAGACTACCCAAAGCTCTAAGGGATGTCTTAGGCCACTGGAGATAATCTACACCCCTATGGAAATTGCAGACTCATAGGAAAGCTACAAACTCAACTTGCTAAGGTGAAACTGTACCTGAGAATCTTAATTTACCTAGGAAATGACACAAAAGAAAAAAAACTAGAAAAAATCAAAGAAGTATTTCCTCAGTTTCAGTAGTACATTCAACCAGCCTTCCTCGAACCAACATGTGGCATGCGTTGTCACCCCTGCTCATATAAAGCAGAACACAAAACAAGAGGTCACCCATCCAAAGCCATGTAAGCCTGGAAATGGAAGGTTGAGCTCCACCTGGGCAGGTCTAACCTCCTTCACTACACTTCAGTATTAGTTCTACACCCATCTCTAATGTCTATTCAGCTTTCAAAAGACATCTAGCTAGGCATGGTGGTGCACACCTGTAATCACAGTGCTCAGGGAGACAGAGGCAGGCAGATTGCTGTGAGTTCAAGGCCAGCCTGGTCTACAAAGTGAGTCCAGGACAGCCAAAGCTACACACACACACACACACACACACACACACACACACACACACACACA
>OU015745.1:80048292-80101369 GCA_907169655.1 Acomys percivali | reverse complement strand
ACACACACACACACACACACACACACACACACACACACACACACACACACACAAACAACCCTGTCTCAAAAAACAAAAAACATTTCTTTTGGTTTTACAGATGTGGGGTTATTTATTTCCTTTGTTTTCCTGGGTAAAGTAGCCTCTTTGGGTTGTATTTTTCCTTTTAGTATTTTCTGTAGGTCTGGATTTGTTGCTAGGTACTCTTTAAATTTGGTTTTGTCCTGGAATATCCTGTTTTCTCCATCTATGGTGATTGAAAGTTTTGCTGGGTATAATAGTCTGGGTTGGCATCTGTGGTCTTTTAGTGTATGCATGGCACCCATCCAGGACCATCTGGCTTTCATAGCTTCTGTTAAGTCAGGTGTAATTCTGATAGGTTTGCCTTTATATGTGGCTTGAACTTTTTCTCTTGCAGCTTTTAATTTTTTTTATTCTGTACATTTAGTGTTTTGATTATTATGTGGCAGGAGGATTTTCTTTTCTGGTCCAAATACTTGGAGATCTGTATATTTATTGTATATTTACAGGTATGTTTTCCCTTTAGGTTAGGTAAGTTTTCTTCTATGATTTGTTAAAAATATTTTCTGGGCCTTGGATCTGGGAGTCTTCATTTTCTTCTATTCATATTATTCTTAGGTTTGGTCTTTTCATAGTTTCCCAGACTTCTTGGATGTTCTATGTCAGGAGCTTTTTAGATTTCACATTTTCTTTGACCATTGTATTGATTTCTTCAATTATATCTTCTACTGCTGAGATTCTCTCTTCCATCTCTTGTATCCTATTGGTGATTCTAACTGCATGTATACATGTAGAAAAATGAAAATAGATCCATATTGATCACACTGCACAAAACTAAAGTCCATGTGGATTAAAGACCTCAACATAAAACCAGACATACTAAATCTATTAGAAGAAAAAGTGGGGAAATGCCTGGAACTTATTTGCATAGGAGACAACTTCCTGAACAGAACACCAATAGCTCATGCTCTAAGTCAATATTAATAAATGGGACCTCATGAAACTGAAAAGCTTCTGAGCCGGGCGTGGTGGTTCACACCTTTAGTCCCAGCTCTGTGGAGTCAGAGGCAGGTGGACCTCTGTGAGTTCAAGGCTAGCCTGGTCTACAAACTGAAAAGCTTCTGTAAATCAAAGGACACTGTCAACAGAACAAAGCAACAGCCTACAGACTGGGAAAGGATCTTCACCAATCCTACATCCAACAAAGGGCTAATATCCAAAATATATAAAGAATTCAAGAAATTAAACACCACCAAACTAAATAGTCCAAATAAAAATGGAGTACAGAGCTATACAGTGAATTCCTAAAAGAGGAGTATCAAATCACTGAGAAACACTTACAGAAATGTTCAAAGTCCTTAGCCATCAGGAGAATGCAAATCAAAACCACTCTTAGAGTCTACCTTACACCTATCAGAATGGCTAAGACAAAAAAGTCAAGTGACAATACATGCTGGTGAGGATGTGGAGAAAGGAGAAGACTCCTCCATTGTTGCTGGGAGTGCAAACATGTACAATCAATCTGGCACTTTCTCAGAGAATTGGGAATAAGTCTGCCTCAAAACCCAGCTACACTACTCATGGGCATACACCCAAAAGATGCTCCACCATACAACAAAGCCATAGGTTCAACTCTGTTCATAGTAGATTTATTCATAATAGCCTGAATCTGGAAACAAACTAGATGTCCATCAAACAAAGAATGGATAAAGACTGTGGTATATTTACACAGTGGAATACTATTCAGCTATCAAAACAAAGAAAACTTGAAATTTTCAGGCAAATGGATAGAACTAGAAAAGATCATCCTGAGTGAAGTAACCCAACTCCAGAAAGACAGGCTTGGTATATTGGATATTAACCCAACATAGATGTCCTTTGAGAAACTCCACCCAGCAGGGGTTTGAGACAGATACTGGGACTTGCACCTGTACTCTGGGCAGAAAGCTGAGAGTTGTATGAAATAGTGAGGTGGGGATGGGGGTGGGGGATGAAAGACCCGCAGGGGTCAGGAGCTCCACAGAGAAACCACCAAGGCCAGTGGATCTGGATGGGCGGGGGAGCAGAAACTGATGCAACAATCAAGGGCAATCCATGCAGAGTACCTAGATGCCCCTGTTCAGACATAGCTGATGGACAGCTCATTCTCCATGGGGAGTGGGGAGAGAAGGGACTGCCTCCGACATGAACTCTGGTGCCTGCTATTTGATCACTCCCCCTTGGTAGGGTGGCCTTGCAGGAACACAGAGGAGGTGGGGGATGAAAACTACCCTGATGACATCTAATGGACTGTGATCAGAGAGTGGGGCAGGATCCCGCCCCCCTGTCAGACATCTAGGGGAGGGGAAAAGAGTGGAAGAGGGAGGGAGGGTGGGAACTGGAAGATAAGAGCAATAACAATTGAGATGTAATATGAATAAATTATTTTTAAAAAAGAACATATCTAATGCTCATGTTTCTGAAACTTGGCTCTCATACATCCTCTCATCTGGACTCTTGAAAGAAGGTTTTGAATATTTAGTTAGATTTTTCCTCTGGTCTCTTCCATTTACTGTGACCCTTCAAAATCCTGTCAGGGGAACTTCCATACTGTTAATAGCCTGACACAATCATAATTTTAAAAAACCCCTTAGATATATATAAATGTTAAAGAGCACAAACTGGACAGATAACTCTGAAGTCAATGGTTTTCTTGAAATGTGATATAATAAGAACAGTAAAAGTGATAATGGCCAGTAAGAGTGTCTATGAACATCATTGACTATGACTTAAACTATGCTCCCCTCAAAATGTTTCATAAATAATTCATCATTTAATGTTGACATTAACTTTAAGAAGGGTATGGTTTGTAGTCTCCTTTTCCTATTTAGGAATCTGACTCCCAGATAGTGCAAAAGTTTGGTGGAGCAACGAGTTGGTAGCAGGAGAGAACAGGAGTTAGATTTAAAATAACAGTAAGAATTTTGTTATCTGTCCCTCATCATCAGATGTGAAAAGATAGCAGTCCCCAAGTTCATCCTGCTACTAAATATAATTCTTGTCTCTATTCTAAAGACATTGTGTGTTTGGAAGCCCATCATTTGCCATAAATTTTCTAGTTTGGGCAGGTCCTGATAATCTGCCTAATTTTATATATTGACAGCATGTCTGTGATGTATTAATTTTCAGGGTTGACTGACGTTAACATGACCCAAGGCTTCTTGTGTCCCCAGCACAGATTATTGTGATTTACCCTCATTTTAATCCTCCCTCAGTTTACTCTTGCAAAATTCAGAGAATAAAAAAGAATTCACAATCTCAACTTTTAGAAGTAGGGGGTCTGTACATCTAGCTACATTTTTTTTCTAGATTTGTGTGTCACCTCTCTCTAGAAGAACACATCAATACCAAGAAGAAAATGAAAGATTTCATTTGAACACATAAGGACGCATTGACATCTTATTGTGCCTTAGCGGCACAAATCTAGGTGTCTGTGGTCCTGAGTGTCAATGGCCCATTCTTGTATAGCGTCTGTCTGCCTACCTATCTGATGTTGGAGTTACTGCATTTCCATTGGAAACCTGTTCTGTTCTGTGTTATCTTTTGCAGTGTGAATTTCCATTTCTTAACTGCAGTTATGGGACAACAGTTAGTGCGTAGGGGACAGTGCTAAGTGAGAGGCCAGTGAGGCAGTGTATTGGCCTGCCTCACAGAGGAATACTCAGAAAAGGCCCGTTGAATGACATCTCTGAAGAAAGGTACCACGTTTTCCTAATACCTGAATTACTTCACATGGGGTCATATGAAACACCCATCTTGCTGCTCTTCTTGCTTAGCACAGGCTGCCTTACCGGAGTGACTGAACAGCTTCAATTTAAAAGAAAATCAAATGAATCATATTTAGGGCCCTCTGGGAAGGCCCACCTCCAGCTATTGCACAACCTGTTGATCCACCAATTATCAGACTCACTGCAGACACTTCAAATATCTAACACAGATTAAATGGTGAAGGCCTCTACAATGTACAGGACAATTTACCTATGCAGCCCTTAAATCAGACAAGTGATTCCTCAACACCACAAGTAATCCTTGCTTCATACACAAAACAGAGCCAGCGCCCAGCCAACAAAGCTAAAGTCTAATAGCTAAAACTCTGAGATGGTAAACATTTGTGTAAATAATGACAACTGATGTTTAACTAGCTATACCATGTTAACATTTGAATATGAGGCTGTTTTATACTCGTTTTGTTTTGTTTTGTTTCTCAAGACAAGGTTTCTCTGTGTAGCCCTACATGTCCGCGACTTGCTTTGTAGACCAGGCTGGCCTCAAACTCATAGAGATCCACCTTCCTTTGCCTCTTGAGTGCAGGGATTACAGACATGGGCCACCACACCCAGCTACTTTTTTTAAGTCAAAGGAAAGATTAATTCAAATTCTCTATAACACATAAATGACTTTCAATCAAAGCTGTTAATGAAAACAGTGATATCTGATTATCCATACTTGAAGTTCTGCAAATGCTGGGGGGGTTCTTACTTTTTTTTTTAACATACATACTAGTGTTCTTATTATGTCCTGAAGTAATCAAGTTTGTGTTTACAGAGTGCAGGTAAGTCTAAATTTCTTAATGATTACTTACTTTGCACATTTTATATCTTTTCTATGAAGAGACATTTACCACTGGCAATGATCAGATGGCACCTGCAATAAAACCCAATGCTTTATAGTCATTTGAATCCTGCCTCAGAGTGCGTCACCAAATCCACCACAAGATAGTAAGGTCATATCTGCCTTCTTTATGCTTGTCATTGAACCCAGAGCCTCTTACATGCCAATCACATGTTCTAGCACTCAGCTTCATACCAAGCTCCACGTATGATCTTTTTAATTTGGATTTTAAATTCAGATTGCATACAAAAGTCAATAAAATATTTCACCAGTAGAAGGTGACTGATTGACTTAATGATATGAAGCAAATTAAAAATGGTCTTATGATGTTCACCAGCAAAATAAAGGGATTAAGAGCAGCTCCGCAGGATGCTATAGTCTTAAAATGAAGCAGTAACTGTGCACACTTTGGTCAGAGGACATGACTGTTATGTTAAATGAATAGCTGACAGGACAGTTGGTCTCTCATCCGCACAAAAGTAAGCTCTGTGTAAGAGGGAGCCGTGCTGTCCATTGGGTCATTGCGTGCCTACAACCAGCCATGCAGCCACATCGTGAACGTACTATACTTGCATTCTGTGTTTGTCTTAGCCAGACTTTTCTTTGCTATCACAAGATACCTGATAGAACCAACTGAGGGAAGGAAAGAGTGGTTTTGGCTCACAGCATCACAGTCTCTATGGTGGGCGTGGCATGAGTAAGCAAGATGGCTCACATTGCTATGTCCAAGAAGCAGAGTAAGAATGGCTGAACTGGCGAGCTTCCTCCTTTACTGTGTCTGGGCACTTTCCCTATGTGGTACCACTGCCCATGAAGCATGGCTTCTCTTAGAAATGCCCTTGCGGACATACCCAGAGGTGAGCTGTCTTAGTCGAGCTATATCTCTTTCCACTCAATCTGCCAATCAAGATCAACTCAACACACTGTGTATCAGCCATTCTCTCTTTTTTTTAAAGGTGTGGGCCACTATCATCACACTGTATATTTTTTTAAATATTTATTTATTTAATGTATATGAGTGTTTTATCTGCACATACACCTGCAAGCCAGAAGAGAGCACCAGACCACATTATAGATGGTTCTGAGCCACCATGTGGTTGCTGGGAATTGAACTCAGGACCTCTGGAAGAGCAGGTGGCACTCTTAACCACTGAGCCATCTCTCCAGCCCAGCCATTGCCTTTTATTCTGATATAATTTATGCGAGACATGCATAATAGCTCCTACTTTACATTTCACAATAGGATGGTCCTCAAAGTAAAAATGGAAATATTGAATATTTCTTTAAAACTACTTTAAGTGATAATTTCAATAGAATTATTAGATCCTTACCACACTTAAAAAACAGTATAAGAAATATGGAGCTATAAATAAAAATATTTGTATAATTTACTAGAAGCTGGTGCTCTTTTAAGAACATCACATACATTAGCATGCATAGTCCTCAAAGAATATAGTCTATTATTAGCTTCTTTATAGATACAGAAGATGAAAGAGTAATCAGTATATGGGCTCATAGCTCATTAAAGAGTACAGCTGGCTTGGAAAGTCAGACATATCAAACGTTAAAAATGTTACATTATAGCTGGTGAGATGGCTCAGTGTAGAAAAGTGCTTGCTCGGCAAGTTGGAAGCCCTGAGTTTGGATTGGCAGATCTCCCATAAAAGCTGAGTACAGTGGCAAAGACATCTCTAATCCCAGCACATCCCTATGCGAAGAGGGGTGTGGAGACTGAAGAAGGTCTTGAGGCTCATGGACCAACAAGCTTGGGTAATATAGCAGCAAAGAAAGCCTAGAGGTTGTGTTCTGATAGCACAACATGTACCTTGACATGCCTGTATTGAGATCTACATACACAAACAAACACACATCACACACACACACACACACACACACACACACACACACACACACACACATCACATCACAAATACAAGTTAAAAAAAAAAAAGACATCAGTAGCTGTTCTGCAATATCTCTTTTGGAGAATTAACCCATAACCTGTGTCCTAAAGGAAGGAATGACCACTCCCTTTGACTGAGGTGAAACAAGGTGAAGGAAATTAAAGGATGAAAAGAACAAAAAAGGGGTTTGTAGGAAGGAGTGTAAGCTCTGTCACAGGTGAAAGCAATCTTGGAGGGCTTTGCTCTTGGACACACCATGGATACTCCCTGAGATTAACCTTGAGATAGACTGGGTGGAGCCATCCTGGGCCTGGAATTCAAGAAGAGGACCTGGGGACTCCATCTGGACTATTGTGTTTCTAATCGACCCTCAATGGGAGAGGGAGATTGCCCTTTGCACGTGAGAGGCAGGCAGGCAGAGAGGACAGAGAGGAGCAGCAGGTTCAGACCGGGCTTGAGCCCACATGGATCTGGAAGAGGATCAGTGAACAGGCCTGACCAGCACGCAGGCCAGAGACACCAAAGGACCTGTCCCATGGAATGGCTACCGAAAGGTTCACTCTTTTTTCCCTTTAACCTCTTTTCCCTCTTGTGTAAGCTAGTTGGGTTGTATAATAAAGTTTAATTGTTAAGAAACAGAGCCAGCAGGGGTTATTATTATAGCCTAAGATATTTCAATATGCATTCATTTGAAATGAGGGTGCTCTTGCTGCAAAGCTGAGTCATAGCCCAGTCCCTTTTAAAAATCCATTCTATCATTCTATCCTGAGATGGGGGTCTCAGCACACACTCTCCACATTGTCTTCCTGCTTCTGCCTCCACTGAGATGAAATTCCAGGTGTGTCCTGTCATACCTGCCTCTCTAGCTCAGATTCTATTCCCACTGCCTAGTTAGCCCATTGAGTGGTAAGTTACATCACACCCCTTTCCAAAGTGAAACCTTCATTGAAATAGAAAGCAAAGAATGGAAGAGGAGGAAAGGAAAGGAAAGGTGACAAGGAAGAAGTAAAAGCACAGGGAAGAGAAAAGAAAGGGACAAAGAAACAAAACAGGAGAAAAGAGGACACAAACTTGCAAAGGAAAACATGGTCATATAATCTAAAAGCAAAGTCCATATTTCGGAAGCACTATGTAGTTGTTGAGGTCCCTAAGGAAAACTGACAACATGGTGCTCCTGCAGAAAGCACCCTGGGGAGGTTTGTTAGGGCATTATATCAGTTCTGGGCTCACCACTGCTGTGTGCCCATGAGAAAACAGGCATTGGAATCAGTCCAAGGTGAGACCACAGCTGCTTTCAAAACCAAAACGAACAGTGCAGATTTTGAGAATCAGGCCAGAAAAGTAAGGGTTGGGGGTTTCCATACTTTCGTCCAGTCCTTACCCAGTGTGTCCTTGGACAGCCCCACACTCTATAACATTGTGAGTACAAACATCTCTGGCTAGGTGGGTGACCTCATGACCTATCCAAACGGTTCAGTTCTCAGTACAACGTTGCATAGTTCTGTCAGGCATCTAATTAAGAAGTTGGCTTGTTTACCCAGTAAATGGCAATAAAGCTCCAGAGGACAACAGCAAGGTAATTAAAAGCAGAGGAAAATGTCCTGAACGGGAATGGCGCTGCACACCATGGCAGCAGCACGGATGTGCAGCCTCCTTGGTGGGATGCACGCTTTCCTTCTATAGATAGTGACCAAGAAGTGTGAGTGAGGAAATCACCATTTAAATCACATTTGGAAACAGCTTGACACAGCTGATGAAAATTTGATTAGAGGAATGTTTTGTTTTAAGAAAATTCAAACTGCGGAATATCATGAAGGTATTTGCCTATCCTCTACTCCTGTTAAAGGTGAAGTATTTGAGACGTAGAAGGAGGATATAATTTAACTCCAGTCCCAGGATGTACACACTGGCATACAATTTGGGAATATAACCAAATACATATGATTCACAAACACTTTAGAAATTATTGACAGAACCACAGATTCTTCAGATAAAGACATTTTTGTTGCAGAACAGGTTGACATTACCTCCATGCCTGGCCTTGGTCAAGTTAGAGGCCTGGTGGTGTGATTTAAGGAGTCTTATTTCCTCTCTTTGACACTTAGTTTCTGCTATTTGAAGTGAGGGGGAAGCAGAAGATGAGCCCTTATTAGCTCTGGTGCTTAAAGAGTCTTAATTCAAGGGAGAGGAAGATGTGTTAGGCAGTTGCTTCCTCCCTATTAAGCAGTCAGAAATAGACACCCCTTCTCTGAACCGGAAGTCCTCTAGGATCTCCCTCAACACACCTACATCGATAAGAGAACGCAGTGCTCCTGGCTAGGTCCCAGGGCACGGCAGGTGAGGATGAATTCACTACAGTGCTCTCTCTGGATATCAGGCTCTCCATCAATTTCCTTTCCAAGGCCAGTGGCCATAAACCTTTGAAGGCTGGAACCCTATCAGCAGCCGCATCTCTTCCTGCAGCAGAGCACAGGGGCGATAAGGTCTCAGTTGGTTTTGAAAGAGAATGAGGCAGGAAGTCATTTTGGAGCCCGGAGGATACAGAACAGCTGTTTTCGGGCACAGGGGCGGAGTGGCCAATACTGTGAGTGTCAGGAGTGCCTGTGAACTGCATCCTCTTAAGCAAGAAGCATCTGTTTGTGCTGGAAGACCTTTCCCCAGGCGCAAAGGCATCAGAATAAATCTGCCAGATCTTAGGCAAGACCACATCCTCTCCTCACGTTCGCCATTTGCCCCTAGCAATTCTGACGTTTGTGACCTGACAGTAGATTGGTTGAATTATATCCTCTGTTATGTCTCAAGTTACTCGTCACCAACATGTACGTATGAGAGAGGGGAGACTGACAGGCTCAGCTTGGGGAGGCATGTTAGACATCTAAGACTTCACTTTTAGTACATCTTTCTTAAATCTAAAGTACCTCTTAAAATACTGCTTTTCTGATTTTACTTTTCTTTTCTGGGGGTGCAGTGAAATTTATTGATGGTATCCAAGAGATTAGGGCTCGTTAAGCCCTTCCACTTATTCCAAGGGTCTGGGATGGAAACTGTGAGGGAGATGCTCAGCATTTGGGCTGAGTTGGGACAGGGACTCCTCAGTAGCTAAGAGCCTCTCTCTTGCTCTCACGTCCTTGCTGGGGTAGGTGGTCCAGGGCTTCTTAGTCCTTGGAGGCCATGTAGGCCATGAGGTCCACCATCCTGTTGCTCTAACTGTATTCATTGTCATACCAGGAATTGGGCTTTACAAAGTTGTCACTGAGAGCAATGCCAGCCTCAGCATCAAAGATGGAAGAGTGGGAGTCACTTTTAAAGGGACAGGAGAAAATCTGGTTCTCACTGTAACCCAGGATACACCATAGTGCTTCATCATCTTCTTTGTTCTTGGCTGTTTTCTCTGGGTGGCATGCCAGATTCATGACAGACACATTGCAGGCAGAAACATGAAAGGTCATGCTCTGGGATGATCTTGCCCATAGCCTGGGCAGCACCAGTGGATGCAGGGATAGTGTCCTGGACTGTCCCATGGCCATCATGGTACAGCTTTCCCAATGGGCCCTTCACAGTCTTCTGGGTGGCAATGATGACATGGACTGTGGTCACGAGTCCTTCTACAATGGCCAAGTTGCCATGGGTGACCTTAGCCAGTGGGCCTAAGCAATTGATGGTACAGGAAGGATTATTGACAATCTTGACTGAGCTGTCATACTTCTTGTGGTTCACACCTATCACACACATGGGGGCATTGGCAGAAGAGGCAGAGATGATGACTCTTTGGGAGCCACTGTTCAAGTGGGTCTCAGCCTTCTCCATGGCGGTGAAGACACCAGTAGACTCCACAACATACTTGGCACCAGCTTACCCCATTTGTTATTAGGAGGATCTTGCTCCTGAAAGATGGAGATATCCTTCCCAAGTGATGATGAGTTTCCCATTCTCAGCTTTGACTACGCCATTGAACTTGCCGTGGGTAGAGTTTATTGGAACATGAGGTTGAGGTCAACCAAGGGGTCATCGATGGCAACAGTATCCATTTTGCCAGACATGAAGGAAGTCCAATACAGCTCAATTGGTTCATTCCAACCTTTATCATTGTGTCTCTGAGGCAATGCTGACACTGCTGGAGAGGATGCATTTCTGCCCC
Organism: Acomys percivali; assembly: GCA_907169655.1. Classification (NCBI taxonomy): domain Eukaryota; kingdom Metazoa; phylum Chordata; class Mammalia; order Rodentia; family Muridae; genus Acomys; species Acomys percivali. The sequence goes on along the minus strand of OU015745.1, from coordinate 80,090,656 downwards.
TGGAAGAAGGAAAATTGGAGAACCTCTCTGGGTCTGTTTAAAGAGTCTGACATTTAAGTTTCTTGCTATACCTTTGGGAGTACTGTCTTCCCTTAACTCCATTGGAATTACAGAAGTATAGTATTAGAGGCAAATTACCAGTTTTTTTCTTTCCTAGACAGCATAGCATGAATGGTTTTTTTTTTTTTTTTTTAATGAAAAAGGAATAAAAAACTCCACCACAATCTGGTCTTGATCGAGACCGTTCACAACAGGCATCCAACTGCTTTTATTTCTCATTCTGTTACATTCCCAAGCATTATTGGTCATACAATGCTTTTAGTTGTAAGTTGTTCATGGTGGAGAAGGTAGTGAGGGAGAAATAGTAGAATTTTAAAATTAGACAACACTCAAAGGGCATCTCATTCAGACACCCACAAGATGCTCAGGGTTTCCTTATAGTGATCTCACCAACTGACTGTCTTGGTATTCAGTGATTACATGGACAACTGTGAGTCAGTCTTTCTTAGAACATTGTAACCTTCGTTTATAATATGCATTTCTGATACAAGTATAAATAGAGTGGATGTTAAGGGTTCATTCTGGGGACCAGTTGGGAAGGGGTCACTGAACCATGCAACAGGCTCGAGTCAGGGATAACCTAGTAGTTAAATTCTGATACAGGAGTTAGGCTATTCAGACCAGGCAAGTGCTTGTATCCTCTTTGTGTGGCTTTCCTATCTCTGGAAGAAAGTGGTTAGATTAGATCAAAGAAAAGCTTTACTTTTGTGTGAGCACTAGCCTTGGAAATGGGAAGTCTATGTCAAGTTTCATCAGGACCAAGCCAAAGTGACCCACACTGATAAAGGCCTAGTAGCCACTCTGCCAGATCCCAGTACTCCAGACTACTGAGCTTAATTCCTTCCTGACCAAAAGCAGGAGACATAGTTCACTTGTGCCCACATCCATAGACATTTGGTCCATTGACCTTGAACTTCCTCTTTCTACCACTTAAAACTTCTTATTTGACTCAACAACCCTCATGCCCCCTCCCAATCTCTCACCCCCATCCCCACCTTGAGAAAACTTCTCTGCAGTGTTTTTCATTTGTGTTCTGTCCCTTACCCTGGAAAGTCAATAAGGCTTATGTCATGGTTTAACCCCTGGGGTTTTATTGAATTTAGTTCTAGCAAGCTTTCTTAGCTCAGGAATAAATGAAGCCACAGAAAACAGTCTCCACCCTTCTATCTATTACGGGGAGGATGCTAAGGTGTTGGACCTGAAATGAGGAGTGTTTGCTATGGCACACTTAAGTTCTTGGAGCTGTGCTCCATGCCACCTGGGGCAGTTCTTTTCCTAGCCAGTCTCATGCAGAATTTGCTCACTGTCTCCAAATTCCAGATCAGAATTGAGAAGGATAAATTGCAGGCTAGTTTTATACATATAAATATGTATATACATATAAATATAATACACATATTATTGTATATTTCTAATTAAAATGTTTATTTTTATAGTTTATTAAATTTAGTATATAGCATCTATTTAATATTTGTATGTATGTTGTTATATATAATATTATATATTATGATTTTAAGGTACATATTTAATATATATTTCAAACACATGAGGACTGTGGAGATGGAGCCTGGTCTTGAACTCAGAGCACTTTTCTCCCTGCCTGCCTTTTCTTTCCTTCAATACTTAGTCCCAGCTATGCATCCTCTTTCCTTGTCCCTTCCTCACACGAATCAAACAATTTAGAAAGCTTCTATTCCAACTCCTCATTTTTCTGGAACAGCAACTGTCACTTACAGAGTCAGGGATGGCTACTCAAGGTGCCAGCACTGCTGAGGGCAAAGTTAGGGCACTAATTCTGCTGCTCCGTCCTCTTTGCTGTTCACTGGTCTCCCGTTTGTTTATACCATTTTGTAAGGCTTGCTGGTTTGCGAAGAAATTTCAGCAGTTCTCAACCTGTGGGTCGTGACCCATTTGGGGTCACAAGATTTGCCTAATGCCACCTGCATATCAGATATTTATACTGTGTTTCATGACCGTCGCAGAAATGCAGTTGTGATGTGGCAACAAAGGTAATTTTACTGTTGGGGGACACTGCAATGTGAAGAGCTCTATGAAAGGTTCTCAGAGTTAGGAAAAATGAAAAGATTGGAAAATCTGATGCTTGGTTCCTCTTTCTGCCCTTTAGGGATGAGATGAATGCATAGATGCAGCTTGAAACATCAGCACCCCATTTCCAAATCTGTAGAAAACCCGCTAGAGAAAGCAGTTTCTTTTCCTTTATTCTCCTTCCTACTCTTTTTCCTTTCTTCCACTGAACACAGGTTTGTGGAGGACTGACTGGGAGCCAGTTGCAGGAGTAAGGAAGACACCTGACTGGAGTTCACAGGAAGTGGGGCACCCTGAGAAGTTAAGAGCAAGTCCTACAGGATTGCCAAAGAGCTAAGGCACCATAAAGCCTAGCCTTAGGGAACAGAGTGAATGCCACAGGAATGCTGGCGAGCTAGAAACCCATGAAGCCAAAGCCTTAGGGAACAGAAGCTGGGGCCAGAACAAAGGGGGACTGATGACCAAGAAAGAAAATGCTGGAGCTTTCAAAACAGAGTGAGGCCAAAACAGGAAGTTAAACTTAGAAAGAGGCTAAAATCAGTGTCTCCAGCTCATTGATGGGTCTTTAGGACAACAGCTCTGCTCAGCATGAACAGCTTCTATCCAACCTTTCCTCCAGCCGTTTCCTTGCAGAAGGTCTTTTATGACTGGGATAACCAACTGACTGCACTGATTCTGTCATCGTTTCTTGGCCACATCTAAAATAATCCCATATATTTGGGGCAGGGGGAATGTCAGAATTTTCACCAGAGCCCATTTGGCTCTTTCTGTTTCTAGTTTCCTTGGGATGTATCACACTTTGTTGTTATTCTACTCAATGTCATATTTATTTGTTTAGTGTTTTCTCTCTCTGTCTCTCTCTGTCTCTCTCTGTCTGTCTCTCTCTCTCTCTCTCTCTCTCTCTCTCTCTCTCTCTCTCTCTCTCACACACACACACACACACACACACACACATATACTCTCACTATAAAAATGTAAAAGGCACAAATTACAGAGACACAAGTTACATTTTTATCCATACGTCTATCCTTTTTGAGAAGTAGCATCATTTATAATTGTATATATTTACACTTCTATTTCCTGAAAGTATATAATAGTGAATATCTAGAAATACATTGTTTAATTCTATGCTTCTTCATGTCATGTATAAGATATCAGCTTCATCTATTCTTACTTTTTACCTTCACTTTCAGATACATTAATGGACCTACAGTTCTCAAAAATTCTGTGTTGTTCACATGACTATATCTGCATGAAATTACCCAGTTCTAATATTCCCTTTTTAAGCCCTTTCAACCTTTGCAATGTAAAATCAGTCATTCTATGAGCTCAGCCCTCTGCTCACTCTGTCCATCCAGTCATTACAACATCTATTACATGAATTGGAATCAATCATCTCTCCTCCCAATAGGATCACAAGTATTTTAATACAATGAACATATTGGGATGAGCTCACTATTTCTGCACATAGCAGTATCTGTATTCTGTATAGTGTCTGGCTTATTTCTCAAGTGAATATTGACTCATTGCAGGAGAGAATAAATGATGCAAGAAAAATTTCTTCTGGGAAATCCAGTGTCATGACCTTTATACAGCCTATACCATACTGTGGGCTTTTGTTTGCTAGCTACACCTGTGTAGCAGTCACAGTGATATTTTCTCCAACTGCCTCCTGACAGTCGCTGAAGCTGCAAATGGCTAGGATGTAATCAAACCGTCCGATTTTGAATGTAAAACATTGGACGACCCATTTTTCATCCTAGGTGACATGCTTGAATTCTGCAGATATCCTTGTGGTGAGACCATTGCACACTTTGATACACTGAGAACAGGTGCTGAGTTGTTGTTACTCCAGGTCACTCAAGACAGAAATTCTACAAATTCAGAAGCAGTGAGCAGGGTAATGACTGGCAGGCTACCACGATGGCGTAATGTGCAAGCATAAAGAGGAGACCGAGTTCCCAACAAAGGAACAGCAAGTGAAGTCATCATGTTGGTTTTGTTTGGAAACTCAAATTGTTCAGCTCTATAGTGGGACATTCAATAGGCCGAATATGATAGGGGCTGGGACTGACTCACCGGAAACTAAGAAAGAAATATAACACTTGTGTTTTAGAAATGGCATTTGTTCCCGCTGCCTACTGCGTGTCTGCTGCTCTGGTATCTTGTACTTCAGCAACTGGGTTGACAAAGATTTGTCTCCAAAAGGGAATGAATAAAGGAAGTGCATGCTATATTCCACTACAAAAATGTCACATCTACAGTAGGGGTGCCACGTGGCAGGAGAGAGTAAGAGATGTGGCTTCATTTGTCCTTTAACAAAAGACGTAGGCCTTGGTGTCTTCTGCAGGAGTCCCACACCTGCTTCCTCTAGAAGCATGAGGGTGGTAATAGTGCCTTTCTCGTGGAGTTATTGCTAAGCTTAAATGAGGAAACACATAGAAAGATCTCACGACTGGGTCTAGCACATGGTTGTCTAATATATGTCAGGCATTATTGTTCTTTTAGGTACTGTCCTTGTGATGTTTAAGATTTTTATTCTTTGACTAATTCAAATCTGGGCTGATACCTCACATTTATCATTAAAAAGCTAATTATGTTTGCTCATCTGGACAAAAGAGACTATAGGTGCATCAAATATTTTATGAAGCTAAAATGTGAAATATTGTATGGGAAGGACCTAATGTGATGACCGTAAGTGTGCCACAGTATCACTCACTTTATAGAACAGTCTGTCACCAGGCTTGCTGGGATTCAGAATCAGTCTTGGTCAAGGGCAGGTGTTAAATTCAGGGTCTTGCTCTTAGGTAGTAGCATAAAGGACCTTCCGGAAGTAGAGAGGACCTAAAACTCAGAGCTAGGAGTGGTATCTGGGTCTTTTGACTAGAAGATTTCAGAGTAGACATGGGGAACAGATTAGCAAAAAGCCACAGAGGGTACTTTATCATGGATTTTCTTGGGTCATCTTTGGCTTTATACGTAATGCTTCTGGGAAAAACACTGTAAATAATCTATATCCTTTTTCCATTTTTAAAGCAGATTCCAGGAAATGAAACCTCTAAACAATCAAATTGTTGGGGGAAGAGCAACTCAAGGCCTGGTATGTGCTAAGGAAGCTCATTGCCCTTGAAGGGTGAAAATATTTTTCCGCCTTTTGCAAAACATTACCCTCTTCTCCTGTATGATGATCTGACAACTTAAAAGTCTACAACTCAATACAGCAGTGGGTATTAATAGTTAGAAAAGAAATAAAGGTACTGATTTATCTATCAAAAGATGACATGTTGCTTTTAATTTTGCTCTCTTCAATTGCTTGCAAAATTGACTGATTTCTATATTTTGGCCTGCATTTTTTCTTTGAAGAATTACTTATTAAAAGACTTTGTGAATTTTCTTGGGACTTTAAATCTTGTGCTTTGCACTGGTATGTACAATAATAAATTAGAATATATCAACCCTCTGTTACTGACTTAAACATGTTCCCAGTATGATTTTTAATTTCTATATGATAGTATAATTCCAATTTCTAGGCAGGTAGAATTTTACAAACCAAATCAATTGGTCCCATTTCTATGGCTTTCCTCTTGGTTTTTATGCTTAGTGAGCATTTTCAATTTTGATAAAAATAAATGTATAGCTACGATGTTCATTTTCTTTCTTTGGTTCTTTTCTCCTCATCAACACTGAGCACTAATTATCTCTCCTTAGCACTCTGATTCCAGGGCCAAACATTAGAATTGATTATTGGAATTCATAAGATATTTCACTGATTTGGGGGAGGAGTAATTCTTGTACTCATAATACCGTACAATTTTATTATCATAAAGTATAATATGCTTAAGCATCTGCTAAGGAAAATCTAGCTTTTGCTTTACAATAGTTTTATGGGCCATTTATTTCTCTTGATACCTTTATCCCCCAAATTCTAAGAATAAAATAAAGTTCACTGAAGATGTGTCTATACTTCCATGTCACTAGAAGCACTATAGAGAGCTGAACTGTGTTTTTAATTTTTGCTAATTCGTTTTCTTGTTATTGCTCTAAATAATATATTTCCCACAACTATTTTGTGTAATTTTGTTAATAGCTGTGAATGCTATTAATGTCTGAATATTTAGCATTTCTACTACCTAATTGCAAACTTTGAAATTAATATTAATGAGCCTAATGTCAGCAAAGTGACAGAGCAGTTGGAGTATAGGTCTCATTGCCTGACAATTTGAATAGTTCTTTACATTGAAAAATACGTTTCAAGGGTGAAGAAGATCCAGGTGAGAGAGAACAGCAACTTAATGCAGCCTAAGTTAGAAAATACATTTGAGAGGTTCAGAAGGGGAGTTTCACAGTCACCGTTTCCCAAGCAAAGGCAGGGCACTCTGGAGAGTTACAACATCTATACAGGGTACAGGGTGTAAGACCCAAGTCCTAGGCGTTCCTTTAGTACTGCGCCACACAGCTCCCAGGCCTTAGAACACAGCCTCCTGAAAGAGAGGCTCCAATATTAACTCAGCACTGTGTTGACTATGCAATGATGCTGAAGGACCAACTCCAGGCTGAATGCCTTGGACCCATGCCCTAGCTTAGCAACAGCATATAGGCACCACCTTCACAGACATTGTCACCAGTACATTCCAATGGACCAAAGCTCCAGGCAAGTCATTATAGAACTAAGATAGAAACCTCGCTATGGGGACTAAGCCTCTAGATCTGCCACAGAAAAGTCAGACACCAGGAAAATGCCTATGGACTCACTAACAAGCCTGGACATTTTGTCATGCAAGCAACTGGGACTGGGACTAGTGCATGTAAGCTGAAGTAAACAGTTTCCTCCACAACTTGATTAGGGTATTTTATGACAATAATAGAAATCCTAAGACAACCCTTCACCTTGGGAGAAAAAAAACCAAACACAGTTATAAAAGCTAATGTAGATACAGACGGAGCTCTGTAGAAACGTCGGGTTGAGAATCTAGGGAATGTTTCTGGCCTGCAAATTTTTAATGAGCTGATAGAAAGAGCACTGCCAATCTGAACTTTATAAAAAATGATGTCAGGTTATATTTCTAAATGTCATGTTAAAATTGTATGTTTGGGTAGCCCTAGGGAAGAGGACGTCTGTGAGATGCTTGGATCACGAGAACTTTGATATTCTGAAGACACATCTCTTGCAGGGTAGCTAACAACGAGAACCCTCCACCCCCTGGGATGAACCAGCAAGAAGGTTCTCAGCAGGCATTGAGTCTCTCACACTCAAGAACTATGGGAAATTATTTCTACTTCTTGTAAGCAGCCTAGTCCATAATACTCTCTTTCTCTACTACATTATTGTCTTCCCAGGATTCTTAGACCGAACAAAACTGATTCTACTCTTAGACTTCGTATACTAAGTTCTTTTTATAGCTTTTTTAATTAAATTAATTCATTTATTCACTTTACATCAGGACCTAGCCCCCTCTCCTCCCAGTCCCACTCTCCTATACCCCCTCCCCTATTCCTCATTAAAGGGGATCCCCCCTATGCACCCACCCACCCCAGCTCATCAAATTCCATCTGGACTGAGTTCATGCTCTTCCTCTGTGGATTAGCAAGTCAGTGCTGTCAGCGGGGAAGTGACCGAAAAGCAGGCAACAGAGACCATGTCAGAGACAGCTCCCTCTCCTCTTACTAGGGGACCCACATGAAGCCTGAGCTGCCCATTGGCTACATATATGTAGAGGACCTAGGTCCAGTCCATGCGTGGTCCTTGGTTGGTGTTTCAGACTCCACAGGCCCTTCTAGGCCCTGGTTAGTTGGCTCTGTTGGTCTTTGTGTGGAGCTCTTGTCACCTCTAGGTCCTTTTTATCCTTCCCCTCACTTTTCCACTAGACTCCCTATGCTTCATCCAAAGCTTGGCTGCGATCCTCAGCATCTGTTTTGAACTGCTACTGGGTTCAAACCTCTCAGAGGACAACTCTGATAGACCTCCATCTGCAAGCATAGCAGAGTATCCTTAATAGTGTCCACAGTTGGCTCTCTTCCATGGGGTGGGTCTTGGGTTGGGTCAGACATTGATTGAACATTCCTTCAATCTCTGCTGTATCTGTTTTATCTTTATCCCCAGATTGAAGTATTTCTTGTGGGTGGGTTGGTGTTCTCCTCCCTCCACCAGGAGTCTTGTCTAATTAGAGGGTGTCCTCTTGAGTCTCCAGGGCCCCTTGCTTCTAGGAATCTCAGTTATAGTCCCCCTCATATCCTCCCCGAGGCCTTTTCTGACTTAGATCTCCATCTTGTCACAACGATGCCCCTACCCATAGTTTCTCTTTTCTCTAAAGGCCTTCTGTCCTCCTGCCCCACTCTCCCCAGGTCTAATCTCCACCCTTGTCTCTCTCTGTATTCTCTCTCCTAGTTTGTTCTTTCTCTTCAATCACTACTTCAGTCTATTCTAGTTCCCCTTATGAGCAAGATTTAAGCATCCTCACTTGGGTTCTCCTTGTCACATGTCTTCTTTGGGTCTGTGGATTATAGTATGTTTATCCTGTACTATGGCTAAGCTCCACTTATAGGTGACTGCATATCATGTATATCTTTCTGGTTCTGGATGACCTCACTCAGGATGATCTTTTCTAGTTCCATCCATTTGCCTGCAAATTTCCTGATACCTGCCCCACTATGGGAAGTAGTTTAGGGGATTAATATATGTCCTGGCCCTGGTTAACTAAGGCTATTTTAAAATATAATAGGTGTCTATGTCTTGATTGATTGCTAGCATGTTAGAAAATACTGCCATAATAATAATTACAGGCCTGATAATAAACATTATTAGGCTTTACTGGTATTTTAACCACAACAGACATGATAGTCTCTATGTAGCCCAGGTTGGCTTTGAACTTGTGATTCTCCCATTTCTCCTTCTGTAGTGTGGGGATTCCAATGCAACCCTGACAGTCTTATTTCAGGTGACTGACAGGTTACATTGTTTTTCAAAAAACATGTTTGTAAATTTGTACATTTCATTTTATCATGTGTATGAGGATTTGGCCTGCATGTATTTGTGGTCATCACATGCCTGCCTGGAGGCTGCCAAGGACTGAAGAGGTGACAGAACTGAAGTTATAGAAGTGTGTGGGTGCTGGGAACTGAACCTGGGTTCCCTGCAAGGGCCACATGTGCTCTTATCTACTGAGTCATCTCTCTAGTCCATTTGTCTCTTTGTTCTTGTTTGTTTATTTTGATTTTTAGTTTCTGTTCATTTGTTTTCCAAGACCAGGTCTTACTTTGAAGCCCAAGACGGCCATGTGGTCATGTACCTGTGGCAATCCTCCAGCCTCAGCTTCCCATGTACTAAGACTGGAGGCGTGAACACCCAGCTAGATTCTGCTTAACTTTTATTATCACCTGGGGTTCACTTCTGATTTCAGTGTCCACTAACAGGGTGGGACTGTGCTCTTTCGGAGGATGGAGTCCCATTGCCAACCCACTGTATGTGTTGCTCTGCATTCTCCTCCTTTGCTTTCTCAGATGCTACAGACATCTCCACAGGGTCTTGATGTGTGGCTGCACACACAACCAGTGACAGTTCCAGTGAATGACCCACAAGTGATGCCCATACAACCAAGCCTGTAGATTAGTGTTTGAATCTTCCATTGGGCAAATCCTGGGAGTTATTCTTTATGTTCATCAGGAGACTCTTTTCAAGCAAAGGCTTGTTGCCAACAGCATTGATCCCAATCAATCACTTTATATTAATTGACCCCCAGTTCCACTTCCCATTCTCTCTGCACCTTCCTTTTTCCTTCTTTGGGTCATTACCCAGAATACACTTTGAACATGCAAGTTCTTACCTCAGGCTCTGCTTTGGAAGAAATATGAATGGGAGACATTTGAGATCACCACTACAGACAATAGATAACTGTTATTTTTGGAGTTTTTCAGATGCTGGGGAATAGTTCAGAATTCACTGGGTCCTGATCAAAATCCTAGAATACTTTCTCAGTTTATAAGAATTTCTTTTCCTCAAGCTGACATATTTTTGAGCCCTTTACCTCCTCTCTGGAAATTTGGAATAAAATATGTACACTGAAGGGTTTTCAAAGGTGACCTTTCTCAGACTGAGGAGGAGTCCTTACCTTCTTTCCTGGCTCTTACTTAGAACCTTCTAGTAAAGGGATGTTAAATCCAGTGGAACACATTTCCCCCTTTATCACAATAATTATCTTTCTCTTATCCTGATTAGGCAATGGATTTAAATGATTAATTTTTCAAGTATTGGTCCAAACTTATATTTTGTTTTTGTTTGTTTGTTTGTTTGTTTTGGGCCCAGGGGTCCCGCTCAAACTATGGCACCAGCCAAGGACAAAACACGCCGTAAACTTCAAACCCCTACCCAGATCTAGCCAATGGACAGGACATTCTCCACAGTTGAGTGGAGAGTGGGGTATGACTTTCACACGTACTCTGGTGCCTCATATTTGACCATGTCCCCTGGAGGGGGAGACCTGGTGGCACTCAAACTTATATTTTGAATTTAAACATTTTGCTCATTATGTCTGTGTTCATGAGAGCTAGGAGGTGACTTTCTTTTATCTTTCTGTCTTCCTCCTCCGTCTCCTTCCCTCCTCCTCCTCCTCCTTTTGGCTGAACAACTTGTAATGGTTGTTTTTTTGTTTTTGTTTTTGTCGATTTAATACAAGCTACAGTCAGCCAAGAAGAGGGAAGCTTAGTTGAGGAATTGCCAGCCATCAGATCGGCCAGTGCCCATGCTTGTAAGACATTTTCTTGACTAAGGACTGGTGCAGGACAGTCCAACCCTACTGTGGGCAGTACGGCTCCTGGGCAGCTGGTCCTTGTGGGTATTATTAGAAAGCAAGCTAAGCAAGCTACAAAGAGCAATCCACTGAGCAGCACCCCTCTGTGCCCCAGGTTGCTGCCTTGCACTCCTGCCTGGCTTTCCTAGATAACAGGCTGTAAGTTTCAAGCTGAAATAAGCCTTTTTGTCTCCATGTTACATTTGGTCATAGTGTTTACCACAGCAAGAGACATCAAGGACTCGTGCACCATGTTTGGAACCAGAACCATACTGGCTTAGGAAAGTGAATTGGCAAGCATACTTTCTTATATATTTTGAAATAATTCACATAAGCTTGATACTCAATCCTTGATTAACACTTTGATCAGAGGCATTCACTGATCTATCTGGCCTGATGTATTCGGTGTCGAAAAGGGTTTGTTAACGCACCAATGTATTTAATAAATTTAGATCTTTTAATTTCCTATTCTCTGTGTTATTTTTGGTAAGTTATGTAGCTGAATTACCTTTAACCTGGAACTTATATTACCTTAGTTTTTCTTCATTAGGACACATTAGCAATAGTGCAGGGTGTAAAGTGTTCTCAGTTATCTCTAAGGTGATGGGCGCAAACTCCTTCTGTGGAGCTTATCAAAGCTGAGCTTTAAGCTTTAATGAGTAGGTGTAACATGGGCCTCACTCTAGAACCAGAGTCAGCAAACTATGGCCTGTGGGTCAAAGCTAGACAGACACCTGGCGGTTTTGTAATTAAGGCTTTATTAGAACATACTCATGCCTGTTCATTTATGGATTGTCTCCAGAGGCTTTGGCACAGCAAAGACAGAGCAGGGGGATGCAAAGGGATACATAGAAAGAAGAATCTAAAATATGGTCTTCCTGGCCCCTTAGAGGGGAAAAAACCCCACCCAGCAAACCACATGCTGACCTCTGCTCAAACACAAGGTCCAGGCCTTTCTCGGGTCTCAGCTGGATGCCTGGGTATAGGAAACTTTCCCACTCTGGCTGCACTAGTGCGCTGCTGTCACCCAGAACTGTAGAATCTTGTCTCTGTTTTCTCAAGTCTGGAATATACGCTTCTTAATTTTGGCAAGTCCAACTCTTACAAAGACACTTGACTTGAATCAGTTTAGCTCTTGGTACAGACTCTGGTGGCCTTACTCACCTCACTAGGTTCTTTGTATTGTTTTTTCGTAGATTTCACCTTCTTCGGAAGCTCTGAGTGCTCAGTTCTGAGGCAATGTGGTGGGACTTCAGAGTTCTGCTTGGATGTCAGATACTTTTCTCACAGCTAAGAACACTTAGCTAGATTGTTGGGGGTGATCTTGAGATTTACTCATGACTCACCTTATCTTTAAGAAGCAGAAGTTTCTCCAAGGTGTAAACACAGTTTCTAAAATATTTTTGTCTGATATTAGATGACTGAATATGGTCATAAACATATCTTTCATTGGCCTTTAACAATATTAAGTCCCCCTCTTTGTAAAGGTCGTTGTTGATACATGAAGATACTTTCCATAAACAAGGAACCAAAGGTGTCATCATGTTCACGTGGTTGGAATGACAGCCATGTAGGTTTCGTTAACGTAGGACAATTCTTCATTCAGCTCTGCCAAGAAATGGAAGAATTTCTTCCACCACTTTTCACCTTTGAGCTAATCAAGCAAATAAGCCAACACCTCAGACAATGTCCTGCTACTTGTTATATAATTATATTTTGTTTACTCAATCACAGACTAGCATTCATTTATATATATAAATATGTATATGTGTATGCATGTATATATACATATGTGAAACGTATATATACATATAAACACATGCACATACATACATGTCTGTATCACCTCTATTTTTCTGTCTCCTTTCATTAGACCAGTACCTGAATGCAGCATGGAGGTTGGCTTTGAAGACCCCAAATGTTGAGGGGTTTGCTAGAATGTACAACCTCAGATTTGCTACAAAAATCTCCCTCAGAGGTCTCAGTTCCTCAAGAATAACACCTGCAGCCACTGTTTTGGTACTAGGTGATGTGAGCTCCCAATGCCAATCTGCAGAGTGATGGCATTGACCCTTCTTTCTTGCTCGACAGCACAGTGTTTCTCTGTTCAAAGATTATGTGCCTAATAACACATTAAGGTATTTTGTGTTGCTTTTGTAACCTCCAGAATTTCCAAGGAATCATATTGGTAAATTTTACTTAACTGTTCTCAGTTCTGGTTATAACTGGATACACACTCACTGAAAATATGTTTGATAAAGATGGCACTAACAACCTCCAAAATGAATGGACTCTGCACACATTTGCAAGGCTGGATTGTGACATAACTTCCTCTGCTGAAGAGAACTCTATTTACTTTGTGTTCCATGTTAAGCATTCATCACAGTCGTAATTATATGAACATACAGTCAGAATGTTCATACTCTTTAAAGAGCTCCTCTATGGTTGTGTTGCACATAAAGGAATAAGGTTCAAATAACACTTTCATATCCTGGAAGCTATAATTAATTCAAAGTTGTACTTAAGATTAAAAATAAAAAGACAAGCTTTGAAAATAGAAGTGCTAATAAGACCTTATGTGAACTTTCCTAACTGTCCTGGCTGTAGAAATTATCTGACTTTTATCTATAAAAAGGGTAATTGGTGTATTAGTCAGGTTACCTTAAGCTACAAGTAATATACACCCCAGTTAAGTGTGGCTTTAAAATATATCTTTCACATGACAAAATGCCTGAAGTGTGATTCTAGAAATAATTCAGCAGCAGCATGACAAAAAGTTCAAAGCTATACAGAGTGTTAGACATGCAATTTAACCTCTCATTTAATTGAGACTTCGTTTTAGGTCATTAAACTGTTCTGAAGATGCTACAAACAAACAAGAAATTCAAGAGATGATAGCTATTGTTTGCTCCTATATCCAAAGCACCTAATATTGTGCTTGAAACATACAAGAATCTTATCATTAAAATATTTTATGAGTGACTGAAAGAATGAAATAAAGCAGCCAGACCTGGCCCAGAAAGTTTGCTGGGTCTCTAGTTACCATGAACATGTGCCATGTACCATGTACATGTACATGTACATGTACCATGAACAGTACACCATGAACTTCAGGGAACAATGTCAACACTAGATGCTCATATTCTGTCCTCTAAGATGCTTTAGGGATGGATTTTCCTAATCTACTTCTCTGGGATGTCCTGCATCACTGTCTTCCATGGATGAACCAGGAGGCAGGTAGCATGGACTCTCTTGTTCACAGCAGCTCTGCAAAATTTCCAGAGTCTTCTCACTTTTAACAGAGGGTGCTATGGAAGAGAGCTCAAATGATGCTTTCAAATGGAGATGCTGATGTTTACAAACATTAGTCAGGGCCACTATCTTTGTCTCCAAAGAATGAATACTTCAAATATAGAAGTCAGTAATTGATGGGTCTAAGAAAAGCAGCTGATTTTTTCACTTGTTTCTCTTTGTGAAACAGAGAAGAACAACCTGGCGGCTAAATTGCTACTCTCTATAAATCATTTCCCTAGATTTTTACTCTCAGTGTTTATTTACGCTATGTTCCAATAGGATAAAAGTAGTTAAAATGTAACCAGTAGCATTACTTTCAGTCTCCCAAGTTCTGTGGGTCCAAACACAACTCTGGAATTGTCTCCTGCTGCGGGACAAGGGTGGAACTCACTACAGAACTGATTGATGGGCTATAGCTACAAGTGTCAGAAGAACAGTCACAGGATCTTCTGACCCAAGGATTCCAAATAAAATGCCAAAGCTAACATTATTCCCATCCACTCTTAGATTAAAAGCCCTTCCAGCTCACAAAAATGAACATGGGTTCAGTGAGGACATGTGACAATGGAAAATAGGATGGTTTAGCTTGGAAGGAGTTGTTGTGGTGAAACCTTAGAGAAGAGTATCTTGGCTTACAGGAAACAGCTCAGTTTCTAAGTCAACAGTACGAACATGAAAGACTGTGGTACATCAGATCTTTCAGTTTAGTCTACTGATAATTTGTTTAGTTTTAATATGTCAAAAGGAAGCTAGGGGGGTTATTGGAAGTGGCGTTGATAATCAATCAAGATTAAACCAATAGCAAAAAGCATGTGGATTCAGCTCACAGGGTCTCTACTGTAGCCCTGGCTTATATGACTTGTCTGGCTAGGATCCTCCTTCAGAGTATCAGTTATGAGTAGATCAATATACAAGATCAAACCACACAGCTGTCACCCATCTTTGAGCCATGCCATATTCAACAAGTAATATTGGAATCAAAGTTTACCCTCTACAAAAATGTTCTTATTAGCTACAAGAAGCTTTCCTAGAAAGGTTTCTTAATATACAAACAATGACCAGGCAGCTTAAGAGATGAAGTGAATGAAAACAAAGATGTTAGAATCCAAAAGAGACATTTCCCATGTTCTAAAGAACAAATCAGATAGAGTTTTCTAAGGTGTTCCGAGAAAACACTGTTGTGCACCAGAGCAAGGCCTGTTGAGCTGGGCCATCTCCAGGTGAAATAATGAATGCAGGCCTCCTAGAAATAACTCTGGCAAGCTGCTCGTCATCATATCAGTAATGTAACATAGGTATTGCCTTCACATAGGTTTTTACAATTATAGAAATTTCTGGTATTCCAATGAAGCCTATATTTTAAAACCTTGACTCGATAAGGAAAAGACCAGAATGACAGGACAGCCATTGTCAGCCTGTGATCCTAAACTGAAGGACTCAAACACAGGTGTCAGTGTCTGGGTCACAGTCATTCCTACTGTACATGAGAATCTACCCAGCTTCAGGCTGGCAACGAAATTGGAATCTATTTGTCAGAATACTTTCAGCTCTTGCAGGTGCGAAAGCATTAGACAAAGACTAGTATTTAACGCTGTCGCTGTTCAACAAAGAGTCTATGAGCTGATGCTTCCAAAAGGCACATTAGTTATTTAGCCTGGCAGTTTCATTTCAAGCTTATCATTGGTTGAAACTGAATGGCATCATCCGGGGAATTACCACAGTGGCAGTTTCTTGTGACTGGAGAAACCCATTTCAAACTCAAGGTGCTCCCAGCTTCCAACATCTGTACTATACTCCTATTACTAATTTTGATATAGTAACCTAACCATATAAAAAATAAATACCAAGAACAGCTAGGTACCACCTCTACGTTCAAAAACAGATTCAGTCACCTTTCTCAACTTCTATGTTAAACATCGCTTCATAAGATATATTTCTCTTGTTATGAATAAACATATCCCAATAGATCAGGGTTGCATCTTCCTTATATTTTACATCTGTTATTTTAACTTGCTATGAAAAAATATGTCACAGGATAAAAGGGTGTTTGAGGGAACAAGAGTAGAAAATAAAATGTCATTCAAACCCAACTAAAGAGTTATTGATTACCTACCTACTGTATATAAGTATCAATGTGAGATGTATACATTAAAAACAATCAATTTGTTATCCACATGTATATAATTACCCATGTCATGGTAGTTATAGAAGAATATAAATAAAAGTAAGTTGTTATAGAACAAGAAACAGAAATAATGTTTATAAGATAGGGAAAAGCTTTATCCATTTATCCATTCACTCATCTCATTACTATGCATTCATTAAATTGTTATCAAAGGGTAAACCCATTATGAAAACATAGTAATAATTTTAAAGAATCACCTTTTTAAGTGCTAGTACTTTATGTGGTAAAGGAATAATGATAACACTGTACACCATGACATGAGCTAATATTGGTATAAATGGAAAAGGAAAAGTCAGAGTAAGACTAGTGAGTTGTATTGGATTAACAGAACAAAAATAGAGGATGGAATAGTAATAAGAGGGTACAATAGTAATAAGTGAAGTAGCTCTGGCCAGAGAAAGATTAGCAGTAAAAATGTGGTCAATTAAGGATGTAAAAGTGGAATTTGATAAAGAGAAAGAAACAATGACTTTAAAAAGACAACGTAAAAATCCTGAAAAAGGAAAGTTTAATGATTCAAACAGTGAGCTTCTGGGAGCCTTCACACACAGACTGGATCAAAGGGAGGACGAGACAGAGACATGGATAAGAGCTGGCAAATATAGAGAATACAGAGTTGAGAAGGAAGTGTGAAGAGAACATCTATGAGCTATAGCATCCCGAAACACAAAATCTGTGACCCGTGGAAGTTGAAGAAGGAGCATTTTAAGAGAAGAGCAGAAAACTTCCCAAATACGTAAGTAGGTACCCACCTACATCAGGAGGCACTTAGCACATGAAACAGATAAGCCTATAGAATAGTTTCCTCATATCATATATAATAAAAAATAAAAATATACAGAACAAAGAAAGTATATTGAGTAGTATTCCATAGTGTATATGTACCACACTATGGAATACTACTCAATATACTTAGCCAAGGACAATACAGGCGGTAAAATTTAAACCCCTACCCTGATCTAGCCCATGGAGAGAACAGTCTCCACACTTGAGTGGAGAGAGGGATTTGACTTTCTCAAGTACTCTGGTGCCTCACATCTGACTATGTCCCCTGGCGGGGGAGACCTAGTGGCACTCAGAGGAAGGACAGCAGGTCACTGAGAAGAGACTTGATACCCTATGAGCATATACAGAGGGAGGTAATCCCTCTGAGGAACAGTCATAGGGGAGGGGAATAAGGGGAAAATGAGAGGGAGGGGAGAATGGGAGGATACAAGGGATGGGATAACCATAGAGATGTAAAAAGAAGAAATTAATTAAAAATAAAAAAATTATAAAAAAAAAAAGAAAGTATATTGAGAGCTGCAAAAGAGGAACGTCAACTTACGTACAAAGGCAAGCCTATTAGAATAATACCTGATAGCTCAACAGAAACCTTGAAAGCCATCAGGCCTTAGGATGGTATACTTCATGCTCTGAAAGAGCATAACTACCAACCCACACCATATCCAGAAAAAGCTGCCTGTCATAATTGAAGGAGAAATGAATATCTCCATGCTAAACAAAACAAAACAAAAACAACAAGAAAAACTCCATCCATCCAGGTTAAAGAAATTTATGATTATGAAGACAGCTCAAAAGATGATCATTACAGAAGAATCCTTCAGTCTGAGATGGCCACACTGAGGAGACTACATGAAAAAATAAGCCATATTAGAAGAGCAGTTGAGTGAAGGAGGAATAAGAAAATATTAAGCACTGTATAATCAGGAAAATAATAGAAACTAACAGATTTTTCATTAATAACCCTGAATATTACCAGTCAATAGATACAGATTAGTAGATAAGCTTAAAAATATAAGCCATTCATGTATGTCTCTAAGAAATACACCACATCATCAAAAACAGATATAAGCTCAGAGTAAAAGGATACAAAAGGTTTTTCAAGAAATGGAACCAGGAAAGCAACAGATGTTTTCTTCTAGTATCTGGATACGTCATTTTGTGCCAAAGTTAGTAAAAGTAATTAGTAAGAGAACAATACAGCAAGAATATATTATAATTTTAAGTAGATAAGCACTGAACATGAGTGTGTCAGCTTACTAAAATGAGCACGACTATATTTAAAGGCAGTGAATAATTTACCATAAAAATATTGGCTGATGTCAGCTCCATGATTTTACCAATTGACAGGCCTTTCTAACAACCACCAACAAAAATAACAACAAATTAAATTAAGTTAAAAACACAGAAGAAAAGTAGGCATATACATTTGAGTTAAATTATATCACAGATCAAATGGACCTAACAGACATCTATTGTATTTCATCCAAATGCCGAAGAAACACATTCTTCTGGTAAAAAATAAATGTTAACAAATACAGGAAACCTGAGATAAGTTATTGTGTTCTGTATGACTACAGTGGACTAAAACTGCAAATCAATAGCAAGAGAAAGTACAGAACATATAGGAAGTGATAGGGACTTAAAAAATATACTACTAGATTATGAAAAGATCAGAGGTCAAAGAAATCAAGAAGTAAATAAAAACAGATTCCCCAGAATTCAATAAAAATGAAAAAGCAACATTTCAAAACATATAAAAATAAAATGAAAATAGATCTGAGAGGAGTGTTTATAGCCATAACTACATTTATTAAATAATCTGAGCCAGCTCCAATAATAATTACGTACTCTGTGGCCTTGAGAAAACAAGAACAAACCAAATCTCAAATCAGTGGACAGAAAGAAAAAAGATTAGGGCAAAAGTTAATGAAATAGAAACAACAGCAACAAACAAACAAATAAACAACAATAGGACATTACAAAGCATTAACAAAGAACTGTTTTGTTGTTTTTGTTATTTTGAAAATATTTACAAACACTTAGCCAAACTAAGAGAAAGAGAAGTTTCAACTAAATTAGTGGTAGAAGGGGAAACATTATAACACATACCAATGGAATTCAGAAAATTGTTAGGGAATACCATAAAATCTTTGATTCCACTAAACTGAAAAATCTAAAAGAAATGATTGCGTTTCTAGATGAATCTCAAAATTAAACCAACATGAGATACATAGCTTAAACAGATCTAAAGTAAGAAACACACTTGAAGCAGTGATAAAAATAATCTGCCAACTGAAAGTGCCCAGGCCCAGAAGCAATTATTGCTAAATTCTCCCAAAATATAAAGAGGAGCCAACACCAAGTCTCCTCAGACTATGCAATAAAATAAAGACAATGGCAGCACTGCTGAACTCATTTCATGAAGTCTTGGTACCAAAAGCAGACAGAGTCACACAAAATACGAAATTTATAGATACATTTCTTTTATGAGTATAAATGCAGAATTCCTTGATAAAAAATTTTAAACTGAATTCAAGAACACATAAAAAATGATTCACCCAATGAAATAGTCTTCATTCCAAAGAGGTTGTTATAGTTCAACTTAAGCAAATCAATAACTGTAACCTGTCACATAAGTAGACTAAAACAGAGTAATCATGTGACACCTCAGTAGGTGCAGGAAAGGCTTTGACAAAACAAATACACCTTCATAGACAGATCATCAAAGAAACTAACAAAAGGGACAACATGTCTCACCATAAAGGCCTTATCAAACATTACTCTATCAAAAATTATATAAAATGGAGGAAATCTCTGATTAGTTCCACTAAAATCTGTGATACACCACTGCTGGTGGTGTAAGCCAATCTAAGCACTAAGGAAATTTGTTCTATGACAATTATCTTCCACAAAGGGTGTTAAACCCATATGGGTGACAGGGTCTTCTCATATGGCCTCACAAGCCACACAATTCAGGTGTGTGACCTTCCCTCCGTAATAATGCCCATGTTCAGTGTGCATGCAAAAGTGTTGGAAAGGAATCCATTTTTGTCTCTAAAGGCTCACGGGAGACTGGCTGAATCTTAATTTTCAGTAGAAGCTATCAGGACCTCAACAAGTCTCAGGGAAATGGTTTCTCTTCCTGCAAGACACACTTTCCTTGTTGTCTTACTTGGTTGAAAGCTTGCCTACTTTTTCCTCTAGACTCTGCTCATCCATTGTCTGGGGAGGAGACCCAGCCTTATCTGTTTAATTAAAGATGCAGGTGATTATCCGGTGTGCTGGGAAGAGCTGGATCTGGTGGTAATAGGAATGAGAAGGAATGAGATCTCCTGGAGCTGAAAAAGCAGTAGAAGTGTTACAAAGCATTGTGGGAAGGTCATCAAAAGGAAAATGCATTTCTAAGGAGTTGGAAGAGACCCCTGTGAGAAGGGAAAGAGGCCCCTTTAGAGCAACACTTTATAGAGGTCCTCATTTTGTCATGAGTTTCGGTAAGCCATTATGATCTGTGTGGTTCTATAAAACATGAAGTTTTTCTGCAATAAACCTGTTGAGATTGTTAAATTATTACACTGGGGAAAAATGGTGCATCGATAATGAGAAAATGAGGGAAGTGAAATTAATCTGATAGGGTTTATAGTGTGTAGAACTCAGCAAATTCCACAAGCTGAAGTTAGCAAATAAGATTTGTGGATTGACAGGGAGAAAAATTATTGCATTAAAAATCAATTAAAGGTGGGGGGGCTCTGAAACAATCAGCTCCAAGATTCCAAATTGAGTAATTCCTGGCTTTGAAAGCTGAAGCTCTGTGTGGGAGGTCTCTGGTACTCAGATGAAACATTTATTCTCTGGGCAGAAATAATTTCTCTCAATTGGGCTCCCTGGTGTTATATTAAGTGAAAATGATTCCTTAAAACTCACAGCCTTTAGGGATAGGGATACAGCTTGGTACTAGAGTACTTGCCTAGGATTCTTGAGGCCTTGGCTTCAATCCCTAGCACTGTGCAAAACACGGCTCAAAGTTTATATCTTCTCAAAAGTTAGTACTGTTATTAGATTTGAGGGTCTTTGTCTTAAGTGTATCTACACAAGTCATTCCTACTTATCTCTTTCCATTTTCACATGGGTTTCTTTCAGCTACTTGGAATGACATTTTTCTTTTGATGACCTTCCTGAAATACTTTTTAAAAACATCTATATTGCTTCTTAAGATCCAAGAGATCTCATTCCTACTCCATTCCTATTACTAACAGATCCAGCTGTGACCAGCAAACTGGAAAAACACCTCCATCTTTAAGTAGACAGACAAGGCTGGGACTCCACCAGGTAATGGAAAAGGAAAAGATAGGCAGGGGCACCGAGCATACAAAACATAAGGTAGTAGAGATCAGGGACTATGTATGTATGTCCAACTGGTCTACCTTGGGCAGGTTACACAGTTGTATAAAATCCAAATATATAAAAGAGTTTAAACTTTAAATTGTTTTTATAATGTTATAAAATAATGATAATAAAACTATCAAGCTACATAGCTGGAAGGATCCTAATATAGGGTTTACGTTACAGATTTAGAGTTACCTGATAACCAGAAAGTGCTCACACTGTTTCTAATCAATAAATAATGAGATTCTGAACACATAAAGCCATCATCATATTTTATGAATCTAGCACTTACTAAACATTATTAAATACTTTGTACTTTGTGATAAAATTGACATTCCCATTGCATCTTTGCTTCCCTTTATTGTTCCTTTTCTTCCAAACAGATAATATTTATCAGTTGTATAAATGTTGTTGTTAATTACATATAAATATTCTTTAAAATGTAGTTAACAACTCAGATACTAAAAACAAAACCTCTATAAGATTTAAAGAGCATATAACTTTTAACATTTTATTTATGTTTTTAGTTTTAACATGTTCTTACAATTTTTTCTATAGATAAGAAATGGGTGCGGGTTCATTTTTGTAAAGTAGACCTTGAACTGATTAAAACTTATTCTGACATTTTAGGAGATTTAAGAAATTTTTTATCACCAAGCTAAAAAAAACCCAATTAGTGTAACTGAAAGACATAAAGGAGAAATGACGGCAAATAGAAAATATTTTAGTCCTCTCTTTTGAAGAAATTTGTGCAGGTCTGAGCTAACTGACTCTTATCCCAGTGTAGTGAGGAAATCACAACAGCCTCTCCAGGACACCAGAAAAGAGCACTGGGTCACAAGATTCATCCAATTAGACCCAATAGTCAAGATGTTGAACAGAAATTTTCTTTTTTACCAGCATTTTTGTGACTGCTAATAATTTAGTTTGAAAAAAAGAAATCCTATCAAACAGCATTTTCATTCATTGTCTGAAGAAAAACAAGTGATAAAAAGAAACATACATCTGGGGGTTTTTTTTTTGTATTGTTTTGTATTTTTTGTTTTTTCATATTGAGAGATGAGCACAATGCCATAGAAAAACTGGCAGGAAGCAGGGCCTTTCTTTGAAAACTTATTTATATACTCTAACTTGCAAGTAAGAAGTAAACGACACTATTCAATTTAGTCATGAAAACAGAACTATCTCTGAACTAGGATAAGATAGGAAGAAAGGCCAATGGTTGCTTTCAAATAAGAGGTTTTACATTTGCAGCTTTAGAAGATAGTCCATTGCTTGACCACATTGCTGAAGCTCCAGGAAATAATGGATGGTCAAATTAAGAGCAATCAACAGACTATGTAATATTAAAAGCCAATGTCTCTATCACTCTGTTATCCCATGGCAAATGTGTATTGTTCTATTATTTATTGCACCTCACACTATTAAATGTCTAATAAAACATATTTTTTTTTTAAAAAAAAAACCTCCTCTAGGTAAGTACGTGGCTGATTAAATTATCACACATGCTCCCATTTTGTGTTTTTTGGCTCAAAAGACTTTCTCAGACTGACTATTTTTATGCCGCTAATTTTGCTTTTAATTATGAGAGCTACCTTAAGTTAATGGAATTTGAGAATGGGACTTCGCTGTTTATCCAGGCAAATTGCATTTGCTCATTTGAGACAAAAAATGACAAAAGGTAATGGAAACCTGAAAGAGGCAGAAGAATGTGTCCGCAGATTCTGGCTTCTCAGCCTTAGTGGCTTCAGTTTAATTTTCAGAAAGTCGAATTTATAATTAGAAGGAGAGAGAAGTGAGAATGGAAAAGGTAAACAATACCAGCAATCATTAGGATGGAGTCATAATTAATTTCCCTATCTAAATTAGTCTCCCAGTTCTTATGGCTTAAGGTAAAACAATTTAATAACTGTCATTTCCAAAACCTTGACTAACCAATAAGCACACATCACTCGTGTCCGTTTCTCATCTTCTTTTGAATGGAACAAAGTGACTTTAAGAAGCCGAGAAATGTGTAATTACACAGGCAGGAGTTGGTGGCCTTTGATCATAATTACAGTGCTTTATCCATCCATCACTTGCTGCTGGAGGACTAGTCCTTGTGAACCCTTGAAAGGAGCTGGAAGCCCTGTCGAGACAAATTTGAGCTTCAAAACAGCTAATCAGAACCTTAGCTTTCTTGTCCTGAGTCACAGATTGAAACTGTCACTTTAATCTTACAATCCATTTTTGCCTTTTAAGTCATGCGAGGCCATGGAGTCTTTCTCTAGGAAGACACATCCCAGGCTACGTATTTTTTTGGTTCCGTTTGGGGGAGTTTGGGTCTCAATTTTTTTTTCCATTTAGACCAAGTGAACAAACAAGTGAAGCACCTAAAGCGCTTGATGAAAACCCTGATTTTGCATTTCTTTAATGCATGCTCGATTTCTCGGTTTCAAATCTCAAATGAGCGAGGAGGCTCATAGTGCAGGAAGCTCTAGGGCCGTCGCTTCAAGTGTGACCTGATAATTGTGCAAATCAAATCACTTTTGTTTAGCACACAATTTCAGGCCTCTGGACAAATCTGCCCATCACAGCCTCCAAGCACGGATGGGACATTTCTCTCCATGCTTGAGAAAAATCACAAGTAAGCATATACAACCCCGTGTGTGCCAAAGCTACATTTGTCCTTCGAAGTTTAAGGGGGAACTTTCAATGAGTCAAGCACAACTGCACACAAATCAATTTGGGACATGGAAGTAAGCACAGTTAACAGACATCACTACGCCATTTGCTCCCTCTCTCACATGGCTGCTTCTAGATTTGCCTCTTGACAGCCGTTCCAGTGCCCTTGAGCACATGTGATCCTGGTATTATTCTTGTATTGTTTCCATACAGGTCACTTACTCTACACGAAGTACCCTGAAATCTAGGCCTGCATCTCATTCGACTTCTCTCCTCCTGACTCTGCATCACAAACACTGTCATAAAGAGACTACATTAGTCAACGAAAGTAAACCACGGCACAGTTTCTTTATCTATGGTTCGAGGATAAACATCTGGTAGTTGGTAGATTTCTTATTGCTGGTGTAATAAGTTGCCCCAAACATACTGATGAAACCAACACCAATGTTTTCTGTCACAGTTTGGTAGGTCAAAAGTCTTAGACAAATGGTGGAAAACAAGCAAGGTGCTGGCAGGGCTCTGTTCTGTGTGGGGAAGAATTTGTTTCCTTATGTTTCCAGCATTTAGAAGCTTCCCATCTATCCTGCCTCATGACTCTTTTCCATCTTCAAAGCCACCAATTAGCTATGCTGTGTTGTCTTCGTTATATGTCAGTTTGACTGGTCGACCTCTAAAGACTCTTGTGATCACACTGTATGCACATAGGCAATCCAAATTAATCCAATGTTCAAAGTTGGCTAATTGGAATCCATAATTAGTAGCCAGCCTTTGGTTATATAATATAGGTGACTCATACTCTAGAGATTAGGATGTACCTTCTTATGGGGCCATCATCCTACTGTCTTCCATGTGGATCAGATACATCGAGAGACCCTTAAACTGTAAGATCTGATTTAAATCTAATAAAAATGATCTTGTCATTGGTAGACATTATTTTGTACTGGAGTTTTGAATTTTAACAAGAGCTATAAATTCTCATCTTGTGTTTGTGAGTATTTTGTTGCGAACAGACAGCTCAGTCCCTGTAAGGTCCATATTCCTTAATTCTAAAGTGCAGAAGTCCAGAGAGACAATCTGATGTTAAGAGCTGCAATGATTCCTGCTCTGCATTTACACTCGATACCGAGGAGAGTGACATTTAAAGTATAACGTCCTTGATTGTTATTGTACATTGAATTGCATCTTTGGGAAGGACTCGCATATCTGTGGGAAGGAAGTAGTTGTCTACTAGCTCACTACACATGGCCTAGCGGCAGCGAGCACTGTAACAATGAGGCACATTTTAGAGTTGAGCTGGCTTAGGGTTAGTTCTCATAGACCTCGTGAACTGCAGACTGAACGTCTCAATATGAACTCTGAGGAGCTGTAATTTAGATGATTTAATGAACTCATGGCAATCATATAATTAGAACTATAGACCAGATCTTTGATACATGGTATACATACTTTACTGACAAAGGTCCCTGTCCCCGGGCCATTCAAATGTGCCAGGATCTCAGAAGCAACACAGAGAATTATAATAACATTGTGGTAAGAACCTGAATTAGTTCTTCATGAATGCACTTGATATATATTAGGCCCTGTAGATAAATTACAAGTCAATATTCTTTTCATTGAAGTATATATATATCTGTTAGTTCTTGTACTAGGCCTCACTTCACTTAACGACTGAATTTAGACAAGAAAAGCAAATTGTACTGTGTGTTACACTTCTTTACAGACTGTCAGCTAGATAAAGCTAATCATCAGAGAAGCCCAAATCGGCTTTCCTCATTGGAAGATACAGACATATTCCTTTTCCAACACTAGAAATTATATTATGTGTTCTTTATTTAGGCGGTCTTCCTAAAAACATATAGAGAGTTTTTAATCGTTTTTAAATTATTCTAACTGTAATTAGGAGTGATAGTTATGCTGTGAGTGCTTGGAATTAGGAGTAGCTAGAAGTGTTCCTTACATGAAACAGTAAAGAAAAAGAGACAGCAGTTGCTTTGAACTGTGAGCTCTTCTTACAAGGCCAATATGTTAGTTAGGGAGCTCAACAAAAAGTCAGGCAGAGAAAGTGTATAGTAACTTTGCTCTCTCCATGTGGACTCTTCCTGCTGTTCTCGCTGTTTAATGTAAATAAAAAAGCATTGAGCTATTTGATTTTTCTGTAAGTATGAAGAGACCTTGTACATTCAGCTATTAAAAACAAGGAAATGTTGAAATCTGCAGGCCAATGGATGGAACTATAAAAGATCATCCTGAGTTATGTAACCTAGACCCAGGAAGACACACATGGTAAATACTCACTTATCAGTGGATATTAGCCCAACATAGATGTCTTCTGAGAAACTCCACCCAGCAGAGGATTGGGACAGATGAAGGACTCACAGCCAGACTCTGGACAGAGCACTGAGGGTGGTACGGAAAAGTTGGGGATGATGAAAGGATCTGAAGGGGTCAGGAGCTCCACAGGGAGACCATCAAGGCCTCTGGATCTGAACCCAGAGGGCCCTTCTCAAACTCAGGCACCAACCAAGGACAATGCCTGCAGAGAACCTAGACCCCTGTTCAGATATAGCAGGTGGACAGCTCACTCTCCAAGTGCGTGGGTGGGTGGTGTGGAGCAGGGACGGCCTCTGACATGAACTCTGTAAGCCACAGTTTGATTTGATCACTTCCCCTTGGCGGGGCAGCCTTGCGAGCACACAGAGGAAGGGGATACAGGCTATGCCGATGAGAACTGATAAAAACTGTGGGCAGATGGTGGGGGAGGAGGTCTAGGGGAGGGGAATAGGGCAGAAGAGGGAGGGAAGGTGAGAACGGGAAGATAAGAGTGAGGGGATAACAGTCAGGATGTAATGTGAATAAATTAGAATAAATAAAAAATATTTGAAAATTATAAAAAGGCAGAGAAGCTACCAGAGCCATCGTTGGAAGCCAGCTTGCCTGATCACAGAGTAAGAAGGCTGCCACTGGTGGAAGACGACAAATGACTGTGCCCATGGCAGACAATGCTTCTGCCTTTATGTGAGTCGTATCACAACAGGGAAATGGCTTCCTCTGTAAGTGTTCCATCACCACTCTTCCACTTAGGATATATTTAGAAAGCACAGTTAATAAAGTTGACCTTTAAGCAAGTAAAAGTAAATTCACAAAAAGATACTAATTCATAAGAGAAACACTCTTACAATGTTTTAGCAGCATGAACGGCCTGTGAATAAAGGTTGACTGAGAAAGAATACGAACTATTTTGTAAATGGATCATATTGTAACGATATTTGTTTCTATTTTAATTTTTTACATCACTTATCACATTATTTCAAAATGTAATCTTGATTTATTTTTATGTTTTCACAGGCTTATATTTTGAAAAGATATTTTGAAAGGATTGAATGTCTCGCAGAATGGATTCAAGGCGTATTTATCAAACTAGATGGTCATTCTAAAAAGAAAATATGTAAAGGACACAAGTTATACCACAAGCAGCAACTTCAATTCGAGAAACTAATTTTACATGCATTTTGAGTATTCAGTAGGCTAAAACCAGCAAATAAACTTACTTACTGTCCATGTGTTTTGTTTATCAGGAATTAACCCACTGACTTATTTGCCGATTTTGCACCATTTTATTCATGCTCTGATACCTTTGTTAAAACTGGGTTGTAATCAATTAACAGGCTTTGTGACTTTTAGACGTCTTGTCTTATTTTGTATAATTGCCAATATCACCAAATACAAATTCAATAAGCTCCACAGATGTAAATGCCTTTCTTGTTTTCAGAAAAGTTCTTGCCAAGACTGAAGTATACGCGTATTAATTCAGAACAAAACCAAACCTGTATTATGTCAGTGTATTCAGGTGGAAGGAATGGAAAACAGAGGGTGAAATCCCTAATAGACGATAATAATTTGAAATTTGTATTTAAACTGTTTTTTGGGGGGACCGGCATCAGTTTTTATCAATTAGCAATAGTAGCATGCTATTCATTCTATTCTATGTAAAAACAAAAGCCATGAATCCACAGTGGCGGAGTTAAGAACGTGAGTCTTGCCTAACCTCCTTTAATACAACAACAATAACCACAGAAAGCCTCTTTGAGCTTCTCTTAAAGACAAGGTTGAGAAAGACAAGTTTCATATGTAGATGAGTATGATTATGGAATGATTAAATTTGGTCTTTCTTAAAATAGACTTTGTAATCTGAGAACTACCAGGGTTGTCTGCTTAGAAAAATCCAGTCACACTGTTCATCCACTGGACACCAAAGAGAATTCTGTATTCTTGTGTTGAGATACATTTTTGATTCTTATTTTTTTTAATCGAACACTTTTTTTCACCCACTATATTTGGATTGTGTTTTCCTCTCCCCCAATTTCTCTCTCTCCAGTAATATTTCACTTCATAATTTAGTGATTAAGGAGGGAAATTAATCTATGTAAAAAAGTTAAAGTGCTTAAAGAGACATTGAATATTGAGTGTGTAAGTACTGCCAAGTTAATGTGATGTCAGTAATGAACCCTATGGCTCTTTTGTTTTCCCTTTTATTTTTAGACAGGATCTCTTTAGCTGGTATGGAATTTACAATACTCCTGCCTCAGCCTCCTGAATGCTGGGATTACAAGCATGAGACACTACACACACATTCTCATGAACTTTTGTACTCACGTATCTCACAAAATGAGGCTTAAAAATCCTTATTTCTTTCCCTCTGTGCTATTTGATGGTTACATTTTCATTATCTGAGGAGACATTTTATCCTAAAACAATTGTTTTTATAAATCTTCCCAGACCATGTTGAACCACAGTCTCACAGCTGTGCACATGTTGCTGTGCCTTCTCCCAAGCTGGGAAAGCTCCTGAAATCAAGGCAGCCTAAAATTTATTTTTCAATATGTTAAGAACTTAGGTTCTATCTGTTCATGAGCTAGTAGGTCATCAGGGCTATATGAAAAACAATTTCTTTGCTTGTATTTATAGATTTTCTGACCCACCACTAGAAATGCCTGCAGAAGGATGTGTGTGGTAGGCTAGTGCACAGGGTAGGAATTTCTGAAGCTACTGTGAGTCCAATGCAGTCTTCAGGAAAAGCCTAGGAGGGCATGTTATGAGACTTGCTGTGGAGTGACAGTTGTGTTCTTAGAAGGATGGCTCCAAAAGCTGGTGAATGGGATGGGTGATTTTTGAGATTGCTGAAAAGTCTTTCAGGATTCAATAATCTTGAGTATACTGCTTTGTCATCATTTCTATCCCAAGTGCCAGCTAATTTTAATTTTTAGGTCCTTCAGGAAGATGGATGCTAGGTCCATTTGATGTTGCTAATGCCATTGCTTGTACGACAGCAAGGAGGGATCAAGCGACTATTCACATTTCCCATTTCAATCAGGAAGATAGCAACAATCTCACTGTCTCTCTCCTCCTCCTTTGAGTTTGCAGTCTCTCTTTTCTTTCTATATTTCCCATTCCGTTTTTTCTTTCCTCTTCTGCTTTTCCGACCTCACGGGAAGAGAAAGAGTCAGCCTGACATGAGAGCGATTTACACTGATAAACAGACTAGTCTTTCACAATCCGAGGCAAGGCTATGGTAACAAGAGAGTCCTGCCCAGGGAGCGCACTAGGGACTCAAGATTCTGGTGTGAGGCTCCAGCAGGCAGGCACAGGTGGCAAGTGTCAGTTTAACCCCTTTCCAGCCCTGCCGTTTTCAACACTGAGGACCTCTCTCATTAGTCTTACAAAGCACCAAATTCCAACCTCAAATCTCATGCCATTAAATTAACAACATCACACTGCTTTGTACCGCGTGAATGTCTCCCATAACTCTACACGGGAAACGCTCTTCAGATTTCATTTACTCGTTTAAAAATAGCAAACTCTAATTTGAAACAGTCTATCCCGCCCTCCCCGACACGGGCACACTATGGTGAACTCTCACTAATATTCTTTCTAAATGCTAGGTAAATATTTTTCTACAAACACAAATACAAGTCAGTCTAGTCACAGGTTTTAGAAGTCGTATTTGTCAAAAGATGATGTTTGTTTTGAAACAAATCAAAAATAAAATATTCCTTAGAGCTAAAATGACAAGCCACAATCTGTGTCATATAACAATGGCTATCTATTTTTAAGATATAAATCAAAATTTCCAGTGTTAATTTTGACTTGCAGATTGCCCAATAGATTATTTTATCCCTGCCCAATGAAATGTCTTTTTCTTGGGTGGGTAGGTGGGTGGGGACTGAGCATGGCAACTAATACATTTTAATATTTGAAACATCTCAAAATGGCGTGACACTTTTAAAATAATGTTTTGATTGATAATCTGAGAATGTAACACTCATCTCTCTCCTCCACCATCTCTCAGATCATCGCCTTCTACCCATGCTATATTCTCTCTCTCTCTCTCTCTCTCTCTCTCTCTCTCTCTCTCTCCCCTCTCTCTCCTTTAAAATAATGGATGCCTTCAAACTTCATCGCTTAGTAACGCAAGAAATCAAGCATAAGATACCAGTAGAAAAGATGCCCACAGACCACTTTAAGTCCATACAAAGTCAAGAGTAGTACCATTGTGCTCATTAAACAAGGAGGGGTTCTTTAGGACACAGCAGAAACACTCTGAATACACAGGCACACCAGGTCAGTTTTGACAGAAGTCACGTCATAATATATAAACTCACCGCTGGATGTAAGGGTCGGGGCAGTACTGTAGGGTAGCACACCGTGAAGTTTCAAAA
The DNA here is from genome assembly GCA_907169655.1 of Acomys percivali. Taxonomy (NCBI): domain Eukaryota; kingdom Metazoa; phylum Chordata; class Mammalia; order Rodentia; family Muridae; genus Acomys; species Acomys percivali. The sequence goes on along the minus strand of OU015745.1, from coordinate 80,059,739 downwards.
TTCATTTCCTTCAACTCTCTTTGATACCAACAGATGGGGAGCAAGTCTATAAAATATACATATACACCTGAGAATATCTAGGTATGTAGCCAGAAGGCTGAAAGCAATAGGGTCAAATGCCATCACACATAGAAGTTTAGACACTTCCCCTCCCTTCACACAGATTTGCAAGGGGGCGGGGTGTTTCTTCCTTTCAGCCAATGATAATCTTCAAGTGACCAGAGCATCATAAACAGTTGATTCTTACCAGCTGGGCATCCTCTGTAAAGCTATTCTTCCTCCCTGCCACGGTTTTAGAGCCCTTGACTTCGAGCAGACACACTTGCTGGCAATTTGTAGGCATCTCTGAACTGCTGATCTTGCTCGTGATTGGGCGATGGCATGAACGGCATCAGAGGTTAATCACAGAAGCCAGGACTTTTGTCACCGAACTAATAAATGTCCCCGTTGCTCCAGCTGAGTAACGTCTCCTGGATCTGGATCCTGATTTGATTTTAGAGCTCTGTTACTGCTGCTGGGGCTAGAATGTTTTGCAGAGACGCTTAGGAAACTTTTTTTTTTTCTGTCTTCTTCCCTGCCCCCCTTCAGCCTTCCTTTCAGCCAACCGCCTGTTGTGGTCACAATCTCAAATAGCAAAGACTGGGAAATTCCTTGATTATATTTAACCTAGAACTCTCTCTTCGTTTCAGCTAGAGAGAAAGACAGTGTGTGTGTGTGTGTGTGTGTGTGTGTGTGTGTGTGTGTGTGTGTTATCATGCCTATGTCCTTAGAAATTGTTTCTTCCCCAAATAAAAGAAAATAGCCTGTACTGATTTACTTTATCCATACAGATAAAAGTAATAGGGTTTTAAACATGTTATTAAAATAGAAACTGATACTTTGTTTTACAGTGTTTTCTAATTATCTGTTACTTAGGTATTTATTTAGAAGTATTTCACATTGCCTGTCAATGAGGAAAAAGTAAATTTATTTCAAACTCTATCTTTCTATCTCATTCTCTTATGTCTCATTTTTTGCTGCTTTTAGTCTCTTTTGACTTCCTTTACTATAAAATCTAACATTATTTATGCAGTCAAGAATTAATCAAAGTCTCCATGATAATTAATTTGTTTCCTTTCTGAACGTACGCTGTAATCCTATCCTAGTTCTGTGGATTTAGAAATTGAATGAAATATGATTCAGATGCTAAATTAGAATAGAGTCCAGCAGGGAAATAAAAGCTGTGTGCCCAAGTGCCACTGACATGGCAAGAACATGTTTCCATTCATGCCACGGTCATAGACACCTGCGAACTACCGACATGAGAAAATGTCAAAGTTGTGAGACAAGCTAAAGAGAAATCTGACATTTTCCTGTAAGAAAATTCTGGTTCAAAATGTGTTCGTAAAGATGTTTTATTTGTTGCCCCAGCCAGGGAGACGCTATTTAAAACTTGACATTCTCTTCCTTTACTCAGCCTGGGAGTATCTAACATCTGTGAATTGTGAAACTCACACACATGCTGGCCTGAGCCCCAGCCAAATCAGACAGCTTGCTTTAAAAAAAATGTGAAACTTGAAGCGAAGATCATTTCACTAATTAATTATAGATTTGCTCATCAGAATAGAAGTGTTTGCCTTTCTTCCTCTCAGGAAATGCAGATGACCTAATTGCAAAGTTCTTAAGTTGAAAATAAGCACTCTCCTATGGCTATGGCCATGAAGGAGCTCCATCATGCAGGACCTGTCTGCTCCTAGTTGTAGAATAAGCCGTCGAAGGCCAAAGAGAGCCGAAGCTGTGCCCCAAAATACAAAATGAGGATATAGTTCAGTGGCAAAGTACTTGTGTGCTGTGAAAAAGGCCCTGGGTTCTATCCTGAGTCATGAAAAGTAAGAAAGAGGAGGCCCCTGGCTTCAAATGTAGAGTTTCTTAAATATTAATATACCCATGAGTCACTTGGCACTCTTGTCTGTTGTGGAATCTGGTTCTTTAATTCCTGGGTCGGGCTTGAGATTACATTTCTAACCCCCGGGTGGCTATGCTAGGGTGGCTGACCCTAGGACCAGATCTGAAGTGGCAAGGTCTAGATTCACTCCTCCTCTGGTGTTTACACTTAAGTGCTCACCAAGAGAAAGAAAGAACTTGTCAAAGTCATTTATGTCACTGTTCAAAGTCATAGACTTCCACACAATCAATTTTTAAGCACTCTTTGTGAACATTTTCGTTTACTGCATTTATGCTTAAATTAATGTAAAATATATGTCTTTGCATCAACAGTTGTTATAAAAATAATTTTATAGAAATAACTATGAAGGATATTGATTCCTACTGCTTAATGAAAATAAACAGAGTTACCTTGATTTAGAGGATAAAAGCAAAGTCCCCAGAGTCACCAATCCATTCCAGCAAGCAGACAACCACAATCTGGGAAAAAAATTACTATGCTTGCTTCATATCTGGATTCCGTCACTACCCCCAGACACTCACATTACTAACCACACGTGTAAATTATTTCCTTGAGACAACAGTTAGAAACTTTTCTGAGTGTGAGATCTTCTAGTCAGAGAGTTCAGTAGAATAACTTACATGGGCATGTAACAGGAGGAGGAGGTAATGGTCTTCCCAACCTACATACTTGAAAGACACTGTGAGCATCCTTGATTTGTAAGAAGCGGGAATAGAGATGTCATGGGAACAGCAATGTTCAGGTTGTGGTCCTCTCAACATAAAGTCTCAGGAAGAACTATGTCTTCTTCCTCTGCTTGTAGCGGCCTAGAATGTGTCCAGGCTGACTCGCGTATCCAGAACACAATTCTCACTTATGCCTATGACGTTTATCTCACAATTGCTTTCATTTGTGCACTTCCTGGTCCAGGCTGTAAATTGTATCATTATTCTCCTTCTGATCATATTATGTTTTTCACCAGAGGTGTCGTCAAACCTCATCTGTTTAACTTCAAAAACCCAAATGACGCCCTTGTTCCGTAGGTAAAAGGAAGTGACTTTACCTCTCATGTACTAAACCACTATACTCACATGCTATGGTTTGAGTATCAAATCCCCCTCGCAGGATCATGTGTTCACACATACATTCTGAGAGGTTTTAGGACCTCTAGGAGGTGGGGCCTAGGTGAAGGAATGATTCTTTGGACCATTGGCTTTAAGATCTACAACCCAGCTGCTTGGCTTGTCACACCTCGGGTTCCCAACTCACCGGGATCTGAACAGGCAACCCCACATCGCTGCCACCATGGCTCAGGTTCTTCTCGATCCCAAACCTTTGTGCCCTTGTTCTGAGTCTCATCGAGAGAAGGAAAAAAGTTCTGTCCCTTGAGGAGAGAACAGTAAGTGCAGGGTGGTGGAAAACAGATGCTAGCATGAGCAGCTTAGAGCAGACAGCCTTGTATGCTCCCCCAGCCATGGCAGTTTGTGACTGTAGACACTGTTTATCAGAGAGGCTGAATTCAGAGAGATTGGACCTTAAGCTCCCATCTTGTTGAGCTCAATACAGCCTATACCATGTCAGCCAAAAGAGATCCTTCTAGAATACACTTTTCAGCATCTCATCTCAGTTAGACCGCAATTGCTGTTCACTGAGGAGAAAGCAAAGCGTGCCTTGGGAAGAGGGTCTTACTAACTCTCCCACCTTTAGGCTCCATGTTTCTTATACCTGCTATGGTTTGACCTCTAGGTAGTGTAGATAGAACCAGGATTCATGTGCACTGATGCTGGTCAAGTGTACACTCACTGAGAAGCACGTGCATTGGAGACTCAGTACTGGTATTTTAATTTGACCTTGAGCTTCTTGCAGGCCCTGCAATCCATCAAATAGAAATATTTATAGCTAAACTAATGTAGAGTCTATTCAGAAGAGAGAAAAGGCTTGGGGTGGGGGGAGGGCATCCCAATGAATGGGAAGTTTTGATTCAGGAGGCATACAAGGAAACGCAGAAGCCAATCAGGCAGGGAAGAGGTTGGCAGGCTCCCTAGCAGACAAACCTGATACCCTCGAAGTCACACCCAGTGTCCAAAAGCAATGTGGGTGGGCTTCTTTTCCAGACATACGCGAACAGCTGTGTGGGGCATGCTCCTCACTCCCACCCGTCCGTCCTTCACTCCAAGCCCATGTGAGGGGGAGATAAATAAGGAAACACAGGAAGTCCTTATTTGGTACTGGCCAGATTTGTTTTTCCGGGAGCATCTGTTAGATGCAAGACAAGATGTGCCTTTCCTCTACATGTTTCGGTGTGTGCTTCCTAAATGAAGACATCTCTTGCGTAATCACGGTTCAACTGTAGAAACCACAAAATGTGCATCCATAAAATATCTACTCTCTGTGTCCATTTCAAGTTGCCTGTTGTACCAGGCACGCCTGTATAGTGACAGAAAATCCTGATTCATGCCTTGCCTGTTTAGTCTTTTCTCACTGGGAACAGGTCCTTCAGCTGTTTCATGACATGGTTATTTGGAAAGATGACAGGCCAGTTGCTTAGTTTAGTTTTTGGTGGATATTTTCTCCTGAGTAGATTCAGTTACTCACTTTTTGGCAGAAACAGCATGAAAGCGAGGCTCAATATGGCGAATCCAGAATCGTGTGGCTTCTAAAAATCACACCAGTGGAGTTTCCCCGATTTAGAGCTCCGAGAAGTTGATCATTTTGAAACTTTCACAGTACCTTCAAAGAGCTCAGGAAATTTTTCTGCAGTTTGTTTATAATACCTCACGCCTCTATGAGACACGTGCTTGTGAAGTATTTACATTCTAGTCTTTATACATGGTTGTCCCTTTCTACCCCATTTCCCTTTCATCGCCTTGTGCCCCACACAGTCTTGAGAGGAGGCAGAGGAGGGACTTTTTTTTGAAGAGTCCCCCAAAGACAAGTCTTTTGAAGAGGGTATATTTTAAGTTGGGGTTGTAAAACCCCATTCAAGCGGTTTTCAGTTGTGCTTGTGAGTGAGCTACTGAAGCTCCTCCTGATGCATGCATGGCTGTTGAGCGCGTGCCTCCTGCTCAGGTGTTGGTTTTTGCTCTCTTGAGCCTCTGAAAGCTCAGGCTGGAGGCCACCACTGGATTCCTTTAGGAACTGGTGGAGAAATATCTGGCTCCTTTAGCAGGAATGCAAAATGGTACAGGAAAATCAGTGACAAATATTTGCTTAAAACTCAAATTGTTTTTAAAATATATATTTTATTACTTTAGTCATATTACATCTCAATTGTTATCCCATCCCTCATATCCTCCAATTCCTCCCTCCCTCTCATTTTCCCCTTATTCCCCTCCCCTATGACTGTGACTGAGGGGGACCTCCTCCCCCTGTATATGCTCATAGGGTATCAAGTCTCTTCTTGGTAGCCTGCTATCCTTCTTCTGAGTGCCACCAGGCCTCCCCATCCAGGGGACATGGTCAAATATGGGGCACCAGAATTCATGTGAAAGTCAGACCCCACTCTTCACTCATCTGTGGAGAATGTCCTGTCCATTGACTAGATCCGGCGAGAGGTTCGAAGTTTACTGCATGTATTTTTTTTTAATCATCATATATATGTATTCTGTATACCTATATATTCAATATAAAAATATATGAATATATTATATAACATTCAGTGATATATATATGCTACACCTGATTATAGTTGTTTTGAGAAGAATATGTAAAATAGAGATTATCCTAATTTTGATGGCCATAGGCACACAAGCCTATGTGGTACCACAAACAGTAAGGCTGTCTGTCAAGGTTCAAGTTAGCACAATTAAAAAAAAAAGCCTATGAAAATTCTTTCCAACTCTAGAAGTGCAAAATACTATAGCTTTTAACTTCTGAAATTTCAATTTTGATGCTTGATCTATCTGTGTATCTGGCTATATAAAGTCATTTTCTTCCAAAAGTGAGCTTATAAAATGCTTACACATTACAAAACACACTTGTGGTGTTACCAGAGTCTGAGCGGAGGGCTGGGTTGGAAGTGGCTGTTTTACAGGTACAGAGTTTCAGTTTTGCAAGGTAAAAACCTTGACATCAGTTCTAGGACAGCCTGGCTCTATTTAGCTCTACGGAACTGTACATGTAAAAATGATTAAGGCAGTAAGCAATGTGTACAATTTTGCGTACTGAATATTAAAAATTAAAAATAAATGTAGGTAAATGACAAAATCAATAGTCAGCATCAACATCAAAGGTATGAGGGATAAAAGAAAACCAGAGTGCATTTCTTCAGAAATATGCAATGTGAGCATCTATACGTGTCTTGATGTCACAAATTTGTGATCCTCTAAGTAGGTTTTTTTAAAATGAAAATTTCTATCAAGTAATAGATTATTCTAGGCATATTCTGGCCATAAAAGCTTGATTGCTGGCTAGGGGGCATGTCTCACTCAGGAAGTTAAGTGCTTGTTTAGCAGTTATGTAGGCCTGAGTTTGAACCTCAGAACCCAGGCCAAAAGATGAGCAATGGAGGTAGGCATTTGAAACCCCAATACTAGGGATCTGGGGACAAAGTGACCAGTGGGGATCACTGTCTGCCATTCCCAACCTACTGGGTGAGCTCCAGGCCAGAGAATCAGTCTTAAAAGGGGGGAGGGGAGGAGACAGTCCTGAGCCTCCACCCACATCTGCACACACATAATACGCATGTACAAGCACATGCACAGAGAATCTGTTGGAAAGACTTTTAAAGTGATCATTTCTATTGTTCAAGGAGCTTAAATTTCTAGTCTCTGAGTCTAAAAATGTTGTCAGTTTGCTCACTGTAGATCACTTACCATAGATCCTGTCATAATATGCCCTGAATTTTAGCAGGATTTTGGTGTGATTCCCTCAGATAAAGTGTTGATTTATTTAACAACCAATTCATACAATCAACACAAACGCTTCTAGACAGTCTCCTTTATGTATGCACCAGTGTGCTGGAAGCTGTTAATGCAGCCAGATCAATAAGAGCCAACCCCTGTGGTGAAGTGCCTCTCAGAGCAATTGAGAATGACTTTCTTTCCCTTTCTGTACTTTAAGTGTTATAGACAAAGGAATGGAATGGAATATCTTAATTCACCATGACCCATTGACATACACGTAAACTATCAACATTTTGTATTGTTCCCTTTTCCTGCTACTGCCTTTGTGTTATATCTCCCTCACAATGTTTCATCCCAATAAAAAGCCCTTGGCTTCTCTTCCAGAGGACGAGGGTTCAGTTACCAGCAGCCATATGGCAGCTCACATCTGTCTGTAACTCCAGTTCTCAGTTCTAGGGGATGCAACACCCTCATACATATATCCATTCAGGCAAAACACCAATGCACATACAATAAAAATAAGTAAATCATTTAAAGAGTGAGTGAGTATAAGAAGGAGTAGATATGGCACAGCCCCGAGTCATTGATGGAATTTTGGTGTGAGACAAATGGTACCTGATTGGTACTGATGAGATAAGAAGATGTTTGCTAGTACCCATCAAGCTCAGGTGTTGGTAGGAAGGGAAAGAAGTCTTAACTGTCCTTCTGAAACCCAGAGACCATTGTGGTGGGTCCTCATTCCAGATTGATGTTCTTTTCTACTTTGTTGCTTCAGAACTAAAAATCGTTTCTGAGGAAATCAAAAAAGTCCACAACTTCTTCCCAGAAGAAAGGTAGCCATGGACTAAAATCTGCACATCCCAAAGCCTATGGCCCTATGGAGTCCTGAAAAACAACATGTACCAATAGAGTACAACCATCAAAAAAAGGACATGAACCAGTTATGATTTTCTATTTTTTTAAAATTAACTATACTCAGAGTTTAAGTGAATTTAGGGATAAGTAACTGAAAGAGGAAAAAATCCAGCAAGCAATGTAATTTCAAAATAACAAAACTTTCTATGGTAGTTCAGACTTTACTGGGCCACCCTTGGGGATATCACCTCATTTCCGCCTTCTGACTTTTCAGTGAAAATGATGCTGAGAATGCAGGAGCATCACTTCCTTTTTACATGAGAAAACCAAGACTCAGTCTAGGAATCAATCTCAAAATCATATCCTCTAATCAGTAATCCTGGCCCAGGGTGGAGACCATCCACTCAGGAAAACATTATTAGATGACCATGGAATTCCCGATAGTACACAGGGCTTTGGCAAAATAGAGGTAAATAAAACGCAATGCCTTTTACTAAATATCCATGCCCATTGCCTATTTGTGTAAATTCTAAAAACCGCTGGTGGTGCCTTTTACATTTGAAGTGGGAAACAAAAGCTGGTGTGTGTGTGTGTGTGTGTGTGTGTGTGTGTGTGTGTGTGTGTGCATGTGTACTAATTACTATGCTTTTCCAGATAGTAATGGAGCCAGACTTTGAACTCAGGTACAGCTGTCTCCTTGACATCACAAACACACTTCCACACCCCCTGGCAAGGGTCAGAAAGCTTCCACATGCACTTTGCATCTTAGAGTCTTAACAAGTGGTGCTAGCACGTGTTCTTCAGCTTCTTTTTCTGTTCCTGGGAGTCTATGATACCCTGAGCCCCACAGATCCCAGCCTCCAGATGAAGGCATGAGCTCATAGTGAACACCCACATTTGGGCTGAGAGTCAAGAATGTTAGCTCTGCTTGTTTTGACATTGGCTTGTTCACACTGTTTAAATACACAGAGGTGGGGTGGAAATGAATCTCAACGCATCCTTACAGGGATAGCCCGTGCAATGACCCCTGATTGGATCTTGTTTAGAGTGTGGCCAATCTCCTTGGATTTCTCCCTTAAAAATGTAACATCTGATTTCCAAACACATCCCTGTATATACTGTTCCCGTCATACTAAGCAGGTGAGAAGTTGAAACCCTGATGTACCCATCTTCCACCCTCCCCCAGTTTGTGGTCTATCTTTGGATCAGCAATCATTGCCTGGTGACTACTACGGATTCAATAGTTTTTGTCTGTGATCTCTGAGCTCTTCTATATGCAGGAACCACCGAATTTCAATAGCTTCATTAAGAGTTGCGTCCTCATGTCAAAGCCAGGAATATGTTTGTCTAAAGCAACAGGTACTAGTTTGCATTCCCACCAGCAATGAAGGAGTGTTCCTCTCTCCCCACATCCTCTCCAGCATGTGGTGTCGCTTGAGTTTTTGATCTTAGCCATTCTGATGGGTGTAAGATGGAATCTCAGAGTTGTTTTGATTTGCATTTCCCTGATGACTAAGGAGGTTGAGCATTTCTTTAAGTGTTTCTCAGCCATTTGATATTCTTCTGTTGAGAATTCTCTGTTTAGAATTCTCAAGACCCAGCTATTCCACTCCTTGGAATATACCCAGAAGATGCACCAGCACACAGCAAGAAAATTTGCTCAACCATGTTCATAGCAGCCTTATTCATAATAGCCAGATCATGGAAATAGCCTAAATGTCCCTCAGTAGAAGAATGGATAAAGAAACTGTGGTACATATACACTATGGAATACTACTCAGCTATTAAAAACAAGGAATTCCTGAAATTTGTGGACAAATGGATTGAGCTAGAGATGATCATAATGAGTGAGTTAACCCAGAAGCAGAAAGACTCAAATGGTATATACTCACTTATATCTGCATACTAGCCCAATGGGCATGTCCCATGAAAGCCTTCCCTTACCAGGAAACTGGGACCGAGGGGAGGACATCCTATTGGGACTCTAGATGAGAGAACAATGGGAGAATAGCAATGTAGAAGGATCCAGTGGGTCCTACAAACCTACAAGTAGAACATTATGATAGGCAGATATGGGTCATGGGGTCCCGCTCAAACTAAGGCCCTAGCCAAGGACAATACAGGCGGTAAAATTTAAACCCCTACCCTGATCTAGCCCATGGACAGGACAGTCTCCACACTTGAGTGGAGAGAGGGATTTGACTTTCTCAAGTACTCTGGTGCCTCACATTTGACTATGTCCCCTGGCGGGGGAGACCTAGTGGCACTCAGAGGAAGGACAGCAGGTCACTGAGAAGAGACCTGATACCCTATGAGCATATACAGAGGGAGGTAATCCCTCTGAGGAACAGTCATAGGGAAGGGGAAGGGGAATAAGGGGAAAATGGGAGGGAGGGGAGAATGGGAGGATACAAGAGATGGGATAACCATAGAGATGTAACAAGAATAAATTAATTAAAAATAAATAAATAAATAAATAAATTTAAAAAAAATAAATAAAGCAACAGGTAAACCATCTTTTCTTCAATTTGATTTAGCAATTGCATCCTACGTTAGACACTCTGAACCAAACTCTGCAATGCCTTAACATTACTGAATAGGCGTCATGACACTGACTCTAAATCCAAAGGAAATTAGTCAGAGGCATTACGCCAGCCTTAAAACCCGGATTATTTATGTTCAGGTTGATCAATGGCTGCACACTTTCAGCTGCATTTTCAGTACTTTTCCTGTTATCAGACATTGTATCTTTTCAGCATCATCTCCATACTCAAGCCTAACAACCAAAACAAGAAGCCAGGCCATTGTTTATTGTTCATCCAGAATCATGAAAAGACAGTTAAGGTCTCGGAGTTTAGAAGACCTTGGGCCAGTCACTACTGTGGATATTTCTCATGCTATCTCTGTCTTCAGTCTGATAGTGTCTGATTTTCTGGTATTCAATCCAAACAATAGGCTTTCTAATTTTTGTTTCAACAACCCTGAGGTTGTAGTAGTCTAAGACCATGAGCTTGTGTCCAAGCATACCACCACCACCACCATCACCACCACTCGCCACCCCACATGAAAACAAACAAACAACAAACAAAAACTACTCTGGCTGCCAAGGTCTTTACATAGTTTTACCAAGAACTACATGGTACGACTATGTCTAGAAATAAAAAATGTAGGAGTTTCTTGAGGTATGTAGAACAGTTACAGTACTGGTTGAAGAGAGGAGCATAGTTGGTATATATTTCAGTGACATCGGCCTGGGAAGACATCTGTTGGAAAAGTAGATTCTCATGAGTGCTAAGTTCAGGTTTTTTCTAGATAGAGAGAAAACAGAAGGGTTGTGTGGTTATTGCTAAGCTGTAGCAACTCCCTAGAGATACATTGAGAAACTGAGTGTTCCAACATGCAATTAAATGTTGAGTATAAGAGACAAATGGGCTCTTCATTGCTTATGGAGACTCAAGAGCCTCTTCACCAAACCAAGCCAAACAAAGCTGCAGGCTGAGAACCTAGTGGCTAAAGTCACTGAGTCTGAGAAACATTTGAGCTCAGTGCAGAGTGTCTGGAAACACCTGTTATTCTGAGCTAAAGGAAGGGACCTTGAGTAGATTCTAATGATAAGTCCTAACTCTCAGAGACTGTTAGAGGTGGACTGCCCTTCCCTTGTAGGAACTAAGATGCCCTGTGCTGAAGGTATATAGGACTATCTGTACCTAAAGCAATGGTACCCCACACAAGGAGTGCCTGTGTTTCCTTATTTGGGTCCCAGACCCTTCCTAAGGTTAAATCCTGAGAGAGAGAGAGAGAGAGAGAGAGAGAGAGAGAGAGAG
>OU015745.1:79993163-80047563 GCA_907169655.1 Acomys percivali | reverse complement strand
AAGAAAGAAAGAAAGAAAGAAAGAAAGAAAGAAAGAAAGAAAGAAAGAAAGAAGAAAGGCACAGCAGGCATTTTTAACCTGATACTGCAAAACAATGTTCTTCTGCAAAGCTCACACTTAAGAACAGTAAAATCAAATTACAACAATATTTTCCCCAAATCCCCTTTAAATAAGCTTACAGCTTGCATGCTGGAGGCCTCCATTTGGGCATGCATGTTCTACAAATGTCTGGTTTAGGCTTCTCTAAAGAAATCTATAGGCGAGGCTGTTTAGGGACATGCACTAGGCTCTACTCTTGAAAGGCTTCTTATATATTTATGGCTCCATAGCCAATGTCTTAAAATACTTAAAGCAAAGTCCCTAAACAAGGTGCTTCACATTTTAGTTTGTACTGGACCATGCAAATTTTGTAGTTCTGACTGCTTATAGCATTTACTTGAGGGATGGCATTGAATACAGAGGCTCTAAGGTGACAATGGACTTCTGTTGGAGTCACATGGTTACACAATAAACAGAATGTTTGTTAAAGTCTAACTTGTTCACTGTATCTAGAGTCCCACCAGTTGTCATTTTTTTTCTAGTTTCTGAGTATTCTGTTGGAATAATAGAAGTAACAGTGTGATGCCCACACTGGGATCTTGGCTTGCAAAGTAAGAACTTTCAGACTGGAAAAGGCCACACAGAAACTTCTTCCTTTGCCATATCCTCATTCACCCAGAGTTGAAATTGAATATCTCTGTTGGATGTCTCAATATGGCCCTGAAATAATTCAGTTGGATCTTAGAGACCTTATATAGGGTTTTATAATCTCAATTAAACAATTAATAATACCTGTGTACAACTTCTGTGAAGAAGTTTTGTTGTTGTTGTTGTTGTTTTGTTTTTCATTTGTTTTATTGTTTTTTGTTTGACAAAGAAGACAGACAAGTTTTCAGGTTTATGTAGCCATTGACTTGAGGAATGTGTTTTAGTTTAATCTGATAATAGAGGTGTATCAGAAGTTATTCACATTCACATGTGATGTGTAACAAAATTTATTTATAGTTTTACCTCAGGGTTAAAGGAACTCATCTGTTCTTTGTTATATTGTACACAGAAACTATCTGGGTTGCTTGCTCAACCCACGAGATATCATACAGTGTGCACTGATGTTACCTTACAGCAATAGCATGCTGATCAGGCAGGACAAACAATAGATGTTTTTTATGCAGGAATGTTCAATAACACAGCTACAGGTTCACGTTCTTAAAAAGACAGAACAGTAGTCCTCAACATTCCTAATGCTGTGACCCTGTAATAGAGTTCCTCACATTGTGGTGACCCTCAATCATCACATTATTTTATTACTACTACATAACTTCATTTTGCTACTGTTATGAATCATAATGTCAATACCTGTGCTTTCCAATGGTCTTAGGCAACTTCTGTGAAAGGGTTGGTAGACTCCCAAAGGGCTTAAGAACCACTGGGATAGAGGATAAGCCCTAGGACGATTCAGAACCAGAGACTTTAATGAAACATGTAGGAATTTATGAGTTAAGACTTTGGCAGAATGTGCCTTCTGAAAGGGAAGGAAAAGTAATAATCTTGTGTCCTGCACTACTGGTCATCATTAAGGAAACAGACCCTAGAATCAGTTTTGAACTCTGGAGACAACAGATCCCATGGCTATTTATTGAGTTTTGGATCAAATGCTGGGTGACAATAGAATTCAGGTGCTTGGTGGCAAAAGACACAGCATGGGGCTGAAGGAAAACCTACTGAAATAATCAAGATAGAAACCTTGACACACTAGAGAGAGTAAGCCCAAGTCATATATACCAGAGAAAAAAGAGTGTTTTGGTTAAAGAGTTTGTGGTAACACTGGAAGGTTGGTTGTGAAGCAGTAAATGAACCTAGTTACAAGTATGTGCACCACCACCAATTATGTCAGTTCTTCCAAAGAATGGCCATGCTGCAGGGCCAGGCAACCACAAGGCAAAAACAGTACACCCACTGAGTCTAGCAGGACAAGAGCTTGGTCAACTGCATGGGTAGTTGTCTATATATTCGCTACCCACTCAAATTTACCTGGCACCCTTGCTCAATATTCACCTGAGTTCAAATGATGTAGATAGAGAAAGTTTGTCTATACCATTCCACTTAAGATGACCAACTATGTATGCAGCACTTTGGTTACTTTACCTTTTAACATTTATCTATTTATCAGTACTGGGGTTTGAACTTGTGGCTTTGAATGTGCTAGGCAGATGCACTACCACTGATCTACCCCTGCCCTCCAAGAGTTTGGATTGATTACGTGCTTTAGAGAGTAAGGATTTAACCATGAGGATCCATGGAATAGCTCAAGTGGAAGATGTTAGAAGGGTGTTAGCTTGGGGTTTACGTTTGTATTGACTTATTTTTGGGAAGGTTCAAAGGAATGAGTGTTTTCTTTGTCATGAACAAAGCAAGGCTACTCTGTGACTGGGTATCACAATCTAAACTATAAGACAGGATAGGAATCAAAGCTTATTTATGGGAAGAGGATGTAGTTCTGTGTAGAAGGGGCTTACTTAGCATATGTGCAGCCCTGGGTTTGTTCTCCTCTACGCCATGAACAAGGGGTGGTGGTGCATGGCTATCTCAGTGCTCAAGTGCTCAAGAGGCAGAGGCAGGAGGACCAGACACCCAAGGTGATCTTCAGATACACAGTGAGTTCCAAGCTAGACTGAGATACATGAGACTGTTACTCAAAATGTATCAGAGCAAAGAAACCCAAACCAAACCAAAATTTTTTAAAAAGTAAAACATATTATTCTAACATAAAAACAACATTAGAAATTACATTAGCCGAGATGGGGGATTGAAATAGCATTCAATTTTTGGCTCTTTATAAGTAGTTATAAACTGACCTTATTTCATCTTGAGCCATCTCAGGGCTAGAGGAGCCATGCCTTTTGCTGATTGCCACATTGTGTTTGAACTTACTAGGATGACAGGAAGGCCTGTCTGCGAGTCCCAGGCCAGTTCCTACAACACCAGGTTCAGATGCAGGTACACACCACTGCAGCTATCAGGAGCTGTCTGTCTGTTATCTCCTTGAAGGTCGGAAGTGCCTATGTCCAAACTGCCTTAGTATATGTGCGTGGGGGTGGAAAATGATCTGCCCAGAACCAGCTTTTTGGGACATTTCAGGTTGGATTTGGAAGATAGAGCAGCAGCAGAAAAAAGAAAAAGCCTTCTAGGAGCTGTGACTAGTAAACTCATCTACCCACTCTGTGAGAAAAAACAACAACAACAACAACAACAACAACAACAACAACAACAACAACAACAAAACCCAGAGTTCTGACAAATGGCCTGGATATGTTGTCAATGGCCAAGACAGAAAGGGGCGGGGGCGGGAGGGGGAGGTTGGAGACAATGCAGTCCAGAAACTAGATAACGAACATAGGAATTCAATGTGAAGATTTTTATGTCATGAGTTCAGTCTTCTCAGAATCCAAGAAGAAACAATAACAAAGTAAATAGATACAATTATGCCAGTATGACAGTCTCTGTTTTTTTTTTTTCCTTTCTGTTTTATTTTTGAGACAGAGTTTCTCTGTGCAGCCTTGCTATCCTGGACTCGATTTGTAGACCAGGCTGACCTTGAACTCACAGTGATCCACCTGCCTCTGCCTCCCATGTGCTGGGATTCAAGGCGTGCGCCACCAAGCCTGGCCCCTCTCAGAACTTGTAGAGAGACAGAAATGAGAAGGAATGAAGGAAATGATATGAGAACTTCAGATCAAATACCTTAGAAGAAGCCTTTTTATAACTTTAAAACATTTTTATTTCATGTGTAATAATGTGTTGTCTGTGTACCACATGCTTGGCTGGTACCCAGAGAGGCCAGAAAAAGATGTCAACTCCCCTGGAACTATAGTTACAGACAATTGTGTGTTGCCACATAGGTGCTGGAAACTGAACCCATCCTCTGGAAGAACAGCCTGTGCTCTTAACTGCTGAGCCATCTCTCCAACCCTGGGGGAATGTCTTTCTGGAGAGATGATCTTCAGAATGAGAAAGAGGGATTCATCTGAAGACTAGGAGAAAGAGCGTGGTGGGAGAATGGAGTCAGGCAGGGCAGGGCCGGGTCAATGGGTTGAAAGCGGAGAGTTCATGTGGGTCGAGATGCCTGAAGGGAGATGGCACAGGAGAAAGAGTTTCTTCAGGAGACTCAATGAGCCAGGCTAGGATCTTATTTAAAGATTAATGGGAAAAAATTAAAATGCTTTAACATATATGACATGATCCAGTGAATGTATTTTTAATAAAGATTCTGGCTTACCTATAAGTCAAGAATAGGGTATAAGGATCAGTTAGGAAGCTCCTGTTTAGGAAACCATACAAATCATGCAAGCCCTCACCTGCCTTGTGAATGGGCTACATTGTCTATCCTTGTGTAGGTAGTAGGTGAGGAGGTGGATGACACATCCTTTTCGCTCACAGTTAGCATTCCAGTGTCTGACACCGTGTGACCCACTCCATCTCTAAAAATCCCATGTGACTTAGAATGCTTCTGGTCCAGCAAGACCAGTCCTGGGGTAATGTTGCTAGACTACTCCTGCGCTGACACTACAATATCTGCCCCACCCCCTCATAGCACATCTTTTGGAAGCCAAATTCTATGAACTGCTTTTTGTTCCTAACCTGACACTGAGGCAAAAAAAAAACCAGAGGTGAAAGGAAGCAAGGGAGATTAGATCTGTACATTACCATGTAATCTATGTACGGGGTTTCTTACAGTGGGTGAAAGAAAGGAAAAGGGAGGAGTTAAGTCTGCACTTATGCTTGACCAGTAGAGTTGCCCATGTGCTATTAGCACAGGATAATTTATGCCAAAGGAACACAGAGTCTTCAAGAACATCTGTGACCATCCTAGTCCATGACTACCTTAAAGGCCATCAGTGGGTGGTAATGTCATCCCATTTAGCTAGTGACTTTTTTTGCAGAGATGTGAACAAACATCCATGCATCCCAGCAGGTAAGGCACCTATGGCTGACCAAAGAAATGATGTAATTCAACTCTGGTTTAGTGAACGAATGAGTTTACTGGGGTTACTAAACGCGTCTGAAGGTGTCATCGGCAGCTGAGATAAAGAAAATGTCACTCTACTGGGGTGACTGCTCATGGAAGATGCATGAAGAGGGGTACTTCTGGCATAGTGCGGAGGTAGGTGTAGGCAGCTTGGCCAATCAGAATCTCTTCCCACTAGTAGTTTATATGACAGTAGAGAGCAGGCGTGTGAGTCTTCTAAGTTTCAGGAGCTTCCTAACTGTTGCAAACTTGATTTATTTCTGAACTTTGTTAGCTTTACTTTCTGAGCCTTTCTTGATGTCCCCCTTTTCCCCTTGAAAGGGGAGAAGAAGGGAATTTTCAATTTGGAAGAATTATCTACACAAATCATGTTCTTCCTATAGATGACATTATAACTTGATTTTTTTTCTTGTGCTTTATTAAGCTGCCAAGATATTAAATATTACTGTTTCTCAAAAGAGAAAAGTGAAAGCATTTAATTATGTACAATTGCATCACTATGTGCTCCATGATAGATAAAAGTTATTTGCCATTTATATATGGAAAGACATTTAAAGGAAAATTTAAAGTAACAATGGAAATATAGAATAATGTGACTTCTCATTTATAGATAGAAGGGTTTTTTTTGCCAGAGGTTTTTTTTTTCAGCAGGTATTAAATCAGAATCTATAACTCAATGATATAAACCATCCCAGCTGCATCTCCATTAGATCATTTTTTAATGGGCAAAAGAAAAAGAAGTAGTTACAAGAAACTATCATGCTTGCTCCCTGAAATATAGTATTTATTTATTTATTTATTTATTTAGGTTTGGTTTTTTGAGACAGGGTTTCTCTGTGTAGCCTTGGCTGTCCTGGACTCACTTTGAAGACCATGATAACCTTGAACTCAGAGCAATCCACCTACCTCTGCCTCCTGAGTGCTGGGATTAAAGGCCTGCGCCATCACCGCCCAGCTGAACTATAGTTTTTTTTTTTTATACAAATGCATCAAATGTATACTTCCTGGGCTTAGAATATACTTCAGACACAGTGTGCTTGCTTACCATCAAATACAAAGAAATGCATGATAAATTTATGCTGATGTTCTAAGCCTCAGAAAAAGACTATTCAACAGACCAAGAGGCAGAAAGCTTGTGGGGCCCTAAAATGCACATTTTTATTCAAGGAGGGGATATTTAAAAGATATTTTAATGTAGAGTTAAGTATAAGGGTTAGGTGAAGAGAGATGCTCAGAAGAAAACTCATAGACAAGGACTCCTCCAGTGAGAATTGATCCTTTGGCTTTATTCTAGAAGAGCTACAACTATGCTTCTACTTAGAGATATTCTAATATCTCCCAGACAATTCTGAAAGGCTAATAAAAGCTTGGGGTTTCGCTAACAAATTAGAACAATTTTGGGTAGAGCATAGCTTAAAGTCTGAACAAATAGTATAAAACAACTCAGGGACAATAATTTATTCCAATAATTCATAATTTAGCTAAGCCTTTGTTGCGTCAAATTTGTTTGGAAGCAAAATGAACTGAATCAAATTTACCAGATAGCCCAAACCATAAATATATACAAGTTTTATTGCACCATGCTTGGTGAATTTTGGATTCATTGTAATCTAATCTGGTCATGGCCTTTTCCTGCTGTTTCTGACTGAAAAGATTCTGGGCTTAGAAACCCCAGTTTATCATGTGCCCAAGACTCCACACAGGAACCTCCTTTCTGCTACTCTGCTGGCAGGTGGATTTGGGGGACAAGGGCCATGAACAGAAGACTATCCAGTTCTCAAGACCCTCATAAAACTCTGAAGCCTGATGTGACTCTATGAAGTCCATCCTGAAGATTGCCCAGGGCCTCTGAAGAGAGCTTAGAGGATCCCCCTCCTAAGGCACATACATATGCCCCTCCCCCAAGAAAAAGAACATCTTAAACTCTGCTGTAATCAATAACTAAGATCTTACCACCTCTGTAAGTGGTTTCCTTGAACAAGTCAAGTGATTGAAGTTGACATTGTAACCTAAGAATTTTCATGTATTGAGCAAATTGAGATCTTGGTTGTATATAGGTGTTAACTGTCCCAAATATAGTGCCTTTTTTTAAAAATCAGATGAAGAGCTGAGTTATATTTGCTAGCATCCCATTAAATTCTACCAACAAGTATTTCATAAGTTGTATGGAAGAGTTGGGGGGTAGAAGGACCTGAAGGGGACAGAGGCTCCACAAGCAGAAAAATAGAGGCAACAAATCTGGGCCCAGGGGACCTGAAGAGACTGATGCACAAACCAAGGACTATGTATGGAGAGGACCTAGACCCCCTACTCAGATGTAGTTGATAGGCAGTACAGTCTCCATAATATGGCCAGTAGGGCTTGCCTCTGACATGGACTCTATTCAGCCCACTCACTGAGCACTTGCCCCTGGTGGGGTGGCCTTCCCAGTCCACAGAGGAAGAGGATTCAGGCAGTACAGATGAAACTTGAGATGCTGGGGTCAGATGGTAGGGGAGGAGAGCTTGCCTTTCTGAAGAGTAGGCAATCGGGAGGAGGAAGAGGAAGAAAGGATTTGCCTGGGAGGAGATGAGGGAGGGGTCTATAATCAGGATGTAAAGTGGCTAAATGAAAATTAAACAATTTTTTAAAAAATTCGTGAGTTTTGTGAGCCTGTGCTATCAAACATATTTTGTGCTTGTCCTAGGAACCATACAGTCCTAGGTAGAAAGGATTACACTCCTGAAGTAGCTGTGGCTATCCAATGGCATTTCCTTCTGAATTTTGTTAAAATATATATGAAGCATTATAAGTGAATATATATATATATTTATATAATGTGTGTGTGTTATATCCATAGGTATGTCACTCTACTTTTGAACTTTATGTTAGAAAATACCTCTGTACTCTCGCCACAGATTTTCCCTTTTAAATACTTCATTCCTATTTCTTGAAAGGCCTTCCTAGCCATTGATATTTTGTTTTTGTTTTTTTGAGACAGGTTTTCTCTGTTTAACTTTGGCTGTCCTGGACTCAATATTTAGACCAGGCTGGCCTCGAAATCACAGAGATCTGCCTGCCTCCGCCTCCCAAGTGCTGGGATTAAAGGGTGTGCCACCACCTCCAACTTACATTTTTAATCTTCATATTTTGAAAGTATATTATTTGTAGCAACAGATATAATAAGTTACAAAGCATACTGTCTCACAAAAAATATGTTTTTTTCTGTTGGGTTACCCTTTCAAAAATAAGCTTTCAAAAACATTTGAAGTAGTTTTGACTGACAAAAAGCCTCCAAGGTAGCCTAGAAATTCCCAGATGTTCTTTATCTATCTACCATAGTAGATTCATGTTTTGGATGACTTTTGTCTTTGGTTTGGATTTTTGTTAGTCAGGAACTTATTCACTTCTGCTGTCAGACATGTGATATGGGATTTCACTGGATATGAGCTAATAATCCTTCTGCCTCTATCTTCTGAGAGCAGAGAACACCAGCTTGCACCACAGGACTTTCACATTTAACACAAATTTTTAAATGATCATAAACTGACTGCAGACTCTACAAAAACGTCAATAAGTTGTACAGTAATACCCTTCTTCCTGTATAAGGTAGGATGTCACACATCAGTCCTCGGGCCTTTTTAATTTTTGTTTAAGTAATTTATTCAGATTACATCTCAATAGTTATCCCCTCACTTGTATCTACCTTATTCCTCTTCCCTCCCTTTTTCACCCTATTCCCCTCCCCTAGATCTGTGACAGAAGAGGACCTCCTCCCGCACCATATGATCATAGCCTATCAGGTCTCATCCTTCCTCTGAGTACCACCAGGCCTCCCCACCAAGGATAACTGGTCAAATAGGGGCACAAGAGTTCATGTCAGAGTCAGTCTTTACTCTCCACACAACTGTAGAGAATGTGCTGTCCATTGGCTAGATCTGAATAGGGGTTCTGTGTTTACTGCATGCATTGTCCTCGGTTGATACAGTAGTTTGAGCAGACTTCTCTGGCTCCAGATCTGCCAGCCTTGATGGTCTTCTTGTAGATTTCTAGCACCCTTTGGATCCTTCTATTACCCCATTCTCCCTTACATCTCTCACTTGAAGTCACAATAGGAAGTCCCAGCATCTATCCCAATCACCTGCTAAGTGAAAACTTTCAGGGTACATCCCTGTTGGGCTAGTGTCCAATTATAAGTGAGTATATACCATGTGTATCTTTTCTGGGTCTGGGTGAGCTCACTCAGGATGACCATTTCTAGTTCCATCCATTTGTTTTTCAAATTTCAGGTTTCCTTCTTTTTAATAGCTGAGTAGTATACCATTATGTAAATGTACCACAGTTTCTTTTTCCATTCTTCCACTGAGAGGCATCTAGGTTATATCCATTCTTCTACTGAGGGACACTTAGGCTGTTTCCAGGTTCTGGCTATTACAAATAAGGCTGCTATGAACACAGTTGAGTGCAAGTCCTTGTTGTGTGGTAGAGAATCCTTTAGGTATATGCCAAGGAGTGGAATAGATGGGTCTTGCGGTAGGCCTATTCCCATTTTTCTGAGAAAGCACCAGATTGATTTCCAAAGTGATTGTACAAGTTTGAACTCCCACCAGCAATGAAGGAGTGTTCTCTTTTCTCCACATCTTCTCCAGCATTTGCTGTCACTTGAGTTTTTGATCTTAGCCATTCTGTTGGGTATAAGGTGGAATCTCAGAGTCCTTGTGATTTGCATTTCTCTGGTGACTAAGGACATTGAGCATTTCTTTAAGTGTTTCTCAAACACTTGATATTCCTCTGTTGAGAATTCTCTGTTTAATTCTGAGCCCAGTTTCTTAATTGTATTATTTGGTTTGGTGCTCTTTAGATATTTTGGATATTAGGCCTTTGCCAGATGTAGGGTTGGTGAAGATCTTCTCCCAGTCTGTAGACTGTCACTTTGTTCTGTTGAGTGTCTTCTGCCTTACAGAAGCTTCTTATTCTCATGAGGTCCCATTTATTAATTGTTGACATTAAGGCCTGGATTATTGGTGTCCAGTTCAAGAATTTGTCTCCTGTGTCAATGAGTTCCAGGCTCTTCCCCATTTTTTCTTTTAACCGATTTAGTGTCTCTGGTTTTATGTTGAGGTCTTTAATTCTCTTGGATTTGAGATTGGTGCATGGTGATAAATATGGATCTATTTGCATTTTTCTACATGTAGACATCCAGTTAGACCAGCACCATTTGTTGAAGAGGCTATCCTTTTTCCATTGAATAGATTTGGTTTCTTTCTCAAAATTCAAGTGTGCTTATGTGTGTGGATTGATTTCTGGGTCTTCAATTCGATTCCATTGGTCCACAAGCCTATTGCTATACCAGTACCACGCTATTTTAATTACTATTGCTCTATAGTACAGCTTGAGATCAGGTATGGAGATTCCTCCAGAGGATCTTTTATTGTACAGGATTGTTTCAGCTATTCAGGGTATTTTGTTTTTCTATATGAAGTTGAGAATTGAACTTTCAATTTCTTTAAAAAATTGTGTAGGTATTTTGATAGGGAATGCATTGAATCTATAAATTGCTTTTGGTAAAATTGCCATTTTTACTATGTTAATTCTCCCTATCCATGAACAAGAGAGATCTTTCCATCTTCTGATGTCATGTTCAATCTCCTTCTTCAGAGATTTGAAGTCTTTTTCAAACAAGTCTTTCACTTGCTTGGGTAGAGTTACTCCTAGATATTTTATATTGGTTGTGGCTATTGTGAAGGGTGCAATTTCCCTAATTTCTTCCTCCGTACAGTTGTCATTTGTATATAGGAAGGCTACTGACTTTTTAAAGTTAATTATGTATCCAGCCACTTTGGTATAGTTTGTGAGCTGTAGGAGTACTCCGGTGAAATTTTGGGGTTCACTTATATACAGTATCATATCATTTGTGAATAGGGATGATTTGACTTCCTCCTTTCCCATTTGGATCCCCTTGTTGTCTTATTACTCTAGCTAGAACTTCAAGAACTATATTGAAGAGATATGGAGAAAGTGGACAACTTTTTCTGGCCCCTGATTCTAGAGGAATTTCCTTGAGTTTCTCTCCATTTAATTTGATGTTGGCTATTGTCTTGCTGTATATAACCTTTATAATATTTAGGTATATGCCTTGTATCTCTGATCTCTCCAAAACTTTAAACATGAATTGGTGTTAGATTTTGTCAAACATTTTTTCAGTATCTAAGGAGCTGATCATGTGGGTTTTTTTCTTTCAGTTTGCTTATATGGTAGATTACATTGATGGATTTCCATACATTGAACCATCCCTGCATTCCTGGAATGAAGCCTACTTGCTTATGTTGAATTATATCTTTGATGTGTTATTGGATTTGGTTTGTGAGTATTTTATTGAGTATTTTTGCATTGATGTTCATAAGAGACATTGGCTGAAATTCTCTGTCTTTGATGGGTCTTTGTGAGGTTTAGATATCAAAGTGACTATGGCCTCATAGAATGAGTTTGGTATGTTCCATCCATTTCTATTTTTTGGAGTAACTTGAAGAGTAATGGTATTGGCTCTTCTTTGAAGGTGTGATAGAATTCTGTACTGAAACCATCTGGCCCTGGCCTTTTTTTGTTTGTTTGTTTGGGAGACTTTTAATGACTGCTTCTATTTCTGTATGAGAAATAGGACTATTTAATTTTTTCCATATCAGCATTTAATATTATTATATTAATTTATATATATAATGAATTTATTCATATTACATTTAAATTGTTATCCCATTATATCCTCTCATTCCTCCCTCCCTCCTGCTTTCCCTCTACTCCCCTACTCTATGACTGTGACTGAGGAGGACCTCCTCCCCCTGTATGTGCTCACAGGGTATCAAGTCTCTTCTTGGTAGCCTGCTATCCTTCCTCTGAGTGTCACCAGGCCTCCTCATCTAGGAGACGTGGTCAAATATGGGGCACCAGAGTTAATTTCCCCATTCTCCACTCAACTGTGGAGAATGTCCTGTCCATTGGCTAGATTTGAGTAGGGGTTCGACGTTTACTTCACATATTAGGACTATTTAATTTGTTAATCTGATCTTGATTCAGTTTTGGCAAGTGGAATTGATTAATAAAGTTGTCCATTTCCCTTAGATTTTATAATTGTGTGGCATATAATCTTTTGAAGTAGGATCTTATGATTCTTTGTATTTCTTCAGTGTCTGTTATTTTATCTCCCTTTTCATCTCCCTTGTTGATTTGGATAGTGTCTCTCTGCCTTTTAGTTAGTGTGACTAACAGTTTGTCTACCTTGTTGATTTTGTCAAAGAACCAGCTCCTGGTTTTGTTGATTCTTTGAATTATTCTCTTTGTTTTTAGATTACTGAATTCATCACTGAGTTTTATTATTTCTAGCCATCTACTCCTCTTGGGTGTTTCTGCTTCTTTTTTATCTAGGCCTTCCAGATGTGTCATTAAGTTGTCTATATGAGATGTTTAGAAATTTCCTTATGAAGGTGCCTAGTGATATGAATTTCCCTCTTAGCACTGCTTTCAATGTGCCCCATAAATCTGGGTTTGTTGTTCCTTCATTTTCATTGAATTTTAGGAAGTCCTTAATTTCTTTCTTTAATTCTTCCCTGACCCAGTTGTCATTAAGTAGAGTGTTGTTTAGTTTCCATGTGTGTGTAGGCTTTTTGTTATTTCTATTACTGTTGAAGTCCAGCTTTAGACCATTGTGATATGATAGGATACAAGGTACTACTTCAATCTTCTTATATCTGTTGAGGCTTGCTTTGTGACCTACTATATGATCAGTTTTGAAGAAGGTTCCATGAAGTGTTGAAAAGAAAGAAGAATCTTTTGTATTTGGTTGAAAGATTTTGTAGATATCTGATAGATCTATTTGATTCACGACATCAGTTAGTGTCATTATTTCTCAGTTTAGTGTCTACTTCATTGACCTATCCTTTGGTGAAAGTGGAGTGTTGAAGTTTCCCACTATTAATGTCCGGGGATCAATGTGTGGTTTAAGCTTTGTTAATGTTTCTTTTACAAATGTGGGTGCCCTTGTATTGGGAATGTAGCTGTTCAGAATTGTCATGTCATCTTGATTGACTTTACCTTTGATGAGTATGAAGTGTTTTTCCTCATCTCTTTTAATAATTTTGGTTGAAAGTCTATTTCATTAGATATTAAAGTGGCTACACCATCTGGCTTCTTCTATCCATTTGCTTGGAATACCTTTTTCCAGCTCTTTACCATGAGGTAATGCCTATTCTTGTGACTGAGATGTGTTTCTTGAATGCAGAAGAATGTTGGGTCTTGTTTATGCATCCATTTAGTTAGTCTATGTCTTTTTCTTAGAGAATTGAGACCATTGATGTTGAGAGATATTAATGACCAGTGACTGTTAAGTCCCTTGATTTTGCTGTTGGTTACAGTAGAGTATTTGTGTTGTTATGTTTTGCAACAGTGAAGTTATCCATTTCCTGTGGTATTTTGGTTGTAGTTTGTCACTTTGAGTTGGAGTTTTCCTTCTAGTAACTTCTGTAGGGCCATATTTGTGGCTAAGTACTGTTTGAGTTTGTTTTTGTCATAGAATATCTTGTTTTCTCCATCAGTGGTTATTGAAAGTTTCACTGTATATAGTAGTCTGGAGTGTCATCTATGGTCTCTTTGGGTTTGCAGGACCCAGGCCCTTCTGACTTTTATAGTCTCTGCTGAGAAGTCAGATTTAATTCTGATAGGTTCGCCAATATGTTACTTGGCCTTTTTTCCCTTGAAGCATTTAATATTTTTTTCTTTGTTCTCTATACATTTTGTGTTTTGATTATTATGTGGCAGGAGGATTTTCTTTTCTGGTCTATTCTATTTGGTGTTCTGTAGGCCTCTTGTATGTTTATATGCATCTCCTTCTTTAAATTGTGGAAAATTTCTTCTATGATTTTTTGAAAATATTTTTGGGGCATTGGAGCCGGTGTCTTCCCTTTCCTCAATGCTTATTATCTTCAAGTTCCATCTTTTCATGGTGCCCTTGATTACTTGCATGTTTTGTGTCAGGAATTTTTCAGATTTACCATTTTCTTCTGATGGTTGCCTCAAGTTCTACAGTTGTATCTTCTACTCCTGAGATTCTTTCTCCGTCTCTTGACTAGAGAAGCTCATCTTTGCATTACCTGTTTTCTTTTCTAAGTTCTCTCATTCCCAGCTTTCTTCTCTCTGTGCTTTTATCAGTGTTTCCATTTTCATCTTCAGATCTTGAACTCTTTTTACTGATTTCCTTCATCTGATTGTTGGTATTTTCCTGAATTTCTTCCAGTGCCTCTCTATAGGCCTCCTTAATGTCTTTAATCTGTTTGACTGTATCTTCCTGCATTTGTTTATGGATTTTATTCATTTCCTCCATTATCTTCATTACTAAGGATCTGAGGTCACATTCTTGTGCTTCATTTGTGTTTGAGTTCTCCGGGTTGAATTCTTTGGGATAGCTGGGATCTGGAGATCCCATATTGTTTTGTTTTTTGTTGTGTTTTTACACTAGACTTTAGTCATCTTGCTGTCTCTGATGTTAGGAGGTAGCTTCTGGTGTCCTTCTCTGGTCACTGAGAACAGTTCATTGGTAAATGTCTCTAGGTCAAGGGCCCTCACCTGTGGGGACCAGTGAACCTTTCCCTGGATCAGGCAGGTGACCTGGTTTCACCTCCAGGAGACTTTGCTCCACACCTTGGGCTCCCCATTGGGTCAACAGAGGCATGGGCTGCTGTTCTGCATCACCAGGATCAGTTTGAAGTAATGTAGACAAAGCCGGTTATCCTGTCTTTGGCTGGGTTTTGAAAACCCTGCACTCAGGCTCTGGGGTTTTGGGGGCCTAGGCTCAGTTGTTCCTAGAGTGCAGGAACCCCTGCTGGCTTGTAACAGTTGACTAGCCTTCTGCCTGATCTGAGCAGCCGTGGGGCCTAGGTTCAGTCCTGTCGGAGAGAGTAGATACTGCCCTCTGGCTTTGGTGGTTGGCTAGGGATCCGCCAGATCTCTTCAGGCTGGTTCAGTCCTGTCTGAGTGTGTGTGAGTCCCCAGGCCTTTCATTGGCTGCGATATGAATTAGCATATCAGACTGTCTTATACTTCATGGTCTCAAATATTGAGATATCCAAGAAGAAATCCAAAAATGACAAATCCTGTTTGCAACATAGCAAAGATGCATAAGGACATGGTAACCAATGATGTCAACCTTGCAGTTTTTGTTTTTGTTTTTTCAAAATGAGATGAGTTACTTTTCCTGTTTCTGTCTTAGTTTGATAAAAGCAGCAGAAAGCATTTATAGTTCAAAAGGTCTCACAGTTCAAAATCTATCTAACATGGTGAAGGAGATCTTAAGATCAGTAGTGAGCGTCTCTGGGAAAAGCGCCCCCCCCCCCCCCACCGCTCTGTGTCTGGTCCTCTTATGACTGAGCAGAAGGGATATCAAAGAGACATGCAATGGAAACATGACTTCCCATTTCCTTCTCACAAGGTTCATGAGGTATGTCTCTTTGACTCTTAGGTAACTATGTTGTGTAAAGCCTGGGCTTATTTGCACAGAATTTTTGAGAATCTTATGAGGTATATGACTGGGACATTTTGCAATTTTAAACATAAACATTGTAAAGGTTGTAGGACATTTCCTCAAATAATTTCCCTATTTCCCCCACCATCAGGCAACATAATATCGTATAGTTAAAATACATAGCTTATTCCCAAACTTCATCTCACCACCTACCTCTCAATCAGTTCAAATAGGTCCAACCTATTGTTAGATTTTTGGGTTCCAAGTCCTGGCCCTCATCACTTGTAGCTCGAGATGTGAGTGTCAGGATCCTGTTTGCATTATTCACAGAGATCAGCTAAGTAAATGAAATGTCTCCCTTCTCCATTGGAACCTGTGTGGGAAAGAGCTAGACCTCAATTTATTTTGTAATTTGTTCTGAGAAGACTTTCAGATATACTGAGTATGTGAGGATTTAGGTGGAGAAGGTAGGAAAACTATGAAGGACTAGTGGACTAGTAGAATGAACAGAGAATAATTAGATCAATAGAGCTAAAGAGACAATCGACTTAGTAGAGGCCTCTGTGCCAAGCATTATGCTGTCAGTTGTAATTCTTCTGCCCACCTTGACATCTAAGCTTTATTTCACAGGTGAAGAAGTAAACACGCAGAGAGGTAAACTGGATTATCCAAGGATGGCCAAGGGAGGCAGAGGTCTCAATTTCAGCCTTTGAACTATCTGACTCACCGAGCACATCTTCAAAATTGTAAAGTGGTTTGGCTTCACCAGGAATTCTTTCTTGAGGGAAAATGGGCTTGTTTCTCTGCAGGGTTCCCTTACCCTATTATATAGCTGCCAGCCTTTTAAGAGGAGTCACCAATAGATGTTAGGCAAGCGCTAATGTTGAGGGTTGGTCTTTGCATGTAAAAGAACTTTCATTTGTGTTATTTTTCTAGTGGATAGTTTGAAAGAAATGACATCTTTTCCAGAAGTGGACTGGACTTTGAGTGCTGGTGTAGGCAATTTTCTTTCAGGGTCAAAGTGAGTCCAATGTATTAAAAGCGAAAATAGGTACATGTAATGTGATAAGTCAGAAAAATAAGATCTATGGCTCTAGAAATGTGATTCTTTGTATCTAGGACAGCATCAGGACAATACAATTTCAAGAAAGTAAAAGCATGCATTGCACATGTGGGGAGTCCAGTGGCTTCTGTGAAAGGCAGAACTTGTGCGAGCCACTCATTTCTCACCACTCTTGACAAGCAAAATAGAACAGATGCTCAAACGATGCTCAAATATGCTCAAATGCTCATAGCTCTTGAATCATAGATCCTATTGTTCTGATGTATTGCACTACATGGACCTATTTCTCTCTTTAATACATTAAACTCACTTTGTCCCTGAAAGAAAATTATCCACAGCAGCACTCAAAGTCCCCTGTTCTTCATGACCATCTTAAGAAGTACAAACATGGAAAACAGTCAAATACCAACCTCAAAGGAGGAGGGGGAGGAAAAGCAGGAGTTGAAGGAGGACAGAGGGGAGGAGGAGGGGGGAAAATGAGAAGACCAAGGGCACAACTTACAAGGACATAGAAAGGACCAGATCTGTCCTGTAGGCGTAAGACATAGCCATTCTCTCAGAGCACGGTGCTGGTTCATTCCTTTCTTAGTTCTTAATTAGAAAAAAAAAAAAGTGGACTATTGCCATTTTACAAGCCTCCATGTGTGTCCGTGGTGTTACAGAACTGTTTTTAGCCTAAAACTGACCCCTGCATTCTTTGCTTTTGATATTTAGCCTTTGAGCTTGTTCACGAGTACAGTTGACAAGTTGTAAATGACTTGGTAACCCAGGTGGGTGTCTATGGTAGCACACCAGCTCTGTGCTGTTAAAGTAAAGCGTGTGCCACTATTTTGACAGTAGTGCCCCTTAAATAAGGAGACTCGGCGAGCTATTTAATTTAGTACAGGACAGTCCCAATTTTGCAGAAAGAACCTCTGGAACCAGAAAGAGCATGTGAAGTCAGTGTCATGATGCAATCGCTCTTCCCTGCAGCCCAAAAGAAACAGCTTAAAAGCATTTTCAAAGAGAGTTAATATTTCTGGCTTGGATGCATCACTGGCTGCACAAGGTGATTTTACTGTGCATTATACTTTAATTATAACTGCGCCATAGCCATCTGCTCCACTCCGTTCACTAATTATAGATGCAAAAAGCATTTCACAACTCCCACCCATAAAAAAAGATCTGAGGGATTTCATGGCAGGCTTGCTCTGAGCACCTCCCGCCTCTTTTGGCCTGCGGATGCTCCCTTCAACGGTACATCTAAACAGATCCAGGAAACGTTTGGGATAGTGATCACTGTCTGAGACCTGGGGTGTGTGAGCTTCATTCATACATTAGACATTTTCTTCTTCCTCTATTATATACATGTCAGTCAGCCTTTCCTGTGCAGTGGCCACAGGCAATTTCCTGTGCAATTGCCTTTGTGCATACGTTGTCACCATCATTTTAAATCTAGTTGTGTTCTTTCCTAACCATCACTTGAAGCACCTCACCAACTCCATGGATTTCTGAGTTCTGATTTTTCAGAGGAAAGGAGGGATTTTCAGAGTTTCATACATTTATTCTTAGCTGACAGTTGGTAGACTTGAAGATGTCACTGTGGGAATAGGTCCATAATCCTACCACCCTAGTTTGTCTGTATCTAAGTAGAAATTAAGTAATAGGAATTGGCAAAGGAACACAGGTTTGTTTATGGCTAGGCCAAACCAGGGGAACAGTCTAATTTTCATGTTTTGCCTATGGCCATCTTACAATTTTTAGCAAGTCAGGAGACAAAGGCACATGCACAGTTGGCTACAGAACCAGTCCTTTCCTCGGGCAAAGGGAATCTGGGCCTGGTCTTTATTATAGAGACATTTTTTTTGTTCAAGTCAAAAGCTAGAAAAATGGGGTTGTTAATGATTTCCCATTGTTGAAAGAGAAAAGAAAATCAGATTATTGTGGAATGCAAGCTTTCTGCCTGTTCCTGGTCTGGCAGAATTCCCTGTTCCTAAAGCCATTCCTCTGACAGGTGTAGAATGTAAAGCCCTATGTGGTTTTCCCTGGAGCTTAGTTTTAGCTCAGATTCCTCCATTACAGTCACATATATTAATTTTATGAGTGAAGACATAACTGAAATGGGCACGCAAGTGTGTCTCTTCCAGGACTTCAGCATGGGTCCCTGGATAGAAAGCTATATCAGCAGATACTGAATCGCACTTCTCCAAAGTCACTGCTTCCCTGTGTCACCTGAAATCCCCTCTTGGGGGCCAATTCATTCTGCTTTACTTGAACACCTCTTTACCCACACCCCCAATGAGTTGTGTGACAGACGGAATCTGACTGTGATGGAACCATGAAAGGTACACACAGGACAACTGCAAGTGCTCCTTTCTTCCCTGCCCTGTGCCTGCTCATCATTTACAGGACACCGAGGAAGGTACCAAGTCAAATATTTTGATCAGGATGTTCCCATCAGTTCTGAACATGCACAGTAGACTTTGAAGACAGTTTGCAGTAGGAAAAGCAGAACTAACCAAGTTGCTCTAGCAACAACGTTCTAAAGATAGGATGTTAACCTTAAGCCTTAACCTTCTCCAAGTGGTAGAT
Organism: Acomys percivali; assembly: GCA_907169655.1. Taxonomy (NCBI): domain Eukaryota; kingdom Metazoa; phylum Chordata; class Mammalia; order Rodentia; family Muridae; genus Acomys; species Acomys percivali. The sequence goes on along the minus strand of OU015745.1, from coordinate 80,028,378 downwards.
TCAAGATCTTCTGATGAGGTGTCTAGCTTTGATATTTCTCCATAGTTTCTAAAGCAATCTGTAAGTTCCAAATATGTATGTTTAGGGAAGCTGTGGCTAATTTACTGTAGTCCCAAAGCAGGGTACGAGGAGGAGAGGTTTGGGGGAAAATCCCATTCTGGGCATGTGAGTTAATGCCTTTCTGGAAGCCATATCTGGAATGGAGAAACATATGTGGCCTTTCCTATGGGGCAAAAAGGAGAATGCTTTATATATTTCAAAGTTCTTCCTTCCTTCAAATTCTTGCCCTTTCTCTTAAATACAAATTCTAGCTATTCATAAGATTACTGATTAAGAATAACAGTAAAATCTTTTTGGACCACAGGAAGGCTTATGACATCCACTGTAATAACAAAAGTAAGCCTTGACTTTCCAGGCAGAAAATGAAAATTAAAAATATCTACTGAAAATATCAATTCACAAGATGACAGAAACAAGACATCCTAAATTCTAGTACATGTTATAGTGATTGGAGATTCAATTAGATTCTCTGTATAGAAAAGGCAGCTGCATCAGATGGTATGTTTGATTCTCAATGTACATTCAAATTTGTGTGTTGAAAAAAATATTTTTCGTGGTCTCAAAAATATCAAAGTTGATGAGCATTAATATTGTTACCAGAGTATACAGATAACATTTTTCCATTTGAGTCTACCTTTAGGAAGTCCCTTAAAAACACTTCACTCATGTCTGTTTGCATGTATTTGGGCATTGTAGCAGTCCCAGATCTAACAGTAGCCAGACCACCTAAAACAGGATGGACAGTATATAAAGAGATGCACTGTGTGACTACATGGACTGCCCACTTTTGACTTTACACTGTGTACTTGCTGTTAGACCTCAGATAACCTTTTGTTCTTTCTTTCTTTCTTTCTTTCTTTCTTTCTTTCTTTCTTTCTTTCTTTCTTTCTTTCTTTCCAGTCAAGGGATTGGTTCAATTTCCAAACAGGAGCTTTGAATGACACATAAACTAACTGCAGTTTTCCAACTTGCTCAGCTATGCTTTCTACAGAGCTGAACATTCACTTTAAGTAGGAAAAAATGGGGCAGCAAAAGAAAAAAAAATCCTAGACAATAGTATGAATGTTCTTGAACTGGGGCTGTAGAGGTGGCTTAATAGCTAGGAACACTTCCTATGTATATAGATGGAATGGAAAGGCGTCATTCCTGATAATGCAGACCTGAGGAATGTGTATCTGGGAGAATCCAGGAGGACCACTGGGGCTGGTTGGTCAGATGGCCTGGCTGAAAACTGACAAGCTCTGGGTTCAGTGAGAAATCCTTTGTCATGTAAATTAGGAAAAATGATATAGTAGGACACCAGATGTTCTACTATGGTACACACATAGACAGACAAACACAGACAGACAGACACACACACAGAGACAAACACACACAGACACACAGAAACACAGACACACACACACAAAGAGAGAGAGACACACACACAGACACACACACACACACACACACACACACACACAGAGAGAGAGAGAGAGAGAGAGAGAGAGAGAGAGAGTGTTACACGGTTTACTGAAAGATTGTTAAGGAAGTAAATTATTTTCAAACCATAAGGAGATGAAGCTGCCAAAGAAATTAATATTGGATTTAATACTTTGTTGCTAGACTAGAAAACTTTTTGGAATGCTCTAAAATTTGAATTTGCATTGTAGAATCTGCTGGTGGTTTGTTTCTTGATATATTCCTTCATCTGTTGAGTCACAATATATCTTCTGAAGTCTGCCCTCTTGAAGCACCACTGTAACTGTGTGGCTGATCCTCTTCCAGGTCACATGACTGTTCATCCTGTATGGTCCCCCACTCACAGCAGGAAGTGTATTAATTTGTGTATTTCTGACGGGCCTTTGCTTCCAAAAGGAGGATCATAATTTTTGTGAATAGAGAGAGATTTCTTAAAAATCAGGGTGTAACCCAAATTCCAATGTCATGGTAAACTATGGGAATGAAGTGATACGGAAAGACCACAGATTCTAAAATGAAAAAGTGCTGATTAGATACACATGCCCACTTAAATGCCAGTGTGTTGTTAAGATGGTTAAATGCCTGACAGTAGCAAGAAAGAGGTCAAAGCAAAGGATTGTTCAGGTAGATTCTGAGAACAGAGATGAGGAAAATGGAACACAGGAAAGGTGTGGTCTACAACCAAAGATTGGAATAAAAATGATAGAAGGAAGCTGTACCAGAGGCTGCAGACAATGCCGAGGCAAAGTTTTAAAACTGAGTATTGGGTAGCTACAAGATCTGAGAGTTGTGGGATGGAGAACTGGCTCAGTGTTTAAAATCACTGCCTCCTGTTTCACAGGATCTGGGTTCAATTTCCAGCACCTACCTGAGCGCTAACTTCAGCGCTTGACTATAACTTCAATTCCAGAGTATGACCGCCTAGTGCCCTGCATATACCAGATGCACAAGTATCCATGCAGGCAAAAAGCCTGTACATATAAATAAGAATCCCCAAACCTTAAAACATAAAACTAAAACAAAGCAAGGATCTGAGAACTGGATGGACTTACAGGTAAGTGTGGACCTTGTCCAACCTTTTTTTGCCTTCAGTTTCTACTCTGCAGTGGTCAGGCTTGTAGCATCCAGAATAACCCTTTATCAGTTATGCCTGGGTGCATTGGAAAAGCTCTAGAAAGGTGATTTTGTTTGTTTGGTTGTTTGGTTGTCTGTAAGTCCAGGTCTCATGATGTAGTTCTGGTTGTTCCAGCACTCACTATGTAGACCAGGCTGGCCTCAACTCATAGAGATTCACCTGCATTTGCGTCCCATGACTAAAGTCATGCCCCACTCTGCCTAGCTAAGACTATTTTATTTTCTTAGAATTCTGCAAGAGCTAATTACCTGAGGCCTCCAAGCTTCATCTCATAGATGCAAGAAACTACATTCTTTTGGTTTTGGCTTTCAATCATAAAATCCAGACAAATGCAACAGCTCTGAATCTAGTTCTCCAAATCCCCATTGATTTTCTGTACCTTGACTTATAGGCTAGGCCAAATGGGTATACTCTACTGCGTTTGGTATTGCAGTTAGGCCCAATCTAGGTTCCCAGTAGACATGACTTGGCAGTTTATGTGGAATTTCTCTGGTATTGCTGCAACTATTTATTAGCCAGAAGGTATTCATTCCATCTCAAGGATTGCAAGATTTCCTACTGTTGAAATAATCTTTTGGACTGTGAGCTTGCTTTGACATTTGGTCCTCAGATATTTTCTTTTCTAAAAAATTTTATTTTATTAATTTATTCATATTATATCTAAATGGTTATCCCCTCCTTTGTATCCTCCCATTCCTCCCTCCCTCCATTTTCCCCTTACTCCCCTCCCCTATGACTGTGACTGAGGGGGACTTCCTCCCCCTGTATATGCTCATAGGGGGATAACAGGCTTCCAAGAAGAGACTTGATACCCTATGAGCAGATATTTTCTTATATTGAGTTTGCCAGAGGTTAACAGCACTATTAAATCTACTGTTTGTTTCATGTCTTTCACCAGTTTGGGGAAATATTTGGCTAGAATGTCTTCAAATATTTCTCTGTGTCCAATTTTTCTCCTTCTCTCCTCAAACTATGTCAAGATTAGATACATATTTTTGATTGTACTTCATATACTTTTATTTCTTTTTCATTAGTCTTTGTTTCTTCTGTTGGAATGTTCCTTACTGGCTGTCATTCAGTTCTCTACATCTCTAGTGAAATTGTTTATTTTTCCTTTACATTTTCAATGCACAGCCTTGTTAAAAATTTAAGTATCTGATAATTGTATTATTTACTTTACCTATGTCTCTTTACACACACACACACACACACACACACACACACACACACTTTTCTTCTATTCTTTTGATGTTTGAAGCCACTTATTCTTTGTTTACCATGTACTGTCATTTTAAATTTTTGTCTTAGTTGTTTTGTATGGGAAAAAATGAGATTTTTAAATCATGTTATCATCTTTCTCTACAGGATGAGTTTTGAGCATCACCTTAGCTCTGTTGATGGTGGGTTTTAGACTTGCTTAAGTCCAGTTTGTTTCTACTTTGTCTGTATTCTGGGGACCTTGTTCTTGCATATGGGCTTTCTCTTCTAGGGAATCTGTGAAAAATCACAGACTATTTAGCAAGGCTTCTTCAGGGTTGGCAGTGGTGGGACTCCATTCTCTGAGACCACAGGATTGCATGGCAACTTAGCTCTCCTACTGTGTCTTCCATCTCTGATCTTCCATTTCTCATACATTTCTGCTTCTCATTCTTCACATTGCCTTTCAAACCCTAGTCCAATAAAATGTTCCTACAGAAGTTGGAGTTGTTTGTTGGGCCCTCACATCCCTGCCACACTTTTACCTGTAGTCCTTAGCCGCGTCAGCAGGTAAGCAATCCCACTGCTCACTTCTCCACTTGGTGAAATGCTTCTTTCTGCTCAGTCACCTTTAGTGTCTCCAGTGTGCAAACTGTAACATTCTTTCATGAAAAACACCAGGGTGAATTTGGAGCTCAGCATTTTTGCTCTAATTATATTACTTTTATTATTTTGAGACTTAGAGCTCATCTGGCCAGCATCATTTCATTATAAATGCCTCCAAATATTTGCTTTATTTCTGAAACCCAACCTTGATATTCATCCAAGGCTGACCTCAAACTTATATCCTCATACCTTAGCCTTGAAAACATACTTTTAGTGGTTAAATTGTCTTTACCAAGAAGGTTGACATGATACAAACTATGCTATCATGGAAAACTGAAGTTGATTACACAAGGTTAAATATGTAATCAGAAGTTAAACAATAATTTCTGTGGAATTTGACTTAGAAATAATCTTTATAAAATTTCATTTACCTTCAATGTTGATTACTCAAATACTGAAACAGCTTAGAAAAGGGTTATTTGTATAATCTGTTATTAAATAGAAATTAAAAATATATTATCCAACAAAATGAAGTAATTGAACATAATAACTAAAGCAGTTCATACTATTCTATGAACAAACTTCATAGATGGATCTGAGTTCTAATCAACATAGGCATATGTTGTTCAATGGATAAATTTCATTATCATAAAAGAAGCAAAAGGGTATGCGAGTTACAGAGTAGCATACTTCCATACTATGAAACTTCTGATAAAAAGAATTTTCTTTTTCTTAGTTAAATTTCCATGACAATTTATGCTCTCTTATGTCTCTCTTACTCTTGTATTTATATCCCTCTTATCACTGCCTATCTCTCCAATATTTCTTACAATTCTCTCTCATATTCATGTTTATTCATTTTGTTTTGTGACCTATTGAGTTTAATAAAGGTTGCCTCTGGGACTACGGGAGTTTGGCCTCTCTATTGAGGTCTGATGTGGGTACAAAACTGAAGACACCAGAACATCCCTTTCCAACTTTATCAATAGCAAATAGAACAGCAGAAAAGGATAGGTTCCTATAAGAGCCTCTTCATCCACAATTGGTTGTTGACAAGATCAGTCTTGTTCAGACTCAGTGCATGTAACCTCAGCTACAACGAGTTCATGATGGCAATAGCTGTGTCATGTCTAGAGAATAACATTTTGCAGCCCTTATCCATGTCTTTTAGCTCTTATCCTTTTCCCATCCGATCTTTTGAAATGTTCCTTTAAGCCGTACAGAAGGTGGTATGAACGTATTGTTTCAGGCTGAATCCTCACACATGATTTATTCTCAACATCATAAGCAGTCTGGAGTCCCTGTATTCACCATCTTTTACTGCAGAGACAGGTTCCTAAGATTGAGGCGGAGCATGGCTTTGTCAATTAGTATAAGCATACATGCATTGAAGGAAGTTTTAAATTATATCAAATCAATGAAACAATAGTATAAAGTTTTCAACTTTAGCCTGTGTTCTCCTTAAGCATCAGTTATTGACTGTATTTGCAACATCAAACATAGATTCCCTCCCATGAGATCAGGCCTCAGGTCCAATCATAGAGTGACTGGTTACCCTTATAATAAGTCAGTTCCACTGTTGCACAAGGGAATACATATTGCCTGGCAGTATGGTTTTATGATTCATAAGGTTTACAGTTGGGAAAGACCATTGATGACTTTTCTCTCCCAGAAGTGCTCATAGCAGCTTCTAGAACTTTGAAAACTAGTCAGCAGGAAGAAGATTCCAAGTCATTCCCAGATTGGTTTCTCTGTAGCTTACAATAAAAATGTATAATGTCTCTAGGAAGAGCACCTTATCCTCTAGCCTCTCATAAGCAACAATTCCTCTTACTAAGAAAACGCTGTGCTTTTTGGAGAGGATTTCCCGCTCAACAACTTCTACAGAAGTATCCTATACCTGGCACTTGTATGATACGTTTGGTAAAGTATTAAATATAAAATACTAAAGCAATTTTCTAGACATTGAAAGTGAAGTTGATAGCATTATTAAACAAGAAAACGCACAAGCACTGTTTTTACTGGTACATTTTACAATCACCAAATATTTACTTAATGATAGTTTAAGTGTCTACCTTTCCCTTCCAACCCAGTTCTGTAAGTCATAACCAACATATACAAGTTGTACATGCATTTAAAGTACATAGTGTGATGTTCTGGCAAACCCATATGATGTAAAATGATCACACAATCACTTACCTAAATATGTTTTTATCCAGAGTCTATGTGTTGAGAATACGTAAGATATACTTACTGAGAAGTCTCTCAGTATAGAGCATGGTGTTATGAACTCTGATCATCATATGCTATACACTAGATCTCCAGACTGTCTTCATTTTTCATGACTACACCTTCCTCCAATGTGTCTCAGTTTTCCTTATCACCACCACTCTAGCCTTGGCAAACAACATTATCCTCTCTGCCTCTACAAAGTGAGCTATAAACATTTAGACTACCCATACATATGAATTTGTGCAGTATTTGTCTTTCTATGCCAAGTTTATTTCTCTTAGAATAATTTCCTCTAGGTCTATCTCCATTATCATAGATGACAATCTTTTATTTTTCTTATGTATAGATAATATATCATTCTATCTATATATATATCATTTTTCTGTATACATTTATCCACCAAAAGACACAGGTTGAGTCCATATAGTACCTATTGTGAATGTCACAGTGAATATGAGTGTGCAGATAATGCTTCAAATCACAAGCTTCTATATACCAGCCTGGGCAGAATCTCTGGATCATATCATAGTTTTACATTTAATTTTTTAGAACACCTCACAATTACTGTAACAATTACATTTCCCTTTGAGGTACACAAAGTTGCCATCTTCCTCACACTATGAGCAACACTTACTATCATTTGCATTTTGATAATAACTATTCTAGCTACCAGCTAGAAGCACCACCTTATTACCATTTCACATTGCATTTCCCTTGTGACTGATGATGTAGTTACACTGTTAATCCATTGTTTGCCTTCTGATTAAAAAATCTATTCCAATCTTTTGCTTCCATTATAGTTAGGGCACCTGTTGTCTTGCTTTAAAGTTGTTTTTGATCTTTATGCATTTCGGATAATTATCACTTATTAAATATGTGGCTTAGAAATGTGTTTTTAATGTCATGTAAATGATCTTTTGTCTTTTATTTTCTTTACCATAATAAATTTTCTATTCCATGTGTTTATTTTTATTTCTGTTAGATGTGTCTTTGAAGTCATATCCAAAAACTTATTATATAAGCCATAAAGAAAATTTAGTAAGTTTTATTCTCACAGTTTACAGTTTCACATCTTATGTCTTTCTGCTGTGTTTGAATTTGGTCTATCCTTTAAAGATAGTTTTTATAAGAAAATGTCTGTGTTCTTTGTTCCCAGACAGTGGCACTGTGGCCAAGTGTTTGTAGCTAAAGCCTATACTCATCAAATTAGAAAATCCTAAAGAAATGGTAATTTTCTTGATATATATTACCTCAAACTGATATCAGGATAAGATAAGCAATTTAAAGAGACATGAATCCCTTAGTGAAATAGAAGCAGAGATTAAAAGTCTCCCAACCAAAAAGAGCTCAGGGCAAGGAGGTTTTAGTGCAGAAGTCTACCAGACAGTCAAAGAGGAAATGATGCCAGTTGTCCTCAAATTATTCCACAAAAAGTAGAAACCGAAGGAACATTTCACAGTTCTTTTTAATGATGCCAAAGTTACTCTGGTACATAAACCAAATAAAGATGCAACAAAGAAAGTGAATTGTAGACCAATTTTCTGTATAAACATAGATGTAAAAACTTTCAACAAAATACTTGCAAATTAAATCCAAGAACATATCAAAAAGCTTACCCAGAGTAATCAGGTAGGGTACATGCCAGAAATGTAGTGATGATTCAACACATGAAAATCAATAAAGTTATCTACCATATCAATAAAACTGAAAAAAGAAAAAGGAACACGATCATTTCATTGGATGCAGAAAAGGTCTTTGACAAAATCTAACACTCCTTCATGGTAAAATGGCTAAAGAGATTAGGAGGAAAAGGGCTATACCTCAAAATGAGGGTGACAATTAATACAAGCCAAGATCAGTCTAAATGGAGAGAAACTCAAATCTTTTCTACTAAAATCTGGAACAGGATGAGGTTGTCTACATTTTCTATGAAGTCTTAGAGCAATAAAAATGTAATAAAAAATTGGAAAGCAAGAAATCAAAGTGTCTTTATTGTCAGATGACGTGATTGTATATTTAAGTGACCTTACAATTCTACCAGAGAGCTCCTACAGCTGATAAACACTTTTTGTGAAGTAACAGGATAAAAAGTTAATACAAATCATTAGCCTTCCTCTAGATAAGTAACAAAGGAACTAAGCAAGAAATCAGGGAAATAATACCTTTCACAATAGCTTATTGAGGTGACTCTAACAAAACAAGTGAAAGACTTGTATAATGAAAGCTGAAGAAAGAAATTGAAGAAGATATCAGAAAACAGAGTGATCTGTGCTCATTGATCAGTAGGATTGGTACTGCAAAAGTAGCTAGCCAAAATGCAGCACAATAAAGTCTTCATCAAAACTCCAACACAATTCTTCACAGATCTTTTTTTTTCTTTATTTTTATTAATTTATTCATATTACATCTCAATGGTTATCCCCTCCCTTGTATCCTACCATTCCTCCCTCCCTTACTCCCCTCCCCAGATCTTAAAAGCACAATTTTCAGCTTCACATTGAAGCAAGCCAACAGCCAAAGAAACAAACAAAGACTCAGGATAAAAGCAAACAATCCTGTATATTAAAACAAACAAACAAACAAAATTAAAACACTGAAGGAGTTTTCACTATCTCCTAGGGATATAGGAATAAAACAGCAAGATATTGGCATAAAACAGAGACATTCATCAATGCAATCAAATCAAAGACCCAGACCTATGAGCATCTGTTTTTGATAAAGAATCCAGAAAAATAGCAACCTTAATAAATGGTTCTGGTCAAAATGTTGGCTGCATGTAGAAAAATGCAAATAGATCCATAGTTATTACCCTGCACAAAATTCAATTCCAAATGAGTCAAAGACCTCAACATAAAGAGAATGTAAGCTCTTTATGTTGAGTGATCATTGAAAGGTTGCTGACTTCAGGCCTGTCTGGCCTACAGAGATTGTCAAAAGAAGAAAAGGAAAGTAAAGCAAAGAAAAGAAAAGAAAAGGAAAGGAAAGGACCTCAACATAGGCTAGAAATGATGAATGTGATCGAAGAGAAAGTGGGGAATAGTCTTGTGCTCATTGGCACAGGAAAAGTCATTCTGGACAGAACTCAGAAGAGGAACTGAGAACAATTAATAAGTGGGACCTCATGAAACTTAAAAGCTTCTGTATGACAAAGGACACAATCATTTGGACAAAGAAACAGCCTACACAGTTTGGGAAAAGATTCTTTATCAGCACACATCTGATAGAGGGATACTCTAAATATATATAAATGTTATCTAAAATATATAAATAACTCAAAATGCTTGAAATCAAGAAAATAATCAAATTTAAAATGGGGTACAAAAATAAACAGATTATTCTCAAAGAGAGGAAATCCAAATGGGTGGGAAGCACTTAAAGAAATGTTTTACATCCTTAGCCATTAGGGAAATGCAAATCAACACTGCTTTGATATTTCATGTTATACCAGTCAGAATGGCCAAGATAAATAAGACAATGACAGCTCATGTTACTAAAGATGTGGAGTACTGGGAACACTCATTCATAGCTGCTGGGAATGCAAACTTGTACAGCCACTATGGAAATCAGTGTTGCAGTTCCTCAGGAAGTTGAGAATAGGTCTACCCCAAGATCCAGCTCTGCCACTCTTGGGCATATACCCAAAAGATGTTTCATCCTACCACAGAGTGACTTGCTAAATCATGTTCATCTTTGCTCTATTTATAATAGCCCGAAATTGGAAGCAACCTAGACATCTATGAATGAATGAATGGATAAAGAAATGTGGTGTTTTACAACATGGAATATTACTCAGCCATCAATAAAAAAGTAAAATCATGAAAGTTGTAGGTAAATTGATAAAGTTATTTTAGAAAAACTTCCTGAGTGAGGTAACCCAGACCTAGAAAGAAAAATATGGTATGCATTTGCTTTTATGTGGTTATTAGCTGTTAAGTCTTTGATAAGCAAGCTACAATCTGTACAAGAATAGAGGTTATATATAAGTAAGGGGCTAGAGGGGAGAAATGGGTCTCTCTATGAACAGGAAATAGAATAAATAGTTATAAATGGACAGGATAGGAACTGAAATGGGAAGATCAAACAGGGAGGGAATGGGGAGACAAAGGAGAGAATACAGGGATGGACAGCTAAAGCTAAGGGCCATTTGAGGAGTCATATGACAACTTAGTACAGTAGACACTTCCGAAAATAAATATATGTGTAAAGGCGATCTAAATGAGGTCACCAAATAATGGGAGAGAAGGAGTCCAAACTGAACATCTCATCACCAAATAAAGGTTCCAGTATTGGAAATGGGTTACATCTAATTGAGTTTTTGGCCAAAGAGCCCTATAGAATCCCACAAACAACCCAGTCTAATTCCCAGGCTCTTATTTGCTCTCCATAAATGATAGGCCTTATTGCTGAAGAAAACAGCTACATAACTAACTCATTAAACAGGGAAAAGTCCATATATGATAGAACTCTCTAGCCTACTGACTGGTCTTCATGATACTGGAAGTTACTTTGCTTGCTACCAAAGAAAAAATATAAACACCAACCCAGCTACAAACCCTTCAATCTACAATGGTGACTATAGGCTCAATTTTCTTAACAATTATATTATGAACTTATTAAATGACCCTACCTCCCTTACAACCCAACTAGCCTATATAAGAAGGAAAGGAGATAAAGGAAAATAGGAATGAAACCTGGGTGTCAGTCCTAGGAATGATTCTCCTGGTATAGACAGCAGGATTTCAGCAGACCAGCAATTCCATCAAATTTGCTGCTGGAACCTGGAGCAACTGGAACCTGAAGCCTCAGCTGGAGTCCAAACCCTTGAAACTTTCCCTGGAGTGGTTCTCTCTAGGAGTGTCTCAAAGTGCAGGGATGAACAGCTAAAAACCAAGACCGAAGCAAAAAACTCTGCCTCCTGTTTTTGGTCAGCTGACAATAACCAAGTCCCCCATGAAGTGGTTCAACTTCTAAGTGGAAAAACATCCTGCTCTCTCACAGCTAAGTGATAAACATCCTGCTCTCTTCCCTATCCCACACTTGGGATCAAAACAAAAACAGGTTTATCTCCCCTACAGTGACCTCTCTGTAAAATGCACTATTACAATAGCGGCACAAAACTTACGGGAGTAACCAACAAATATCTGATTTAAGGCCTACTCCATGAAACAGAACCTATACCTGGCACTATTAGGGTGGCCAAGAATGTGGGACTAGGTAGGACATGGACATAGGATACATCCTACGGCAAAATGCTAATGTTCTGCTAAAGGGACATAACAATGATATTATTCCTAATGACATTCAGATATACTCAAAGATTAGCCGTCACCCGAAAATCTTCCTCCTTCAGTAGATGGAAACAAATACAGAGACTGACGGCCTGACAATGTGAAAAGTGTAAGACCTTAGAACACTCAGTTAAATGGCGTACCCCAACCAAATTGCTTCCCTCAGGGTTCAGGGAACCTTGTGAAAGAGGAGGCAGAAGTATCTTAAGAGCCAGAGGGGACAGAGGACATCAAGAAAAAGGTCCTTCAAACATAGCAGGATTGATGCATGTAGGATTAATGAACTCACAGAGACTGTGGAAGCATACACAGAGCCTGCACAAGTCTGGCCCAGATGGTTCCAAGTCCCAAAAGAAGAAGTAGACATATGTCCTCATCCCTTTGCCAGCAGCCAGCTCCTAATGATAATCACTAGCAAATGAAAAATTATATTTATCTAGTAAAGCCTCACCAAGGAAACAAACAACACTTAAGGGCAGGCACCATGCCCATCAGTAGATGACCAACACAAAACCAATTCAAAGGCATCTTTAGAGATTAATAATGTAAATCAGGGCATTTTTTTAACCTTACAGGTCCTTTCCAGATACATAAATACGTCTGTGTTTATGGTTTTTTATGAGATTCTTATGTGTGAATATGTGTGTCTCCAGGTATATGTATGTTGTTTGCTTTTGTGTGTGCAGGGTTCCTTTTCTTCTGTTTGTTTTGTCTCATTTTTATTTGCTTGTTTTCGGTTTATCCTACTTTATTTTATTATTATTTTCTAGATGTTTCTTTATTTTGTAACAAGAGTCAGAAAGTTTGTTAGTTCAGATAAAAGGAGAGGTGAGGAGGATCTCAGAGGAATTGAGAGAGGAGAAATCATAATCAGAATATATTTAAAACATGAGAAAGGAAAATAAGAATATATGAAAAATATTTTTTCAGTAAAAGAGAAATAGGAACAAAACTTAAAATCATTTAATAAAAAAATGGGGGCAGTGAGGACTGGTGCAAGGGAAACCTACCAGTGTAAATACCATCAATAAAGGGATGGCTGTTAAAGGGTAGCCATGGGAAGTACCTCCCCATCTATGCAGGCATTTTGGCTGGCAGGGTCCTGGGATCTTGTGCCGATACCTACAGCCACCTTGAGTTCACTTGTGCTGCAACCAGAAGGTAGTCATGTCCAGAAGACAGCATGTCACAGCTTTCCTCCCCAGTGCTCAACTCTTACATTTTTTCTATTTCCTCTTCTAGCAATGGCTCTGGAGCCATGAGAGACAGAGAGTGCCACTAACTGAACTCAGTTGGTTATCCCAATCATTAATTTGGAAGGAGTGCATGTTGTATGAAGGAAGTTGGCAGAGGGAAATGAGGAGTGGTATGATAATATTTCATTTTTATACATGTATGAGGGTCTCAAAAATTTAAAAAAAGCTAAATTTGAAAATTGGGGCATAATAAAATGTCTCAGCTTCTGGAGGCTTTGCCACAGAGAGGCTGTGGGACACCATTTCCTCCTCTCCTTTTTGGTTCCTTGCTATGAGGTCAACAGGCCTTGGCTGATACTCTTGCCTTGATGCCCAATGATAATTCAATCCCAAAGCATCAGTCCAATGAGTCATGGATAGAAATTGTTAAAACCAGAGTCAAAAATGAACTTTCCATTTTGGGGGTTGATTGTTGAAATATTTGTTACAGCCATGAAAGTTGGTTGATATCTTATCAAACCTACTCTGAGTTTTCTAAAATTTGCTGAGGGTTTTGTTTGCTGTTGTGCATATCCATGAGCTAAGAGCCAGCTTCTTTCTTCTGCACGTGGAGATGTATTTTTCCCATCGCACTTTATGGAGCAACAATCTTGACACTGATGCTTATGTTTCCCTTGTGTAAAATCGGTTCATCATGAGTGCATGCATTTACTTCTGATATTGCTGGTCTCTGTTGGCCTACACCTTAGTTTTGACACCATCACAATGTGATTTTTAGCTACTGAATTTTTGTAGCACATTTAAAAGTCAGGTGACAATGTTGTTGCCAGTTGTGTTCTTGCTTTGGTTGATTGGAGGAGCGTGGGTTCATGTGCATGCTAAGAATTTTGTCGTATATTTTTGTGAAACTAACATTGGATTTTGATGGGGATTCTGTTGAACCTACCTATTTCTTCCACCATTAAAAGCATTTTAACACTTTTATTTCCTTGAGCCTATTTATTTTATACTGTTCTAATTTACTTACTATCGTTGTGATAAGTATCATGACCAAAAGTAACTTGGAACAGAAAATATTTACTTAATCTCAAGCCTCTGGGGTCTCAGGCCATCATGGAAGATCCCGGCAGGAACCCAAGTAGGAACCCGGAGGCAAGAACTGAAGCAGAACCACAGAAGAATGTTGCTTGCTAGCTTGCTTATAAAAGAACTATCTTCCCAAGGGTGGTGCTGCCCACAGTGGGCTGGGCACTCTCATGTCAATCATTAATCAAGAAAATGTCTCATAGACTTGCCCACAGGGCAATCTGATGGAAGAGTTTTCTCAGTTGAGGTTTTCCCTTCCCAAATGACTCTAACTTGTTTCAGTCAAGGTGACAATAAATAAATAAATGAATAAATCAATAGATAGATAGCAAGCACAGATACGTTACCATTTATTTATTTTTGTTTGTTTGTTTGTTCGCTTATCTGTAGACAATATTTCACGGTAGCCCTGGCTTACTTGGAACTTGCTCTATAGGCCAGACTGGTGTTGAAGCCACAGAGATCTGCCTTCCTCCCAAATGCTGGTATTAAAGACATGTACCACCATGCTTAATATATTCAATTTTATTATCAATATTTTACAGTTGTATTATTTAGTTTTTTAACCTTCTTGCTACTATTTGTTTGTCAAAGAGTTTCTAATACTACTGTGAATAAGATTTTTGTCATTATTTTTGTATAGTTTAACATACAGAAAGGCAACATTTTGCATGTTAATTTTTTTTTATTCTGCAGCCTCACTGAATTAACTAATATTAACAGACTTTTGGTGGAACCCTGACTTTTTTTTATGATAGATTACATCACACAAAGAAACTTTCACTTCTTGTCAATTGCTTTTAATTGATGAGTGCCTGTGCTTAGAATTCTTAGTACTAGACTGAAAAGAATTGATGAGCATTAAAATTCTTATTTTATTCTTGATATAAGACCAAAAGTCAAAAGCTTTTAACATTAATCCATCTTGGCTGAGATTTCTACATTGGCTTTTATTACACTGAAGCACGTGTTTTTGTGTTGTGCTCACTGAAGTTAGTTGCTGTGAAGGGAGTTGTATATTGACAAATGTTGTTTCTATGTCTATGGAGAAGATCGTGTTAACTTATCAATCACTACCTTGATGCAGTGTGTTGCACTTATTCGTTTCATATGCTGAACAATCCTTATCTCTTCCTGTTGTATCTACTAATAATTTCTTCACATTTTTGCATCCCCATGAATTGGAAGTGCTGGCTTGAGAGCTTACTTGAAATTAAAACAATGACCGACTTGTGCTGGTTTTGGAACTAGCCTGTCAATCATTTTCTAGTTCCCTGGGTTCCAATCTCCTGCCATTGATTTTTCCCTGTGAGTGACTCACTAATTGCTTAAAGGAAGCCACTGGGGCCTTGAGAGATGGAGCACTTGCTGCTTTGAAGAGGACCTGGGTTCAGTGTCTAGCTCCAATGTAGCACCTCACAACCATCTGTATCTTAACTTATAGAAGAGCCTTCACTCTCTTCTGTCCTCTGCACTACAAGATGCACACCTGGAGTGCATACATGCAGTAAAATTCCTTACATGCATAAAATAAAAACAAACACATATGTTAAAAAATGTAATCTGCTGAACTCTTTCACTATTATTATATTGTTCTGGTTTTTCTTTTCAGCATTTATATGAACATTTCTTTATATACTCAGGTTTCACAATGTTAGTTACATACATATTTTTAATTTTTAAAGATATTTGATGAATTGGTATGGAGGGGAATTTTAATTTAGAGCATGGCTGCTCTGGCAAGAGATCATATGCAAAGATCTTCTAGGTCTGTGTGATCCAGCTGGAATGCCGGAGACAGGAGCAGGCAGATCTCTGAGTTCAAGGCCAGCCTAGTATAGAACAAGTTTTACATAAGAAAAGTTTAGGTGCAGCCATGGTGGTGCAAATCTTTAATCTCAGCACCCAGGAGACAGGCTTGAAGATATCTGAATTCTAGTCAGTGCTGTTTAGGCCGTTTTGTTGAGTCAGTGAGTTGAGAGGCAGTGCAGTGGAGTTGAGTTCCTGGCAGTTCAGTTCATGGACTTGAGAGTCAGTTTTACTGGGAGAATTTTACGGAGACAGGTTAAAGGGAGAACAAGCTGAGACACAGAAAAAGACAGAACAAACAAGAGAATGAGAAGGAGACAGGAGATTAGAACAGATTGCCAAAGCTCCTGTGAGGCCAAGCAGAGCAATTTGGTCAGAAGCTGAGAGAAAAGCCAATTTGAATCACTCAGCGTGGAGAGGAATTTAAGCCAGAACAGCTGAGTTGAAGCTGAAAGAGTTCAGAAAGAACTAGAAAGGCGGAGCTCACTCAGCAGTAAGTCTCAGAGGTTGAAAACATTCAAAGCCTAGGTTAGATTGTACGGAAGCTAGAAGCTTCTGGGACTAGACTTAGGTTAGCAGATGGAGGCAGCAAGCCTCTGAGATGATAATTTCATCAAGAGAATAAAATTTACTTTTACATTGGTGCCTATGGATGATAAGCTTCTTTGTTTTACATGACAATTTTGGTTTAAACTCTATGATATATGACAGAAGTATAGCCATGCTTGTTCAAAATTTGGAAACCATTTATATGGCATATTTCTTTCTATCTTTTCTTTAAAATTAAAGTTAGTATATTGAATGCTGTGTACTTTGAATTTCTTTCTTTCAAATTAGCCAACTATATCTTTGATGGTAAAATTTAATTCTCTTACATTTAAGATAGTTAATGTTAGAAAGGAATTATTATGCCTGTTGTTAGTTATTTTTGACAATAATTTCTTTTCTTCTTTTTTCCATACATTTATGTGTGTTTCTTCTTTGGTAACTTATTTTTCATATTTATATACATTTATTCCTTTCTCTTTCTATTTTGTTTATCTTATACTTTATATCTGTGTGTTTGAAAAAATAAGTGCCTTGTTAGCCTTTCCAGAGTGG
The DNA here is from genome assembly GCA_907169655.1 of Acomys percivali. Classification (NCBI taxonomy): domain Eukaryota; kingdom Metazoa; phylum Chordata; class Mammalia; order Rodentia; family Muridae; genus Acomys; species Acomys percivali. The sequence continues at coordinate 80,011,207 of OU015745.1, read as the reverse complement.
AATAAATATGAGAAACCCTTGACAGATTAACTGATTCAAAGATCTTGGGGATGTGGCCATGGAGGCTGTGCATAAGTTTTCTGCCCATATCTTTAGGTGGTGAGATATGGTACCTAGGTCAAATGGAAGGCAGGCCTACTTTGTGGGTTCATGGGGCTGCTATAGTTCCTTGCTTTGCAGGAACTATCTTAGCTTTTGAGTGTGTACATGATCTGGCTTGGCCTTGATGTTTGAGAAGTCAGTCTGTAACCAAAGCTATAAATCAAGTCAGATGCTAGGGCCCATGACATAGTTGGATGCTCACTTTTCTTTCCTTTCCCTACAGGGGAGAGAAGAAGGCAGTTTTCCATCACGATAACAATGCGTTGGTGCCTGTGGCAAAGGTACCATCACATCATGGCTGTGACCATGTGGTACAGTAAGCTGTTTGTATCATGCTGGGCAAGAACTGGAAGAGAGAAAGAAACGGGTGTCCCACTAACTCCTTCAAAGGCAAACTCTAGGTGACCTATGACCTTCCATTAGACCTTACCTCTTGTAAGACCTACCTTCAGTGACACCACCCTAGAGACCAAGCTCTTAGGGCTGTGTGAGGAGACCCCCGATTGAAATTATGGCATAAAAATATCTTTTGTCGGACGATAGTAAAAAAAAAGCTTGAAGGATGAATGATATTGAGGATCGGCAACTGGTGTTCCCAACCTTCACTCCTCTCGTTTCTGTATTCCACAGGTGTGTAATCTCTTACTTGGATTCGTTCACTCTCTGAAGTAACTTTCACAGTTAAAAGTTCTTCAAGTTGATGTTTCTGTGAGAAGAGTGTATCTATTGAACTTACATTATTATCTTGTTGATGTCACTCCTATCTCTGAAGTGGATATACTGTTCATAGTTCCCTTTTATGTCTTAGAAATACCAACAAAATAAAAATGATAATTTGTACTGTAAGTTTATGTCACTATGCATTTAATTGGTTTTCTTTTTCTAGGTTTTTATTATAGGTTGTCGTCATAGGGTTTTTACCTGCAAATGTATATGTGCACCATTTGCATTCCCACTGCCTGCAGGGGCCAGAGGAACTGGAGTTACAGGTGAGCAGGCTCAGGGATTGAACCCAGGACCTTTACAAGAGCAGCTAGTGCTCTCCAGCCTATGTATTTACTTTTGTTGTTACTTGCTTTTATTTTTTCAAGGCAGGGTTTCTCTGTGTAGCCTTGGCTATCCTGGACTTGCTTTGTAGACTAGGCTGGCCTCAAACTCACGGAGATCTGCCTGCCTCTGCTTCCCTGTGCTCTGGGATAGCAGACATGCTCCACTGCATCCAGGTCCATGCATTACTTTTAATCACAGTATTTAATGGCATTTGGGTGCAACGTATAGATTTATTCATATGCATGTTTGCATACAGAGCTACATATATACGTCTTTATTCATATATGAGTTGTTTGTATATGTGCGTTTATACCAAGTAGTAGTCTGCTATGTCTAGACACATGGTGTGTGTAGAGTGGCATCTGCCTGTAGAAGTGGTATAGTCAGACTCATTTTGTTATGGTAGGACTGTTTTAACAGTAGATGCCGCTGCCTTCCTTACACAGAGACCTTCGCATTTGTCTCATAGAAGTATGAACAAATACATGAAAAAGCCATTGGATTTCAGCCACAGGCTTTAGGACAGTATGCCCTTTACAGACAGATTTAGGAAAAAAAAAACAGCCATGGGATAGGAAGAGTTTGAGGATGATGAACCAATATCTCCACAATCGACTTTCCAATTCAATCAGGACTTTTTTTTTTTTTATTTTTTATGAGCCACCTGCAACATTGCAGTGATACCTCAATTAACACAGTCTTTGGAACAAAGCCCCTTTGTAATCCTGTTGGCTGGACTGACAGTAGCTCATAAACGTGAAGGCATGCTCCCAATGTGGCATTCCATTCGGTGACAAGGTTCCAATTAAGCTGCGTGTATGCACATGGCAAACAACAGGGCACATAAGGACTGTTGGCATCTGCAATCAGTGAGACCAGTCTTAGAATACCCATGGAGGAGGTGATTGCTTTCTTTCCTCTTGCCTCTTTTTCCCCTTCTGATCTCTCTTTTACAACTAACAGCTATTCCCTCCAACTGGAGTTTCTGATGGCATCTCTTCTGAAAACTTTCCTCAAAGGCCTTTCTGTGGCTAGCCCAATGACCAAGTTAATTCCAAAGCACTCCATTATACACTTGGTGGTACTTGTAAAATTGCAGCTGCTAGTTATATGGGGGATGGAAACCAAACATTTTAGCAAGGACATTAGAAAGGACTTTGCACAACTTGCATCATAATGGATGCACTGCTGCATCACCACCAACTCTCAAGCATCCTTTCTGAATCCTGGATGAGCTCTAAGAACCTTTTCAGACCTAAGTTTCCTTAACTTAATTCAAAATTGTCTGAAGACAGAAAAAAAAAGGATTCTTTCTCTGTGTGCCCCAATAAATGATGGCAGATCAGCTTTGTGATCTGACTCATGAAAGAAGACAAACGAAATTGATAATAAACTATTGTTAGTAATAACTTTGTGGAGAAAACATGGAACATTGCAAAAGAGATGAATGAATGATAATTCTGTAAAATCTTGACAGAATGTTTAGGTCTCAAGACATCATTTGTTCTACACTTGTCCTCCGCACACATTCACAGCCATACACATCAGAAGATAACTGTAACAACCTTTGTACTGAGTTTCTATGGTGAACGTAGCCTCTATTGCCTTCACTTTGGGTACACACTGAGTGAGAAGAGGGAAATGCTGTATCAACCAATGGAAAAGGAAAGAACAAAAGGAAACTTCAGCCTCTCACAGTGTCTGCCCAGCTTCCCACCAGTGAGGATCCCCTGCCCCAGGCATTCATGGATGGGGGTGCAAGGAACAGTTCAGCATGCAGAATTTGGTAGGACTGAATTCTGCCCTACTGGTAAAACAACCTTAGACATTTTGCCTGCAACTCTTTGGAGGAAATTTTCTAGGGACTCTTTCCAAACTTAGGATTTTGCTACCATGATTTTGAGGGGCTTAATTTCATGTTCACTGGTGCCAAAATATATATAAGATTTTTTTACTATAATTCTGTAATCTCAGATTAATGAGAACATTAGAGGGTGTGTTAGCCAACTACCTGGCAAACTGCTCTCATACTCTCTTTAAGTGATAGTCAAATTCTGTCTGACCTTTGCCACTGTATAGGAACTTACTTCCTCACAAGGTAGCCAATGTAAGGACTGAGTTCTATCTCTCTCTCTTTCATGAGTAGAACATGTCACTGTAATTTCCCTTAACCCAATTGCTCCCTCTAACCCTGATGGCTACAGATTAATTCCTCCAGTCCTTGAGAGTCCTTGAAACATTTGAAAAGGGCTGGCACAATTGTTCTTCAAACTTTCTCCAACTCTTTTCTCAGAGGAGGAGCACGAGGCACAGAATTAGTTTAGAGATGTGATAATTGTTGTACATTACATTATTTCCAGGTGGCCGTATTATTCTTATTAGTGTTGCAAGTGCTGATGGAGTGAAAATTAGGTGGCAGAAAAACTGTAAAACATTCAACTCCTAGTTGCTTCAGTGGGTCAATGAACCAGCCTGACTTACCTATAATAGCATGAACAGAATGCCGTTGGAGACAGCTGCTTTGAAGCAGGAAAGCTCCCTTTCTGGACCCTGGTTTTATTTCTTATCAGGATCTTTTTGTTGTTGATATATAAAAGTTTTGTTCCACCCTCACCGATTACTGGAGAGTGACCTGGGAGATCAACTGGTGGAATTATTAAGGACAATGACAGAGACACCAAGAGACCGATCTACCCTGAGCCCACAGGATCAGTTTCCAGGTAGGAAAAACTGCCACTCTGAATACTTCCAAAGTGGGAAGGGGACACTAAGCTAATACTGGGTCCATCACTTAGAAACACAAGATGACAAAGTGAGGGGGATGAGAAACAAAACCTGGAGTGGGAGCATAAGTGGTTGGCGTGGCTCTGTTAAAAAAGGAGAAAAGAAATACAAATAAAAACTACAGTCCTGGAAGGCGAGTTGCAAACAGATGACTATGATTTTCAGATTAAGCCAAAGTCATTGTTCTAGCAGTGTAAATAGCCTGAAAGATTCTAGAAAGAATGTGGGTAGGTAGGTGATGGTTGTAGACTGAGGATTGAAGGCTTTGAGAATGTTGAGTTTGCATTAGAAAGAGATCAGGAGGAAAGAGGAATGGCTGGCTCACGTGGTGGTGAGGAATTAGAGCTCCTAATTGGAGGAACATCCAACAGAAGCCAGGTTCACTTAGGAAGTGAAACAACCTATGTACATTGGATATCTTAAAGGGCTTGAGGCTGAGTTCAAAGCCTGGCTCTGTAAGGCAACTCAGGAAGCTACTGAACAGCAACTTCTTGGGCTCCTAAGACAAAAACAGAAGGAACTGTGGTTTCATGTAGTGTCAAGGGTGGGCTTCCTCTTGTGGCATGGGTCTCAAGCCAGACTGGTCATTGGTTGGTCACTCTCACAATTTCTGTGCCATATTCACTCCAACACATCTTACTAGTAGAACAAATGGTAGGTTAAAGGTTTTGTGGCTGTCCCAAGCCCTACACTGGAAGTCTTGACTGGATATAGAAGATTGTTAGTTCAGGCTCTGTATCACCCATAACTAGAAGTCCTAGCTAGGATCACCATAATTGATTCCTGGGAATTTCCATTGCACTAAGTTTGAAACCAGAAGCCAAATAGCCAAGAGACCTAGGATAGAACCAAATATCACTGCTCTCTGCCAAAGTCAATGAAATGATGTCTAATGATATTCCGCTATACTCATAGATTGGTGCCTGAACCAACCGTCATCAGAGAGGCTTCATCCAGCAGCTGAATACAGTTGCAGAGACCCACAGCCAAACATCAGGCAGAGCTCTGGGAGTCCTGCTGAAGAGGGGGAGGAAGGATCACAGGTTCCAGAGGGGTCAAGGACACCTTAAGAAACTCACATAATCAAGAAACCTGGACTCATAGGGGCTTGGTGTTTTTGCAGGACCCTAACAAAGAGAGCGGGGGCTGTTTCTGATATTTTTCCTGCTTTAAGGACCCTTTTTCTTTTACTGATTCGTTTCATCCAACCTTAATATGAGGGAAGTGCCTAATCTTATTGATATGCCACGTTTGGTTGACATCCTGGAAAGGGAAGATGAGTGGATGGTAAGAGAGGAGGGAGGGTGCAAAAGGAGGGAGGGAGGGAAGGAGGGAGGGAGGGAGAAAGGGATGGAGGGAAGGGAAACTTCAGTCAAGATGTAATATATGAGAGAATAAATTAATTAAAAAAGTGTTCTTTCATGAGTAGCATGGATGAACCCTTAATGGCAGTGGTTCTCAGCCTTCCTAATGCTTTGTGTCCCTTTATTCCAGTTCCTCATATTGTGGTGAGCTCCCCAACCATAAGATTATTTTTGCTGCTACTTCATAACTGTAATTTTGCTACTGTTAGAAATCATAATGTAAGTATCTGATATGCAGGATATCTGATAGAGAAACCCCCAAGGTGTTGCATACCCACAGGTTGAGAACCTCTGCCCTATGGTGTATTTACATATCTGGGGAACACCCTAAAATTAGTACCAGTGTCTTTTATTTACCAATGAGAGAAGCAAACCAACTTGCTCTTTACCTGAATGGGACTGAGATTACAAAGAGGCTCTTCTTCCTATTGGAAAACCAGACACCTTCCTGTGTGGTCTTCTGGCTAATCTCTGCATATGAGAACATCAGAATGCTTTGTTTGGGCATGGGGACTGAGAAAGAGGAGGTGACATGAGAAGTCAATGGGAAGTTAGGACACCCCTGTCCCTGCAGGAAATGGTGTGACATGGCCTTGCCTCGTCTCACGAAAGCTTTCCTGAAACAGCTGCTCCGAATCATCGGCTTCATAGCCTCATTCCCTGAGAATAAGTCTGTTCCTCACTCACTCTCTCTTTCTCTCTCAAAACCCATGTCATTCTGAGGCTAAGCTCCTCCCTAGGACTTGCTTTCCTTCCAAGACTTGGTCCAATTTGCTTAAAGACAGACCCAGGGCTTACTCTCTGCCTCTCATCTCTGGATTTTGCAATCAATCACCCTTGGGTCTTTTGCGGAGTCATACTTCCTCCTGGGGCTGTCCCTGAAATTTAGGAACGTCTGTTTCCCCTGGCAGAACAGTTACAGAGTCCCCCGAGCTTTTGGCTAAGTTTCACACGTTCAAGGAGATTATTGAAACCACCAGTGTGGGAGGCCTGGTAGAGGAAAACCTGTAAAATTCTCTAGGCAACCATTATCAACACATTTCACCCACCTTTCTTTTCCAAATACCAGTTGCCCAAAACTCATTTTCGATTCACACTTGTACTGGAGGGGAAGTTTGGCAATACTCTTTCATTCGTCGGGATAGGGCAGAGTTTCTGCGCAGCCTATAATTCACTGTTCGGATACACTGCACAGAGCCCGCCATTTCAGAAGAGGGATGGTTTCTTCACCTTGGCTGAGTTCAGGACAGGGGAACAGAATGCTAGCTCCATGCTAGCCTCAACAGGAATACACTGGCCTTCCTTCCTTGGTGGATTAATAGAGATATATCTAGAAGTTTTTTAACAACAGCTCCTCAATAGTTTCTCCAAGTGTCTTAGTTTGGAAATAAAAGAAGTGACAATCTGAACTGGAATTCAGTCAAATGTGTAGACTTAGTCAGAGCCACTCTATCCTAATAGAACAAGCCAAAAGCAAAACAAAACAGACTCTGGGAATGCATAGTAACCACACATTCCAGGGAAGGAGCATGCCAAACAGAATCATCAAACATGGTTCTTTTTACCTGTACAACATCTTCTTCAGTAACCTGGAGATCATAGTAAGATCCCTTATTACCTAATGGATCATCAGGAGTGACTATACCATAGGCCTTTAGCAAAGCACAAGTTTGCGTTGAACTTTTGCCTCTGTTCTCTAAAGCAACATGGAAACTAGGATGGGGGACCACATTCCTTCTAACTACAGAAATTCTATGACTCTTCTTCACTGCTTGAGGAGCATTGCCCAAGTCTAGATCTCTAATCCTAGTGAATCTGTCAAAATTCCAGGAACTTTGGTCATCACAATGGTCATTTATATTGGAACCCTGAGTAGTGAGCAGACTTCCTAGAAAATAGGTGAGTTGCTATCCTTGGAATGTTTCCAAACTGATGGTCTACAGAGAAGTACATGCATGAAGTGTGTTGAGGGCTCACAGCTGCAGAGGGAGGTATAGACCAGGCATAAGTGAAAAGAGAACACTCAGTGAGTGAAGGATGACCACATGCCGTAGAAAGTCTTCACAGAAAAACTGGCCTCTGATGTGGTGAAGTTCACTTAGAACAGAGCATAGTCATCAGAAGCATTAAAGGTAAGCCTTACATAATAGTCAACCTTCCCCCAACGGAAGAAAAAAAATGTATTTCCAATGGTTAACATCAATGAACTGGTGTTTCAGAAACATCATGATTTTTCAGCACAAAAGGCTCACACAGTCCCTGGGACTTAGTGTGTGTGCTGTGCTATGTTAGAGAGGTTATTGGGATGATAATTGGGGTTCTTATCCCAGCCCAGAACTATGACTTTGGCACTGCCAACAGGTTCTCTGTTGCTTCACTTAGTCTTGCTATAGGACCCACAGAGAGCTCATGTTTCTAAGAATAGAAGCGTGAGCACATAAATGGGATGTGCGATCCTGGGTAACCGCATTTGCTTGTCTGGGTTTCATTTTCCCACTTACAAAATGAACAAGCTTGGGTGAGTTCTCCAGAGCCTTTTTTTCCCAGGATGGCATTTAATGAATCTAAACATCCTATCTTAGGTTATTTCTACTAAAACTATCCCTCCAGATAAGAAAATAAAAGAGACCTCCTACAGGCACCGAATTGAATATTGGCTATTATTTAGTTAAATTGGTTTTGACTGGAACTTAGCATCTTTTGCACAAACAATGACTCAGAGAATTAATTAGCCTTTGCTTTAATTAAGTGGTACTTCGATTTAATACCAATTAAAATACCACATCTGAGTCAATTTGCTGTAGCAAAGTGTTAGTCGGTACAGGAAACAGGCTCATTGCTGTGTGGAGCTGGGTGGGTGAGTGGTGCTCTGGGGTTCCAGATTTCCAGATAGGCACCCTGGGCTTGGAACCACAGCAAGAAAATTCCCAGAGGCCGTGGGTGCAGCCCTCTCTGACGAAATCTTGCATACCTTAGCTTTCTTCATCAGATTATTCTGCCAGTCGTTGTTAACATTAAAGGCACAGAGAGAAGGTTAATAAGTTTCTAGACTTTCCAGTTGTACCTCCAGCAACCATCTTACCGAATGCTCCCCAAATTCTAGTTACTCCTGGATAGAAGAGATGTCTTGACTTCTGAGCTTTAAGTATCTTAACACCCGTTGGATAACTGAAAAGTTAAATAAAAATTTTCCTTCTGCTGCACCAGATTTAGTCTTTGCTTTGATTGAACTTGACTTTTCCTTAAAGATTCTCCATGTCAGTGTTTGTTGTCATTTCGACATGTAGATCCATGCATGTAACTGTTTTCTATGATGTAATGTCTTCTTACATTGATTTGATAAGTAGATTTAATAAAGACTGGTTGTTTAGTGTGTGTATGGAAGGGGTTACATGTATGCAAACACATGTGGAGGCCATAGTATAACATTAGGTGTCATTTTTCAGGAACAGTCCACTTTGGTTCATGAAAAAAGGTCTCACATAGGCATAGAGGTGTCCAATTAGGCTAGGATGTCTACCCAGCAAGCTCCGGGTCCACCTATGTCTACCCTGGGATTACACAGGGGCATGGCCACTCCAGATGTGTATGGGGGGTGGGTTCTGGGAATTGCACTCAGTACTTTGTGTTTGCAAAATAAGCACTTTGCTAAACAATTAATCAACAACAGCAAAAACTAGCTCCATCCTTAGACCTTCCTTTGTGTTAGTGCTTTAGATCCTGGCCGTGAGATGAGGCTTTATGTCTTGTATGTGTTGAACCCTGACTCTGCAAACTACAGTATTAGAAGGGGAGTCCTGTCTAGAAGCTATTACGTCATGAGAGCAGATACCACAGAGGTCGAACTAGTGAACTTAGGAAATGATACCAAAAGAGCTTTCATGTGTTTATGCCCCATATGGGTATATTAGAAGAAGATGCCACCTCTGAAGCCAGAAATGAGTACTCACCACACACCAAATTTGCCAGCGGTCTCACCATAGTCTTCTTATTTTCTAAACTTGTGAGAAATAAACTTGTGCACAAACTACTAAGTCCATATCATCTTGTTACACAGTCTAAACAAGGATAATTTTCACTATCACAAAGTGACAGTTGCTTGGGGACAAACATTTATTTACCCTGAATTCAACACTGCATAATGTACATATGAATTAATCCATCATGTGGTATACCACCAATAAATATATAAGTTACATGTTTTTAAAAGTGCTAAAGCAAATTTAGCTTTTGAGCTCAGCTTTTGAAGATCATTGGTTCCTTTTGAGAGTTGAGAAGCCTGTTTTGGCCAGCATCACATATCTGACCCTTCCTTTGTTTGACTTTAGGCACTTCCTTGTTGTTGAACCTTCAACTCAGTCAGGCTGCCCACTTGAGTCATGTGCATTTTGTTCCCAAGTAAAACTAACTATGCTGCTGTAGATAGCTGCCTTGTCAGTCAGGGCTTTGTCTAGTGACCAGTGGTTTCTGGTGGATGTCAATACGTGACACGAAGATATTCATGTTTTTATTCATCCTCATATATGTATCACATGTTGTTCGTCTCTGGTTTTCTTGAGGAGATATCAAGGGTTGTTCAGCAGAACTCTATCTAACTCTACATCATTTCCCTCCTTGCCTCACATTTCCTTCCACATAACTGATACTATAATGTTTTTACTCACTTTCATACATTGAGAATATTTCTCTTCTAATCTGTCTTCTAGGTTATCACTGACTAAATATATTTGGGGTTTGTACTTAACCATCAAGTCAATCCCTTTGTAAGCCACACTTGAGTTTGTTTGTTTGATTGTTTGTTTGTTTTTCATCATCTTTCAAGCTCCCCCTATTGTCATAGATGCAGCCAAGGGAAGGTCGCGAGTAGAGGTGAGGGAGATGGCATGAGGGATAGGATTAGGTCTTTATGCAGAATGCCATGCCCCTGTACATGCTCAATCCAAGCTTACATAGGCCATCATGCCCTGGGAGGCTTGCCAGCTTCCAGTATCATTTACATCTCCTAACAAACAACTATGAAGCCTACTTGATCCTTCTGACATTATTTCACAAGTGTCTCAGGACACAGGTAATAATGAATAGCTCCAAAATCACAGCTTGGGTTCATTGAAGCCTTTCTACTTAGTAAAGAGCAGTAGACTGCCAGGAGACTTTTATTAACATTGTATAACGTTCTAAGGCTGTGTGCCTGGAATCCTCTGTATGTTTCATACTGTGTATCCCCCACATTATAGAGTCTAGTGGATCATTTGCCCTAGAAGGTAGGATGGAAATGGATTGGCTATCAAACTCTTCTCTGCCCCAGGCCCTTTCCAGGACTGACAGTGTTCTATGTCACTTAATATTTAGGAAATATTATTATTACTAGATACTCTCCAGAGCCTAAAGAAGCCCACAGAGTGCTTTGCTTTCTTTTATGTAGGGTACAAGATGAAGCAATTGGTTCTTTTCTTTGGACAGATTATTGTGCACAAGCTTAACCAGCGACAGATCAAAAGCTTCTGCATCTAGGGCTCAGGAAACATGGCAGAACAAGGGGCAGAATGACTGTAGAGCCAGAATACAGAGTGTGCTTTAAAAGGATGCATTTGACAAAACTGACCAACCCCTTCAATGTTCTTAAATGTGGACATATTTCTTTGTTCCATTAGGGCTAGGCAATTTGTCAGAATTAGAGTGTATGAGAGCCACAGTATGGTGATGATATTTCTGGTCATCAGAGAAATACTAATTATATTCAGAACATTCTTAAATCCCTTAACCATGGTAGACTTAATGAACAATATCAAACATACCTCTATTAATTTGACAAGAATCTCTATGCCATTTAATGCCCAACACTTAATTCAACCACATATTCTTTCCTTGAGAAACTCTTAATTTGGAGTGTAACCTACAGATACCAAACCAGAATGCATTGGATTAAGTGCTACAATAGACAGAGCTTGAGCATTTTGCCTAGTTCCCCAGGAAGGAGCAAGTATTACCAGGGAGGTGAGATTAAACTGTTTTAAGTGAAAAATCAAGACCTTAACTAACGGTTTTCATGGAGCACAAATACCAAGAGAATAGCCCAGAAATTAAGGACAGAGGCTGCAATTTCCTCCCTCTGAAGGCTCCCTTCTTCCTAGTATACTAGTCATCAGCTATCTTAGTTTTTCATTTGTCCTCTCAGCTAATTGCACATTAGCATGTACCTAGGAGTATAACTCTCAAGCACTTGGACCGCTGGTTGTATATAGTGTGGGTTAAATGGAGCCCTTAGGATATGAACATCAACCATGAAACCAAATGTGGAAGCATTTGGTTCTTCCAAACTACTTCAGTTCCACAATAGAAATGAAGGGACTGCTACAATCACTTGCTTTTTAGACCAAAGTAGAGACTCTTTCATGCATGAGCCTCTGGTAGAACCAGTCCTTACACATGGCACTAGTTACTCTCAAGGAGAAAGTCTGGGTTAGAGTGAACATTGGGCAATTTGTAGATGGTATTGCTGTTACTCTGGAAAACAAACTTTTGAAGGCCACTGTTCTAAAGCACTGGTCATCAGGGCATTTATAAGCGTACATCTTAGTACAATTTTTAATATTTTTATTTTTGACTTTGAGGTTTCTCCATGTATCCTTGCCTCTCCCAGAATTCACTCTGTAGATCAGGTTGGTCTCAAACTCAGAGATCTGCTTGGCTCTAGATCCCAAGTACTGGTATTAAAAGCATGCACCACTAGGCTCAGCTTTTTAATATAAGCTGTAAATTAATATTTTAAATAATTCACAATAACTTAGGTTGAGTGTGGTAGCACACATATTCAATATCAGAACTTGAGAGGCAGAGGCAGGAGGATCTCTATGAGTTTGAGGCCAGCCTGGTCTACATTGTGAGTTCCAAGACAGCCAGGGCTATGTAGAGACCCTGTCTCAAAATAATAATAATCATCATCATCATCATCATCATCATCATCATCATCATCATCATCATATAGTCAGTAACTTTGAATGGTTGCAAGTGTAATAGTTTCATAATAGTGTAAATTTTGACTATAATGGCATTCTTGGTTGTCAACCTGACTATATGTGTAACTAAAAAAGAAAAAATTAAAGGTGCTAAGTATACCTATGAGGGATTTTTCTTGATTAGGAAGACTTACCTTGAATCTGAGCCACACCATCTGGTGGGAGCCAATATAAAGGATATCGAAGAAGGAAGCTTGCTCTCTTTGCCTGCTTGTCCTCATTGTCTGTCAAGTTCATTACTTCACTGGCATTCAAGCCTTCTTCTGGATTCTAGTAAATACTGAAGATCATCTTGTGACATCCAGCCTCATGAGCCAAGGAAATATTAGAATCGTGGACTATTCATTGGGGGATAGCCATTGTTGGAGCAGTTGTACCACTCACTGTAAGTCACCCTAATAAAGCATATTTTTATAATATATAGATAGATTCATTCTATCAATTCTGTTCCTTTTATGAACCTAACTGATACAATTGACATTAAAACAAAACAATTAAATGCCAAATTGTTTAAATTGATCTGATAGAAGGTAAAAGCAGCAGTATCACAACACGTTAAATTGATGTTTAAAAAATTATATAAGAAGCCACTTCAATGTTTGAAAATATTGCGTATTTTCTCTTTTCATTCCATTTCCACAATATTAGTTTATCTTCTTGCACTGTATTTTTATTTATGAGTGTCATTTTATATGATCACACATCCCTATATCTGACCATTAAGCACATAAATTTGATCTTCATTTTCAACATCCTTAAAACAATAGACTATAGTGGTAAAATGTGACTTATGAATTAAAGTGCAAAGCATTTCTTTTAAAGGCATTTTAAATTATTAAAGGTGGTTTTCTAAATCAACATTTTAAAATTAATTCTTTCTTGGGATGCTTGAAGAGTTTGACAGTTTAAGGTCTTGCATATTAGGAAATGGGGGCGGGGAGATTCCCCTCTCATGTTGTGAGAGGAGACAACACCACAGCGTAAACAGCAAATTCAAGGAAGAAAGTATGGCCTGAGGAGATGTTTTTTATGAGGGTCTCCTCTGATTCGAAGACGATAACAACCCAACCATGTCCTACAAGAGATGACAGTGTTCTGTAATTATTTATGTACTATTTCTTCATTGTTTTCACTATGTTTTGTGACAAACTTCTTCAGCACAGGTCACTCAAGTAGGCCTTTGGCAAGGTTCTGCCACGCTTTCAGCAAGGCTGGGCTACTATAAGTGTTAAAATGGATCTTGATACCACAGGGATTGCTATTAGTTCAAAGTCAGCAAGACACTAATGGGGTTTACATGGAGAGGGAAAAACTAAATGCCAGTGGTACTGTGAGGATCAATACGCAGCAATTTTTACAGACAGATGCCAGTGTGTCTCATGGGTAGAGTTGGCCAAGTTGGAGTTTGAGTTTCCTTTTCTTTTCGAGTGATGAGTTATGTGTCTTCAGAGAATCCTGTTTGTTTTTATTTCTGGCTTGCATCTCAGGCATCTTTGTGTCCCCCACCTGACCCGGGTTTCACAGAAGAGAGCCATCCACCCTCTGCGTGGACCACTCTCTAGAGCACAGCAAACCACCTTGAGAATAGCAGAACGACCACTCGTGCACTAAGAGTCATGACTGTGTGGTAAAGCCACCATTTCCCAAATGTAACTACAACTAATAGACGTGGTGATGGTTAAGGTAAAAGGAGATGATGGGAATTGAAAGGATGTGCAAGGTGTTTTATGTTGCATTTCTATTAGTAACCAATGTGGCTTATTGAACTTTTTCTTTAGCAAGCAACATAGACATTTTGACAGAAAACAACAACAACAACAACATAACATTAAGTTTGCTTATAAGGAATGAAAGTGGATTTTTTGGTGTTGAATATGTCATGACAGGTTACCTATGAGTTCAATAGATATGTTCTACTCCAAAGATTAAAACACACGTTTTCTGATTTAGGCTTCTGCAAGGGAAGATTACGTGGGATTGCAACATGACAAACTAACAATCCTGTTTTGAAGGAAGCCGACAGCATCGCTCCTGCCTCCCAATCAGCACTGCCACAGACAAGCGTTCCCTGTCACTGCCTTTTCAGAGAGTGCTTTTCTTTGCCCACCAAGAGTCAAAACAATGGTAACTGAGAAGCTGGCATCAGCATGAGTGACAGTAAGTGTTCTGAGACAGCCAGCTGATTGATTGATGGACGACGATGGGTGTTGTCTAAAAAAACAGAAAGCTGTGCTTCTTTTTTGAAACCATGCAAATTTGGACAGCATAGGCCAATAATCAGGCATTTCTAAATTTAATGCAAATGCCATTTCCAAATAAATGAGCAGTGATCAAACCCACCACCCACTGGGAATCACAAAGTAATTCAAACATCAGAAGCTTTCTCACCTGCACAGATGCCAAAGTCCCAGTGACGAGCACAGGTATGCAAATTGTAGCAAATGATCACCATGGCAAAACAGCAAGTTTCTACAGAAAAGTACCAAGGTACCTTTTGTTATTGTGTCCTTAAGACTGTGGCTGTAGAAGGGACCCCTGTCAAAAGCTAGCTTCCACTTTATATTGGGTATAGAAGATTGAAACCTTAATGAGGACAGCTTCATGGCATATTGTGAACAGAAAAATGAATATTTTTGCCACACAAATACAAGTTTCATTTTTGTTTATTTAATGTCACTATTTAAGCAATGTTCCAACAGGATACAAATGTTTCATTGAAACCAGGATAATGTAGTTTAGTTTATCTATAATTTATGTACATATGTACAGAATATAAATATATAATGATGTATTTATAGTATATATATATACACATATGTATTATATATAAAGAAAGAGACAGAGAGAGGGGGAGGAGGGAGAAAGAGAGAGGAGGAGCCTAGAATAAAGGGGAAAACAACTGCCATGCAAATGCCCCACCCAAGGGACAAGAGATGGGGTGAACCTGGAAAGGCTGCTGTGATTTTCAGAGTGGCTGCCTTAAAGAAGAGCAGGTGACCTTGGGGGAAATAGACTGGCAAGTGCTTAGAACTGAAGATATAAGAACCTTACTCCTCTTTCACTGTATTGTGACTTCCTATTGGAGCCACTCATGGACCAACTAGATCTGGAAAACAGAGAGCATTTTGATATGGTCTGCCAAGTGAGGGCACAGAGCTGATTGGCAGACTATATGGGAGAGGAAATGGATGATAGCTGCCATAAAGTCACAGCTTGTGAGTTATCTCTCCATGGTGTATGTGTATAAAATGAAAAAAAAAATGAAGTAAGAGAAGCAACTGGAGTCTCTGAAGACATGCTCTGTTCAAAAGCCATTCAGGGAATTTATGGGGATTTCCCTTCAACATGTTGCTCTTGGATATGTGAGATGAAATTTTAAGGGGCTTTGAGGTATACGAGCGAAAGTCAAGAATGGCTTCCAACAGTGAAGCCACTGGCTTATCTTTATTTGAGTATTTGATACACAGTGTCAGCCAATGGGATGACTTGCTGCCTGGTGCTGTCATGGTGGGGGAGCTTCTAAAGTACAAGACTCAACTTTTGATCGACTCTTGGCTCAGAGACTTCCTACAGTAAAGAGAGACAAAGAACTGTCAAGAACAATACTTGTTCTGAATAAATGGACGTTTATGATATAAAACATTTCAGTATCTTCATCTCCCATCAAATAACTGAGTCAAGTATTTTTGTTTTTTAATTCCCAGGTTAAAAATAAGGAAGTGGGACCAGGCAAAAGAAATACTACCCCACTGTAGTCAGTCTGCTCTTATTTCTGAATATCTGCAGGGACCCATTAACTGCCTGAATATTGGCTGTCCTCTGATATGTTGGTGACTATCAGATGGCCCCAGAAGAATGGCCTTGCTGAGCCATGGTCTCTCTTGTTAAAAGTATTCCAAGCCCCAGACCCGAGGCCCCAATAAACAATACAATTGACCTTGAGTTCTCGAAAACTTCTTGTGACTTCTAGCTCCAAAGAAAATTAGAGTCTATTCCCCTTTCCAGTGCAGATTGTCTTTTGTAAAATGCCCTCCTGCGAGGCTTTCAATATATGAAATGTGTCTTTTCCACTAGGCATAATTATACCCTCACTGGGGTATGAGGTCTGGCTTGGGACTATCACTGCAGTACTAACCATTTTATACTAAATGGGTATATGTAGAAGTCTGGAGATTTGGATGACATTGCAGTCTAGCTGCTTGAAAATGCTATCATTCCTGAAATTATATGTGTATTATTATGTACATATGCCCACATTCCCAGACTTTATCATCAGTCATTTTTATTCAGCATCACATCATTTGTGAACTCAGTTGTCAACAATCCTGGTCTTTCTTGTTTTCTCAGCAGAGTCCTTGGCTCATTTTTGACTTGGGTTAGGCTATCAGATTGAGATTTAGGGGGATCGATCATCTTGAATGAAGCCTTTGTTAGTAGGATCACCTGAATAAAAATGGTGGTCATGTCATAGTCTAGCCAAATTTACCCCTAAACCTGATGTGAAAGAAGTCTCCCTGTTGTGTCAAGCAGCAAAATTCAGTCCCTTGACTCCAGAAGCAGCCTCTGTGGTAACAGTGGCTAAATTGGTAGAAGTCTGGAAACTTCTTTAGGAAAGTCTACAGAGGCAGAAGCATAGACATGATGAAATATGAGACATGTCAAGGTCAAAATTGCACCTTAAAAGTCTGAAACTTAGGGCTGGAGAGATGGCTCAGCAATTAAGAGCACTGGCTGCTCTTCCAGAGGTCATGAGTTCAATTCCCAGCAACCACATGGTGGCTCACAACCATCCACAATGAAATGTGGTGCCCTCTTCTGGCCTGCAGTACATGAAGGCATAATACTGTATATATAATAAATAAATAAATAAATAAATAAATAAATAAATAAATAAATAAATAAATAAATGTCTGAAGCTCCAGACTTTTTACCCAGAGATGCCTGTGAATGCCCATGGGTTAGTTTACTCTGTTCAGTCTTCTTGTGGTGTCCTTGACCCCTGAGGCTCCCCTATGCTTCCTCCCACTTTTCAACAAGATTCCCTGAGCCCAGTCTATTGTTTGGTTCTAGGTCTCTTCATCTGTTTCAATCAGCTGCTGGATGAAGCCTCTCAGAAGACAGTTAAGCTAGGCTCCTGTCTGCAAGCATAACAGAGTGGGGTGGGTCTCAAGTTGCGCCATCATTGGTTTGACATTCCCTCAATTTCTGTTCCATTTTTTCCTTGTGCTACTTATAGGCAGGATGAATTTTAGGTCGAAGGTTTTGTGGGTGTGTTGGTATCCCTCCTACCTTTCCTGGAAGTCCCGTGTAGTTACAGGAGGTAGCTTCTTCAGACTTCACCCTCATAGACTCCAGGAAGCCTCTGCCATCTCAGAGATGCCCACCACTCATTCCCATTCTCTCTCTCCCAGCCTTCCTCTCCACTGGTCTCCATCCCCGCTCCCCTCCCTATCCCGCTCCAACTCAGTCCCCTCCCTCCATCTACTTCAGATGCCTATTTTATTTCCCTTCTGAGTAAGATTCAAGCATCCTCCCTTGAGCCCTCCTAACCACCAACCAAATAACATGTGTGGGTTAGACCTAGGCCCCATGTGTGTATGTGTATGTGTGTGTGTGTGTGTGTGTGTGTGTGTATGTATGTATACATGTATATATATATGTGTGTGTGTGTGTGTGTGTGTATAAATATATATATATATATATATATATATATATATATATATATATA
>OU015745.1:79927343-79974598 GCA_907169655.1 Acomys percivali | reverse complement strand
CACACACACACACACACACACACGGTTTTTGCCTATCCCTTTGTTTGCATTTATCTATCCAAATCCATCTATCAATCTATAGTTAGTTAGCTTCATAATTTATTTGGCTTAAGACCATTTCAAAATTCCTGATGCTTCCATGTAGTCATTCTGGTAGAGAAACACTTCACCTTCACAGTTTTGCTGAACTCATGGCTCCTGAACCAAGAACTCAACCCATGCCCTCCCGCACTAGAAATTTTCTCTGCTTTATGCAGTTACTTGGGTGTATTCAGCCCACCAGTGTTATGCAGAAAATTTAAATACAAGTCTTTAATTTAGCAGATCCACCCACCAGGTTCCAGAAGCTGAAGTCAGCATGAGTCTTTGAGAAAATATCACCCTGGAAAAAAATAGTACATGTGAGAAAAATACTGTGAATTTAGAAGCATTTGTTTTACAAACTACAGATGCAGACTGAAAGAAAATGACATCTCGCTTTGATATTAAGCATCCTTCCATAACACATCCATCTGCAACGTGTTTTGCAGTCAGTTACCCGCTAAACCTCACCGCACACAGATTCGCACTTGAGGCACAATACAGCTGACCCCGTTTTGCAGATGGAGAGAATAGAAACACAGAGAGTAAATGAACTTCTCAAAGTTTCCAGACATCTGCCATGGGCAGGGGGGAGCTCAGCAAACCACATTTCTGTGAAGTTGAAAGGGGAAATTGAATTGGTGTCCTGTTTGGCTTTCTGAATGATTGTTGCTGCCTCTGATCTGGTTAGAAGAACAGAGACTGTGTTGAAGCCATTGTTCAGCCAAGGTTTAAGAGTGTATGTTTATGTAGGGTAGGCTGGACAGGACGGCTGTTGAGCAAACTGGGATTAGTAGGTTGAACAAAGTTGTCACTTGAGAGAGCAAAGCAGCTGTGAAGTGAGGGG
The DNA here is from genome assembly GCA_907169655.1 of Acomys percivali. Lineage (NCBI taxonomy): Eukaryota > Metazoa > Chordata > Mammalia > Rodentia > Muridae > Acomys > Acomys percivali. The sequence goes on along the minus strand of OU015745.1, from coordinate 79,973,670 downwards.
GCCCGGTGGGGAATCCTGTAGGTACCCCTTGTTTTGAAAAGCAGCTTTTCTTCTTAACCAGAGCTTGAATCATTTAGAGGTTCTCGATGTTTCTAATGCTACAACCCCTTACTTCAGTTCATGTTGTGGTGACCCCCAATCATAATATCTTCATTGCTACTTCGTAACTGCAATTTTGCTAGTTATGAATCATAATATAAGCATCTAATGTACTGGATATCTATATGTCACTCCTGTGAAAGGGTCCTTGGACTCCCCAAAGAGTTAAGTGTCACAGGGTGAGAACCACTGATTTAACCACTGCCTCCTGGGCCAGCAGCAGCAATTTGTTAGAAATGCAAATGGCCAGGCTGTGCAAATACCCACTGCTCAGAGCTGGGGACAATCACCAGTTTCTTGAAGCTCTTCTGTTGGTTTTGATGCAAGGTGAAATCTGCAAACCTCTGGCCACTAGCACCTTCTGGGTAGCTAACTGTGCCCTGCAAGCCCAAAATAAAATATGATTCACCTTTTTCTATTTATATGGAGTATATGAATCATGTATACAATAATGTAAGTAAAATTTTTTACGGTTCTTCAAAAAGCAAGATTAAAAATTGGTAACCAGTTAAGGCACAGATCTTGCTGTGTGATGATGCCTGAAGTCACGGCTTCTCCAGACTCCTTGCTTGTTAAAGCACATAGTCTGGAAATTTAGTAGGTGAGTGGTAAATTCCTATTGGCTCCAAATGGTCTATTTAGATGTCTGTGAGGAGTGTAAGGCTAATGATCTTCAGTAACCAGAAGGCAGCAAGGACTATCGACATCAGGGCAGAGCAACCCGACATGATGATATCCCAAATATGGAGGAAGAATAAATAAAAGTATATGGTAGGTGTTTAATCGAAGTAACACATGACACGGCTGAAGCGTGCTAGGCATCTCAGGTCCGTTACAAAAGAGAAGAACACTCAGCAGCGAGCACAGATGACGTCAGGAGCTTCCATGGCAGCCTCTACCTGAGTCACATGCTCACACAAGGTCTGCGCATGTTCACCAGATTTGGGGAGGAGACGTGATAGACGGGACGAAATGGTAGAAGGAAAGTCTTTCGGTTGGCTGGAGGAGGGGACATGCAGGAAGCTGTTCATATATTTTTCACGCTTTGTCATTTACATTTCTCTCTAATAAGTTCGTCGCACATTCCTGCCCTGTTCTGTGCCCCGGAAGTTATCTGATTTCACCACCTAGATATTTTTTGTGCTTTTGCTTCTGGCTTCTGGCTGGGCTTATGGAGTGGAAAATGGACGAAAGCTGCAAGGGCGGAAGAAGAGAGCGCGGTGCAAATTTGTTCACCTCCTAGTCTACGATGGCCGTGCCAGTCTGAACAAGCCGGACTTCATTGAGTCAATCCCTCTCACTGTCTCCTGTGTTTGTGAGGAAAAGGCAGCTGCAACTCTCGTTACAGACTCCTTTTCTAAACTCCAGGTCTTCTGAAATCATCCTCTACCGTTTCTTTCGGATGTCCTGCTGAGTCTGCAGTGATAACCACTCCAAGAGCTGCTAAGGTTGGGTCTTGATTCCACTCTGGTCCTCCTGACCCTGTCTACATCTACACAGACAGGTCATTCTAAAACCTATTTTCACCCACCACATGGGCTTGCCACCTGTGACTAACTGGTTGCTTGCCTCACCAAAGTGGCTTCCAAGCTCTAATCCGCAATCTAATCTTCAAGGCTTGGTGAAGCCCAAGTTCCTCCTGATTCAGAGAATCTGAAATGAGGATGGAAAATTTGTCTTTCAGATACAGTTCCCAGTGATGATCCCTCACTGGTCTGGGGACCTCATTCAGGGAATAGGTATGCGCTAGTAATTCCTAACAGTGGCCATATGCCAGAATCACTTCATTAGCTGGCTGCAATTACGGACTGTACAAATCTCTCTAGATGGAGTGAGATGTGAAAGTTTAAAATGTATTCCTTAGGTTTCTTATGTGGCTGTGAGAAAGCTAGATTACTCCTCTGGGGCTGTTCTGTCTCTGAGACAATGAGAGCAAGAGGCTGGCCATTCTGCATGGTTGGTGTGAAGGTGATGAGAAAGCCCCTATTGTCTGAGAAAGGAACTAGAAGCTTCTCCTTGCTTTTCCTCCAAGATGCAGCAGCTTTAGCTTTGGGAGTAGTGTGTGCTTTTAAGCCTGTGGGAGGTGATGATCTCTTTCAGTTGCTTCATGTCAGGTCCCAGCACATAGCTTTCCAGTGACTGCATCCATGACAGTTAGCATTTGCTGTATCCTTGTATGCTAAGGACATAAAGGGTCTGAAACAAAGTGAGTACTGGCTAAGAAGACTGCTGGTAACTGAGAGAAACGATGGAATGAATGGATGGGTACTGTTGCCCCATGTCTTTTATGACATGACAGCACAAACGAATAAGAAACATTTAGTTTGCCCTCACACACTGATTCCTTAACAAAGCAGTTTGCCCAAGCAGAAAAACTTGGAGTTAGGTGACTGCATTCGTGGACTTTTCCCATCTCTTTCACTTCATGGTTCAACAAGATATTGAAAGGAATCAATCTCATGCTGACTGACAGTTTTGACAGCTGCTGTTCTCGGGGTGTCAATGCGTGTTCTGTCATTCTGCTTAAGAATTCAGAACTGAACAGAGACATATGCACTGCTAGTCTCACTCCTCTGATCTCGCGCCTGCCCCCAGGCCCCCTTTTCTGCCCTGTTTTATCCCCCACCACTCAAATCAGTGATGTGCTTTTAATACCTCAACATCGTGTGGTGCCTTTGCCCAGAGTCGGAGTCCATCTGCCCTGAGAATTGTCACGCTTCCAAATGGAGCCGCTAGCCTCCTTGCAAACTAATAGGGCACCATAAATTTGAGTCTCTTCAAATAATAAATGAATCTTTTCTGTATGTTTAGCCAAGGGGAGGGGATATTAAAGTGAATAAGAGTAATAATAAAAAAGCAAGTGAACAGCATGGATATAATTAAAGGGAATAGCTCACACATACACACACACACACACACACACACACACAGAGACACAAATAAATCTCTGAACATTGACTTCCTCTGGGACACACCCAATTACACCCAGACCTCGCCTCAGAAAGGTATGTACAGTTTGTCATCCTAATGCAAAGCAAACACCTACACTCACGCTCCCAGGTACAATAAGATGAGGGTTTTTTTTTTTTTTTTTTTTTGAGTTGAAAACCTTTCCAGTTCACAAGGCTCAAAAAACCTATATTTCAAAATTGCACACACATTTCAAAATGACACACACATATATATGTGCGTGTGTGTGTGTATATATATATTTCATTGAATCATTGAATCAAATGGGTTAGTTAGCTTTAATGACAGGGACCGATACCCGGCATTTTCTTTGTGTTGTGAGAACACAGTTTCATCTATACTCAAAAGAACAGCCAAAATATTAGTAGGACTATTTGGAGCCCAGATCTGCTTTGTAGACCGCCCGAAGGAAGGATTTCTTTCTGATGCATTCCTCACCAAGTGTGATCTATGAGGGAGCTCAGCTGCTCCACTCCGGGCGGGGCGGTTCACATCTGCACTTGTTCCCTGGAGCCATGTTAAACACAACAAAAATGTTTGCCCAGACTAGGAGACATCTACTTTCCTTCCTCAAGCACATTGAGTCCAAGTCAGCCCTAGGTTGAAGACTGAGGACTCTTTTCTCATGGCGCTCCATCAGCAGAGTTTGGGGAACGTAGTCTCCAGGTTATTTATAACCAGGAACAGTGCACGTGGCTCCTTTCCTCCAAAGCAGCTATTTACACAGAAGCCTCTCTTGGGATAGAAGCTGCTCTTTAAGAAAATAAGATTCACCTGAAGTTGATTATGTATATGATACATACAGTTTTAAAATCTTCATGACTACATCTTTTCACTACTTCAATTCCTTCTACTTTTTGGGTTGGTTGGTTTTGGTTTCATGGTGAAACATATACATTTAGAAATAGGCTCCTGGACCTGGTTTAGATGATCCCAGTTCTGTCGTCAGCATCCAGTGAGTGGTAATTAGGAGTCAGCTGAAACACAGGCAACATTGAATTTGACCATATCAGTGTCACAGAGTTTCTTCATATCCTGTGCCATTTGCTCTCTGCTGACCTTGACCTCTATACTAAACATAAACGTGTCATCTTCTCTCTTCTTCTTGGCTGACTTAGAGGTCAGTGGGACCTTGACAATGGCATAATGGCCAAGCTCATTTCCCTTGGGGATGCTGTTGTGGAGGAATTTCAGATGCTTCTGGAGTGGCAGTGTCTTGGGCCATGAGGTCGTAGGTGGGTGATGTGTTGACCTTCTGTGTGTGTGGAGCTGTGGATGCCTTTCAAGCCCAGCCTTCCTGGGTTTCAATGAGTTTCACTTGGCTTTGCTGCATGGGGGCTTCCTTCTGTGCTTTGTGAGAAGTTTCTTTCCTCACTTTCCATGCTGCCATCTTTCTCTAGAGAAGAAGAGGTGGGGATGTTCTATATTTGCCCAGTGATAGATGACTATTGAGACATCTTTAAGTATAGAACCTTTCTCAGCTGGGAGAGCTTGGACTTGAGAAAACTCTGGACCACCAAAGGCAACCAGAACCAGTGGGATGTAGATTCCTGCTTTGTGCATTCAACGAATGAAATTCACAGACAACAGAGTATGAGTTTGTTACCGACTCATAGGTGAGAGCTTAAAGAGAGATAAAGAGAGCCATGACATTTGAGTAAAGATAGCATGGAGATCGGCCATAGGGCAATGAGCAGTCACATGATAGGAAAGGGGGCTCCAGAAAAAAGAGAAACTCGAGTGTACCAGGAAAAGTATAAGTGGGCTCTGCCCAGTATCTAAAAGAAGGAGACACAAGAGAAACAAAAAGGAAACATTATGCCCCTCTGAGTCAGGACTCAGAAAGGCAGAGATGCCTAGCAGAACCCCATGACAACTCCCAGGATCTGTGCTAAGGGTTGGGAATGCTAGAGAGGAAAAGTACATTCACACATTAAAGGGTTAAGTATCCCTTTTATCTTTTTATCATGGCTTAAAGTGAACCTGCCTTCCCAGGAGATGGTCCCTTGACCGTTGACATTCCCCATATATATTAACTGTTAAGGGAGCAGGCAATGCCATATGTCCATCCACAGGTAGGTTTTATCATTTGGCTTGGAGGCAGTAGCATTACATGCTATGACAGTAATTTGGGATCATTTTTTTATCCTGGGAAAAATAATACCTAGAGGTGATATATGGCTCAAATATGAAGCTCCTCCTTTCACCACTTAATACTAACAGTTTACTGACCCATTATTTGCTGCCTTTGTATGAATAAATGGCTTTAGGAAAACAACAGGGATTCAGTGTTCTACTTGAGAGCTGTCTGGCAACTAAAAACAGAAGTCATTAAAATCTGAAGTCATGAAGAGTTTAAGTCATTCTTTTTCAACTTCAACCTTTAAAGAGGTATTTTTTTTCTCTTCTCTCTCATGTCATATTTAAGATTTACAATATTAACCATGTTTGTTATGGAATTCTGAAAATATGTTAAAATAATACAAAATGAATTGCTCACAGAATTGAGCCCTGTTTCTCAGAGGAGTGATTCACCTGAATCCTGAAGGCCTATGTTCTCCTGTTCAGAGCATGTTGAAGTATTGCTATTGACTTGCATTCAAGCTCAAATGTTCTTTGTTCTACTGTCAGCGGCTAATGATTCACAGCATGACTCCCTTTATTAATTGGTGGTCAAGAGTTGAGAAAGTATTCTTATGAACATGGGATTTATATTCCTGTATTAGAAAGTCCCTAAAAACTCACTGGAACTTTCTCACATTAACATCCAAATAATTATATATTATCATTTCAATTGGCATAGCCAATGAGTCAAAATCCTGGATTTAAGGTTTTCCCTCTTTATCACCTAGCCTTAGTATTTCACTTAAACATATAAACGTAGCAAGTTGTTTCATTTCACTGGAATTTGATCATTTCATCTGTAAAACAGGAGCAAATCGTGATGTAAGGAAAAAACAGAGATTTTACATGGTATTTTCCCACAGTTCTCCGAGCTTTATCATTCATCAAAAAGGGAACCTGGAATAATTATCTAAATATTAATATATTCATATAGAGAGCTACAAAAAGGAAAGATCAGGACAAAAACATTATAGCCAATATCTACAGGAAACAAAGTAATAGTGGGTTCCCTGAGCTGCAGGTGAGGAGTCTGAGAGGAGAAGATACAGTATAGACAAAGGCAATAAGAATCCAGGTCTCAAACACATGTGTGTGTACAATCCCCCATATGAACTCTTCATTTCAATCAAAGGGATTTCAATCAAATTCATACCCACTAGATTAATAGTAACTGTGTAAATGTGGAGGTCTTTTTTAAATTAAGAAATGAGAGAACTTCTATTTAGATATCGAGTTACGGCTTAAAGTTTTGAAAGAAATATCTTTATAGAAAAATCATTACTATATATTGATAAGAACAAAGTTATTACCCAGGATGTGCTATTTTTCAGTGAAGTTCACACAGAAACCATGACAAACAAAGTCAAATATATTCTTGTTTCTGGATTTAACATACAACCACACAGAGATAAGCTTTCTGAACACATGAACAGCATTAAAAAACAGTGTCTCCCACCTTTTCATACACACACACACACACACACACACACACACACACACACTCATACACACACACACACACAAACACACATACAGGCATGCATACATACATGCACACATGAAAACATACCTGGATCGTCAGGAAATGAGGACAGCACCACTCATGTGCAAGAGAGAATTTTCTTCACCATGCCACAAGGATAAGCCTGTTAAAATGCCTCAGATAGTCTCCATCATTGGAACAGGTAATCTTTGCAGTATAAAGGAAATATAAAGCGGTAATATGTCATAAAGTAGAAATGTGGTCTGGCTCCTCCCACAGATCCCTGTGTTGTGTCAAAATCAATGGGAGCTGGTACCCTCTATTGTAGGAATCATCTGCCAATGTTTCTGTGGTTTACTCAGTGGCTGTCATGGAAAATGATTTAGATAATACCAGGCACAGCTCATTAAGTGTAAGTGTCCAAATCAACTTCAAGATGTGGGGTGGGAAGATAAACTAGGTGGTTGCTACTTTTAGGGGGAGTTTTTCTTTCAGGGTGTCCATGGATAGTGTTGCACATTAAAATACCTTGGGTGGGAGAGCCTTTGACAACCACTGATGCCCAAATATGACCTCGCACTGGACTTTGCTGGGGAGACGTGGGTACTGGCAATTTTTAAAGTTACCCAGTGATTCAGATATGCATCTAGGACTGAGGCCCACAAGCTCTGTCCAGAGGCAAGTGGGCAGGGTGTCCTTGAGAGTAGAGCTGATGACTGGAATATTGATAAGGAAGAACCAATTGATTAGTAAGGAAACATGGACAGGTTCTTCCTAGTCACTGGTCCTGTTCCAACAACCAGTCCTTATGTAGTTGTCAGACCAAAAAGATCCAAAGCTAATGTCTTGTGACATCATTCAATTTATTTGAGAAAACCTGAGGCGTCTGCCTCTTGGGGTGATATTCCGGTCCTGAAGCTCTCACAGTGTTCCATGAGTGGGGTTGCTTTAGAAAAAAAAACACCACCACCCAACAGAAGAGCACCCCAAAAGTGCTATTACCTCATTCTGGCAACAAAACCTGTGCTTTCCCTCAGGCTTTACTCCGTAGGTTGGAGTTGCCATGGGAAGCGATGCTTTATTGGGATGCCAGAGCAAACAAGCTCTGAAGCCACCCCAGCACAACTCAGAGAGTTGCCTATAAATCAAAGCGAGCCCTAGGGTCAAAGCCACTTAGACACCACACACACACACACACACACACACACACACACACACACACACACACAATTACAAAGGAGAAGGTGTGTCAGGGAAATCCAACTAAAATGACTACAATAATAACAAAAATTTATGTGTGCCTTTCATCCACTCCTCCCAAAAGACACAAAATGTGCTAAGATGACTTGTCTTTTGAAAGCTTTCCAGTACCCAGTGGGATCAGGGTGAGGGGAGGGGGGATTTTACATATAAAATAGGGATGTGGAAGTAGTCACCCGGGGTCATCTAACCCATGCTTCTGACTTCAGGCATGATGGTGATGGAGCCAACATTTTCCCTTCTTCCTCTTGGCAAAGTCAATTCTATACCATATCACATATACTCTTCTACCTAATGCACTCCATGTTTTCACTACACCTCTCTTCCCTGTGGTTATTATTGACAGGCAGGATTGAATTCCTCATGTTTATAGCACTCTCGAACCTGGAAACCTTAGTGCATTAGCTATATTAAGCTACCCACGTTTCTCCAAATCCTCTCCACCCAGATAGTTCCTTCTTTTATCAGAAATACCCCTTCCTCCACTAAAGGATGAACTCAACGTATACCTATGGAGAATACAATTCTATGATATTTAGAAGCTGTCAAAATCTACATCACCTTGATATTTAAAAATATATCTATACTTACTCTATATTTCTGAAAGTTGTTTTTAAGCACTTACGACCTTGCTCTGTGCCCAGTGGAAATGAGGGGTCATCAAGCACAGGTAGAAAGACGCAGTAGCTATTAGTTCTTTCCACTTCTTTCCCTCAAGCAGTTCTTTTCACTTCGATAACGCAAAGTGCAAGATCAAATTTGGACCACTTACAAGTTTCAGAAACATTATACTTTTCCATCCAGTGCAAGCAATAAGGACGTTTGGAGGGGAATCGGTTTCCTGTAATGTGAAGGCTGCCTGGATGTGTTATACTTGCCAGTTACCATGGTAGACACCTCTAGCTGTAGTGTAGGGCTCAGCCTTGCTCAGAGGTCTAGGGCATGAAGGTAATTTGGATCTAGCTCAACGTTCCAGGGTAAAACCTCAGGTGATACTCATCACCAGTCTAATCTTGACATCGTGGCCCCATATTAACAACTCCACTTGTCATCTCTGCACCCAGTCACCTGTTCGGCCAGAGTCTCCTTCTGAATTCCTACGGCTGGTTTATCTTATTTGCAGCTTGCTTAGCATTCCAGCCTTCCTTAAGCAGTCGCCTCCATTTGCTGTTTCTCGGGTTCACACCTTCTTAATTACATGAAGTGCAGGGAGTGTCTAGGATGGAGAAAATGAATTGAGAGAAAGCGAGGAATGACTCTTGTATGGAGTTCTAAATTCTTGTGTGTGCCTTTATTCTGATCCTATAATATCTAGTTTTTAATTCACTCTTAATCCATTCAAACTGAACTAGATTGTCAACTCCTTTTTAAAAAATTATTTACTTATTATTTATACAGCGTTCTTTCTGTGTGTGTGTCTGCATTCCAGAAGAGGGCACCAGATCTCACTACAGATGGTTTTGAGCCACCATATGGTTGCTGGGAACTGAACTCAGGACCTTTGTAAGAACAGACAGTGCTCTTAACCTCTGAGCCATCTCTCCAGGCCCCAACTGTCAACTCTTGAGACTAATGTGCTTTCCCCCTTTCAAATTCTCCACCCTTTTCTTGCATGATCAGGGCTAGTCCTATAGGCCTTAACCCTACTTGTGTTTTCATCCAACCACTCTGACTCAGCCATGGAGCAAGTGGGTAAAGTAGCTATGTGTCAATGAACAGTGTCCGGAACTCTCCCAACCAAGCACCAACTCATCTCTTCATTGGTGGATTAAACGTTCATAATGTATCATTTTGTTGTCATTTCTGGGTGCCAAGGGGTGAGGATGGGACCTCGTGCATGCTATGCAAACACCGTGACACTGAGCTCCATCCTTGGGCCTTCAATAAATCATTTTACTTTTCTTAGTTCCACTCTGTTTTATGGTGTTTGGAGGAGATCAAATAAAATGTGAACACTGCAGTATAGAGGTGCTTACTTTGCTCTCCTATTCCTAATGTTTTTGGGGGTAGAGTGGGAAGATTTTCAAAGCATTCCTACGCACACCCTTAGAATAGTTATAGTGCAACTTAGACGGCTTTCATGGTCAAGTTATGGTCCAAGTTCAATTTGGTCCCTGTCACTAAACCACAGTTTTACAGTCTCTCATAGAGTGCAGGCTTGGAACCTGCATTTATTTCTCTAATGCACATTTTCTCCCCAGATCGTTGCTAGAGCACTCTGAGCTAAAACAAACTTCAAAGGAGTCCCAAGCTATTAGGAAAGCCTCAAAGGCTTCCTGCAGGCTCAATTAGCACCTATAAAAATTATCTCGGTTGTCGCTAATGGCTATTAAAGTAAAGTGAAGGCTAATGAACACTGATAACCACCACCTCCTGTCTGGTACTACTTAAGTGGAAAACAACCTTTAACTTTGCACTGAATCTTCAGGACACCAGTTGTTTAACATGTATTAACTAGTGAAGAATTGAAGTTCTTTACATGACTCCTATGAGGGGAGATGATGCTGTAGTCATGGCAACAAGCTTAACTTCGGGCCTGCTTTGCCAATAGCTTAAGTTGGCATGAAACAGACTTGATCTCTGGGTATGTTCTTAAGTCTTCTAAGCGCAAGTGAGCATATGAGCAGTGGGTACCATTAGGCAGGGGGTGAGGAGCTCAGATCTGACCTCTCTTGTCTTGTAGCTTCTTGACTGTGGACACATAGCTAGCCTCCTTACGTCTGCTGTATCCTCTTTTTACAAAATGAAGCTAATGAAAAAACTTACCCCATGCATTGACTTGCTTAGGAAGACTAAGGACAAAATACTTGGTAGACAGTACTTGGTGGACATGTGAATGGAGTTTTCTGATTGCTATTGATTACTCCATGAATTAACATTTAAACTCAATAGCGCAGGGCTGGAGAGATGGGTCTGCAGCGCATTGAGAGCCCCTGTTACTCTTGCAGAGAATTCTGGTTCAATTCGCAGCATCCAACTAGCAGTTCACACACCATCTCTAGTTTCATTCCCAGGGGATCCAGTGCCTTCTCCTGATCTTCATAGATACCCAATACATACATGCTACACATCATGCACTCCTGCAAAACAGTCAGACTCTTAAAAATATAAAAAAATAAAGTATATTTATATATAAAGTAAATGGCAAAATTTTTACTTTGATGTTTTATTATGCTAAAAAACAATTCTTGTCTGACCCAGGCACAGTGGCTCACTCCTGTAATCCCAGAACTCTGGAAGGCAGAGGCAGGAGGATCTCTGTGAGTTTTAGGCCAGCCTGGTCTACAAAGCAAGTACAGGACAGCCAAGTCAACACAGAAAATCCATACCTTGAAAAAAAATTATCTGAATAGCTTTCTGATTATCATCTAAGTTTAAACATATATTTCTATACAATAGAGGTAAAGTGATTGGCTAGGCAGATTTTATTTTTTATACCTTCTGATGATAAAATTAGCACATTGTAAATCTGCTTTTGAACAAAGCCAAAAATATGCAGGAGCAAGAAAACATACAGAGACAAATGTCACCTATGTGAAGTTACCCAACGGCATCTGTTCTTTTGTCACAGGTCTCTTTAAGCAAACTTTAACACCAGGACTACTACTAGCACAAAAATAAGAACAAGTGTTTCTGGTTTACAAGATATATATATATATATATGAAATTGTTTGTAAAAACATCACTAGACAATTAATTACTGGTGTTTGGTTTTTTAACATCCTCGTTTCAAGCAGCATCCTGAATCCTGAGGTCAGGTTAGAATCATCCCAACACTCTAAAGAACTGAGGGAGGATGACCTGGGGGAGGCAGGTGTGTGTAGCCTCCAGCTCTCCCTAGAGTAATTTAGCCTGCACACAGGGTGAGAGCACCACTGGTTCTGAGGAACTGGAGTCTTCCCTGAGCTTACAGGGAAGACTTTAGCTTTTTTTCAACACAGCAGCTACAACCATTCTTTCTCAGCTCCCTTGTCAACAGAAGAAAGGCTCAAAGAGGCTCTCAGAAGTACAGGCTGCAGCCTCTTAGCAAGATTTACATAATGCCTTTCCTCCATCAGCACCATTCTTTGGAAAGTCACAAATTAGCATCTATCTCACACACACACAAACACACACACACACACACACACACACACACACACACACACACACACACACACACACACACACCCCACTGTGGTGTTTTGTCTCTTGACAATACTTTTGCTATTGTTAAATCTCCAGCCTCAGATTCTTGTCCCTCATAAATGTCATTTGGCACAATCTTGATGCTCTGGGCAGATCAGTCAAACTAAAGGAAATAAACAAGCTGTTTGGGAATACTGTGGGGGAGGGGTTGGGGCAGATTCAGGGCAGCTGTGTGAGTGCTGCCTAGGGCATCTTAGAGGAACAATTATTCACTCTCATTTCTCGCTCTTTCTCCTTTCCTGCAGAAGATGAATATTTTTATTTGCTAGTTTGTCCTAGGGATATCCCCTATGGAAAAAAATCCCTGCTCTGCAGAAGGAGGCCACATACTCAGTGATCTGTGTCACAAATTTGGGAATGCAGGAAAGAGGATGAGAATAATGAAGGTTCTGAAAATGTGTATGTGACAGGCTGCAGCAGACCCTCCACGACCTTTTCAAAAATCTGCTTTAAAGCCATATTTACAAGTTTTTAATATATATATATATATATATATATATATATATATATATAATAAGATAAGATCAAATACAAACGTCTGATTTGGACAAAACAAATGAACAGAAATGAAAAGGCCTAAAGGAAGGTATAAAAACCAGAGGTCCAGTCATTCTCACACCCAGGAATCCCACAAAGACATTGAACTAGAAGCCATAATATATACACAGGGGACCTTGTACAGAGCTGTGCAGGCCCTGCGCCTGCTGCCTCGGTCTCTGTGAGTTCACGTGAGTGTTGATCATGTTGATTTTGAGGGCCTTGTTTTCTAGTTATCCTCCAGCCTTTTTGGCTCTTACATCCTTTCCTGCCTCCTCTTCATCAGGGATCCCTGATCCCTGAAGGCAGGAACTTGATTCAGGTATCCCATTTAGGGCTGAGTGTTTCAAGGTCTCTCACTCTTTGCCTGTCTAGCTGTGGGTCTCTGTATTTATTCCTGTCTGCTGCAGGAGCAAGCTTCTCTGATGATGGCTGAGCAAGTCACTGGTCGATGAGTATAAAAGAATGTCATTAGGAGTCATTTTTTGCTCCTTTTTTTTTTTTTTTTTAAAGAACAGTAGTATTTGGTTTGACCCTACGTCCCTGAGCTTTTTAGGCTTCGTTTCTTCATCACCTAACCAGTGCTGACCGCGAGTTCCATCTCCTACAGTAGGCCTTAGGTCAAATTTGATATTGGTTGGTTACTCCCACAGGCTTTGTGCCACAATTGCCCTAGCATATCCTGTAGTCAGGACACTATTGCAGACCAAAGGGTCTGTGGCTGAGTTAGTGTTTACACTTCTCTTTTGGTAATGTATAGAGTGGTTTCCTATACCAAAGATGCTAAAACTAGAATGTAGGGGTGGAAACTCTATGTAGGCACCAACTTGACTTCTCAATATTCAATGAGTTGTGTAGGCGTTGTCTTCAGCAATGGGGTCTTGCTATCAATTTATGAAGAAGAGCTCATGTATAGTCTTGGCAACAGCCTGTGTTGTGTGGGAATTCCCATGGGACCCCTTTGTTGAGCAACACAATTAAATGTAACCCAATCTCAGGACTGAAAGTTTCATTTGCTGACAAGAGATGGTCAAGTGTAGCTCTGTCTGCTCCAATACCTGGAGATTCCAGTTAGATCACATTCATGTATGTATGTATGTATGAATGGATGTGCGTGTATGTATCATGTATTTTAGGATGCTTCTACAGAAATAGTTTCCCATACTACCTCTCAATGGCCCTTAATTTTAGCTTTCTGTCACCCCCCCAATCACTTCCTTACCGCCTTCACACCTGCTCATCCTGATTTGATCCTCCTTGATAGAATCCCACCACTCATTCATTCTCTTTCCTACTAAAGAGCTTTCTCTGCTCTATCCTGTTTCTTACTCTGTACCTAACCACTGTGGTGCTGTCGCTTGTAAGAGTCTAAAAGTGACTTAACAACTAGTATCCACATATAAGCACATATGTACCATATTTCTCTTCTGTACCTGGATTACCTCAGACAGGATGATTTTTTTTTCAGTTCCATCTATTTGCTTGCAAATTTTATGATTTTACCTTATTTTTTATGGCTAAGTAAAACCCCATTGTTTAAATGTACCACATTTTCCTTAATCATGCTTCTGTTGAGAGTCATCTAGATTGTTTTCAATTTCTAACTGTTATGACTAGGGTAGGAATTCACACAATGGAACAAGTGTCTCTGAGGTAGGATAAAATGTTCTTAGGGTGTAGCTGAATCTTGGCTAATATTGAGTCCTGTCTTCCCAAGGAATGGCCACTCTGTATGAGTTTGTACTCCCTCCAGGAATGTATGAGTGTTTCCCTTACTCCACATCCTCACTAGTGTGATCTGTCACTTTTTAAATTGGTCTTAGCCATTCTGACTGGTTTAACAAAGTGATTTTGATTTGCATTTCCCTTATAGCTAATTATGGCAAACACTTCTTTCTTTAAATGTTTCTTAGCTACTTCAGTTTTCTCTATTTGAGATGTCTCTGTTTAGATCTGTACCTGATTTTTAAATTGGGTTATTTGTTTTGTTTTCTCTCTATATATATTTTTTTCAGTTCTTCATACTTTAAATATTAGCCCTCAATTTGAATGTATGGTTGGTTAAAAAAAAAAAAAAAAAAAAACTTGTCCCATTCTATAGGCTGCTGCCTCATCCAAATGAAAGTGTCCTTTGCCTTGCAGAAACATTCAGTTTTGTGAGGTCCCAATTGTTGGTCTTGGTGCCCATGCTAACAGTGCTCTCTTCAGAAAGTCTTCCCTTGTGCCAATGAGTTCAAGGGTATTTCCCCTGTTCTCTTCAAAAAGTTCAATTTATCTGGTTTTCTGATAAGGCCTTTGATTCATTTGGAATTGAGTTTTTTGTAGGCTGATTAGAATGGATCTATTTGGATTCTATTGCATGCAGCTGTTAAGTTTCAACAGTACCACTTGTTGAAGATGCTGTCTTTTTTTCCTGTTTGTGCTTCTTTCAAAAGTAAGGTATCCATAGGTGTATAGATTTAGAAATCCGAACTAGAGATAGTGATATCTCCTCAAGTTCCTTTATTTCGTCTTTCTTGGTGTATGTGTGTGTGTGTGTGTGTGTGTGTGTGTGTGTGTGTCCATATGAAGCTGAATATTGTTCTTTCAAGATCTGTGAAAAAGTGTACTGGCATTTTAGTACGGATTGCCTTGAGATTATGGATTGCTTTTGGTAGGATAGTCACTTTTATGATTTTAATCCAATCAATCCATGAATATTGGAGATATCTGAATTACTAGATTATTTACTACTTGCTGGTGACAGCACATAAATAAGTACAAAGACAGCAAGCTATTTATTCAAGAACAATAGTAGTAGAAGTTACTGTTTTCAGTTTCCTTTGTTCCTTAATCCCTTTCTTCACTGACTTGAAGTTTTTATTCTACAGGCCTTTCACTTGTTTGGAAGAGTTATGCCAAGCTATTTTATATTATTTGAGGCTATAGTGAAGGCTGCTTTTGATCAGATTTCTTCTCAGTCAGTTTGTCATTTGAATATAGGAGGGCTACTGGTTTTTGTGAGTTAGTTTTCTATCTTGCTACTTTGCTGGAAGTGTTTGTCAGATGTACAATTTTCCCAGTAGAAGCTTTTAGGTTCACATATGTAAACTACCATATTATCTGCAGATAAAGGTACATTGACTCATTTCTTTTCAAATCATATTTCCTTGATCTCCTTCAGTTGTCTTATTTCTCTAGCTAAGGCTTTAAATTCTGTATTGAATATATATGGAAAGAATGGGCAGCCTTGCCTTGTCCCTGATTTTAGTGGAATTGCTTTAAGTCTCTCTTCATTAAAGTTGATGTCAGGTATGGCCTTGCTGTATATTGCCTTTATTATTTTGAAGTGTGTCCCTTGAACCCTAAATTTTTGCAGTGCTTTTATCAAGAAGGGATGTTGGATTTTGTCAAAGGCTTTTTAAACATATAATGAGATAGTCAAGTGGCTTTTGTCTTTCTGTCTGTGTATATGGTAGATTACATATGTGAACCTAAAAGCAGCCTTCCTATATTCAAATGACAAACTGACTGAGAAGAAATCTGATCAAAAACAGCCCTCACTATAGCCCCAAATAATATAAAATAACTTGGAATAACTCTTCCAAACAAGTGAAAGGCCTGTAGAATAAAAACTTTAAGTCGGTGAAGAAAGGGATTGATGAACAAAGGAAACTGAAAACAGTAACTTCTACTACTACTGTTCCTGAATAAATAGCTTACGGTCTTTGTACTTATTTATATGCTGTCACCGGAAAGTAGTAAATAATCTAGTAATTCAGATATCACCAATATTCATGGATTGATAGGATTTTCATATGTTGAAACATACCTGCATCTCTAAGATGAAGCCTATTGATCAGAGTGGATGATATTTTTGTTGTGTTCTTGAATTTGGTTTGCAGATATTTTATAAGAATTTGTGCATTTCTGTTTAGAAAGGAAATTGGTCTGGAATTTTCTTTGTTGGACCTTCATGAAGTTTGGGTTTCAGGGTAACTTTGACCTCATAAAATGAACTGGGAAATATTCTTTCTGTTTCTGTTCTGTGAAATAATTTGAGGAGTATTGGTACTAGCTCTTCTTTGAAAGTCTGGTAGAATTCTCTAGATCTACTAAAACCATCTGTCCCTGAGCTTTTTTGGGGGGGCAGACTGGAAAAAATTTAATTTCTCCTTCCATTTAAATTGCTTATCTAATCTTGATAACTTTAGTAAGTGATATGTATGGAGAATATTATCCACTTATCTTTGATTTCTGGAGTGTAGGTTTTAGAAGTACATTTGTTAATTGGGATCTTCTCTCACCTTTTAGTTAATTTGGATAAAGATTTGCTAATTTTATTGAATTTCTCAAAGAACTGACTCTATTTCATTGATCCTTTGTATTTTTAAATTCTATTTTATTGATTCCAGCCCTTAGTTCTGTTATTTCCTGCCATCTATTACTTTGGGGTATGGTTTCTTCTTTTGCTGTTAAGTTGCTAGTATGAGATACTTCCTTTTTTTTTTTTTTAATGAAGGCAATTAGTGCTATAAGCTTAGCTCTTAGGAAAAGCGTCATTGTGTCCCATAAGTTTTGGTATGTTGTGTATTAATTTTCGTTCAAGTTTAGAGAGCCCTTAAGTTCTTTATTAATTTCTGTCTTTACCCATTTTTTCATTCAACAGAGAGTTGTTCAGTTTTCATGAGTTTGTAAGTTTGTTGTTGTTGTTGTTGTTGTTGTTGTTGTTGTTGTTGTTGATATCCAGCTTTAATTCATGGTGGTCAGATAGAATCCAGGGTGAGATTTCAATTTTCTTGTATCTATTGAACCTTTCTTTGTGTCTGGGAATGTGGTCAGTTCTGGAGAAATGTCCATGAAATGCTGAGAAGATGATTTTTTTTCTGTTTGGATGGGATATTCTATAAATATCTGTTAGGTCCATTTGGTTATAAAGTCATTCAGATCCAGCATTTCTGTATTTAGTTTTTGTCTGATTACCTGCCTATTGACGAGAGTGGTGTATTAAAGTCTCCCACTCGCGGTGCGTGATGATCAGTATGTAATTTAAACTGATAGTAGTGTTTCTTTTACAAACTTGGTTGCTTTCTTTTGGGGACATACATGATAAGAATTTCAGTGTCTTATTGATGGTTTTCCTTTGATGATGATATAGTGTCCTCTATCTCTTCTGCTTAGTTTCGATTTGAAGTCTATTTTCTTCAAATGATCAAATGGCTACAGCAGCTCACGTCTTAGGTCTACTTGCTTAGAATATTTTTTCCATCCTTTTACCCTTAGGTGATGTATATCCTTGATGCTAATGTGTGTTTCTTGGATGCAGCAGGAAGATGGATGCTGTTTTCACATCCATTCTGCTTCTTTGAGCAAGGTTACCATTTCTTCTATCATGTTTTCAATACCTCAGTTTTTCTTCTATCTCTTGTATTCTGTTATTAAAAGGCTGGCCTCTTATGATTCTTCTTTGAGTTCCCAAATTTCTCATTTCCAGATTTCTCTCAGTTTGGGTTTTCTTATTTATTCTCAATCTGCTTTCAGGTATTGAACTGTTTTACCCATTTCCTTCCACGTTTGCTTGTATTTTCATGTATTTCAGTAAGGAATTTATTAATTTCCTCTTTAGAGACATCTATTATATTCATACAAACTATTTTAGAATCTTTATCTTGATCTTCAGCTACATTTCAAGGCTCGGGGCCTGCTGGAGTAGAGCTGCCGGGCTCTAGTGGAGACATCTTGTCCTGGCTGTTAATGGTGCTGTTTCCACACTAGCCTCTAGGCATCAGGTTTGAGAAGGTTGTAATTCTAGGTGCTCATACCTGGTCTTGTCTTTGATGGGTGGATGTTCTGTTCCTTGGTTTCTGTTGCCCTCTCAGTTTCTTTGAAGAATGTGGTTATTGTGTATTGCCTGATAGGTACCTTCTGGGATCCTGATAGGTATGGCTAATGAGGGTTGCAGATAGGCTGTATTTCTAGGTAGAGAGCTGACACTTAGAAATGAGGGTGGGCTCGGAGGGAGATGCACTGAGGGGGGTCCAAAGGAGGGAAGAGGGCACTGCATTCCATCTGGATCTTCTTAGTACCCTAGGAATGGGGCCAGATAAAAAGGAGAGGAGGCAGCAAACAGTCTGCTGCAGAGCTAGGGATGAGATTGGGGGATTGAGTTCAGAAGAAAAGACAAGGAAGTAAAGATCTGAAGTTAGCCTGACTGTTTCCCTGGCCAGAATCCCAAGGTTGTTTGTTTAAGTTGGACTTTTTGTTTGCTTGGTTTATCTTAGATGTAGGTGATGTGTGGTTGAGTAGAAGTCATTCTCAGGGTAGAAAACTTCTATTTCTCCTCTCTCCAAGATGGATGTGTTCCAAGGATGGAAATGAAAGGAGACACTGTTTACTTAGGGCTTGGTATACACTCAGTAAGGTGGGTATCTCTGAAAATAATGAGTGTAAGGAAATTGTCAGTGTGCCTACCTGTGCACCGTTTCCCATGTCAAAGTTCTCGCTTTTGCTTTTTGGGAAGGACTTTCTTTCTGTCATATCTTCAGCACTGAAGTTCAAACAAAACTCATAATTTCAGTGTGGATATATATTCCTCACCTGAATACCTGCAGCTCTTGTTGCACTTAATGTTTTCTGTTTACTTTTTACTATAGTTCAATCTCCAATGTCTAATAATGCTTTATAAACTCTATTACACTATAAATTTAAGGGAAAACTTTTCATAGTGTTGTTTAATGTAGTGCTTTGCATTCAATAAATATTTTAGAAACTAATGAATAAACCTATTTATGATAGCCTACCATTATTTCTCTTATCCTTTCTGTGTTTTCTCTTTCTCTCTTTCTCTTTAATTCTTCTTTTATGTCATACACACATTTCACATAGTATTACTTGAAATTTGTAAAGATGAGCATCTCTCTTAACTGGCTAAGCAATGTTGAGGAAAAGTAAAAAGGTCAATCAGAGAAAGAAAGAAAATGTCCATTTCTAAAACAATTATTGGTCATTGTCATAGAAATGGAGAATAAGTATGTAAAAGTACACAGAAACTTGAGACTTCTTTCATGAAAAGTAAAATTCTAACTTCCATTGTCATAATATTTAGTATCACTGAAACACTGAAATAGAAAGAAGACTCTTTAGAGTTGATAATCATATCAACAGTGGTTTATAATGCTGCAGAGGTTTTTATATTTGTATTTATGACTAATACCCCCAGATGAGGAGGAAGGACATATGAATGCAGACAGGTGGGGTTGGCTGCCTTTATCCAGCAGCTGAGTCCTAATGTTGGACGCTTGTGTATACTATTGACAAGGAAGTTCAAGAAATCAATTCATTGAAAAACTGTTGAATAAGAAAGAAAAGAAGGAGGAAAGGCCTTTGTTAAACTCTTACTCATTGATGAATTCTCAACAGAGGAATATCAAATGGCTGAGAAACACTTAAAGAAATGCTCAACCTCCTTAGTCATCAGGGAGATGCAAATCAAAACAACTCTGAGATTTCCATCTTACACCCATCAGAATGGCTAAGATCAAAAACTCAAGCGACACCACAGGCTGGCAAGGATGTGGAGAGAGAGGAACACTCCTTCATTGCTGGTGGGAATGCAAACTAGTACAACCATTTTGGAAATCTATCTGGTGCTATCTCAGAAAACTGAGAATAGGGCTTCCTCAAGACCCAGCTATTCCACTCCTTGGAATATACCCAGAAGATGCACCAGCACACAAGAAAATTTGCTCAACCATGTTCATAGCAGCCTTATTCATAATAGCCAGATCATGGAAACAGCCTAAATGTCCCTCAGTAGAAGAATGGATAAAGAAACTGTGGTACATATACACTATGGAATTCTACTCAGCTATTAAAAACAAGGAATTCCTGAAATTTGTGGATAAATGGATTGAGCTAGAAATGATCATAATGAGTGAGTTAACCCAGAAGCAGAAAGACTCAAATGGTATATGCTCACTTATATCTGCATACTAGCCCAAGGGGCATGTCCCACAAAAGCCTTCACTTACCAGGAAACTGGGAAAGAGGGGAGGACATCCTATTGGGACTCTAAATGAGAGAAGCATGGGAGAATAGCAAAGTAGAAGGATCCAGTGGGTCCCAGAAACCTACAAGTAGATCATTATGATAGGCAGATTTGGGCTAAGGGGTCCTGCTCAAATTAAGGCACCAGCCAAGGACAATAC
The DNA here is from genome assembly GCA_907169655.1 of Acomys percivali. Taxonomy (NCBI): domain Eukaryota; kingdom Metazoa; phylum Chordata; class Mammalia; order Rodentia; family Muridae; genus Acomys; species Acomys percivali. Next base: position 79,952,823 of record OU015745.1, on the reverse strand, counting down.
AGGCGGTAAACTTTAAACCCCTGCCCAGATCTAGCCAATGGTCAGAACAGTCTCCACACTTGAGTGGAGAGTCAGATATGACTTTCTCACGTACTCTGGTGCCTCACATTTGACCATGTCTCCTGGAGGGGGAGACCTGGCGGCACTCAGAGGAAGGACAGCAGGTCACTGAGAAGAGACTTGATACCCTATGAGCATATACACGGGGAGGTAATCCCCCTCAGGAACAGTCATAGGGGAGGGGAATAAGGGGAAAATGGGAGGGAGGGAAGAATGGGAGGCTACAAGGGATAGGATAACCATTGAGATATAACAAGAATAAATTAATAAAAAACAAAAAAAAAAACTCTTACTCATTGATAAATATGTTAAAACATTACATTCCCTTCCACTACTTAGTTCTCATATATTCATTACTACCTCCAGTAGGCCTACTTGTAATTACAGATGTACAGTTTTATGTCCGCATTTGTAGCTTCATAGCATATAGTTCCCCCATCAATATGAGTCACTAGAACAAATACTTTTTAATGGCTATATAAAGTCAAAATGTTTGTGTATATCATAAAATTCTGTACCTAGTTTGTCATTGTGGTTCAGTTCCCTAATGTCCATTTATCTTTTTAAATTTTTCCCTCATGAATGATCAATCTCTGCTTACCTTAGTAACTTGTAAATGCAAAGTTGGCTAAAGCTATTCCCTCTGAGGGACTTCTGCATCTTAAAGGAAGCTAATGCTACACATTACCTTTAAGGTCATGGTTCTTTACAAGAACAGGGGATCAGTGATGGTACAACAGAAATGACTGTGACCTAGGACTCAAGAAATCTGACTTCTTTCTATCTCTACCTGTGGCTTCCTCAAATTAAAACCCCTGCTCTATGTACAGGTCAGGCGCAGAGCTCACATATGTGTATGGATGGATCTGGTTAGGGTTTGCCACTTTAGCGAGCATCAGAATCATCAGGAAGGGGGAGTTTGCTAACTTTACGTCATCCCCCCATCCCCCATCCCCACCCCCATCCCATGTTGAGAGGTCTCCTTAGAGTCCAATAGGGTGCATCTCTAGCAATTCCAAGATGTGCCAATGCTTTTGGCCTGGGAGCCACTTTTTCTCCCTAGGAATTGGGCTAGGATACTAGGATTCAGGAAATCAAAATACTAGGCTACAGAGTAAAAACAGAACTTTTGTCTAGAGACGACCAAAAAAATCTGTTACTGGATTCTGTCTTCTTGAGTAGAAATAGATCTTTGGGGACTTCTGAGTGATGCTTTTCTTGCTAATGCCATCATGATTTAGAGATAAGATGTTACTCTTGACTATCTGTACAAGAGAATTGATCTAAATTGTGTTACTTGCACTAAAGTTAAATTGGAAGAAAACAAGAATAAGTAGTCAAGTCTACATTAGGTAACATGCACATTTAACAATTCCATTACTTACTCAATCACTAGAAAATCATAGGCCTAAGCCATGGAACATTCTGTCTCTCAAAATGCAAACACATGGTTCTAGACAACTTGTTTGTTTGTTGTTTGAATTTTTGCTTCCCAGAATTTTTTAATAGTTAAAAGAAAGCCCTTTCTAGTTTGAATAAGTTTTTGTTTGTTTGTTTGTTTGTTTTACCGTATTGAGGAAGCTACTTATGGCCAAGAGCTCTGGTTTAGCTTGATGGATAAATTATTACTGCAGACAGCAAGCGGTCCTCAGTGACTAATAAAAGAAATTACTATGTCTAAAACCCAACTTGGATCCCATGTTTACACTGTATATTTAGACAGCAAAGGAAAACAACATGATTTAGGTCACATGGATTCTCTACCTAGTAATTAGGCCGTGAGGGTGGAGCCATAGTGATGTTCAGCCACTGAGTAGGAAGCAGGAAACAACTTGGCTGATGAAAGATTGGAGAGCCAGTCTCTGTACTCTGTGAGTTTCACTGAGGGTCTCTGGATCATCCTGTGTGGTCCCAGGGGGTGAGCGTAAGGCCTAGACCTAATTACCTCAAAACATAAAGAGGATAAATGGTGTTTACTAAACAGCCATTGTCTACAGGAAGGGATTGGAGCATGAAGCTTCTGAAAGAGATTTACCTAAAAATAGAGTTGCTGTTAGAGATAACAGACTATTACTGGATATAGCCACACCAATTCGAGGTCAACCTTCATTTCTTCTAACAACCCTTCTGGTCACTCCTGCTCTCAGCCTCTTGGGCCCTAATTTTATTTTTCGATCTCATCTTCCTATTTCCAGCCTTGTCTCTTGAAGTCTCCTTTAGTCGCAGTAACAATATAAAGACATAGCTTGTTCTGAGCTTATGAAAGACCCTGGTCAACCCTTAACACCACAAAGAAAAAGAGAAAATAATAAGCTCGTAATACTACCACTTAAAATATTTGCATGACTTTAGACCATGCCTGGAATAGCAGCTGAATCCCTGGCAGGAGCTGCCACCCTGTTGTGCCTCATGTCCACACGCTCCAGACACCTACCGCTTGCTATGTTTGAGGACAGGCAGTAGGCGAACTTTCCGTGGCCTGTTTGCACCTGCTGCAGGGGCTGTCACCTGTGAGAAATGTGGGGCTCCCATCCTCATCCAGACCTCAGCGACATGTTTCCTCCATAGAAAAACCCACCTTTCCACCCTCTGTGTGATGACAAAACTCTGGCTCACACCCCATGTGCACCCAGTACACACCACATATTTGTGTTCTTCTCATGGACTCCGTCAACGTTCATTTGCTTAAACATTTGTTGCTGTCTTTCCACTCGCTAGTATGTGTATTCCAAAGGGGGAAAAATGTCTTAATTCTTTTATTTACAGTTGTATTCCTAGTAACTGGAAAGTAGATGGATGTAAAGAAGAAAGGGGGGGGGGACAGAAAAAAAAAGAAGAGATGAAGTTTTAAGTATTTATTTTAGGCAGTTCTGGAGTCGGGAAATATGGCTAAAGATTTGCCCATGTTGCTAATGTAAGTTTCAGTAAGATTAACGGTTCTCAACCTTCCTAATGCTGCAACCCTTTAATATAGTACCTGACACCGTAATGACTCCCAGCCATAAAATTATTTCCACTGCTACTTTACAACTGAAATTGTGTTACTTTCGTGAATTGTAATATAAATAGCTGATATACAGGATATCTAATAAAAGACCCCCCCAGTGGTGGGGGGTCAAGACCCACAGGCTGAGAAGCACTGGTTTTTGGCAGTTGCAGGCTGTTTGTTTTCTGTTTGTGTTCTATGTTAGTATTGACAACAGAATCTGGAGCTCTACTCATTCTACGGAAGCACTCTGCCATGAACGGATTTAAGGATCAATAAACACGAGCATGATCTGCTCAACCTACCCTCTCCTGCTACAAATTCTCCGACTGACTGACCGCTGTCTTAGAGATGGAGAGCCGGAAGGCTAGAGAGGTTGGTTTGTCCAAGGTCAGGAGGAGAACTCACACTTGCTCTTTCCACTACATCACCCGCCGGGGAATTTCTTAAACCCTCCGGACAGACTTACACCTTTTAGCTAAAGAAGGCAAGAGGGAGTGCAGAGTCCTTATTTTTAAACCTGCATTCAGTGGAAACCTTCGGTCAAGCAGGTGGCCGTGATGTTGTGAACCTGGCTCAGCAAGGGAACACTGAGGTCATGGTATTTTTCACATTTAGTAACATCAAAAATACAGAGATGATGTAAACTTCCTAAGACCTGTTGCCAGCCTAGTGATACTGATAAATCTGAGCAGGAGGCTGCATCATTGGTCACAGCCGGCATATGCGGGGCCAATGAGCTCTCTCGAGCGAAGAGGGATGCTCAGATGGCTGCCTTGGATTCACATCCTGCTTACAGTAATACTAGCAAGGCTGCTTGAATTTCCTATTAGATACATGACAAAAATATCCCATGATGTGAAGAAGCTGCTAAGACCAAACAGTAGCCACCTCACAGAGTTGAAAGATTTAATGCCTAAATGCACTTAACACACTGCATACGTGCACAGGCATTCAGCAACATTTGTTAAAAGCACCATTTGATTTTTTAAAATTTTAATTTATTTTTTATCCTTAGTTTGTTCTTATTTTATTTTTAGTTTTAGTTGTATCTAGTTTTAATAGAAACAAGAGAGAATCTGGATTTTTAGCCTTGTGGGACTGCTCACCATGCTGATTTTCCTGGATGGTGTGCACAGTAACACTACACCGTCCTTTAATGTAAGAATCACGACATAGCACAGGCTAGACCCAATAATGATGCTGAACATAATCACTTGGGTTAAAAGGAAACAATTAAAGCCACAGATAAAGAAAAAAGCAACAGACAGAGACCTGACCCAAAGAGAAACAGACAGGAATTAGAACACAAATCTCCAGTCCGCTGTGGTAGCACACCCTGACATCCTAGCACTCAGAAAGGGGAGTAGGTGGATCAGAAGCCAAGGGAGGACATCTTCACCTACATAGCAAACTCCAGGCCTGGGATACATGAGACTCTGTCTCAAGGGAAAAAGAAAGGAACTCGGATCTTTCCTTCTTTCCTAGTCTCTTTCTTTCTTCTCCACTTCAAAACAACATTCTTACTAGAATTTAGTGTATGCTCATTTAAAAGATCTAATCTCCCAAAGGTGCATAATGTGCTGGTTTGATATTTGTGTGCATTATTAATGATTACAGTCATCAACTAAGTCATCAGCTTGTGTGTGCAATGTGTGTCCCTAGAACTTGTCTATTATAGCTGTAACTGTCACCCACCTGTCTTCCTTGCATCCTTGTGCTGGCTTATTTTAAATTCTTTCCTTTGTATATTACATAATCTTAGCAAATACACACACACACACACACAGATATAGATATAGATATATAGAGAGATTAAAAGGAGTAAAATAAAAGTTTTAGCCATAAAGCCCAGTACCTGGTGTAAACTATCTCCTAATTGAGGTGTTGGTTAGGAAAGGTCACAGAAAGTCCCAAATGAATGCAGACTATTGACATTGCTCTTGGTTGCTAACTAAAACCTGAAAGTAATATTCTGTTGTTGAAGACATCATGTCTTCACAGGTCACAGGACATAGAAAAATAAAGCTGGTGTGGATCTGAAAGCTTCCTCCATGGTGGTGGCTTTCCCGGTGCCAGAAAGTGCTATTTAGGATTCTGGGAAAGACAAGTCATCAACAGTCTTAGGAATCTGTGAAACCTGTGAGCTACAATACTCACCAGCTTCACATGCTGTGCTGGTTGTTGCAATAGTGGCACAAATATTTTGGGAGTAAGCAACAGATTTCTGCTTGTATTTAACTCCTATTGCACAGGATAGAATCATGCCTGGTACTATAACCCTGGCCAAGATTGAATAGCTCAGGAGGTCATCGGACTTAGGGGAGACCCTACCACTATTGTTTTCTTAAGTGTATATAGTATCAAATTTCCTTCTAAATACTTACCTTTATATATGTATATAAACACACCTCTCATCCCACATTAGAAATGCTTTTTATGTGTAGTAGCCAGTGTTTCCTACAGAGAGAGACCCACAGCTTGTGTTTGGCTATAAACGGGACATCTATATCACTCTTCCTCCCCTCAACACTCAGGAATAGACATGGAAAGATTGTAAGAACAAGAGGCCAGGGAGGTATGATGTAAAACAGTCTCTTCTGGATGGGGCATGGCTGCTTTATTCATGACCATGCACAGCAGCTATGGTTGCCTACACAAGGTCAAGCCAGCGACCATCTCAGAGTGGAGGGAGGGTCCTCACACCATCCCAACTCCAGCGTTGTAGCTATTGCTGGTTGATAGCATCTGGTAGTAGGACAGTCAGTGTTCTGCAGCAGTGTGTTTCCTGGTACACTGCTGGTGTTCCAGTGGATTGCTCTAAATCCATGTGCATAAACTGTCAGTGTTAACTGGACTCAGTGAGTTTTCAAAAAATTAAGAAAATATGACACTGAGAGGGGTCATGGGAAGGGGGTGGACAGATGTTGGTGGGGTGGATATGATCAAAACAGGGTGTATGTGTATAAAATTCTCAAACTATAAATAAAAATAATATAAAAAAGGACACAGTTCTATTTTTAATTTAGTAGCTCAAGTAGATTTGAGTAGGTTTTTTTTTGTTATTGTTGTTGTTGTTGTTGTTTTAATTTCAATAGAAGAGGACAGCCCATGTATATTTTATTGCACATGGAGTAAAAAACAGTAGCCTGTATCTAACGGCATCTCAACATCCAAAGCTCTATTATTCTTTCTTCATAAAATGATCTCCGTCCAGCTATCCTAGAACAGATCCAATATATTGTTAAAACTTCCATGCTCACCATGAAGGCCAAGGTACAAGATCTACCCCAGACTGGACATGGGCAGCAGGCTGACCAGAAGGCTTTCCATTTTATTAATGCAAAATGTGAACCCGCATTCCTTTCCGAAAGGAATTCTCAGCATACACACTGGACCGTCCTTTACAGGAGAGAACACAAAAATGGACAGTCATAAGAAATTCAAAAGAAAGTGCACTGCACTGTGCAGCACACAAATTGCATCTTTTGTTGTTACAATGGTTGAAAAGAATCAGAATCCAGAAGATAGTAAAGGTCCATAGCAGCAGACTATAAGAGCCAAGGATGAGAGAGAGAGAGAGAGAGAGAGAGAGAGAGAGAGAGAGAGAGAGAGAGAGAGAGAGACAGAGAGAGAGAGAGAGAGAGAGAGAGAGAGACAGAGAGAGACAGAGACAGAGACAGAGACACAGAGCGAGAAGAGAGACTGAAGGAGGGAGGGAGGGCAGGCAGGTGGGCAGCAGACATCAAGGAAGAAGGCAATGGCTGCTGCCTAGGCCCCCACAAAGGCAGCACCTAAACAAAACAAAACAAAACGAAAACAAAACTGTGAAGCCTGTAAAGATCTCTGCTCCCAGAATCAGTGGAAAATGCTAATGTTGTAGATCAGTGTTGTAAGGAAAGACCCAGCCCGAACTCTTCAAAACAGCAAAAAATATCTAGGGAAGCACAGCCAGCAATTAGGACCCAGAGTGTTATTATAATAACCAGTAAAGATAAGCATCAGTTCTTTAGAAATAACCCATGGCTTGTAATCCCAGCCCTCAGGAGGCTGAAGCTGGAGAATTTTGTTTCTACACGAAAGGACAAAGCCAGAGTCTCCAGAAACAGAGGATTATAACCTTACAGGTTGTTTTTATTTTTGTTTTTACAAAGAATAACTCTGTTGCTAATCACAATTCTAATGGGGAGGAATTCACACTTGCTCTTCAGTAGAATGATCCATGAAAGTATCCGTGGCTCCATATTTTGTAACTAAATCTTCATGAATAGATAATAAACATTACCCGTCTTGCCTGGCCTGGCTTTAGCGATATGTTCTTTCATAAGTGAGCTCTGTTTCTATGGATTTACATACAACTTCAGGATGGTTTCCCTAAGAAGCTGAACACCAAAGAAAGTGCAAAACAAGGCATGTTTTTCTCTGTAGGGGAAGGTGGGAAAAATAAGTGTTTCCTTTTTAACTGCTAGTCCTATCTGCTTACATTATTGAACAGAGAGAAAGAGATGGAAGAATCCATAAGCTAAGACCCTGAATGCCTGGGGGCCCTGTGTGCCCACTGGTTAGATAGATCGAGGTTTCTCTGTCTCTGAGTTCAGTTCCGTGATCTGTAAAACAGGGATGGAATGTTCTAGGTGATACTAGATGATTCACGTAACTAGTAAGAATTCCAAGATCTGTCATCAAACACCAAAAGGCTTAGGAAGTGGCACACATACATTTCTCTACTCCCACACGTGCCGAGGGATGACTTAGCTGCAGAAAATAGCTTTGCTCCTCCCTGTAGCCCCAGCCTTCTCCAATGCCAAGCAGCTGGCTGGGTAGGCAGATGCACGTGGGACTGCAGAGGACTACAAAGTTGTGGGTAATTTAGGAAGCAGTGTTTCACTGGGAGATAATTTGGGGGTTTTTATTCTCACATTCTTGTGGACCCTGGACACTGCTAATTCCATCTCTCCATGTAGGTTGCTCTTTCTTATGGGTCTTCCCCTGCCAGTGTTCCGCTGAGCGACCTTTCTGTTCCTGTTTGTCACAACAGCCTTCCAGTCCATAGTTAGTTTTGTTCCCTTTTCGTCCATTTCCCTCTTTTTTGTCCAGGCGAAGTTCTCTAGCGCACATAGCACACCCTAGTCAAAACCTACTTAAAAAGCCAACAGCCTCTAGTCACCTTCATGATATATTATGAATGGTTTGGCCTAGCCATCTCAGTTTCTGACCCACTGGCTCAATGCCACGTGTGCTCCAACCCACATAAATGTGCTCATCCAGAATTTTAGGCTGTGCTCAGTGAGGATTTCTACTGTGTCAGGAGTTTTCACACACACACACACACACACATCATCATCATCATCATCATCATCATCATCTATTTAATCCGGAAATAATACTTCAAGGAGGCAATGGTGGTTTTCAGAAGTTGGGTATATGCCCCAACGTTCTTTTTGTATACAAGAGTAGGGCCAAGCTCAACATAGGTCCATTCCCTCCTGCTGTTTCCACACACCCAGGCTGCCTACAGAGAAACTACATGTTCAGTTCCCTACACATGTTGGCCCTTAACTCTAGAATGTTCTTTTCATTCCAGCCTGTCATGTTGGTCCTCACTTTTCCCTCTGTTTGAGCTAGGGTCCTTGTTTGTCACTTTGTCTGACAGGCTGGCTGGCCCACACGCTTCTGGGATTCTCTTGTCTCTACCATCCCCCCACCCACCCACACACACACATTTTATCCCAGGAACCCTGAGGTTATAGACATTTATTGCACTCCTTGTTTTACAAGGGATGTGTGGATTTGAACTCGGATCATCATGACTAGGTGGCAAGTTTTTTTCTGTATCCATTGTTTGCTTGTTTGCTTCTCTGTTGTCATAAACTCCATAACCAGAAGTAACTTGATAAAGAAAAGGCTTTATTTCACCTTACAGCTTACAGTCCACCATCAAGCAAAGTCAAGGCGAGACCTGGAGGCAGGACCTTGAGGCAAGAGCTGAAGCAGAGGCCATGAAGTAGTGCTGGACTCAGTATGCTCTTCATACTTCTCAGCTCACTTTTTTATGCTCTCCAATACCACCTGCATAGGGAGGGTACCACCCACAGTGGGCTGGGCCTACCCACATCAATCATTAATGCAGAAAATGCCCCATAGACTTATCCATAGAGGAACTGATGGAGGCGGCTCCTCGGCTGACCTTCATTATTCCCTGGTGACTTTGGTTTGTGTCAAATGAACAAAAGCTAACCACCACAGCCATTGTAATATTTATTAATTTTTTCATGCTTGTTTGCTTTATGGATACATAAAACCTGAATGAGGATTTCCTTTTTTTAATTAGACATTTTTTTATTTTTTTACATATACATTTATATTTTACCCATATATACAATAAACTGCCTACAGCAAGAAGAACCATAACACAATCAGGAATTATATAAATGTTACATTTTCAGTGTTTTGGCTATTTGTATTTGACAGCCTTGAAGAAAACGTCTTTCCTATCTTGGTGCATCTAAATTTCTGAATGCAAATCAATCTCCACCACATCTTGTCTTTATCAACTTAGAACACCTATCTAGACCTAAAACGTCTTAACCTCTGAATAACTAAGCTTCATTGTAAAACTAAGCTACTTGGTCTTTAGTTCTATCAGAGACTTGAGAAGGAATAAACTTTTTTTTTCCCCAATGAGACAGTAGCCCAAGTGTTTCTTTATTAGTACTAGAAGTATATAGTAGTACATATTTAGATATTTAGCTTGCATGTATGTCTGTGTAGCATGTGCATGCCTGGTGCCCACAGTGATCATCAGGCGTTGAATTCTCTGGAACCAGATTTAGAGGTTAGTGAGCCTCCACATGAATGCTGGGAATCCAAGCAGGTCCTATATAGAAAGACAGCCAGTGCTCTTCACTACAGAGTCGTTCTCTCCGGGCCCTCGAGTGGTGGTTTGTGGCAGTGTGTCCTGGACTTGTCCACCCATCTTTCCTGCTACCACCAGCGGTAGTGGGCCAGGGCTCGGTTGGCCTCTGCCATCTTGTGCATGTTGTGCTTCCTCTTGATCACGGGGCCCCTGTTATGAAAAGCCTCCAGCAGCTCACTCGACAGCTTCTCGGGCATCATTGTGCACCGCGGCTTGTTCTCTCGGCACTCTGTGATCATCCATTTCACAGCCAGGAATCGGCGACGTCGGTCAGCTAGAGGCACAGGGACTTGGTAGAAATGGCCACCTTTGAGAATAGGCACCAACCCCATCACAGGCTCACAGTTCTTCAGTGCCTGGTGGAAGATTGTGCAGGGGTTACGTTCAATGGTGGCCTGTTCCTCTGCAGAGGAAGCACGGTACTTCTCAAACTGCTTCCTTTTCAGAGCTTCAAGAGTCTGCGTCATGAGGGATCTGGCCAGAACTTTGTTGCCGCCTGTCATCATCATGTTGGTGAATTTGCTGATGACAGGGTCTGCAGACACTGAGCTTGTCTCTGTTGCCGCGGCAGCTTTGATGAGCTGGGTTTTCTTGAGCTCCTGGTCATATTTCTCCTCTTCTGTGAGTTCTGCTCCCGGCTTACGGTAATATTCCTTGTCAATCAAGGGGTCCCTGAATTCAGGGGCATAGCGGCTACACCTCACCTGTGTTATCCCTGGAAGATTCCAGACAGCACGCCTCACTCCCAGGGCCAGGCTCGACCACCGACGCTCTGCGGGAGCAGCCATATTGGCCCGCTTGAGAAGGAATAAACTTGATTACCCGATTATGCCAGGTGTGCAGTTTAGTAGATTTTCAAATGAGAAGATGACAGAGACAGTTTTCTACCTGAATAGTTACCCAAAATTCTCTATAATGTTGGAGCATCTTCTTCAGCCTTCTGGCCCAATATATCTGACAGACATAATGGTGAGGCAGGAACTATTGAGGACTTGCTTACCCTGTCCTGGTAGAGTTTGGCCATCAACTCTGCCTGCATCCAAGCTTGCCCTTTTTAAGACAGAATTCTGTCTGTGGTAGAAATGAGGACATTTTCCCAATGGCTTGTTTGCCACATTTGAAGCCATCTCCATAAGGAGGTTCTTTGATGCTCATCATCTTCTTTGAGGTAGTTTGGGTATTTCCAGGAGTTAACCTATCTCATTGTCAGTGAATCTTTAAAATAATAAAAATATTTTTAAAAGCCATATTCTGCATGTCTCTGAGGTTTTTGAAGACCTTATCTAACTATCCTACCTTATCTTTCTATAAAATCATATCTATCTACCACATCTAAGATATATATTCTTGTGATAAAAGTAGTGATTGACATGACCATTATTTGATCAGCTAACAATTAACTTATATAACTTATTTATCATAAACAGCCTTCACTAGCACTTTCAAAGTATTGGAAGTAAACCTTGTATTATAATTGAGTTATATGGATACAATACCTCATATTAGGGTAGAAATAGATAGATAGAAATATGTGTAAAGAATAAACTTACATTTGAATTCTATACAACTCTACCTAGAATTGAGCTTATTATATTCAACCATTTTTGAGGGCTCTTCTAACCCAGGTAGCACCAAAATAATTGAGACAGGGACCTATTTGATTAATTTATTTAAACAGCTTTAAGCACAATAACTCAGCAAGCATGATTTAAACCGATTTCCTATGCTAGTCTGTTATTTCTCAGGCATACTCCCCAATTTACTTGCCAATATTTGTCCTATGTGGGCTGGATCTGCTCCATTAGCATACGTTGTTTTTCTATCTTCTTCCCTTTTTCTTCTTCCTTCTCCCAGCCTCCTAGTGGTCCCTACCTGAGACCCCAAGCCTGGCAATTGAAGCCCCTCCTACCTCTCCTCTACCCAGTTTCAGGCTGCCCAGCCTTTTCTATACAACCAATCATAGATAACTGTGGAGTGAAGTTTACACAACATTGTTTGGTGTACATGACAATGCCCTCCTCTGGACTGCAACCACTGGGGGCCAGACTTTAGCATCTGGGTACTCAGAGCATCAGAACCACCTCCAGCACACACATCCATCAAGGCAGCCTCCTGGCCCCAACCCTTCCGTTAATGAAGTCAATACTATCCTGTCAATTATAGGAGAAACGGTTACGTGCATGCCTGAGACTCCTCTAGAACTAGAGCTACACACCCGGCACTTGGAGCAATGTCTCACATGTCCTAGGTGCTAACAAGGAGCAAAGACGTAATTCTAATACTTCTATTTTATCTTTATTATGTTTACTTTGGGATTTAGATCTCACAGAAAAGTACTGGAATGCAACCACTATATATTCCATAGTCCTGGAAGCTGGCACAGAAAGACACTCACAAAAGAGCACTGCTCAAACTTTAAAAAGAACTAATTTGCTCCCAGAAACATTATATACTACTCGTAACAAAATGGATTGCTTCTAAAATAAACTGCAAAGCATTTTCGTGTAAATGACTAAAATCCGCCCCTCCCCCAACTAGATTGAGTCTAAAAATAGATATTTTTTTCCTTATGCTTTTCCAGCAGTAGTTTGCTACCAACCTTAAAGTAAAACAAGCTTCTATTTTTTCTGTGGGTATAGGGTGGGGTGTTCCCCTGAGTGATTCCTGGCTAAAGAGAGGGCCGGATGGGCTTCAGATAATTGTCACATTCTCAGTTTATTAATCAAGTACAGCAACCATAAAGGCTCCAGCAGAGGGCTCACTTTATGGTTTTTGAGAGACGTATTATTGCAGTCACACAGTGAGACCCCCTACGCTGAGTCAAACACGCCAATTTCCGTTAGGAAGAAAGCACGCATCTCGGCGTCTACCACAGCAGCGGGGCCTCATTTCCACAGGACCTGCAGCTGTTCTGAGAGAAGGTAGCGGTAACGGGGAGTCTCGGTGGACGGTTGCTTCATCTCTGTGACATGGCGCTAATGCTCCTGGTAGTGACTGCCGAAGACGCTGGTCTCTCCTTTGGCTGTGCGAGTCACTCCTCAGGCCTCGGGGTCCTACCTAAGTGCCATGAGTTCACCTCTCATCTCACTTCAGGGACAGAATACTCTTCCTGGTGCGAATCTTGTTAGCTGCACATTTTCACTTCAATCTAAAACATCTTCACTGCCCAGAGGAGTGGAAAAGAATCTGTGCTGGTTTTCACGTCAAACAGGAATGCCCCGTTCCTGTCCTATGAAGCCTCCACCATCCTAGGTTCTTCAGGGTGTGGCTCCATTATTATCTTCCCCCCAAAAGTACCTTTGTCCAAATCTGATGAGGATCTTCTCTGTGCTAACACAGTGGCCGGTCAGGCAGGTGGTTATGTTCACCGAATGAGTGACTAAAGAGCAAGTTTGATTTGGTTTGGTTTGGTTGTTTGCAATAAAACTTAAGAATTAATTACATATGGCTATTTTTTCTTGGAAATATATGATATCAAAAGATAATCAGTATTTCTACTAAAATCATGTTCAATGTAGTGCTTGAAGTCTTAGCTAAAGCAGTAAGACAAGTAAAGGGCATAAAGAGATATAAATAAGGCAAGAAGCCAAAGAATTCCTATATGCAGAAGATATAACTTTACATATATACTGTAATATGTATATACATATATATGTATATATATATTATATATATACATATATATATATGACTCCAAAGACCCCATCAGAAAACTTTACAACTGATAAATAAATCTGAAAAATATCAATATACCAGAATAAAGACATAAAAATTAGTAGCCTTCTGAAATACAAATGACAAACATACCAAGGAAGAAACAAGAGAAACCATCCCATTCAGTTGTATTGAGAGAGAGGAACAGGAACAGTAGACATCTTGCTATGTTTTAATTTTGATGGAAACACTGATTTTTTTTCCCATTTAGCCTTAAAAATACTAAATTAACAAAATACCTTGAAATTATTCTAAAAAAGGAAAACACTTAAGTAATAAAAACTTGAAGACATCAAAGAAACTGAAAAAGACTCCAGAAGATAGAAAGACCACCCATGGTCATGAGTTGCTAGGATTCATATTGTGAAAATGAATTTTCCCATGCTGCCAAAAGCAATTTACAGATTTAATTTAATACTTTTCAAAATTCCAATGCAATTCTTCACAGAAATAAAAACATAATCTTAAATTTTATATTGAAACATAAAATCCCCAAGGGTGGCTAAAAATAATTCTGAATGATAAAAGAATTAGTGGAGGTATCACCATCATTCCTGATTTTTATTTATACAGCACACCTATAATAAAAACATCAGCACACTGGCAAAAGCAAAAACAGGCACATTGGTGACTGAATATCACCAATGAAGTATCATTGGGTTTTGTTGTTTTTGTTTTGTGTTGTTTTGCTTTGGGAGGGTTATATCTTTTTTCTTTGTCTCTATTCAGTTAATTCAGGCTTTGATTTTTTTTTTCTTCTTGCTATCTTGTGGATTTGGGTTTGGTTTTCTTGTTTTTCCAATTTTTTCTTCTTTTTGGTCTTCTTCTTCTTCTTCTTCTTCTTCTTCTTATTATTATTATTATTATTATTATTATTATTATTATTATTATTATTATTATTTTTGACAGGGTTTCTCTATGTAACCTTGGCTGTCCAGGGCTCACTTTGTAGACCAGGCTGGCCTGGAACTCACAGAGTTCTTCCTGCTTCTGCCTCCCCTAGTGCTAGGATTACGGCATGTGCCACCATGTCCAGCTGTTTTTCCAAATTTTTAAGTCACATCTTTAAATCATTTATTTGTGTTCTTTTTCATGTTAATAATAGGCATTAGAGCTGTGAATTTTCCTTGTAGGACTACTACCTTTGGTGTGTCCCAATGTTTTTTTTATATTGTCTTTTCATTTTTATTAAGTTCCAGGATTTAAAAAAATTTTCTTTCTTGGTTTCTTCTTTGGCCCATTCACCATTCAGTAATGAGTTATTAATTCTCTGTGTGCTTGTGTAGTTACTAGAGATTTGTTTGCTGTTGATTTTTAGGGTTATTTTTTTCCCTAATTGCCAGATAGGATACATGAAATCAGTTCAACATTTGGAGCCTATAAAGATTTGTTTTGTGTCCCAAAAGGTGGTCTATTTTAGAGACGGTTCCATGGATTTCTGACTATATATTCCTTTGTGATTGTCTGGAATAGTCTGTCAAGTCCATTTGATGAATGAAAGCATTTAATTCTGATGTTTCTCACTTATTTTTGTTTAAATGATGCATATATTGGAGAAAATGGGTTACTGAAATCATCTACGATGATGGGTTGATGTTAATCTGTGTTTGCAATTCAAGAAATACACTTTTAAAAAAAGTAAACTGTGTGCACCATAGTTTGGTGCATATGTATTTAGAATAATATTTTTAAAAAATCATTTCTACATAACTGGTAGATTTGGAGTCAGGGGAGATACTGCTTTGATCCTTTATTTTGTTTGTATTTTTGAAATGTGATATAAGCATGTAGACTTTCATTAACTTTATGTCGAATATGGACAGAACAGGCTTGAGCAAGCTCTGAGGGAAAGTTTGAGACTAAGGACTTGCTATGCCTTAGGTGGGGTGAGGTCAGGTGGACAAAGCCGGGGGAAGAGTAGCAGGCAGGATGTATGGGAGGAGTAGCAGGCAGATTGTATGGCTTATTCCAAACCCGAACGTACAAGGGTAAACACCGGGGATGGGAAAGGTGTCTAGATCAGGTGGACTCGATTTGCTAGATCCTCCCAATGGCCTTTTCATTTGAATGATGGTGTTCTTTGCTGCACAGAAGCTCTTCAGTTTCTTAACTTTCTGTTTGTCAATTCATAGTATGCATGCCTGAGCTACCACCAGGATAAGGATTTCGCTGTGTCTATAAATTCAATCTTATTCCTTGCTTTCCTCTTTCATATTCAGGGAAACAGGTCTTGTGTTGAAGTTGCTCCTTGGAGTATTTGGAGATGAATATTGTGCAGTGTAAGAGATTAGGTTCTAGCTTCATTATTTTATAGGTAGCTATCCAGTTTGACCAGCACCATTTGAAAATGCTGTGATTCCCTCTGTATTTTTGGCCTCATTGTCAAAAGGCAGGTACATGTGGGGATTTAAGTACAAGTCTATAGGCTTTGAACTTTTTCCTACTTTTTTTTTAATGCTTATACCTCCCTTCCAACACACCTACCCTAGATAGGGGAGAAAAAAGGTTAATGGGAACAGGAGAAGTAGACATTTTTTTTTAGATTCAGTTGCTTGGAGTGATTCCACTCTTTGTCATCAGGATTCCAGCAGAGCTGTTAAACAGCAAACCAGCAATTCAGCAAAGGTGACTGCAACTGGAGCAGCAGCTGGAACCCAAAACCTCAAAGTATTCTCTGGCACAGTTCTCTCCAGGAGCATCTTGAAGCAGAGCAATGAATAGCCAAGCAATAAGAGGCAATGCCAAAAGCAAAAAGCCAAAAAATCCAGGCCTCTTGTTTTGGGATATATATCCTTTCAGAGTCTGTACTAGATTGTTTATCAGACTGCAAAGACCATGTCTCCACAAGAGGTGGTTCCTCTTCTAGTGGACAAACATCATCTGTTCTCTCACAAGTCGGTTTCCAGCAGAAAAAAACACCACACCCCCCCACAGAAGTCTATTTCACACCCCACACTTGGGATCAAAACAAAGACATGTTTACATCCACTAAATATTCCACTTTCTATTAAAGAAATAAACTACATACAATAAGAATAATTATGAAAATTATCATGCAAAAGTTACATTTACAAGGTCCAGTCCATTTGTATTTGACAATCTTAGGGAAAGTATTTCATTATCTATCCTATCCTAGTGTCCTAAATCACTTTCTTATCATAACTTATATTTATCAACCTAGAAACATGTTTTAGACCTCAAACAACTAAAGATTAATTATACTAATACTATGACTGTCTAGTCTTCAACCCCATCAGAGACTTAAGAAGGAAATACTGTCTAATATGTAGTAAGTGCAGGCATACAGCTTCCAAAAGTATAGAAATGACAGTGACAGTTGATTGCCCAGACAGTCACCAAAAGTCTTTCTGTATCGTTGGGGCATCCAATCTTCAGCCTACTGGCCCAGAATATCTGACAGACCTTTCTGTGAAGCAGAAATTTTGAAGGACTGGCCCACCTAGTCTGTGATTCTGTTTCATTAACATAAAGGAAGTTAAAGACAAAAATGTCATGGCCATGTCAACAGTGGCAAGAAAAGCCTTTGACAAAATAAAATATGCCTTCAAGATAAGAGTCCTAGAGAAAGTAGAGGGACCATACAACACAAGAAAAACTATATATGCGAAAACCACAGACACCACCAGCCTAAATGGAGAAAATACTTGAAAACAATCCCACTGAAATCAGGACACTGAAAAGATACAAATAGGAAAAGAAATCAATCTATCTTGCAGGGGGCATGATATTATAAATAAGAGATATCAAAAATTCTATCAATAAAAACATCTAGAAATAACAACAATTGTGGCAATGTGCCAGAATAAAGAATAAACTTGCAAAATTCAGTGTCTTTTAAACATATCATCAACAAAAATATAATAAAAGAGATCTTGGACATAACTACACCTATAATAGCCTGAGAGAGAGAGAGAGAGAGAGAGAGAGAGAGAGGGAGGGAGGGAGGAAAAACATGGCAAAAAACTTAACCAAGGAGGTGGAAGACCTCTGAAATGAAAACTTTAAATCTCTGAAGAAAAAGATAGAGACAGATACTAGAAAACGAAAAAACATCTTGTGCCCATGGACTATTAAAATATTGTGAGAATGTCCGCTTTCCCAGAAGCTATTTTCAGAGTCAGTGAATTCCCAATCAAAATATCCACCTCACTCCTCTCTGAAACAGAAAAAAACCCTACCCTAAGATTCACATGGGGCCACAAAGGTCTGTGATGACTGAGGCACCCAGGACAGTGATGGAGGGATTACTATTACAGACCTCAAGATATATTACAGAACCAAAGTAATAAAAAGCAATATAGTACTAGAAAGAACAGAAAAGAAAATAAACAAAACTGACATCTAGGCCAATGGAACAAAACTGAAAACCCTAAGATGAGTACACATAACTACTAATATGCCAAAATGAACAGGGGGGAAACCACTATCTAGGTAAACCAGACGCCCACACTGAGATGCCCACATAGGCCATGCCTATCACCTTGCTTAAAGACAGAACTCCAAACAGATCAGAGACCTAAGCATGAAACTTGAAATAGTCAAACTGCTAGAAGAAAAAAGCACTTCCCTACATGATCCAGGTCGAGGAAAGAACTTCCTGAACAAGACTCCATTTGCCCAAGAATTAAGGCCAAGTGACACATGAGACCTCACAAAACCAAAGTTTTCTGTATCACTAGAAGAATAATCAAGTAAAAGAGGAAGCTCACAGAGTAGGAGGGAATCTTTGGCAGCTTTACATCTGACAGGCTGACTATCCAGAGAATAAAGACCTCAAAACCACAGCCAAGAAAACAAATGACCTGATTTAAAACGGAGACACATGTGGAGGCCAGGGACAGATGCCACATGTCACCCTCTATCAGGTTTTCATTTCGTTTTTTTTTTTAAAGACAGATTCTTTTACTCAACCCGCAAATCCAACTAGACTTGCTGGCTGGGGAGCCCTCAAGACCTGCGTGCTCCTGCCACCCCCACTGCCCAGCACTGCGTGCTCCTGCCATCCCCACTGCCCAGGACTATGCCTGGCTTTTATGTGAGCACTAATCATCTTCACTCAGCAAGTACTTTACCCAGTGACCCACATCTCCACTTGCAGGTTTTATTAAAATAATTTAATGCTTACAATATATTTGTAGGATTTCATCCATATTTTAGCTAAGTCCGGGAGATGTTTTTCCCTGTTCCTTTATATTTTTCAGCTCTAAAAACACGATCTACTACTATTATAGTCATTTTGGAAAAAATTATATTTGATTTGCATATATGAAAAATGCTTATGGTATGACATTAAACCTAAAATACTATTAAGTGTAAACTATAATCCTACTCCACAAAAACACAATTTACTCACATATGTGCATTCTGTGATTTAAAAAAAGACAAGAGGTAAATAGATAAAAAAAATTAAGGGCCGCTGTTTTCTAATTCTAGAAATGCAAATTAGGGGTTTGTAAGCACTAAACATTTATAGACATTGTTCATAAGAAAAATGAACAACTGCAAATATCATTCATGTCCACACTGCAGACTAATCAAAGAGATTACCAGTTCACTTTGCTACTCTCTTCTCCACACCACGGCTGGGGTTCTGTGAGTCACTTTGTGGTCACACAGAGCACAGGATCAATCAATGCTGTTCAAAGGCCCTTCCCCACTTCTGATGTGGAGTGTGAAATCTTTGACATGAGCCACGCAGTTCTCCCCTTCTGCCTCTGAGTAGACATCTGAGTTCAACACTCACTTTTTCTCCTCGCAAGTCTCACATGTAGGTCAACTTCAACGCACTGCTCGCAAGAACTTGAGAGGAGTCATCTTCTCCCTCTGGCACTAACATGACATCATTCTCTATTTGTCAACTGTGAAAATGTCTCTCATTTTCCCGTTAGTAGTTTGCTGCCTCAGCTAAAGTGAGTAACTTGCTTGCTGCTTCCTATGACCTTCACATTATACTGGGTGTCAATTAGAGTTACCGATGCTATTGGCACATATAAATTATCACAATACCAGACCTTTTCTAGCTCTATCTACTCACGATCACACTACATTCTGAAGAGCTGGTCCAGAGTAGGTATGTAGCAAAAGCACTAGATGGAACAATTTTTTTAAAAAAATCTTTAATTTTTAAAAAAGTCTAGCTGCCTTGATATCCTGACAGTCTATAGCTTTATGTGTGCATATGTGTATCTGTGTGTTCATACACATGCACACACATATATATGTATACACACACACACACACACACACACATATATATATACATATATATGCATGTATATAAATGAAGAGGCCAAAGATTAAGTCTTGAGTACTGTGCTTCACGAGCTCTCCGTCCTGTCAAGGTTTTGTATTTTGTTTCTATTTGGGTTTTATTGTTTATTCTGCCCTTTTTTGGTTTCTTTGTTTTTGTTTTTAAGACAGAGTCTCTCACCAGTCTAGATTAAGAGATAAGAATGCCAAGCCAACACCCTGGCTTCTGAAGCTCATTTCCTAGGCCTGTGATTGTGATCAAGGTGTTTGACCCCATAGAACTCTAAGTTTCTTCCTCTATAAATAACAAAAAGAGCACACCGCATACCCGTGTCTGTGGATTCTTGTGTTCCTTGAGCCATAGCAAAGGACAGCATTTCCTCCCTCTAATCACACTGTCCCATCTCTCTGGTCTGAGCAGGCCCTTCCTGGGACCCATGAATATTAATCTCCTTGGTTGAAGCCTAGGTTCTTTGGGCATAGTGGCAATGTGTATACATCATGTTTCCAACTATTTTTCCCCTCATTCCAGCTGACTGGAAAGCTGATCCCTGTGGTCTGGTTAAGCTGAAAGCTACCCAAGTAAATACTGAGTCTTCCTTACATAAAAAACCTTCAGTCTCTGAGGATGGTGTTGGTGTCTGTGGCCTGTTTTACCACCAAAGGCCATTCGAATGTCCCTGGTCTATGTAGCAGCCTTGCTGATATTCAAGTGTGGTGCTGTTACCAGGGGTCGTATTGATGTGAGTGGCCTGCATTGTCACCTGATACCATGGAGATGTCCAGGTTGGTGCTACAGCCTGAAATCATGTTGATGTCCATGGACTGTTCTGCCACCAAGGGCTCTGATGGTGTCCATTACTTGTGCCACAGCAAAGGGCCTGGTGTATGTCTATAGTTGGTACTGTAGAAAAGACCATGTTAAGGTCAGTGGCATGTCTGTGGTCCTCACTGTCACCAGACTCCATGTGTAAGGCCATGATCCATACTCTCACTGACAGTAAAGGGCAAAGGAGCTACTTTTGCTATTGTATCGATGATTGCAAGCTCAGAGTTGGTAAAAGAAAGGGACCTAGAAGTCTTCTGTAACAAACTGTATTCCCACACCATGCCCAAATAAGTAGCAGCCTAGACAGAATGCCTTTAAAGAGAACTCTTAACACTTATGATAAGGATGCCCAAGTATAGCTCTCTACAACTGATGGCTTCTTGTTAGGGGAGCAGGTGGGGAATAACCCTGTTGTTTTTAAGAGGCTGGCCATTGGGAGTTTGACCGTGATCCAGAGACAATATTGACAACATAAATTGGAGTTCTTCTCCTCCTTCTCCTCCTCTTCTTCCTCCTCCTCCTTCTCTTTCTTTTCCTCCTCCTCCTTGTCCTTCTCCTCCTCACTGTCATCCTCCTCTTCCTCATGGGAGGGGAGATCCCAATGGATAGGGTGGCAGACCTGTGAGGACAGGGAAGTAAGAATGCTCAAGAGTCATAATGTGAAATTCCAAAATAATGAAAAAAATTA
Source organism: Acomys percivali (assembly GCA_907169655.1). Lineage (NCBI taxonomy): Eukaryota > Metazoa > Chordata > Mammalia > Rodentia > Muridae > Acomys > Acomys percivali. Next base: position 79,931,360 of record OU015745.1, on the reverse strand, counting down.
TGGAAAAAACCTTCAATCTCCTATACTCCCTCATGCCTCAGACCTAAAACATGCACTTCAAGCCTGCTTCATGGGAGACTGGGCTGTGGGTTGATATCTGCATATCTTTACATGTGGCTGGTGGTTCTTTGATGGGTATGTCTTTAGCAGAAAAATCTAAAAATGAGAAGGAATCAATGCTTGCCATTGCATTTGGGCACCAAATCTGACAAGTCCTAAGCCAGACCCAGAATGCACCATATGACAAATCACTGGGTCTGGGGACAATACCTGTGACAGCCATGTCACTCAACTCAGGCTGGTTGGTACTAGTAGCACACAGGGTCCTGAATGAATTAAACTTTGGTTCTGTGTACCTGATCCCAGATTTTAGGAGAAAATACTTTATGTCTGAACATCTGAGTGTTTGATTAACAAAACTTTTTAAAAAAACACATCGAGGGTTCCATACTTAGTAAAAACTCTTTCTGTCATTCAATAAAAAGTAAAAAGAAATGAAGCATGCTGCTCTCTCCTCTGGGAAGGTTTATCCCCTCTGTCAAATGTTCTGATTATAACAGGCTGACTCTTTGACATTCAGGTAGCTGGTATTAGTCAATAAAGGAAAAATACTCATGAACAGAGCCCTCCCCCTGTCCCCACAGTCTTTGCTCAGTGAATTGCAGGAGGGGGATGGAAGGTATATGTCTCCCGATGCTTTTGGTTCTCTGTGCTAACAGAATTTCTTTCTCATTCCCCGTTCAGGACTAAGGTCAAGAGCTGCAGAGCAGACTTAGCTAAGTGGGAAGCATGGTGCTCGGGAGGGACTTGAGCAACCATGAGCTTTCCTCATGTGGTTTGAAACCACAGGCTCCATGAGGCATTGATGTCTAACCTGCAGCATTTTGTTTTTCTATGCTGACTTTTCTATTGCTGTTTCCGCCATTGTGTGGTGAAGCCTATGCTTGATGCTGGGAGAATTGGCACGGGAGTCACACCCATGGAAGGGACACTCCACAAGGGGAAAGAACTGTGTAAACCCAGATGAACACAGTGCTGGCTTTGCCAACAATCCAAATAAATGAAATGCTGGAAGGCTCCCTGTAAGAGAAGACACTTGCACCTGATAGAGCCATACACCTGTCTCATAAGGTTTTTCGATGTCATAGAGCAAAGGAACTCAGAAGGACGCAGAACTCAAGTAAAGATGGCCTGCATATTCTTTTTTGAATTTCAATACATCCTGCTCACTCTAAGTTTCCTTATTTGATGTGAGGGCTCCCATTCTTCAGTTTCACAAAACAAAACAAGCAAGCAAACAAAATGTAGTTACAACAGGAGACAGCCCATTTGCTGCTAGCCTGCCTAGTACAAATTCATAGCAAACAAGAAAAAATTGCTAATTGGCAGGAGCCACAGAAATGCATCTTTTGAGTAAGGACTCTGCCTGGCCGATAGAACTAGGCTAATTCTTAGTGAACTGCAGAACTCATGCGTACGGTGGAAAATAGGATCAGCCGTGAGTGAAAGACAAGAAGGAAGGACAGTGCCAGCAAAGGTCTCCATGCTACTTGTCAGTCGTGATAACAGCTGCCAGAGCCCAGAGGGCTGTACCACCTCAGGACAGCAGTGGCCTGCACTTGAGCACATTCCCAAGGCTTTGCATCACATACCCAAGATGGTGGTCCTTGCTCATTTGTGCTCACTGCCCTCCACAGCTCCAACCAACGTGTGCTTCCCTGGCTATTTTATCTGCTTTGCTCCCAGGAGCATTACTCATAGGTACCCTCTAGCCATGCCACTAATACCACAGACAGCCTCCACCTGCCTAACAGGGTAGATGATCTCCACCTGCAGGTCTCAAAAGGCACCCACTCCTTAACAGATCCCTGGAACTCCAACAAGGCTCTGTGGCGTGACCTTCACACACCTGGGGATATTTACTGCTCGAGTCTTGTGTATGCAAAGTTATAGGGGCAGAAAAACATAGGAAAGAGAGGAGGTGTGAATTTCTATAGCAATGCTGCCTGCTGCACTGGGGCATACTCATAGATTTTTTTTTAAAAAAATTACCCTCACAGCCCTGTGTGATGGCAGGTATTTTTGACACTACATTCCAGATAGAAGGTACTCAAGCTGTCAGGGTAACTTGTCTGGAGTCTTTCAGTGGTTGAATGTAAGCAGACAGTCTCCACGTTTGCTTGTGTCTTCAGTCCCAGCATTCATGAGGCAGAGTCAAGCAAACCTCTGTGAGTTCAGGTGTACACATTACATTCTGAGTTACATATATAGTGAGATTCTGCCTCACCAGAGAAAGGTGGAGGGAGGGAGAGGGGAAGGAAGGAAGGAACTAGTTTTATGAAGTTTGGAGATGATAAATTTAGGATGCTTGTAGCTATAGTTTTACATGCTTGGGTTGTTTGTTTGTTTGTTTGTTTGTTTTTGTTTTTCAGCATGGCTTGCATCATGTGACCTTCTTGTGGTGTATGATTGATTTTAAAAGTTCAGATGGTTTTTACTTTAACACATAACACATTTTATGTCTAAGTGGCTCCCTCCCTCCTTCCTTTCTCTCCCCCCCCCCACTTTCCTCTCTGATCTTCATATTGGAAAGTTCCTATTTGCCTTTCTTGAGGGGATGGCTCTTTATTTTGCAACAGCAGGGTTCTTTTCCCTAGAAATTTCTTTTGAATCTTACATATCTTTTCTTATCTTACCCAACGGCCCTATGGATGGCGCATAGTGTTTCATGCGTATTTTAGGTTCCCTGGGTGATAATGTCAATGTTCTTGTCAAGGGACAGGATGGATTTGGAGATCACTTGTTTCTTCAGACTGTGTTGTCTTCCTCTGTGCTCTGGGGGGAGTGTAGATACATTTGATTGACTAACAGAGACTGAGCTAAATAGGTCCTTTGTGTGAGCTTTGGTGTTAATTTGACTAGGAGTTGGACTGTGTTCGAGGTTCTTTCCCCTCTGTAAGTGTCGAGTGATTCTGAAACCAAACTGTTTCTGTCTCCTTTTTAGACTTTGGGCTGCCCTAAGACTTTCTCTTCAAAGAAAGTCTGTGCCATTCAGGCCACCCTGCGGCCCTAGTGCAAGGAGGTAAGATGTGGGTGGAGAGACAGCTTTCTCTAATCACCTGATTGCATCTTTGTCTTTTGTTTGTTTGTTCGTTGGTTTGTTGGGTTTTTTTTTTTTTTTTTTTTTGAGACAGGGTCTCTCTGTGTAGCCTTGGCTGTCCTAGACTCACTTTGTAGACCAGGCTGGCCACGAACTCACAGCGATCCGCCTGCCTCTGCCTCCCGAGTGCTGGGATTACAGGCTTGTGTCTCTGACCTGTGACCTTCTCAGGGAAGAAAGCATTCTTCACTTTGGTTTATTTCTCAGTCACTTCCACATTCCCTTCCCTGGCACTATAAACATAATTCATTTATCTTTTGTACTCTACTGTCATTTGAATACAATTTATTGGGCTTTGTTCTGGTGTTCTTGTTTTGTTTTGTTTTGTTTGCTTTGTTTGGCTTGCCTTAGTTTGGGTTTTGTTTTGTTTTGTTGATTTTCTACCAGGTAAGACAGAAGAGAGAAAGGAGCTAGAATGAATGGAATACCCTTACCCAAGCCAGATGAAGACCACGGGAGACCTTCCCTCCTGAGTGCTGGGTTTATTAACTCTGAGTGATTTTCTTAACAATGATTGTTATGGATTGAATGATAGCTCCTGGAAAGACAGGTTACAGTCTTGCCTCTCAGTAATTATTTGGAAACAGGCTGTTGGCAGACTTATTCAAGGTAAGAAAGGCCTTAAGGCAGTCCTTACTCCACTGTACTGTGTTGCTATGAAAAGAATAAAAACAGAATGTTTGCCACACATAGAGGTTTGGATACATACAGAGCAGCTAAGTGGCACCAATAATCAAAGGCCACTAGAAGATGTGTTCTCCTCCCCTCAGAGGAGACAAAAAAGAGAAGTGGATTCTCCCCATAGATTGTACACACACACACACACACACACACACACACACACACACACACACACA
>OU015745.1:79897439-79918333 GCA_907169655.1 Acomys percivali | reverse complement strand
TATATATATATATATATATATATATATATATATATATATATATATATTTCATCCTCATACTTGGAACCAACAGTTACACAGACAGCAAAACAAAACAAAACTCTCTGCCAAAAAACTCTGCATATGTTACTCTGGTATTAAACAAATAGTGCATAAGAGAGAAGCATGTTAGAGAGCATGGAGCTCTACATCCTGGGATCCAGCACTTCCCCTGGTGGTTTGTTTGGAGAACTCTCTGGGCCAGGCAGAGTTACCTCACCGTAGACACAGGATACCCGTGCTGTGGAAAGTCCCTTGAAGTCACTGGAACATACACCAGAGTGTGTGTGTCCGTAGATATAAATATAAAATGCTTCAATCACTTCAACTCCTGAGCCTGACCTCATTTATCAGTGCTACCTTGGCTGTGTGCGGAGGTTAAGGACGGAGGGCATCCTGCCCAGCTGATGCTCTGACAGGTGTGGGTGGGCCACGTGTACCTAGGCAGGGACCAAGCTGTGATGAAACCACAGTGGCTTCTGTGGCTTCAAGACAAAGTTCCAGGCCACCCTGTTGTTGGTTTATTTGTTTGTTTTTTCCCCCTGTAACATAATTACTACTTATAAAAGTACGCAGTCTCAATATTTACAATGTAAAATAGAAAAGAAAAGGAATTCATAATTCCTACCAAGTAGCATTATCACTTTAGAAGTTTGGTAAAGAGCTCCTTCTGGTCTTTTCCCTCATACTTAAAAAAAAAAAAATGTTTTTATTTCATGCCTGACATTTGTTTTACAAACAACACAGCAATCAGAGAAATGGCTCTGTTATTTCTAGAGTGGTCCTATGAGTTCAATCAGGAGAATTTTGAGAAATGAATGATAACTATAATTTGGAATTTTTATGTAGTAATGAAAGGTATTGAGGTATCAAAAGTAAAATATTCCAAATCTACTTGTCAAACTTAAAAGTTTATTCTACAAACTAAAATAATTTGTCTATCTCAAAGTAGGGAAATATCTTTATAGTTGAATCTTATAATTAATTTGAAAGGCTTGACAGTTTCCACCTATCCTTGTACATATATTATAAATGAAATATAGTCATTAAAACACAGTTGAAATAGTTGAAAACCTCTACCAAACCTATGCTAAATAAAAGGCTTTCTCTGTCCTAGTATATTTCATATAAAATAGATGTTATAACCCAGAAATCCTCATAAACATTATCTTTCACTTTGGCTAAAATGATTCTTTAGTAAATCTTTTTACAAGTAAAAACCAAGGATATAAATTTTCCATTTTCTTCATTTGAAAGCTTCACCAAACCTAATGTTATTAAATAAAAGAATTATTTTATACTATTTTTAGTATAAAATACATTATAAATTAACCTAATTTAAGTAGTAAGTTCATTAAAAGTCTTAGCAATTTTACATAATCTAAAACACCATTCAACTATTTCAAGTGAGGTATTTTAGAGTTTACCCCTTTCATACTTTAATTTGTTTGCTTTTGTGCTTACAGGAATATAACTCCACACCTTTTGCTCGTAAGTTTTATTTTCAATTACTACTTTTTCATTCATGTGAGCCAAGCAATGGAGGCCAATAGGGCATGTGAGCCAGGAAAGAGGAGGCAGGTTATGCAGGAAGCTGAAAGGCACAAAGGGGGCAGAGCAGCAGAGAAAGGAGAATCAATGGAAGTACATTTTTGGTTTGAAATTCCATAAGAAAATATAATGCTACACATGCAGATTTACAAAAAAAAAAATAGATAAACTGTTTGAAAAAATTTAACGGAGACAAGAGAAACAAAAAGAACCTAGTGGATCCTCCCATGATGCAGTATTTATGTTTGCGCTTTTAGTGTTGGCCCAGTGCTGCATTGTAAGTGAGAGTCTGACTACAACCGGTGTCACTTGCGGTGCATTTTCCTCCCTGACTGACGTGTCCTCAGTGCCTGGGTACGGACATGGTGCTAGCGCTGGGCACGAGTCTTCAGGACTCTGGGCTCCAGCACACCCTGAGTTTGAGGGCAGGCTGTTATCTCGGTTGTCTTTGGCATTCCCTGTGCTTAGCCAAATACTTGTAGAGTGCTGTCTCTGTCTTGTCTTACGAATGGTACAGTGAGTCCCCAGGATGAGGAAGTAAAAGCCTGATATCGGATCTCACCTATCTTCCATCTCACAATTAATGGGCTGGACAAAACAGCCTCTGCCCTCCTTCTCTTCCTGCGAGGCCACTGTCCTCATTAAACAAAATGCTGCAGCCAAGCCATTCGGACTTTGTGAGAGTGGGAGACAGGAGAATTGAGGAAATGTGTCTCTTTGTTAACCAGACTTATTTTAATTTCATCATCTTCCTGTGAACATAAAGTGCTGATTTTGCCCATCACAAGCAGGAGTAACTTTCTTCTCCCTGCAATCCTGTTGCAACAGTCAGAATTGTGGTTTCCATCTCTTATGCTCCAGGCTGAGTTGGGTGACACTCGGGTACCAATAAATGCAAAAGAGATAGGTATATGCAAATATTTCAAAATTATAACTGTCATGTAACACGTTAATACACGAGTAATTACTGTTCAAAATGTTTTCATATGATTATTGTTATCTGATAACAGGTTCTTTTTTAATTACAATGGGTTTTCCAATCTCTTCAGAATATACATGACAACACAGAGGTTTTATGACATCTTGTGAGGACCATCACTTTGAAAAACTTGTTGACTTAATAATCAAAAACTAACCAAGGAATATAGTATGAAGATTTTTCTATTCTGTCCTAGCATCTTTAATTCTTCAAGCAGCTAAACCTGACCTGACGAGATGCATAACTTTCTAACCCGATCTTGGGGTACAACACGGCAAAGCACTGTGCACAAATAGGGCTGAAATTTCAGTCAATGAGATTGGGACATGTCCAATTCACCTTCTGTTTCAGCGTAAGGTTTAGTTATCAGGTTTTTATCTCAGCCATTTCATAGCACGACAGTCTTTGGGCTTTGTTTAGCTGGGAAAGTTTCAATTATTTTCTGTTTTACATGTTAATTTTATGTAAATATTATAAAGTGTTATTAGTCACATTTCAATGGGGGGGCAGGGCAAATAAGCAGTATTAGTCTAAATTGGTATTCTGCCTCTGCATGGATTGCTTCGGAGATGGTCTAGAGTTTTCCTAACATCCTCAGGTTGATTCTTTCTCTGTCAGTCAAAAAGTTAAACACAAGTTCTTGTCAGTCGCCTGGGTGGCCCACCAGAATGTGAGGGTAATGTGTTCTGCAGACATCAGACATCTCAATTGTAATATGCAAAGAAAAGTAGCTGAGTCCTGAGCCGGAGGCTTCCTCCTTGCTGTCTAGTTTTCAATGTGCCATAAGGTGCTCTGCAGGTTGCTGAGGGAGAAAAGGCACCCACAGTCTTACCCCGCTGTGACCTTGTCAATTTAAAACCCAAGATGTGCCCCACTTGAGCCCATCAAACTCCAGTAGGCCGCAGCACGCCAATAGTGTCACAGGCAGCCATGATCAAACTCAAGGTGTCACAAAACAAAACGAATGCACATGAGTGTGAGAAATAGATTCGTAGAGAAGATCAGAAATATAGAGGAAGAGATGGAGAGAGTCAGGGACAAGAGTAGCCAGTATGCATAATGCACAGGTGTAAAACTGTCAAAGAGCAAATCAGTTACAGAAGTCAAGTATTTCATAAAATTGCAAGGAATTATAAAAGGGAAAAATGCTCTGCGACTTATAAAATATTTTTTTATTCAGTGGTTGGAAGGTGGCAACCATTTAATGGATAATGATTCTCATTTGATTACAGTGCCAGCCTTGCTCCTTTTCACTGTGGTATCTTTTTAATAAATCTGTTAAAATGTAGAACATGATATAATGCCATTATATCAAGGATCAGCATAAAGCAAGTGAAACCGAGTAAACGGATTTTATATTTAACCCTACAATGCAAAATATGAATACAGAAAAGTCAGGAACTATGAGATTATTATACATTAACACCTCCCACTATCTATAGAAAAATGAGTGTGGAAGGGTAATGGACTGACCTAGGGTTCTACAGAAAGGAAATTCCAGTTCTACTTTTATTTTAGAGTCGGTCTCCAAAATCAGATCCAGGCTTTCCAAGTTTTCCAATATGAAATGTGTCATCCTTTGCAAACAGGCAAGAAGACCCACCAGGTTTACCAATGAGAAGCAGGAAATCCTGCCAAAATTCCAAGCAGTTCTGTACACTTTTTGGGCATCGCCGAAGGCCAGGACCTATGCCAAGTGTTCTGGGCCATAGAGTTGAGTAAGTTGTGGTCACTGCTCTCACATCCAGTGCTGAAAACGGGAGCACATACAAGCAACCGGATCCCAAGGGCGGCTGCGATAAGTGTTATCTTAGATCCGGGGAGGAGACAGGTCACACGACTGGAATAGCATGAAGTCAGGCCTGTGGCTGAGGGCATGCTGTTATTTAGGAGCCCTATCGGGTTCATCTCATCACTTGGCAGTGGCCCCTAAACCCTGCAGTTCCCTGTCCCGAGTGTGCTGGGTCAGGGCACTTGCACTTGCCTCTCCCGGAGTCTACTGTTGGGGCTACTGGTGTGTGAGGGTGCCTAATGACAGCTGAAGAGAAGAGACTTGTTACACTTTCTTTTTTAAACTAATATTTTCTAAGCTCACCAGCACTATGGGAACCCATTTAACGGCATCTTTCCTCTCTCTTAGCATGTCATTAGAAGTGCCAAGTCCTGGAACCCTAAATTTTACCAACATCCAGAAAGTGAATAAAGCATAAAAACTGTATTTAATCTCATTCAGTTTTTGCCCTAGCTGTTTGCCTCCCTTTTTTCCTATCAGGAATAGGGCAGTGCCAGCAGACAGGGACCCTCTGACTTGCCACTTGGTCTCCTAGAAGACTTAAGCGAAACCTTCAGCAAGTGAAACCATACGGGTCACTCGTAATGAATTCAGCCTTGCGCCATTCCCCAAGTTCTTCCCCGTTTCCAAGGTGGCTGCCAAGCTTTCCAAGTGCCTTTAAGCCGGGATTTTAAAACCAAAAGGAAAGAAAGGAGACCTTTCTCTACCAGATAGATTGCGTCATTAACAAGTTGGTTTAAAACACGAAGCTGAAGGGAGAAAATAATTTGGAGGGGAAGAGGACAAAAGACTTAACAGGAGGTCAGAGGTCTGACCTGGACACTGTGTGTGAACCCTGGAAACCTCAGCCCACTCTTTTTAAGAGACATATCCCCTTATTTACGCTCGCTCTTTGTACTGTCTACAGCAATAAGAAAAATGGTGATCTATGAGTTTAACATTTATAAGGGCTTGAGTCCGTGGAACACACAGGTAAATCCATGCTTTCAATGTCACAGTTCCATGTTCAAGACCTATTTAAACAGAAGGCGGCTGAAGCTGAGGAGCGAGCGCTCCACCCCGGACTTGCTGTGTGAGGCAGTACTGACCTCTATGGCTGACTATGGTGTGAGTCAGATTTCCTGCGGTGAAACTGAGACGCAAAAGAACCGCTGTGGCTTTGGACTGGGCAGTTTGCTCCCTGGTGTGAAGAGATCCAAGGAAGCCACAAGTCTGGGCTTCAGCTCGAGTATGTCAGACTGAGCAGAGTTCAGGGAAGATTTTCACGGAAAAGCTTCCCGCTTCTTTGCTCTTCAGTCTTCACTGCAGGCTGCTTGTGTTCACCCTATGGCTCCAGTCACCTCCCAGTAGCGACAGGGAGTCATCAACTCAGGAAGGAAGAAATGGAGCTGCACACTCAGCTCACGTCTTATTTACCTAATTAGCCCTCGGAACCTCCACTGTATCCCTGAAGTTCAATGTGATCTGGCACCTCGGATCACAGTAACCTTGTTGGCTTTCCAACACTGGCAATGTGTGCCTTCAAAATCGCCTCCAGAATTCTAGTTTCCATCTCTGACTTCCGTGCCTAGTCAAGAGTCAAGGCCAAGAGACGAGCTGCTCCTGTGATAGGCATAAGCCTATGAAATTTACATATCATCACCATTTACTTGGACATACACTTTAACACTTTTCTTCAAGGAAGCGATGGGGTCTCTTGGAACTCAGGCTGACCTTGAACTCACTTAGCTATAGCTGAGGTAGACCTCAACTTCTAAACACTCTTGCCTTTACCTCCTAAGCGCTCTGATTAAAAGTGCAGCCCACCTTACCCGGCATCCTTGATTCTGCGGTCCCTGAGCTACCTCACAGGCTTGTGTTCCTTTCTCTTCATGTCACACCTCTGTTCAAATGCATCATGGAAGGGGCTCCTATGACCTTTCACCCATCCTTCTTTCTGAGCACTGGTACCCAACGTATTCTGCAAACTGTCCCCACCAATTTTAGGAACATTATTTTCTCACTATGTGAACTATGTGTTATTGTTCAAACCCGTCTCCACATACACACATGCTAACATTGCTAACATTGTGGCTGTCCTTGCTTTCTGTCTGCCATTAAAACATAACTCCATTTTTCCAAGATACAACTATAATGAGAGCTCCCCCGTTACCCACTGATGAGGTTTGATATCTATCCATCTCTGATCATGGGCTGGCTGCTATATTTTCCTCCTGGGGAAAGGCACTAAATTGTACCATGTTGCCTACTTTGATCAGTTCTTTATTTCTGGTAGGCTCTTAGAAATGAAGACTCTATTTTGCTCATGGGCTTGGCCATTGGTAGGCGAGAGGCAACTGAGTTAGGCCAAAGGAAAACGAGGAATGAGGATCAGCCAGGTTGAGAGAAAGTGGGCAGATCAGTGGCCAGGTAGCCCTGACAAGCACCTTTGGAGCTCCCCATTCATGAGCTGAAGCACACTTCTGGTTTTACATTTCCTACTCTGGCTTGCCTGTCAATGCGCATCGCTAGGAAGATCACAGAAGCATACCTCAATAGCAGTGTGGGTGCAGTGGTGTGACAGTGGAGCATCTCAAAGAAAAGTCAGTCACAGTAGAGAAGGCAGAATTCCAGGGCCACCTTAGAGGCCATATGTGTGTTTCATTCTTTGATTTTGTCTAAGCCTCTGCCAGTGATAGCATGGCTACCCTTCACTGACTTTCATAGAAAAACTGTTTCATGGCAATCTGAAAATTCCAGAACTAGGTGGAGCTTTAGAAAAAAATAAATAAATGCAATTCAGAGTGAAAAAGAAGCTTCCTCTAAAGCACAAATTTCAGTTAGCCACTGAACCGGAATGAAATCTATTTATTCTGATACCTAGCATGCCCCATGTGCAGTGTTATTCTAAGCATAACTATTGACTTAGTTAGCCAAGGATTCAGCAAGCCAAGAGACCTATATTAAAGTAGTATTAGCCTTAAAATAATAAACGATGGTTGGCTCTCCAAACCTAAACCCCCCTAGGCCTTGCTTACCCATGATAAAACAGTATCAGGCACAGAATTTGTGTTATTTGTCACCCAAGCAGAGACTCTGTCAAAAGGACAGAGCCCCCTTGAGCTTGCCTGTTCAGGACACAGCACAGAATGAATGCAGCCCTGTGATGTTTCAGAGCTTGTCCCTGTCCCCACAAATGAGTTTTCCTTATATTCACCATAGGATTCCTGACCTGACCTTGCCAGGTAGAATTCCTCTTGCAAAAGAATTAATTTGTCCCATGCATTCCTAATAATCATTCAACCACACAGCACAAGAAACTGTATTCTCAGGCCCAAACACCCAGGCTTTTGGACACAAAGTGAGCACAGTGTGCCCAGCCAGCCCTCAGAGAAGGGACAGTGTGTGCCTGGGGCCAAAGCCTAGCCCTCTGTCCCAGCAGCTGTACCCTGAGGATCATCGGAGCAGGGGCATGGCCACCTGGTGCTTGCACTGCCCTTCCACCTGACAGGAAGGTGGTTTAAGCTTTCTCTTGCACAATGTGCTGGCGGTGGAGGAGGGAGGAAGACAAAGAGAACCGGGCAGGTTGGTTTCCTCAGCCTCTCACAGCACCCCAGCATTTCTTTGAGAAAAGATGTTTGGCAGCTTAAGCCCAGCATGCTCAGACAGATTCCACTTAACAGGACATCTGAGCGGACTTCAGGCTTCTCCCCCTCCGTCCCTCCCTCACCTCTCCTTTTTCTCCTACCCTCAGGAAAGAACTTTGTTAATCGGATGTTAAAAGAGGTTTATGGGTTTAATTTCAGCAAACATGCACTTTTCTTCAATAGTAAGTGCTCAGCAGATATTGAGAAATAGGCACGCAGTTCACCTCTCTCCCTGTTTAAAAATAACTGTGGTCTGTTTGTTGTCGTTGTTTCCTATATACATTAGAGTAATATGCTCATAGAAATTTGTGGAATTTTATTATATATACATACCTATGAGCCACACATTTATCTAAGAATATTTTTATGTAAGCAAATTTACTTGAATATATATTTACTTGAAATATATATGTATATATAGTATGTATATGTGTGTGTATGTGTATGAAAGCACATGTTTATGTAAGTGTATGGGGGTGTGCATGCATGTACGTGCACATCCAATGGAGGCCAGAGCTTAACGCCAAGTGTTGTTTCTTAGAAGCCTTGCCATTTTTTGGAAACAGGATCTTTCACTGTGGCCTGGGGCTTCCCAGTTAAGCTGGCTGGCCTAGAGATCTGCCTGTCTCTGGTTCCTCTGTACTGGGATTACAAGTATACAATAGTGTGTTCATGTTTTTCTGTTTTGTTCTAGGGATCAAATGCAAATCCTTAGGCTTGGACAACAAGAAATTTACCAACTGAACTATATCCTCTGACACCTTAAGCGTATATTAAAGACTTTTAAAAACATTAGTACCAAGAACAACTCTGGTTATATATATATTTGTATTCTGGTGTCATGACAAAAAGAAATTGACTTGACTCTATATTCGTGGACATTTAGAATCTATTTCTTGGTTACTATGTGCAAATGATGGTACATTTCCTACTCACCATCTTTGGCTGTAAGTATTCATATGGAAGGAAATGAGTACAAGCAAACAAACAAACACACAAACAAACAAAAAGACAGGAATGTTCTTTCTGTTGTGTGAGCGATGGCTGAACTTTGATTCACAGACATAGCCAAAGGATCCATGATTGGACTGTATGGGATGTTTGGGGTTTATAGAGAGTGAAAAAGGAAAGATCAATTCGCAGGCTACAATTGGCAGTTCTCTTGGCTCATTACAGCCCACAGTTTACAGCTGCCAAAATTCCTCCTTATTAAACAACCTTCCCCAAGATGCTCAGACTTTGATTGAGACATAGCTTTTAAATTTTCTCATCCTTTTAATTAGAATCCTAAAGAACCCAGAGACCCACAAGGCTCAGTCCACGAACCACAGTTCAACTGGTGTGGTTCAACAGGTGAAAGTAATTACAGAAAGTTTAGTCTTTACTTTTACCCACGTAAGGACTTCAAGACGAATCCAAATAGTCAATCCCTGGCAACAGTTACAGACTTTTAGATAATACATAGTCATATAACAATAACAATACCATTGTCTCAGGTATTTATCATGCAAAACAATTCACTATCCTCAGCAATCAGAATTGTTCCTCATTAGAAGAGAAAAAATGAAAGAGAGAATAGAGGATTCAGCTTTCTGAGATGACTAAAGGAAGTTAGTATGTCCCTAAGTTAAGAGCAGTTAGTTGTTTCTGGTCTATCACCTAACCACTCCTCAAATGCCTTCTGGACCTGGAGGGCTAGAATCCTCTATGCCAGCTCATCTAAGAAGAAAACCTCTCCCACTGATCGGCTGAACAACCAAAATCCGTGGTGGACTGTTGGAGAACAGATCCGATTTCCCATCACAGAAGCTCAAGCTCTGTATCATTGGTTCCTAGGTGCTTGTTTCTGTTGCATGATTGGAAGGGGCACTCAATCCACATCCTGTACATCACCAGCAGCACTTTGGCTAAAAGATGCAGGCAAGGGAAGCCCTGCCGAGAGTACAAGCATACTTCACACCTCGCTTAAACACTCACACTTTGTATTTACAGATAGACTAATAACAGCCTTGTGTGTGGGATGGTGACCAAACAAGTATTAAAGAAATTATATGAACGATAAGTACCAATGCATTTGAAAAGAAAAATAACACACCTAGAGCAGTTGGTCAGAAAGGGCTAAGGAAGGGAACAAAGGTTACAGGATTGGGAGGGGGTTCCCCTTTCTTGTTGAACAGAGTAGGGCTTGCTAATTAGCATCACTTACAGCACTGGACCTGGGCTCCTCAGAACTTCACCTTTACTTGACAAGTATTTACCATGAGCTGCATGATACGTCACATTCTGGATATACAAATATTAAGCAAACATGGAACTCTGCTACAGTTACCATGAGGAAAAGGCAATCATTTACAGTGTAGTTTCTAGACTTTATTCAAAGCTATTAGTCGAGTGATAAATTTTTATAGTGGGCATTATTACCTCTCTCAGCTTTAAAAGCAAACCCAATCAGTTGAACAACAGCCAAAGGAAACAGAAAATATGCCTTGTGGCTTGTATTCGCTTCACAGGTTTACCCTGTACTCTACACATGCATCCAGATTTTGTACAAATGAAATGTGAAATGACCTTTAAGCCTGTCAGCCTCTCTCTCTCTCTCTCTCTCTCTCTCTCTCTCTCTCTCTCTCTCTCCCCCCCTCCCTCCCTCTCTCATTGTGCATTATTCACTTTAACAACTGCACTGGTCATTTGTAGTTTGTTTCTTAGATAGTTGTCTGCTTCTTATTTTAGAACTTTAATACTCTAGCAATTGGGTGAAATAGCTTCTGACATCTGGGAATAAGTTGTCTGCTTTTTCTGACATTTACTGAGAGCCAAGGAGTTGGTTGAGTTCATTAGTCAGCTATGCATAATTCCCATATGTTTTCATTCAATTTTAAATTGAAACATTTAATTTTTCAGTCTCTCATAACTTTATGCAAGTTGTAATATCCCATATCATATTATTTGCTCTAACAGACATGAGTTATTTCCTTTATTTTAATTTTATAATACTGATAGAAATTAAGTTGCTACTAAGATATATTTAATATTTTAGAGTTTGGAAGTAGTTTTACCCTTCTAAACTGATGAAATTCAGTCCCCAGCATCACCTCACAGAGAGGCGAGACATTGGCTGCTGGCAGCTGTAAGAGAAACTCTTTGTAAGAGTAGAACCCTCAGGAGGAGTCAATGCTACCTCAGAGGACAGGGATATTCTCAAAGCAGTCACCAACTCATGTCCTTGCAGGATCAGATCCTTGCCAAGAGACGGTGGTGTTACAAAGCAAGGTGCCAATTGGGAGTCGCCTACCTTCCCACAGCTTTTGTTGTGATGTCATGATGCCACCTGAGGCCTTGTTAGTATGCAGCCACTAGCTCTCGAACTTCTGTCTTGCAAATCTGTAGCCAACAACAAGTCTTTTTGTCTACGTTACCCACCCAGTCTCGGGTGTTTTGTTATAATAAAAAAATGAACTGATATAAATATGATATAAGAAACTAATCATTATCTAAGTGATCTGGTAATTTCAGTAAAATGTAACGATGCCTTCCATGCATACTTTAGGAAAGACTAGGAAATACTTGTGTGGTGGCCTTGTCCTGAATACTTTGTACCTACATCTCTCTCTCTTTCTCTCCCTCAAAAATAAATCTCTAAACAACAACAACAACAATAAAACAGGTCATGTCCAAATAAACGACTTTCCCTCCAGGATTAAAACATGGAAATGGAGGTGTCCTTGACACTCAGTAAACTCTTGTTTTGCAGAAGTTGGTCACTGTCCCAGTCCGTGCAGCTGTCCAGCTCCAGTCACTGTGGTCCTATTTGTCCGTTTATGGCAGAGTCACACTTTGAAGCTTCACTGTGAATAGTAGGCCAATAAGTCTACTGCTACTATAACAGCCATCATTTTTCCTCCTTATGGATTTGCTCTAACTTGGCAACTTCTCTTGGTGTTCTTATGCAAATGTGTAATCTGATCATCTCTCTGTCCCCTCCTCCCCAGTATCCACCCCCACAATGTACTTACTTTCAAACAGTCTTCCTAACAGAAGGCCCTGGAGAGGATTCTATCCCAGTACTGCCGGATGATGAATGACACCATTTTTTTATGGTGACTGTGCAGGGCTCTTGCAAATAGTTTTAGTAACAATATGGTCTCGTATAATGCTTGGACAGTGTGGTACTTAATGCATTTGGTTTTTATCAGTGTTTAGTTTCCCACTTTTGAGTGAAGGACATCAGAACCAGGGACAACAGGTTAACGGAGGGACTTGAGATGTTTGTCATCTATGTATTTTAGAAATTTCATATTCTTTCCTTAAGGTTGTCTTCGTTAGAGTTCCCATTGTTGGATAAAACATCATAGCCAAAAGCCACTTTGGGAAAAGTGGGGTTAATTTCACCTTGCAGTGCTCAGGTCACAGTCCATCACTGAGGAAAGTCAGGGCAGGAACTCAAGGCAAGAACCTTAAGCAGAAACCATGAAGGCGTGTTGATTACAGCCTGCTCCTCCTGGTTTGCTGAAGCTTCTTATCCTTTACAACTCAGGACCACCTGCCCAGGGCTAGCCCCAGCCACAGTGGGCTAGGTCCTCCCGCATCAATCATTAATCAAGAACATGCTCAGGGTCTTACCTATATAGTCTGGTGTGGGCATTTTTCTGTCACTTGAGGTTCCTTCTTTCTAGATGACTCCAGCTTGGGTCAGTTTAACCAAAACTGACCAGGACAAAATTTCGATCATAAGGACACATCTGTCTTACAATTTGGCTCCAGTTTAATAGGGCTTAGTTTTGCTTTGATAAAGCCACTCACCTCTCGAAGCAACATCAGGGCTGTAATGCGATGGCCAAATTGCTAGTTCTAAAATCAATGCACATCCGGGCTTAATATGCCTCAGAGTCCAGTGTCACTTACAGTAGCTAATCCTGAGGGAGTGAGTATGGCTCCAGACCAGGAGACCCAGGGTATTTCTGGACATCAATTTTACTGCACATAGTTAACTCCACTGTCATATGAGGTGGTCTTTAGGGAAGGAAACACTTCCTGCATAATTCAGAAGTGGCAAGGCGACAAGAGATGGCATTATTAAAAGCCCAAACACAATTCTACATATAGGAGTGCTACAGTCTAGCTGTAGATGCTTACACCTATCTTCTTGGGCCTGTTTCTTTTCATCTCTTATCTATAAAATGAAAAATTGACGTGTTTAGTTTAGCAAGGAGTAGTTAGAACTCCCCACATAGCATGCTACTTTCTTGGAACTGGTATAATAAATATGTGTGAGTATATGCCTCTTGCTCCCACTTATAGAATGACTGTGGGAAAGATAGTCGTAGGCCAATGACAATAATTGAATCAACAATCTCTTAGGATTCTTCAAATTGTGGATTAAAATGGGGTTTTCCATTTCTCTTATTAGATGTGGATCTATAATCTGCATGATGTCATGAGCAAACTGGTTGCAGAAAAGTTCATCAGAGATGGATTCTGAAAAAAAATGTCTATTAACAATTCCCTATCCTGATTAAGAATTATATCTACAGCCAGCATGGCACAATAGCCCTCTGGGTAAAGTAGTGGCATACATACCTTGGTGGTAACCGACTGCTCTCTAATTGGACTTGAGGCCCACTCAACAAGAGGAGTAGCACGCCTGGTACTGGAGACCTAGCTAACTATTCAGTGCTAGTGAAGTCACAATTAATGGAGGAGAATCTATAACCACTAATTTACTAGACCAGCATATTCCATAGCAACAATCTATAAAAAGCTGTTCTCATGCCCATAGCTAACTGTAGCCTTCACCCCTCATCAAGGAAACTTTTCTTTGCAACAGATGGATAACACTATAGAAAACTACAACAAATCAATATACTGAGCTTTGAAGACCAGTCTCAATGGATATATCTATGAAACACTCCTACGACTAAGGGAACATAGTGGTAGAAGGGGCAGAAAGAGTGTAAGAGCCAGAGCATCATCAATGATGTTGCTGTGAGACTTAGTTCCCTGGTAACATTAGAAGCTACACCTACCATAAAGTCTCCAGCACAACCAACAAGATCACCCAAATGTGAGCAGAACAAGACAGGTATCAATGAACACATTAAACCTGACAGAGAAGTCTATGAGGCCTCAACCCTACATGAAGAACAACAGGTAATTAAGTGGAGCTGGGAGAGGGGGAGGTGGTCTTCCACAGGGAAAATCACATCTTGTCCAGTGTCAAACAGTCAGTCCTAAAAACATATATTCAATAACATTACAGACCCAATGGGTTATATTCAGGAAAACAAATATGTTCATGGAAATGCATATGTGTATGCATAACAACTGATGGGAAAAGAGGCTATGAATTTAAAGTAGAGCAGGGAAGGATTATGGGAGGGTTTGGAGGGAAGAAAGGAAAGGGAGAAATGTAGAGAAAATACCATCTCAAAAATAACAACAAAAAGAAAATATATAGTATATGTAATTGTGTGTATAAATGTACATATATACTTTTAATACACTTTTTTTAAAAAAAAATACAAACAGCCAATGCTCCCTCCAAGAGTAAAAGACCATCTAATAAAAATCTCAATACCTCATTCCATTGGATAGCTTCTTTCTAGATGGAATTTCCTTTTCAAAAAAGACTATTTTCTCATGAGAAACTTTCTCTAAAGGCAATGAGGCATAAGAATGATCTTCAAGGCTGTCAAATACAAACAACCAAAACACTAAGAATGTAACATTTATATAATTCCTGATTGTGTCATTGTTATTCTTGCTATAGGTAGTTCATTGTGTGTATGTATGTATGTATGTATGTATGTATGTATGTATGTATATATGTGGAATAATATGAACGTATATGTAAAAAAAGATTAAAAAAAGAAACAACTGTAAAGGTTTTGGGTCAGGCTTCTGACTTCTTGTGTCTTCAGATGCCCCCATGCTCCCTTGGCGTGTTGACTCTGGAACAATACCTTATTGTGTTTGCTGATTGTTGAACTCAGAGTGAGACTCAGGACTTCCTGTGTGCGGGACAAGCACTCAGCCCCCGAGTTCCACATGGCCTGTCCATGAAAATTGTCTTTTTGCCCTTCCTTGGGAGAGAACTTCATCCAAACACTCTTGTATTTCCAGCCACCCTTCTCTGGCTCACAGACAACCTGTAGCTATGAAAGTCACAGTGTCCATCAGGAAAAGAATTATGCATAGGTCTTGCCACAGGTTTCTCCTTGGTTTTTAATTTTTTAAATTAGTTTTTCCCCTTTTGTGTTGGTTTTTATTGTTGTTGTTGTTTGGTTGGCTTTTTGTTTGTTTGTTTTTTGCAACAGGGTTTCTCCTCACAGCCTTGAATGTGATGGACTCCCTTTGCAGACCAGGCTGGCTTCGAACTCACAGTGATCTGCTTGCCTCTGCCTCCCTGAGTGCTAGGATTACAGGCATGTGCCACCACACCCCCACTTTTAATTAGTTTTTAAATAAATACAGAATAATTAATCCACTGCAGCATTTTCCTTTTTATATTTTTAGTTTTTAAAATCTTTGTGAAGGGGCTGTCCATTTTCCCTTTACATACCCCTTACTTTGAGTTTAATCCTCCTTGTTCCTTTAAACAATGTTACTTTTATTTTCATTTAATATATACATATGAAATTTTATGTTTTTATGTAAAATCTAGGAGCCACAAAAGAGAAAATAGCATCAGATAAAGCTTGGTTGGTATAGTGGTTTGAAAGAAAACGGCTCTCACAGGCCCATAGAGTGGCACTATTAGGAGGTATGGCCTGGTTAGAGTAGGTGTGGCCTTGTGGAGTGGGTGTGGCCTTGTTGGAATGGGTGTGGCCTTGTTGGAGTAGGTGTGGCCTTCTTGGAGGGCTTGTGTCTCTGCTAGGCAGGAATTGAGGTCTCCTATGCTCAAGCTCCACCCAGTGTAGCACACAGTCTCCTGCTGCCTTTGAATCATGATGAGACACTCTCAGCCCCTTCTCCAGCACCGTGACTGCTTTCCTTCTGCCCTGTTTCCCACAATAGTATTAATGGATTAAACCTCTGAACATGTAAGCCAGCCTCCATTAAATGTTTTACTGTATAAGAGCTGCGTGGTCATGGGGTCACTTCACAGCAATAAAAACCCTAACTAAGACAGTGTGTTTGCTTTATCTTTTGAGCAGAACCACAAAATAAAATTGCCCTGACTCTCTCTAAGATGAGAGTCTGCTAAACAGCTTTGATAAACAATGGTCACATCTCTCTAAGCAAAGGGCAGTCACTTTACGTTACAAAACACAGTAGGCCCCTGAGCACCTGATCACTCTCCTACTGTACCTACTATGTGCCTATATCTTTTCACCCCCTGGCAAGCCTGTGTGTGCCAGGCTGCTTCTCTAGTCACAGAGGAGCCATCCTCACTGTGCCCAACAGACCTGTTCCTTCTGCCAGTGAACACAAAACTATGGTCTTTCATTTACCACCTAACTGTTGGCTGAAGCTCCGCCCCTACCCAGCCTTTGCTAGCGGGGACACTGCTCTTTACTCATCAATGTCACTCCATAGTGGAAAGTTAAATCTCAGTCTTGCTTCAGAAGGGACGGTTGACAAAGATGCCGAGATGTAGTGGTTAAGGGTTCTTGGGAGTGGAACTAGGAAGAAGGCTTCTATGTCTTTTAAAATCAAAGGAGGAGGAAAACTCTTCTCTCTCTCTCTCTCTCTCTCTCTCTCTCTCTCTCTCTCTCTCTCTCTCGTGGGATGCTGCCATGATACTGCAGTATGATATCAAGCGACATTCCAGCCACCTTGCTACAGCCCTGGAGATAGCAAAAGCCAGAGACAGAGAAGCCAGGGATCAAACAGTTGGTTCTGATTTAGGACCGATCACAGATGCTGCTGCGCAGGACAATGAGTGATTTGTTGTTCCAGGTGCTTCCTTTGGAGGCTTCTGTTATCTTACGCCCACATATTCCCTGGCGTTGCAGTAGAGCCTGTGAGCAAGGTCTGTATGTTTACCATCCATTCCCTATGGCCCCATTACAGTGAGACTTCTCCCTATGACACTGACACTGATCATTAATTACTCATTTTGTTGTTGCTATGACATACACATGGAAGACATCGTAAACACTGTAAATAAATTTTGGTATTTCTTCAAGCTTAAAGAGAAACATTATTTAGCATGCACAGTATTAAGTTTTGTTGTATTATTTTAAAAATAAAAAATTTGCTGTTAAGTGAAGACTTTCATGGGATATGCCCCTTGGGCTAGTGTCCAGATACAAGTGAGTATATACCATTTGACTCTTTCTGCTTCTGGGTTAACTCACTCATTATGATCATTTCTAGTTCAATCCATTTGTCCACAAATTTCGGGAATTCCTTGTTTTTAATAGCTGAGTAGTAGTCCATAGTGTAAATGTACCACCAAAATAAAATAAAAATAAAATTAAAAATTTGTTTCATTGATTCAACTCCCTTGTTCCTTGTCCCTGCACCACAACACCATCTTGTAACCCCCCGTAGCCTCTTTTCTGCTTCAGTTTCCCATGTGTCCCATCTCTCCTCTTCCTCTTTCACCTTCTTCTCCCACTTCCACCCTCCTTTCTAGTTCCACAGTCAATACTCACCTCCACATTTTTGCATACATACGAAGATTATAAACTAGAAGCCACACGTGACAGGGAACATGTAATTTTGTCCCCCTGAATCTGAGTTGTCTCACGTAGTATAACTCTCTCTAGCTCTACCCATTTTCCAACAAGTGTCGCAATGTCCACTTTCTTTACAGTTGAATACAATTCCATTGTGTACAGGTGCCACAACTTCATTATCTGTTCATCTGCAAATGGGCAGCTAGTGACTCCACTTCCCTGCTAAGGTGTACACAATGCAGTAATAAACGCAGATGAGCAAGTATCTCTGTCATGAGATATAGAGTCCTTGGTGATGTGTCCAGGAGATGTGTAGCTATGTTATATGGAAGTTTTACTCTTAAGTTTTTTAAGTTTTGAGTTTTGAAAAAGTTCCACCCTAATTTTCACAATGGCTGAACTAGTTACATTTCTCCCAGGTCATTCTGCCTCAGCCACCAACCTGCAAGTTTTACAGGCCTGAGCCACTGTGCTCAGCTTCTACAATGTATCCATCGGTGTTGTATGAAGCATTCTCAGTTGCATACTTTTCTATTGTATGGATGGGCTACATTTACCCTGGACACAGTTGGTGGCCATTAGGGTGATTTTTCACTTGAGACAAAGAATAAAGTCCCAACATTCACAGTCTTGTAAATAAATCTCAGTTGGTATCTGCAAGATGTTTTCTAGATTATATACCTAGAGGGGGAATTTCTGGATAATAAGTTATGCATGTTTTCAATTTTACCGGAAAATGCCAAACATATTTTTTTAAAATGCCAACAAATTTATACTCCCACTAAAAATATGTGAGATTATTTCTCGTACCACACTCTCAGAAAAGTGTTGCTAGACTTCACACATTTTTCCCCAAAGCAGTTGAGAAGGTAATCTCATTGTTCTTTTCATTTGCGTTTTTCTGATTACTAATTAAGTGGATAATCTTTTATATGTTAATGAAAATTTGGTTATGGTCTGTTGTAATTTTCATATATAAACCATTAGCCTACCTTTTTAAACGTTATTGTAGAAGCTCTTTGAATATCCAGGCATTGTGTCCAGATATTTTGTTGCAAATAGATTCCTCTCTTTTGTGTGTGTATTTCTTTAATTTATGATGGTTTAGATAATACAAGTTCAAATGTATATTGCTGTACATTACCAAATCCTTTCTGTTTACTATGTTTTCAGACTAGCTAAGAAAATTCTTCCCTAAACAAAAACAATTAGAATTCTCTATATTATTTTTTCAAACACTTTGTGTTTAATCCTCATGAAACTTAGTGCACACATGTTGTATGACGAATGTCTCAGTGCCACTGATCCCTCACCATAGTGGCTCCTCTGTCATAAACCAGGTGGCCAACTTCTGTTTGTAAATTCTTCATGCTGTTCAAGGATAGAATGACATGACCTCACCACACAATGTAAGATAAGATAGCAAACTTGTGTTCATTGTTCAAAAAGGCAAGGGAGAAATGGGCACTTTCCATGAGTCTCCTAGAACAGCCAGATGATCTGACTTAGGTGAGAGAGTTGAGCGCTTCTCAGACTGTTACCGGATGCCGATGATATGGACCTGGGTGTTTAGTTCAAACCTATCATTTCTGATGAGTTGGAACTTAGAGGTAGTTATGTGCCCATAACTGATTCGTTGCCTCTCAGAAAAGAGGTATGACACCAATTAGGAAAGTATTTTCCTTAAGGCAAGTTTTATTGCTCAAACAAACTTAAACATGTTCAAATAACCACTTATTATCATTACTGTAGAAAATCTTTTTTCCTTACCTTTGAGGACTTTTAAAAACTGTGTCTAAATTTCTAAATAAACATTAAAATTATCTTTAAAATTATATACACACACTTTTTATTTTGCTTATATTTTTATTAGTCAACTCTCTCTAAAAGAACAGAAATTAATACATTTCTCTTTGTGTGGTGCTCTCATTGTCTGTGTATGTGTGCACATGTAAAGATGTGTGTGTTTATAAAGTGGTATTTAGATTAGCTACAAATATGATTTGTGTGTTCCAACAATCACTGTTTCACATTGGAGAGACACCTTTCTCCAAAGTAGAAATTAACTGACTAGAATCAAACAGGAAAGGACTAAATTAAAGCACACAAACTAAATGCAATGAAGTGGATCTAAATTGAGCCAAAATAGAACTGTATAGAGCCATGCAAAGTTGGACAGAGGAGAAGCACACAGTACCAAACCCAACTGTACTGGAAAAAATAGAACAGAACATCACACTGCATTGTCACAATAATGACAATAGCTCCACCAGGGAGAACCATTTTCTTTAGTAAATGGTCACTGGTAGATTGTTCATGCCAACACAGATGATTTCATACCCATGTACATATGGGCAACACTAGCTAAATTCAATGAGTTATTAAAACAAGAGGACATGAAGTTGTGAGAGAAGTATATTAGGAGAGGCCACAGGGAACTGAAGTGAATATGATCAAGATTCATTGTAGACATGAATGAAATTTTCAAAGAATTTAAATATTCATTACGCTAGTGCTTACCACACGGCACCTACCACAGAAAGTCAGTAAGTCAAATGGATGGAATACCTTGGCCAGCTATCCCTAATATCTCTCAGTTCCATCCAGTTTCAGAAGAGTTGAATGTTATTGGTGAGGAATACCCATGGTTGCAGGCTTGAATCAATGATGAAAAATAGCTGGATGTGATGGCTCACACCTTTAATCCCAGCACTAGGGGAAGCAGATTCAGGTGGATCTCTGTGAGTTTGAGGCCAGCCTGGTCTACAAAATGAGTCGAGGATAGACAGAGAAACTCTGTCTTGAAAAAACAAAACAAAATGGAAAACAAAAAAACAAAAAACAAAAAAAAAAAAAAAAAAGAAAGAAAGAAAGAAGAAAGTTTTAAGTATGAAATATAAAATGCCAGGCAATATGATATGGAGAAGTTTATTACGTGAGCATGGGAGAGCAGGAAAGGGCAGGGGGGGGACTCCCCAGAAGGAAAGGAAGAGACAGAGAGATATAGACAGCCAGAGAAGAAGAGAAAGAGCCAGGAACAAGAATAGAGATGATATAGGTTTGTCCTTTTCTATCCTGGGCAGGGGCACACCTAGTGGCAGGCAGATAAAGATGTATAGGTTGCTAGGCAGACTGGGGGAACAATGCTAAAAGAAAGAAAGGAAGAAAGAAAGAAAGAAAGGAAGAAAGAAAGAAAGAAAGAAAGAAAGAAAGAAAGAAAGAGAAAGGAAAGAAGGGAGGAAGGAAGGAAGGAAGGAAGGAAGGAAGGAAGGAAGGAAGGAAGG
>OU015745.1:79872384-79897429 GCA_907169655.1 Acomys percivali | reverse complement strand
AGGAAGGAAGGAAGGAAGGAAGGAAGGAAGGAAGGAAGGAAGGAAGGAAAGAAGGACAGGTTTTCAATTCCTGACACTGGTTGATGTCAGAGAAGAAGGCTGGAAACAAATTCCAAACTTCATGCTTTGAGAAGATAACAATCATCCTTTGTTGGAAGTTGATCCCACTGTATCCTATCTTGTAGAAGTCAAAAGTCATATACAGTGTAACTCATCTATGTTCCAGGTTTATGATTTCCCTTCCTTGCCTTTGCTGACCTTACCAACCCCACTAAGCAAGGCTATGTCAGAGTGCTCAGCCACTTAGCACTCAGCCATACATCCATCTTTGTGCCAATTTAGATCTACCAATAAGTGCATGGCCAGTGGTCTCATGCTTGCTACATAACTCAAGCACTGCGGGCACTCAGAGTAACACTGTGGTCTTCTGAAGCCATCCTCCCGAAAGTAATATAAAACTGAGTGAATGAACACCACCCAGTACTCTTCCCAGTAGGTAGACCAGAGAGGTACACTAAACAAGATGAACCAGAGTGGCTAACTTACCATCACAGCCAGCATCACACTTGGGGGATTTGCATTCCATATCTCAGCATCATTAGTTTTCTATGTTTCTATATCTTATTTTCACACAAAATATCATTTGTAATGAATAGTGGATAAAGAATATATGGTCACAGAGTTTATAGTCAGAAGATGGAAAACTGGAATACATTATAGTAATAAAAGGAATAATTCAAATTGTTTTAAAAATACAGGAAGCTAAAAAGAAAGAATGTGTTTTATATTGTTGTTTGGGATTTTTTGCTTTTACTGTATTTCATAGACAGGAAAGGAAGTAAGAATCAAGAAAGTTAGAAACAGCATTAAAGGTGATGGTGAGATGGCTCAGTGGGTAAGAGTGCTTGCTGTGTAATATAAAGAGCAGAGTTTGGATGCAAGCATCCTCAAAAACATGCCTGTGACCTCAGCACAGTGCAGGAAGAGATAACATTTGATTTCTGGAAAATCGCAGGCTGAGAGACTAGAGTTTCACATAGAGGGCCTCCTGGAGAATGCAGCTAGTTAAATGCAGGATTGTATTCTCTGAGAGGTTGGCATAAGAAAAATAGTAAACATAATCTAAAGTGCTGGATGTCTTCTCCCTTAATGAGGTGAGTGTCCCCTTGCTGGCTTGCAGAGCATTTGCCCTTGGGCCATCCTCTGTCATCAGTGTGGAGTTCCAAGGGGAACAGCCCAGGAGGCATTAGGAACTTTGTTCCCTTGATTATGTGAGCTCTTTTCTTTATCCCTCGATTCTCTTTTACCATCTTATAATTACCACACATAAACCATCTATCTTCTGTGTTCATTTTTTTTTTTTGTAGTTGGCTTTTGTGCCAGTCTCACAGGATTACCACTGCCCTAGCTGGTAGAATTCCTGGATTGCACAGGATCATGGCATTTTAGTCAGAGGGTCTTGAATTCTAACCCGGGCATTTGCCAAAGGCCTGACCTGGCCACGCTCACTGGCAGTCCAGAAATGTGACTATCACCTGGAGCCACAAGGTCTCTGATGGAATTCTGTATTGGACCTCTACCAACTGATCCTTGGTCACTATATTCATAAAAAGCATGTGAGAACCTACCCCAGTATCCATTATAACAGGATGAAATTAAATAGACAGCCACAGATTAGAGGGTGTTCTTGCAGATAGCAGGCTCTGAGGCCGCTCTACTGCTGAACTAAGAAGGCCTCAACATGGGAGCCAGAGATTCACTTCACTTTCTTAGCCTGAAATAGTGAAACAGTCTGAGGAAGATGTGCCCTTAATCCTGTGTATGGTCGAAGCATCCTGTGAGAAGCTTTTAGAAACCACCCAGTGGCTTTTTCCTTCAACAATTCAGACCATGACCATTTCCATGGAGCTTTGCACTCTGCCCATAGGCCTGAAATGCTTCTTGAATTATGACTATGAAGTGATGTTTTGTGCTAACCGTGCCCACCTCCTTTTGGCAGGT
Organism: Acomys percivali; assembly: GCA_907169655.1. Lineage (NCBI taxonomy): Eukaryota > Metazoa > Chordata > Mammalia > Rodentia > Muridae > Acomys > Acomys percivali. The sequence continues at coordinate 79,895,428 of OU015745.1, read as the reverse complement.
ATGCAGCACCTAGTTCTCTGGTGTCTGGCTACAGAGGATGCTCTGCCAGCTTTCAGCGAGCCTTACAGGCTGTGAGGATGAGGAGGACCATAGAACAGCCATGGTTCTGTCTGCCACAAACAGCTGACTTCTGTCAACCAATGGTTCTCACACTTTAGTATGGATCATAAGTTCCAGACATTTAAAGGAAGTACATGCAGACATGAGTTGAATAATTAAAAAAAAATATAGACCAAATAAATAATATGAACAAGTATAAGTGTAAGAATGCATACATGCAAAGCTGCTCATTTAGTGAAAATCACACCCAGGGCCTACCACCAGAGTTTCTCAGGATCTCCACTGAGGTTCTTCATAGTCAGATGTACAAGTTCCTGGGCAAGGCTGATGGGGTGGATCCAGGAATTAACCTACCTGTATTCTTCTAGGGCAACCCTACCATAGAGCTCTGCAGATAGTTGTTTGTGCTTGCCATAAAGAACTTCTTTACTCTGTTCTTTTTAGTGGAGTTTGATTACATGTCGATAGTTAATTAAATAAAAGTGAGAATAAAGGACTCTCTCTTTTTTTTTATTCTGAAAAGCAAGTAGAATATTTTCAAATGCCCTATAAAAAAGTGTTCTCTTTTGCTTGTTTTCTCTACTGAAAATGATACAAGGTTAGTTGCCAATTCAGATAGAAGCCTGGATCATGAGTGGCCTGGACGGAGGAGAAAGAGCTCTATCTTTTTCAGTAAAGATGCTTTGTCGGGATTGATAATTCCTTTGCTTTTCTTTAGCTATTGGACATGGAAAAATCCAAAATATCATCAATTACCTTTGTGTTCATGTGGAAGAGTCGAGGGAAGGATACAAAGACCCAGGGTGGGGAAGACAAGAACTCCACAATAAGACCAACAGAGTCAACTAACCTAGGCCCACGGGGGTTTACAGAGACTGAAGCACCAACCAAAGACCGTGCAGGTACTGGACCTGGGCCTCCGACACATATGGAACTGATGTGCAGCTTGGTCTTCATGTGGGTCCCCTAGCAATTGAAACGGGGGCTGTCTGTGACATGGACTCTGTTAACTCCTTTTAAGACACTTGCCCCTAGCTTGGCTTCTTTGTTTGGCCTTGGTGGAAGAGGATGCTCTTAATCCTGATGCAACTGGAGGTGCCAGGGAGGGATAATATGGGGGAGGGGCTCCCCTTTTCTGAAGAGAAAGGAGGGGGGAAGGGGGAAGAGGGAGGAAGGGTGGGACTGGGAGGAGAGGAGGGTGCGCTCAAGATGTAATATGAATAAATAAATAAAATGTAAAAAATAGATAGTTGGAAATAAAAAAATGAAATTCTTAAATTTTTTTCCAAAAGTCCTTCTATTAAAGTGATTTCCACTTTTCCTCTCTGTGATTACTATAATTTTGCCTTTTGTCACTATTCTTCCTCCTTATGTAATTGATGAATCAATGGACTAACCATACAAACCTCCAACTATACTTGGAATGCACGAATTATTTTCTCCCTCCATTCTGAATTTTAGTATTTAGAAAACAAATTGATTTGGGAGGTATGAAAGCATTGTGTAAGGAAAGAGAAGTGGCAGCCGTCTTCTGGATTCATAGGAGGAACATTTGCTTGTGCATCACAAATGTTGTTAAATTCTGTTTGCCTCCTTTGTTCAGTACTTCATTAGGAGACAGGTTTTAATATTTCTAGATGCTATCATTTTGTATTTTAATATAACACAATTCCGTCTCAAAGCTGTCTTGTTCTTACAACTATTATCAAGTATTATTAGTTAATATTTGATTACCCCCTCTCTCTGAGACAGTATCTCTCAAGGTAGCCAGACTGGCCTTGAATTCTGGCCTTCCTGCCTCAAACTCTTAAGTGGGGCCATTTTTTTGTAAGATGGTCTATTAGAAATTTAAATTTTTATATAAATGTATTTCAAAAAAACTGTTGTTGATTTTACCTGGAACTTTCCAGGTAATTCTCAGAAAACAAGACAAAAAATTCCTTTCTCACCCTCTCTTCCAGAACAACCTCTAAGACAGTGGTTCTCATCCTTCCTAACGCTGCCGCCCTTTAAAAGAGTTCCTCATGTTCTGGTGACCCCATAACTGTACAATTATTTTTGTTGCTACTCCATAATTATAATTTTGCTTTTATGAATCATAATATAAATATCTGTGTTTTCCAACAGTCTTAGGAGATCTTTGTGAAAGGCTTTTTGACACCCAAAGGGATTATGACAGACAGGATGAATAATATTAGATTATTCTGTATCATAAAACTTTATACTGTGTGTGTGTGTAGCTTATAGGAAAAAAAAGCACTATGTCTTATTTTAGAAAACATTTCTCTAACGTTTATTTAGAAGAAATATTCCAAGTATAAGAAACTGTGGGTGTCAAATTCATAGTTATTACTGAACAGCATGGGAAGCTCCCCTATGCTTGAGAGAACTTTGAAAGCCACAGTATTAGCCTAACACAAGATAAATATATTAAATGGAAATGTTTTACTTTAAAAGTAGCATTAAAATTCAAAATAGATTCAGGCATGGTGGTACAAGCTTTTAATTGCCAGCACTTGAGATGCAGAGGTAGGTGGGTCTCTGTGAGTTCCAGGCCAGCCAGAACTGCGTAGTAAGATTCTGTCTCCCTCACACCAAAGAGGAAAATCAAAATTGAGCATAATGGTGCTGTTTATGTAAAATAATTTGGATTTCTACCACAATAATTTCTAAATATCCCTAAGTATTAAAACATCTGTAACCACATTAAGATCATCCTACTCAAATATATGGAGAAAAGAATATACTCAAAACTTATCAGTGATGCTCAACAGATTTTCAAAAATTCAGAGTGATATATAACCAATTGAAGATTAAAACTTATATCTTATACAATTTTAGAAAAATTTTACAAACATCATTAACATTTTCATAAACTATATTTAATAATAATAATTAGTATCCAACTCTGACAAAAATAAAATAACAGAGCAAGAGCTTTTGAAAAATTGCCGTGGCTTGTCCACAAAGACTTGTGGGAATCAGTGGAGGAAAAGTTCTCCTAAAATCAGGAAAGAAAACTTAGAGCAAAGAGAAAACAAAGATAGCTTATAAATCTTAAAATATGTTTACCCTACCAGAAAAAAATTGCAAAAAAAAATGAAAGAATGTTCAATACAAAATAAAAGATCAAAGATAATACATACTACTCTACAGCTTTAATAAAATAGACACTGTTGACAGATACTGTTTAAACACCACAGAATACACATTTCTTTGTCTTGTTTAATTTAATATTTTTCAGAGTTTCATATATGTGTACTGTATTTAAGCTACTTTTATCACTCCTTGTCTTCTCTCTGACTACCAAGTTTCCTTATTCCCTCTAAACTCAAGACCTCTGCTTCTTCCATTACTACTATTACACATATGTGTATGGCATGCATGCATGTATATGTGTATGCATATATATGTATGCATGCATGCATGTGTGTATGTATGTATCCCACTGCATCTGCTTAGTGTGACTTATATCTACGTTTGTGTAGATATGACTAGTTGGTGTTGGAAAACCTATCAGGAGGCTCATCCCTGGAGAAAACTGATTCTCGCTCCCTTGGCAAACATGGATTGCCTGCGCCCTTCATCTAGGCAAGCAGCCTTGTTGGATTTTTCCGTCTATGCTGGCATGTTGGCTGGTGTTGTCACTGTGCAGGTCTTGTTTAAGCGGCCATATTTTGAGACTCCGTAAGCTCAGCCTCCCTGCCATGTCTCGAAGACACTGTCTGCCAGCGGGCGGGCACCCTGGTCCCCTTTCTGCCCCTTTCCTGTGATTTTTTTGGGAGCCTTAGCTTTAAGAACTGCACCGCGTATGCATCAGCTGAGGCTGGACATCCTGCAGTCACTTATTTTTTTTGCTCTTGGACCCATGCTAGATCTCTGGAATAGCTTCTGCCTGCTGCAAAAAGAAACACCTTGATGACGGGTGAGAGCTAAATGTCTCTGTGGGTATCAAGGTAGATATTTAAAATGGCATAAAAAACAACATTTTTTTAAAGAAAATGAAAGTCATGTCTTCTCATACTAGAGTCTAAGACCGCAGGTAGAGTTTACAGTGCCACAGCTGTATTCCCTCTTATTGTACAGGTCTTAAGTACAATTAGGCAGAAGTTGCTGATCCCAGAGTAAAAGGGCAACTGTCGCACCATTCCAGGCATCTTTCTGGCCTGGTCATTATTGGAGTTAAGCTTTCCAGCTGGGAAGACTGTTCATTGCTTTTCTCCATTGGCAGCTTGCATGGCAGCTCCCAATATTCTGAGAACTAGTCCTGAGGAAAGATGCTTTGAGGTCAGTTTCATCTCCATTCTTCTGAATCCTGTATCCCAATTCTATGTATGAACCAAAGATGTATATGCCCTCCCCTTGGGGTGGAGTTGTCACTAGGAAGTGAACTATGTGGTTAAGCTGCAGCCATGGAATAGAAGGAAAATTATGTAAGCCATTCTCATGACTGACAGATTCTCTTGGCTCAAACTTAGTTTCCTGCTACAAGTTGATAACCCTGAGCAAGTTACATAACATTTGCTCCTCTGTAAAGCTGTATAAGTAACCCCTACCTCAGAAAGGTAAAAAATTTCGATGAGTTAATTACATTGTCAGAAGGTCAATAATTTAGAGGTATAGCATTACCAATTCTGTCCAGCAACATAAGGTTTATTCCCAAGCAGATGTTTTTCTTGGTCTGAAACCTAAGGAAGCTGGGGTGCCCAGGAGGGAGTGGGGGAAATCCTAGGGCATACCATGTTTCTAAGAGTCAGGAAAGCAATGTTCAGATTATAGGTGTTCTTAGTGGCATAGACTCCAAGCTAGGATCCTGTAGCCCCTTTCAAGGTCATTTGGTCCTGTGGTCAATGGAAGATTAATTACTGCGAGCTCTCCAGAGCCAAGCATCCCACTGAGCTAAGAAAAACCCAACTGAAAACAACCAAACAAAAAGACAGAGCATGCTTGTTTATAGGTCTCCAGGGAGTTTGCCCGTGAAGTACCTGAAGGGGAGCAGGTACTTGGGCAAGCAAATCTCTGTGTCAAGAAATTGAAATAAGGAGACAGCCCAGATGCAACCTTAAGAAAACACCTATCAGGGTAGGGGTTTAAATTTTACCGCCTGTATTGTCCTTGGCTAGGGCCTTAGTTTGAGCGGGACCCCATGACCCAAATCTGCCTATCATAATGTTCTACTTGTAGGTTTCTAGGACCCACTGGATCCTTCTACATTGCTATTCTCCCATTGTTCTCTCATCTAGAGTCCCAATAGGATGTCCTCCCCTAGCCCATGGACAGGACAGTCTCCACACTTGAGTGGAGAGAGGGATTTGACTTTCTCATGTACTCTGGTGCCTCACATTTGACTATGTCCCCTGGTGGGGGAGACCTAGTGGCACTCAGAGGAAGGACAGCGGGTCACCGAGAAGAGACTTGATACCCTATGAGCATATACAGAGGGAGGTAATCCCTCTGAGGAACAGTCATAGGGGAGGGGAATAAGGGGAAAATGGGAGGGAGGGGAGAATGGGAGGATACAAGGGATGGGATAACCATAGAGATGTAACAAGAATAAATTAATAAAAAAAAAAAATAATAATAATAATAATAAAAGAAAACACCTATCTTATCTCAGACATGTATTTTTGCCTCAAAGTAATTAGTTTCTTATAGCCATTATTTATTTGACAAGTATCTTCACAGTACTTCCTATTCAGAATGTAGAATTCTAACTCATTAAAACAGTACCGTGAGTGCTTAATCTCTGCTGTTCCTCTCACTGTGCCAAGGGACAAGTGTCCAACAGTGTCATTTTTAAGACTACTTTGTATTTTTATAATATGAGATTTAAATTTATAAAGCAGGCATAATCATTTATCACAGGTTCTTGCTGAAGGCCCCACAGGTAGATACGATGGCTGTGAATCTAATTTACACTAAAAAACAAATTGATGGTCACAGAATTCAACATGGTCATGTAGTTGACATTAGGTTTGGCTGTTGAAATATCACACCACTATTCTTTTCTTCACTCCATGTTACTCTCCTCAACTCTTTATTTTCTTTTAAGAATAATTTAAAATATGATTTTCCCTCAGTGTTGCTAGAGTGATAATATCAAAGTGATGAACTCCAAAAAAAAAAAGTAGAAAGTTAAGCAATTCTTACAATTAAATTACCAAGAATGTTTGATTTCTATCTTTGAGGTAAGCCATTTACTTATTAAAAGCCACTCGGCCTTTTGAAGCCTACCACAATTGTACAGGATGACTGGGCAGAACATGGGACTCCGGCTTCTCCTTCATGTTCAGCCAGATCACTGGATTGCTGCTCTGCCAGCTAGCCAGTCAGGCATGTTGGGACACTGCGTGGGCAGGAACCTAAAGGCATGGTAAGAGAGACCTTGAGGATGCAATAAAATGATCTGAATTCAAGTCCTACATGAATCCTAACTTACTAGAGGGTTCCACAAACCTTTGTCCCTTTAGGCATTACCTTCTCATCTGTAGAGAGAGGGACCCAGTGGCTGAGAATGTCCCACCTGACTGTCTTCTGTGTTCTAATATGTTCCTCTGTGACTTTTGACAAGCTGGCCCTCAGTTTCCTCACCGGTAATCTATAACTAATAATCCTTGTCCTGATCACCCATCTCCCTGGAGGGATGAATGCATCAAACAGCATACTAAATACAAATTTAAGTATAAAATATGACTTATCTTATATTAACCAATTTATTTTTAAATTTTTAGTTAAATTTTTAACATGTGAAGAAAGAACTGCTGGTGATCTTTTTTAAAATATATTTTATTAATTTATTCATATTATATCTCAATTGTTATCCCATCCCTTCTATCTTTCCATTCCTCCCTCCCTCCCTCCCATTCTCCCCTTACTCCCCTTCCCTATGACTGTGATTGAGGGGGACCTCCTCCCCCTGTATATGCTCATAGGGTATCAAGTCTCTTCTGCTGGCAATCTTTACAGGGACCTCGATGGGTTAAAGGTTTGGGCATCTGATGAAATACTGGCCTCAGCTGTTTAAGTGACATCTCAGTGGGTCAAGTTTCCCTTCTCTTTCCAGACCATCTGCTCACAGCTTGTCATGGTAAACACTTCTGAGTTACAAAGCAGAGAGTACACAGCAACGAGAGAGGGACAGTGCCTTGGATCTTGACTAGACAATAATATTAGAACAAAACAACACTCAGGCATCCACCCTCCACCACCCCTAACCCCTCCCCCCCCCACTCTGCCTGTCTACCCTGGCTCTATCTTTTCTGCCTGTGTCTCCAAACTGCCTGGCGGACTGCAAGCTTTGGGTAAGAAATCAAGCTACCGAACTTGGCTGGAGCAAGAGAAGAGACAGTCATTTTGTGTCCAAAGAATACCAGGTGGAAAATCTAGGTGTTACCTATCCTTGGTTCAGCGAAAGTAGAATATGATTTGTGGTTAATACTCCCTGGAATAGAATTCTGTCAACACAGTGTCCTGGGGACCAGGGCACTTGGCTTATCTGGACACTGCAATTTTTTTCTTCAGCAGAATCACTGAGCAACCCCTCTCTGTATCCTTGCTTCTCACATCACTTCTGTCTTCGAGCCTGAAAAGTCTGTGATGTGATTAGTGGCAAGTGATCTGAATAAGAGAGCTCTCAAAAGAATCAAAAATAGGCAATAAATATGAGAAATCGGTCTGATATCTTCAGCCATCAAAGGGATGTGAATAAATAGGATATTTAAGTTACATTTGACACTAGCCAGAACATCTATCATTTTAAAAGTAGCAAATGCTGAACAAATTTTAAAAGGAGCTTTTATGTACTGTTGGTAGAAATATCATAGGCCAGGAATTATGGAAATTGATACAGAGGTTCCACATAAAAACTAAATATATGAGTCTTATATCACCCAGCTATACTATTCCTGACCATAAAATCAAAGGAAATGAGGTCCAGATGCCAAGGACATACCTGTACACACAGGTTTACTATAGCATTAGTCACAATAACCAATATCTTGAATCAGCACTATAGACAACTACAAAGATATTAAACTAGTGCCCTGACATATAAAATAATAAAGAACACAACACAACACACACACGCACACATAACTACTATTCAACCATGAAAAAAATGGAATTTTGTCATTTTCAGAAAAATAGATAAAAAATAAATGAAACTGAAAGTCATAGTGCTGAGTAAAATAAAAAGGACACAGAGGCAAGCATGAAATGCTTTCTAACACATGTGGAAATAAAATAGGATGGGGAGAAAGAGGGGGAAGCAAGGCTGAGGAAGAAGAAGGTCTGGGAGCTGTGGAGGGGTGTGGAGAGGTCGGAGTGAGGGGACTATGGGCATCAGATCAATGCACACACAGTTGTGCGTGTATCACGAAGAAGCTCACTAATGTATGCAATTAACTTTAACACTCACAATGACAAGTGTCTGTCAGACTTCAGCACATAGGGGGTGGCAGCATACACTTTTTAATCTGAGTCTAGTGTGTAAGAAAGAGCATCATGAAGAGACGCTCTTGGTTGGACATCTGAGGACCACGTCCTTTGAGTTTTCCAGCGATGGTCTGTTGCGCAGAACAAGGTAGTAAAATGGTTAAAGTTGGGACTTAGACTCCTACCTCTGTATATTCTTGTGAGCACTAAGGGAATTCTTATGTGCTCTCCATATTTCTCCCTCCATCCTGTGTTGCTCTGTTCCTTAAACAGTTGGCTATATTGAATGTCAAGTTTGTTGCCATCCTACACGCCTCTGTACCAGCACACCCTCCAAAACCACTCCCCAAACCTTTAAGTTACTAATATCAGAATGGTCTCCACTAGAGAGTACTATAGCCACAGAGTCTTCACAGTGATTATTTCCTAATTGTGCAGTTTCAGGTTGATATTTTTAAAAAATTATCCTTGAATATGGTTTATTATTCAGCTGTCATAAATATAAATTCTTTATGTGATAAAAATGACAGAAAAAGTTTTTCCAAAGAAGGAAAGAAGGAAGGAAGGAAGGAAGGAAGGAAGGAAGGAAGGAAGGAAAGAAGGAAGGAAGAAAGGGCAAACATCCTCAGGCATCAGAGGACAGGCAGAGAGTAATAGCATTTTCCATTTTAGGTACAAAAAATAATAATCTTTTGGTGCTGGAGAGAGGACTCAGCAATTAAGTGGACTGATTGTTCTTCCAGAAGACCCAAGTTCAATTCCCAGCACCCACATGTCAGCTCACTACTATCTGTAACTGGGGATCTGACACCCTCACACAGACATACATGGAGGCAAAACACCAATCCACATAAATAAATAAATCTTTAAAAATGTTAATTAATTGAAATGTTTAAAATACTACTACTACCACCACTACTGCTGCTGATGATAATAAATCATGATCATGATCATGATCATCATCATCATGATCATCATCATCATCATCATCATCATCATCTTTCCTAACAGTGTTCTCAGTATCAGTAAAGTCACCTACATGTCTTCTCCCCTTGGAAGAAAAAAAGTAAGTTTATTTCCCTAAAACATTCTATCGTCTCTCTCTGACTTTGCTTGTGTAGCATAATTCAATCATTTGCCAAAAGAGCAGAAATTACAGACAACACTCATGTGCCAATCACTGCATACCATGGGATATAGGGCACAAATAAAAGAAATGGGCTCTGTTTTTTACAGATATGACATAACCAAATGCTTGCAGATGTGGGGAAGGGTAGAATGCAGACCCACTTGGTAAAACCCAGTGTTAATTTCCAATGTGACAACATATGTTAGGACAAAGCATTTCTGTACCTAGATGGAATTCGTGAACATAAGCAAATGTGGTTTGTGTGCAACCACAAATCACATGCGTGCGCGCGCGCGCGCGCGCGCACACACACACACACACACACACACACACACACACACACTGGGGGTTGGTCTGATGTATTTTGATGTTAATTAATAAAAAGCCATCACACCTGGGGAGGGCAATTAAGATAGGCATGGCTAGGGTTTCCAGGCTCGGGGAGACAGAGAGAATCTTGGGAAGAAGAGAGAGGAGAGGAGAGGAGAGGAGAGGAGAGGAGAGGAGAGGAGAGGAGAAGAGAAAGAAGGCCGCCATGGGTTAGATGGAGGAGAAGCACATGGCCAGTGTAGATGGAGATTTGGCCCAGATGAAGACCATTAGCAAGTATTTGGGATTATGGATGGGAGGCAGCTTGATAGAAGTTATTAGAAGCAGATGGCATGGGACTGGGGCAGGGATCCCATACCTGCCTCACTATGGGAAGTTGTTTATGGTATCAATATCTGCCCTGCCTCAGGTTAACTAAGGCTATTTTAAAATATAACAGGTATCTGTGTCTTGATGGCTTGCTAGCAGTTTATACTGCTGTAATAATAAGTATAGGCCTCATAATAAACATTTTTAGGCCCTACTGGTAATTTAACAACAACAACAACACATACACACACACAACACATACACATGTGCAGGCAAGTAGAATTTCAGCACAAATTGACAAAAGAACAACAGCTCCAATATGCAGGCGAACGAATAGCTGAGTGGATCAATACAAACAGATTGTAAACACAAGCATGATTTGAAAGTGTGCCTCTACAGAGTGCATCTAATATGGCCTCATTTACATAGACATTGAAATAGTCAAAGTTATGCAATGTATTGATTGGAGACATAAACTGCAAGGCAAGCAAAAATAACCATAATTGACATTCAGAATACTATGATCTTTGGGAAAGCAGGAAAAGATGATTTAAAGCATTCTGGCCACTTGATGACCTTCAAAGTTACTGTCACTAAGCTGAGGGAAAAAGAAATAATTGTATCACCATGCTTTAGGTTCTGGGAATATTTGTGCATATGATGATATTTCAAGTAAAAGAAATAAAGTAACATACACAAAATGGAACAATATCTACACCAAAAATAAATCCATCTCATTTTCCAAGCCTGTTCCACGTTTCCTCCTGCATTGAGGTCTGGAAGCTTCTGGGAAGTCCTGCCTATGTCTTATCATCTCTGGCCACAGTGGTAGGCTTTATTTATGGTAATTTCTGTTATATGTGTTCTGCTTGTTCTTGGTGCTATAGCTGCTCCCATATCCTGTCATGTGCTCCCAAAGAATATAGTGACTTTTCACAGCTCCTTTCTTAGTAACATGTTATCATTGAGAAAGCATAGGGCTGAAGAATCCCCACCCATATTTTCAGTGAAGCCAGTGTTCTTGAGTGGCTCCTTCCAGAACATCTCAATCCTCTCCCTTACTGTAACAAGTACCTACTCATTTTAAGTCAGTATCTGTGCCTATGTATCAGCTATGGACATGAAACATGATGAAGTAACACAGAGTCAAAACCATTCAACATTAAGAATGTGGCAGATGTGTACATAATGCTTAATCGTCAATGTTAGCAAACATGTCAGTTGAGTATAGTGAGAATTTTGGATTCTTAAAAAAAAAAACAGTAATGTTATGTGAATGTGTTTTTATTTTAATCTTAGGCATGGGATATGGGGCTGCTTCAGATTGTCCACAGCCATTAACTATGATTGTCTCGTGCTCTAGGAGAGGAGCGATTTTTGCCAGCTGCAGAAACAATAATTCTGGGGGCTCTGGAAAGGGTATGAATAAGAGAGCCCTGAAGGGCCTGTGGCAGCTGATATTCTCCCTACTGATGCTGGTTCCTGTTGCTGCACTTGCTGCTACATTGCTGAATTACTGTTTTACTGGATTGCTAGATAATCTAACAATGAAGATTGCACTTGCCCTTAGGAACCCAAAGGCCCTGATCAGCAGGAAGTAATCTGCGGAGGTCTATGCCCCTTTCTCTTCTAACCTTCTTTCTCACCTACCTAGTGTTGGGAGCATTGGGAGGGTTGAGGTGGAGAAGGGTGGCAGATATAAGAACCCAATAAAGTAACCAAAAAATGTATGGCTACAGTGAAGTCTCAGAAAAATCGAGAATTTTTGATTCTGGAAGAGAAACGTTATTAGCATTTTATAGAACGAGAGAATGTTTGCTGAAGATCTCATAAGACCTAAGTCATAAAATTAAGGTCTAAAATGAAAGTTCTTGGGAATAGGCCCTAAGATTCACGAGCTATGACTTGCTTTGCTTATAAAATCTCAGTTATTTATCAGCACATTTCTACAAATGCAGAACTAGAACTCTGAGGAGTTGGTACAGTTTTAGAATTTTTTAGAAGTTTACTTCAAATTCTGTTAAATTATTTTTAAATATTCTAAATCTATGTACTAACACTTCATTAAAAATCTAAGGGAATTGTCAATGTCTTTAAAATATTATGTAAGTATTTTGATAGGGATTGCATTGAATATGTAAATTGCTTTTACTATGTTAATTCTCCTGATCCATGAACAAGGGAGATCCCTCCATGTTCTCATGTTGTCTTCAATCTCTTTCTTCAGGGACTTAAAGTTTTTTTTTTTTCAAATAAGTCCTTTACTTGCTTGGTTAAAGTTACTCCTAGATATTTTATTTTGTTCGTGGCTGTTGTGAAGGGTGTAGTTTTCCTAATTTCTTCCTCTGCATGTTTGCCATTTGTATATAGGAAGGCTACTGACTTTTTTGAGTTAATTTTGTATCCAGCCAACTTGCTGAAGGTGTTTATCAGCTGTAGGAGTTCTCTGGTAGAATTTTGGGGGTCATTTATGTACACTATCATATCATCTGCAAATAGGGATAATTTGACTTCTTCCTTTCCTATTTGGATCCCCTTGATCTCCTTGTGTTGTCTTATTGCTCTGGCTAGAACTTCAAGAACTATATTGAAGAGACATGGAGATAGTGGGCAGCCTTGTCTGGTCCCTAATTTTAGAGGAATTTCCTTGAGTATCTCTCCATTTAATTTGACGTTGGCTATTGGCTTGCTGTATATAGCCTTTATTATGTTTAGGTATATGCCTTGTATCCCTGATCTCTCCAAAACTAAACATGAATGGGTGTTGGATTTTGTCAAATGCTTTTTCTGCATCAAAGGAGATGATCGTGTGGTTTTTCTCTTTCAGTTTGTTTATATGATGGATTACATTGATGGATTTCTGTATATTAAACCATCCCTGCATGCCTGGAATGAAGCCTACCTGGTCATTGTGAATGATAGTTTTGATATGTCCTTGTATTCTTTTTGCGAGTATTTTATTGAGTGTTTTTGCATGTACGTTGATAAGAGAAATTGGTCTGAAATTCTCTTTTTTTTGTTGGGTCTTTGTGGTATTTAGGTATCAACGTGACTGTGGCCTCATAGAAAGAGCAATAATACAACAAAAGGAGATCAAGGGTATCCAAATAGGAAAGGAAGAAGTCAAATTATCCCTATTAGCAGATGATATGATAGTGTACATAATTAATCCCCAAAATTCCATCAGAGAACTCCTCAGTTGAAGAATGGATAAAGAAATTGTGGTACATTTACACTATGGAATACTACTCAGCTATAAAAAACAAACAAACAAGAAAATCCAGAAATTTATGGACAAATGGATAGAATTAGAAACGATCATGCTGAGTAATTTAACCCACAAGCAGAAAGACTCACATGGTATATACTCACTTATAATTGGACACTGTCCCAAAAGGCATGTCCCATGAAAGTCTTCACTTACCAGGAGATTGGGTCAGATGTGAGGACATCCCACTGGGACTCTAGGTAAGACAAATATAGGAGATGGGGAAATAGAAGGATCCAGAGGATCTTAGAAGCCTAGAAGAACATTGCAACGGGTGGATCAGGGCCCAGGGGTGTCTTCTCAAACTATTGCACTAAGGACAATACAAATAGTAAACACCAAACCCCTACTCTGATCTAGCCGACAGACAGGACATTCTCCACAGTCATGTGGAGAACAGGGACTAACTCTGACATGAACTCTGGTGCCCCATACTTGACAATCTCCCTTTGGTGGGGAGCACTGGTGGCACTCAAACAAAAAGAGAATAGCCAGGCTACCAAGATGAAACTTGATAGCCTGTGACCATAAAGTGGGGGAAGAGATCCCCCTTGATCGTGGACCTAGGGGAGGGGAATAAGGTGGGGTGGGAAGGATGGAGGAAACAAGTGATAGGATAACAATTGAGTTGTAATCTGAATTAATAAATTAATTAAAAAAAACGATCTAAGGGAATGCATGCAAAAAAACTAAATACACTTTACTTTGGATCAAATATACTAACTTGCTTCCTTTGTTTGGCTTTTTTTATATACCCAGTATTTTCAGATTGTCTTAGTTGAATATTGATGATTGATATTACAAATCCTTCTCTACACTTGACAGACTAAAGGTGCAGATGGGAGGGGTTTGAGCCGGTTACAGTCCTAACTTACTGACTAGATTTGTACTTTTATGTTTTCCTTCAACATTTACCATGCATACAGCAGTTGCCAGATACCCGGGTGTTTTCCTGAGGTGTAAAAGTATACTTGCCACAGCATAGAAACACAGTGTATAACTAGTACATTTTTTAAAAGCTGAATCTCTTCCTCAACATCTTGTAAGGCCCATTTCGACAAAACACCAATAGTCACAGACCATTAAATCATCTCATACCCAGGACAATTTTGTCCTTTTCAGTTATCTATTACAATAAAGAAAAATCTTAGTCACTTAAAACAGCAGATCAACTGTGTCCTGACCAAGAAGGCTGGCTCAGTGTTGTTTTCTCTCCACCAAAGAAGAGACTTGCAGTTTGGCAGACATAAGTTGGCAATTTTAAGTGAAAAATCTTGTCTTTAAAGAAACTTTCTGTAAATGTGTTATTTGTATCTATATTCTTAGGATTATTTTCCATCATGTCTGAGGATTTATCAATATTTGCTATGTAAGCTGAAGCCGGACTATTTTGGTAAAAGTGCATAAGAAATTAAACAAAGGAACAGAAGTGTGTGTGTGTGTGTGTGTGTGTGTGTGTGTGTGTGTGTGTTACTGTATTGTGAAGCATCTCACTGTATCTCACTATATGTGAGATACTGTATTGTAAGGTGACTTGGAATATAAAATATAATGATCCCTAGAAGTGCAGACCTGATCAAAGGGCAGGTCACAGGCTGTACTTGTCACAGGACACATTGGAATATATTGATGTTATTTTGCTAAATGGACATACAGCCAAACTGCCTTCTACATGGTTACGTTTTTTCCCAGAGACTAGTGTTCTCAGCCATAGGCAGGAATGCTTCCATTTGCATTGGTCAGTGGCTAACATGGAGAATCAAAACTGTTCAAAATGCGGAAAATAACTGACTGTTGAGTACTCAGCCATAAACAGGACACCTATATCACCTCCTCTCAGGCTCATAGACCGACACAAGGATAAGGCAATGCAATGTTAAGAGCCAGAGATGAGTGCTATGACACATCTTCTGGAAATAACACGTCTCTTGCAGTCATGAACACACAATACAGATGGCCATCTGCAGAAAATCTGCACAAGACTGGGTCCCTCAGCATTCTCTCATGGATGGGAGATGGTGGAGGGAACTCAGGACCCCTACCTGAAGCTATTGCCAGTTACTTATTGTCACCAGGTTGGGGAAGAGGGGAGGGATAGGGTACAGTCAGGGTGTTATTTTCTTTACTACTGTAATGAAATTCCTTACATTTCAGCAAGTAAGCCCGACCAATGACCACACAAACAACCTCACTGAAACTAAGCAGGTCAAAAATCAATGGAAGAGACTGGCATGGTGGCGCACGCCTTTAATCCCAGCACTCAGGAGGCAGAGGCAGGCGAATCACTGCAAGTTCGAGGCCAGCCTGATATACAAAGCGAGTCCAGGACAGCCAAGGCTACACAGAGAAACTCTGTCTCAAACAAACAAACAAACAAACAAACAAAATCAATGGAAGTCAGAAATGGATCACTGAGGAAGCAGGAAGTCAAAAGAGAGCGTAATTGGTGTGAATATGATCATAATGAACTACATACATACATTATTGTTTTTAAAAAATGTTAAATTAACAAATGCAATAATTAAACAGGGGAAACAGTCTAGAGAGCTCCCATATACCACTCATCCATCTTACCTCAACATCACTGCCATAATTAAAAAGTAAATTAACTTAATCTTTTTGCAGCTAAACTCCAGACTTTATTTTGGATTTAGTCTATAGTCCCTGTTTCTATAAAAAAAAAATCCAGTCTAGGATGCCACACTGAATTTATGTATTTTTTGTTTATAGAAATAATTCTCAGGTCATGACATAGAGAGTCGTTTGCATTATGTAGGGTTCCCCATGCTCAGGAAAATGTTTATCAACCAAAAATAACAGAGCAATAAATAAATTTTTAAAAAAGAAATGAGTTTTTACAAGGAGAAGGGATTGTGATCTGGCCTCAGCAACATCTGGTGAAGTTTAGGAAGCATCCTTGATGTGTGCTGAGCCTCATCTGCACACAGCATCCAGTGCTTTACGGAAGCAACATCTGGCAAAGTTTAAGAAGCATCCTTGATGTGTGCTGAGCCTCATCTGCACACAGCATCCAATGCTCTATGTAAGCAAGTATAGAAACAATTTTAGACAAAATACTCCTTTGTGTTTTATCAATTCACGAAATATCAGCTGTGGCCAAAGCACCAACAAAACACAATGGGGAAAATAAGTCCCTCCAATAAGTAATATTGTTAAAACTGGATATCCATGCACAAAAGAACTAAACTACAAACTTGACCCATGCACAAAAATCAACCCAAAATGGGTTGAAGACTTAACGTAACGCCTGAAATTATGAAAGTAACTGAGAAAAGAGCATAAGGGGAAAGTTCAGTGACATCGTACTAGCAAATGACTTTATGGGATGTGTCTCCAAAGGAACAGACAGCAAAAGCTAAAACACACACATGCGACGGCATCACACTGAGAAGCTTCCACACAGTGAGACAATTAAGAAAGAAGCCAGACCTGGGGAGAGAGTTTGCCAACCACACATCTGAGAAAGAGTTAATAACTACATATAAAAGGAGTCTGTGAAATTTAGCCACCAGGAAACAAAGGACTTGGTTAGAAAGTAGCATGAGCTCTGCATTGACATCCTCTCTAAAAAGACAAATGAACAAACAAGAAACAGACATAGTCCATAAGGGGGCTTGGGAGCCAGCTCCGTTAACAAAGTGCTGACTGTGCAGGCATGAGGACCTGCGTTCAGATCCTCAAGTACAAAACAGGCAGAAAGATAGGAGGACCACCAGAACTTTCTAGCCAGACGGAAAACCTAGTCAAGTTGATGAGCTTCATGTTCAATGAAAGACCCTAATCTCAAAGGGTAAGGCAGAGGGGACAGTGAGATGGCTCAGCATGAAGGCACTTTCCAAAGGCTGGATAGCCTGAGTCCAATCCCCAGAATCCAAATTGTGGAGAAAATTTACAGCAAGAATTTGCTCTCTGTCCTTGATAGACTCACTTATTGTTCTCCATACCACACCAATAACTAAATAAATGTACATTTTAAAACAGAAATGTGGAGAGTAACTATGGAAGGTAATTGATGTTGACCCCTCGCCTCCACACACATGTGTACTCCATGAACATGTTCACATACAAGTGGCTAGTAAGTATACAGAACTCATGGTCATTAGGACAGTGCACATTTAAAGTCAATTAGACATCATTTTGCATCTATTCAGATGGCTTTTATCACAAAACATAAACACTGTTGACAAAGAGGTGGGCAAATAGAGTCCTTCATATATACAAAATGTGAATTGCTATATCCATTGGGGAAGATAGTATGGAGGCTACAAAAAAAAACCTATCCTGTTATCCCTCAATCCTACTGCTGAACTGGTCAGTATGAGAGATATGCCTATATTTGTTACACCGTTATTCACAGTAGCAAAGGTTGATCCCATTCCTTTGCGACTGTGAATAATGGTGGGTGAATGTTTAAAGAAAATGTGACCGGAATCTGACACATTTATATCAATGTACATAAAATAAAAAAATTAAAAAATATAAACTTTTAAAAAAGAAAAAAAAATATGTCCTGTACGCGCAATGGAGTATGAGGGGCTGGAGGGATGGTAAAGAAGGGAGGGGAGTTGTTGATCCAATGGCACCAAGTTTCAGATAGACCAAATGTACAGATTAGGACCCTGCACACGGCTGCAGTTGAGGAAAATTGATTGACTCCATCATAGTAACTGAAAGTAAGTTTCAAAGATTTCATCAGAAGAAATGGTTGGTAATCCACCCATTCGTTCAATGGCTAATGGTGTGCCTGAAACCTTCCAAATTCATGTAACTGTCAAAGAATCACATCTATAAATATACACAACTATACATGGCCAACCAAAAATGATACAACATGCAACTCTCTTTGCATAGTCTTTCTTTTGCAAAACACCAAATAACACAGAGCTTTTTGTTCATCCCCCCCATAATGCACATATACCAAGTGGATGTCTCGTTTTCTATGAATCAAAGTAGCACCAGATAAAGGGAAGCACAAAAACCAGGGGACACGTTTTTATATTTTATTTATATCACCAGAGTATGTAAAAGATACTTCATCTGTAAAAACAAATCAGCAATTAAATACGTCAAAAGTTTGGTATTAAAATGGATTCTTTTGAAATACTTTTAGGAGACCTTTAAGCATACAAAGTAAAACAAGAAATATGTTGACTGTTTCTTAACAATTAGACTTTATTATATAATCCAACTATCCTATACAAGAGGGAAAAGGGTTAAAGGAAAACAAGAGTAAGCCTTCTGGTATCTGTTCCACGACACAGATCCCCAAGTGCTTCTGGCCTACAGGCTGGTCTAGCCTGTAAACTGGTCTCTCCCCAAATCCACTTGCGATCCTGTTCCAAAAACTGTAGCCTTCTCCTCTCTCCTCCACCTGCATCTGTGCAATGGCCACTCTGGGTCAGGATCCCTGCTCCCATCAATGTTTGATTAGAAACACAATAGCCCAGCTAGCGTCCCCTGGTCCACTTGTTTAAACCCAGGATGGCTCCATTTAGTCTATCACAATGCATCCATGGTGTTTTCAAGGGGCAGAGCCCGCCAAGACTGCTTTCACCTGGGACAAAGCTTACAATCCTTCCCACAGGAATAGAAAATGTAAGAGTAAATGTGGTCATGATGATAAAAAGAAGCAGGAAGTACAGCATCCACCAAGTAGTAGTAGGAGGGTCATCATAACAAAACAAGGAATACAGTTCTCATAGAACAAAAGTTAATGCTCGTCCACTGATTTAGAGAGTTCTTAAATTACAGCCAGCACAACAATAAATAAATTCATATACCAGCTATGTTTGCCTTTATAACTTAAATATCAGCTAAACAGACAAAATCTTACACTCTTGAAGAAAATCCAGACCTACAGAAGGAGGCAGTAAGACCGAAAGCCCACTTTACAATCATCCTTTTAAAAGTAACCAATGCATTTAAAGAAATCACAGTCCTGTGAAATAAAAGCTACCAGATTCCACTGTATCCTACTACACCCTGAAGCTGTGTTGCCTTTTTCAAAGGTTGTACCTGGTCTCCTATTCATGTGAATTCCTCTTAGTGTATGCATCAGAGTGTTAAAGACATGTTGGTATCCATTTGGGTTTACTCCTCAACTTTTGTATTGTCCATGCTCCCGCCTTCCTGTCATGAGCCATAGGTCTGCTTCTTCCATAATGATAGTCTAGCTCAAAGGTACTTTGTGCGAATTTTTACAAATTTAAATGGTGCTACACTATGTGGGTGACTGCAAAACATTACAGTACCAGGCTCAATTTCCCTCTTGTTGAGCAGGTCTTTTGCTTAGATATTAATAATTAGAGGCCACTACTGCGCCTTTAGGGATATCTGCTGTGTTAGCCTTTGATGTCACTCACAGCTGAGTAGGACTCTGGATTGCTTTTCTCCCTTCTAGTAATGTGAACACCACTCCTCATGTCAGGTCCAACTCAGTTCCTCAGAGCTCTGTATCCCAAGTGGGTAGAGTCTTCAGCAACAAGGTCTTATCTTCAACTTCCGGGAGGCAACCAACCACTAGCAATTACCTATACCATCTGGGGAGACTATTGAATATCCCCCCAATAAATAATTCAAAGGTAAATTCTTTTTGCCTGGTACTGGGGATTTTGTTAGATAGTCTAGGGCTCTTGGAGGGATTATTGTCACTTCAACTTTATTTATACATCACACCCCCTCACACACACACACACACACAATTATAGGTAAATATAAAACTACGATTTGCTATGGCTTTTTAAAAAAATCTGTAGCGCTATTTACTCCCCTCCTTCTATATTGTCCATGCTCCTGCCTTCCTGTCATTATCCACAGTTCTGCTTCTTCCATTAAACCATCAGATAGTCTAGCTCAAAGGCACTTTTTCTAAGCTTTGCACAATTTCACCCTGGGAAGACAGTAAAGGTCAAGAAATACAGAAAGGAAGGCAGCAATGTGTGCATCGAAGAGGCAGTACCCAGAGCCTCATCTAGGTCTTAAAGTTGATACTTAGGTTTCTATGAACATTTTTCCTGTTATAGCCTGTGTTTTATTCCTGAAATTGAGAAGAGAGGACTAGGAGATCAGTGTACTTTCTTTGTCTTCTCCAAATATAGACCCCAATACCCTAAAGATGTATTTTATTAAAGCTCATAAATATTCTCTAAAATATTTCTATTTTGTGATCCTGATAAGTAGAATTTTTTTCTTTCAACAACAACCTATGATATTTAATACTAACAAGTGTCGACTTAAATACAAATGGAAATTATTACCCAAAATTGCTAAAGTTTTGGTAGGGATGATCTTGCAGATTTGGACAGGTGAGCTGCTTTCTGGTAAGCCATAACCAGGGAGTAAGTTAATATTTGTGCCACCATCTTCCGTCAGGATATGGGACCATTTCAGTGCCTGCCATAGTTGCCTTTCCACCTGCCCCATGGATGCCAGTGTGCTAAGGGAGTTTATGATTATAGTCTCTCCCCTGGACAAAGCTTCCCATTATTCCATCCCTTGGGTCACATGAGCAAGAATATTGGTCTAGAAATATGCCTATATAAATAACATTTTTCCTTTGATAGTATGAGGAAAACCTGACACCAATGCTTAGTGAGAGCGCGAAAGTTCATCACGTGTCTCACTTCCACATATGTTTTATATTTCAGTGCTCTTCCTCCGAGAGTACTAAGCTTAGAGAGTGTGTTTGAAGTTGGTCCCAATCACAGAAGACATTATAACTACCATGTCCAACAGTCTCAAGTGAAACACACAACATAACAATCTTCCGTGCAAATAGACACCAACATAACCTCATGTGCTTTTAGATACAATTTTTTCCATACATTAGATCTGGTTGCATGGATTATAAAATATTGTATGCTCAGGAAAATTTATGGAGCAAAAATATTGAATCTAATAGTACACAGTCAAAATAGGAACTAATATAATAATAGTTAAAGAAACTAAAATTAATGTTTGGGAAGGAAGCAAGATAAACAAGAGAGATGACATCTGTTTTTTGGAACCTTTGACTTCCCCCCAAGATTGTTGGTGAAATGCCACTATGCCTCTTCCTGCCACCTTCTCTATCCTTCTTTCACCAAAAGTCCAATATCTCACTTCAAAGTTCTAGGCAAAAATAATTGGTCATTGGTCCAGGACTTGTGACAAAACAAGGGAACTCTGCAATTGCCCAGGACTTGTTTAAGGACTCATAGTAAGGGCCCAAGCTGACCATGTGACCTCAAGACGCCAATCGTAGGGAATATCACTTTTCAATGTGTGTGTAGTTTTTTTATATCACATTCACCTCTTCCCCAACTCCTCAGAGATCTGTAACTCTTTTCACTCTGTAACTCTCCCCCCTCTCCTACCTTCACTTGTTCTCTCTCTCTCTCTCTCTCTCTCTCTCTCTCTCTCTCTCTCTCTCTCTCTCTCTCATTATATTTGTGTGGTCTTCTATGGCCTGATCAACTTACCAAGGACAGTGCTCTTAAAGAAAACTTACACTGCCTCTCCCAGCAACTGCCAAGGACCAAGAGATTCTCAGTATCCAACATCATGTTGATGTTCATTTCTCCTCTCCATGCTGGGAACTGCTCTGGTTTGAGCCTGCACAGTGCTCATAGAGAACATTTCCTTTCAAAAAAGCACATTTCCATACTCTGGACCACTTAAGGACAACTTCTTTGGTGTCCTGGACCTTAGCAGAAGTTCATTTACACAGCCTTTTTTTTTTTTCCCATTACAACCGCCATACCTAGCAGGGCTTTGGGGAAGGCACGATTTTTCACCAGCTCCCTGGAAAGTCCCTGTGGTTTCTAAGCTTCATTGCCCAGTTCATAACTTTTGTGATGTAGCTGGCCCTATCATTTCAGAGCAATAGAGATAAATTGTTTTCACCAATGACCTCCATGGTGAGATTTCCAGTACTTGGTGTTGGTTATGCAGCATGTTTGGATGTACTGTATTTATGCTTGCCTGGATGTCAGCTTATTAACAC
Organism: Acomys percivali; assembly: GCA_907169655.1. NCBI lineage: Eukaryota > Metazoa > Chordata > Mammalia > Rodentia > Muridae > Acomys > Acomys percivali. The sequence continues at coordinate 79,872,895 of OU015745.1, read as the reverse complement.
ATGCTGCTTGGGATCAACACACTATAGTGCCAGAGCCCATTCTGGGGGGAAATAAGAAGAAAGAAAACCTACTTAAGTCACCAAGGGCCAGTCAATGAGTGTTATTTGGCAAGAGCAATGAGACCTGGATATTCAACATTTGTGTGTGTGTTGTTGTTTTGTTATATTTGTTGGGCTGTTTCTTTGGATTCAAGTATTTTATTAAAATTTATATAAGTTCAAAATAGTACCAAGTATCCTTACTGCATATTGGTTATAAAAAGTGAGACATAGTCTCACATTTCTGTCTGATCGTATAGTCTCTCTGGAATAAGAACTTGAATCTCTATATTTGCTAAATTATCCTAGGCAAGATTGGAAGGAAGGGGCTGTCAAAATGCTTCAGTGGGTAAATGTAGGCTTATTTTTCTTTCTATTTTATATGGGTTCTTATATCTACCACCCTTTTCCACCTCAATCCCTTCCAACACCCTAACACCAAGTGGAGGAGACACAGAAGGTTAGTGGCTAG
>OU015745.1:79854601-79870410 GCA_907169655.1 Acomys percivali | reverse complement strand
CTCACTTTCAAGGTGGCAAAACCATTCCATTGTAGAGCAAGGTTTAGAGTTGGGTTCCAACATTGGATGTCTACAGTGGGTCACATGACCATCTCTATCCCTCTAGTAATTTGGGGTTCAGGAGACACTCACCTCAGCCTTGTCTAGACTCTTTCTCTATACCACCTTGAAGAAAGCATTGTGTACACGGTAAGTTACCTTATGCAACTCCAGGCCATGTTCCCAGAAACAGATCACAAGGGGGTGTGGCTGAGCACCCAATTTTTTTTGTTTCTGCCTCCCTTATTTCCCTGAGCTCCCTTTTTCTTATTTCAGTGCCTTCTAAAATTGTTTGGCTGCTAGATACTGTTTTTAATCTTTCAAAGCCATTTATTGACCTTATGAATTTTCTCACAAATTAATTTCTTTTGGTATTTGCTCAATTCTAATTGTCCTAGATCTCCAAATTACGAGTAAAAGCCTGTTGGTTGTTTTTTTTTTCAGGCAGTGTATACCTTTTTATAAAATATAGGTGAAAGAGGTTTTTTTTTTTAACTTGTTCTCTTTTCTCTTTATTTAAATACATGAAAAATATAAATAAACAGATGAAGGAATGACTCAGGCTTAACAAAAGACTCTCTCCAAGCCATCTCTATCACCAAGACATGGGAACTCAGTCAGACACAGACAATAACATGGGCGTATGGACCGAGTGAGCTGCCTGTCACCTGACAACTGAAACACTTCCCTGTTGTGCTCAACTCAACAATGGCAAATGAAGCCAGTGCTAAGGAACGGGTTGCAAAGATGCTTTCATGAAACCCAGCCTGCTTATAATCCATGAAAACAAACTTATGGACAAAGTACAGACTGCTCAGGCTGAGAATCTGTAAACACAGCTAAATAGCAACTATCAATGCCAAGAGCTGAGCTCACAGATCCTGACGATGCAGACTTCAGGCTGCACACCACAGGAGATGCTATGGTAGGATAAGGGATATTTTTAAGTTTTTTTTTATAAAAATAGAAATTGAGTTTATTGGCATAAAAAGGTTACAACCAATATGAGATATTTTAAATCTTTCCATTTCTTGAGCTGGGCACAGCGGCACATGCCTGTAATCCCAGCACTTGGGAGGCAGATGCAGGCAGATCTTTGTGAGTTCAAGGCCAGCCTGGTCTACAAAGCACATCCAGGCCAATCAAGGCTACACAGAGAAACCCTGTCTTGGAAAAAAAAGTCTTTCCCTTTCTTATACCTGGCACTGAGCATTCAAAGGCCTCACATGTTTTGCCCTCAGCTCAGAAGTGTTTTTAGTATGGTATTACTGAAAAACAGTCTCAGTGTGACCAAGTATTTTGTATCTAGTTTGTATCTGGTTTTGACTAAGCATGTATCTAATTTTCCTGACTATATTGCAGTGTTGTGAATTGGTTTCACCACCTAAACTCCTTGACTGTCTATATCCTTAACATTTATAAACTCATGAAAATATCTACCTGACCTGTTATATGACATACGTTGTAAAATAAACTTTTATTCACCAGTTTCTATTGTTATGAGAGACTTACTGCCTCTGTCTGCTAACCTAGGCCTAGTCCTGGAAACGTTGAGCCTCTGTACAATCTAACCTAGGCCTAGAACATGTTCAGCCTCTGAGATTTTAAGCTTTCTTTTTCTGTCCTTACCAAGCTCTGGGCTGGCTGATTTAACTCAGCTGTTCCAGTTCAAACTCCTCTTCCAGCTAACTTACTCAATATGGCTTTTCTCTCAGCCTCTGAATTACTCTTCTTGGCGTCAAACTAACTCCAGCAATCTCTTCTAATCTTCTGGACTCTTCTCATTCTCTGGATCAGTCTGCCTTCAGCATTTTTCTGTAAAATTCTCCTGATAAAACTGTCTCCTCTCTCACTCTCTGTGTTGCTCCCTTAAGTAGCTTCCCTTTCTCTCTCTTCTCACGAGAGTTTGGCATGTTCTATTCTGTCACTCAATTAGACATCACTTTCAAACATGGGTGAGTCCTTCTACAAACTAACTTGACCTTCCTTGTTTGGGATTTAAGGCATGTACCACCATACCTGGACTTAAGCTTTTTTTTTTTTTTTTTTTTCACCTGAAGCTTGCTATATAACAGGCTGGCCTTGAACTCAGATCTGCTTGCTCCTGGTCTCCTGGATTAAAGGTGTGTTTGTATTCCAGCCAGATCAGACAGATCTAGAAGATCTTTGGATGTGATCTCTTGCCAGAGTAGCTATGTTCTGAATTAAAATTCCTCTACAATTGGTAGGTAATAAGGAGCTAAAAGAATTTCTTTTTATTCCACTTATTTAATTTTGTTAATAATCCTTTGAGGTATTATTATGATTATATGTGCCTCTTTTCCAGGTAAGGTAATTAGGCACAGAATAATCTTCCCACATATACACAGCTTGTTGATGGCAAGAACTGAGATTTGAGCCCAAATCTGCACTATAATTTGTAGGCAAGAGTTTGCCATTTTAATTATTTACAGCACATGTACTTCTTAACGTTCTCCAATAGATTTGTAGCAACATACAAATTCTTAAGCCTGTCCCCAGACCCACCTGGGATCCCAGACCTTCTGCTCACAGCTCTCCAAGCCTGCCACATTGTCTCCACCTCTCTCACCTTTTTTTCCTTCAATTTTTATTAAACTTTTTACATATACATTTATATTATTACACACATATATAATAAACTACCTATAGCAAGAAGAACCACGAAACAATCGGGAATTCTATAAATGTTACATCCACAGTGTTTAGGCTACTTGTATTTGGCTCTCCTTCCTCTTTATACTTGTTCTTTCTCTGTGAATGAAGAGAGAGGATTCAACTGTTCAGGCCCCACTCAAGTGTTCTGTCCCTGCAGAGGCTGTGCAGGCCCCACGCAGCAAAGCAGTATGACTCCTGTAGGCACCAGCAGATGTGACCCATCCATGCTTCCCTGCCCATTCTGGCAGATGCTCCATAGATGTCCTTCCCACCAGGCGGGCCAACTTTGGAAATGAGAATTGTCTTCTTTAAGCAGGCTTGCAGGTCCAGAAGCATGAAATCCATCACGCTGAAGAAAGTATGGCAGCAGGTGTGTGAGCTGGCCTGGTAGTCAGGAAGCAGCAAGATCACATTTCATCTGTACGAAGGTCACACAGACAGGAAGACAAAACAGATCCAGAAAGACAGAGAGAGAGGGTGGGGAGAGGCAGTTGAAGACACAAATACAATCTCCTAAAGGACAGGATGCAGAGGTAAAGGAAATATTCCAAGAATGGAAGATTCTATCTCTTCCAGGCACCAAGCTCTGTGGTAAGTTACCCAGTCCCAAATGACCAGCTCTAAACACATGTACATACAAGCAACACTAAACAAACTTAGTAGCGTGGGGGGGGGGGAGTGTACGTAACAATACTAATTTAAAAAGAAGTCATTAATCTGAGAGGGACCAAGGGGCAAAGAGGAGGAATTGTGAAGGGGAGAGGAAGAGTGGAAAGGGTAGGTAAGTACAGTATCCTATATGCAATTCTCAAAATAAAGAAGTAAATTTTTAAGTAAGAAAAGAATAGCTTGAAGGGGTTTGCTGTGATGATGGAGTTGGAGAGGCCTATGAAGGAGCAGATCTGGGCCAGATAGCTTTGTAACACAAGTACACCAGCAAAATTCCTAAGGATTCAAAGAAGTTGGAGTTCTATGAAGTCAGTTTTCATCTCAGATCTGACGCACATGGACTACGGTTTGGTGGATACCTTCATAATGTATTTCTATATGGAACTGTTCTAGAAGTTTCAATGTGAAAAAAAAAATGTTTCTACTTGTTTGCCCCAAAGAAGTTTCCTTACATCATTGTGGCAACATTCATCTAAAGCATAATTCTCCCAAAAGCTCCTAGATCATAGTAACAGCACTACACAGACTTTTATTATCAAGCATATTTTGTGTTTGTATAGAAGTAAAAAGCTTTTGGTATGTACTAGAAATTATACTCAAAATAATATTCTAATGCTATAGATATTTATATGTAATCAAGATAAAAATCTCAGCTAGAATGGAGAGTGTACTGATAAAAAACCAAGGTCAAAACAGTTTCAACATGATAGCTTTCTATTAATAATTGCCAGCATGCCTCTCTCTTTGTCTGATTGACAAATGCTTTCTCTTAGAAACGGTAGGGGTGCTAAATTATTCATCTTCCCTATTGGGAAGTCAGGGCATATCAAAAGTGTATACGTGAATAAATAGAAATTGAAGTCAGTATTTACAATTGCCAAGCTATCTAGCAGGACCATAAGGAAAGTCACACTCTACATAGCTCTGGTTTAATGCTATAAGTCTCATTTCAAAGGAGTTATTAGGTATCACACCAGTCAGAGTCTAAGCAGAAAGCAGGCGGCACACTAATGCTGAAGAATGTTTAGTGGAAAACATGCTGCAAAGTTGACGACAAGATTGAAGCTGAACAAAGAGGGACGATGAAGTATCAAATCTCGCTAAGGGGAAAAGGCAGTTACAGTACCTGGAGACCTGTGGCTGCAGAACAGGGTACTTGCTGGGTCTGTTGCTCAGTCACTGCAGCCTAAGTGAGAGCTGCTGTAAACTAGGGCAGAACAGGAGGCGACCCAGGAGAAAGTCCTTGGCCTCTGTTCTCCTGAGGACCATTTCCCAGTCAGCCCCGTAGGTCACAGAGGAGGGCAGATAATAGTAGCAACTGGGTTCGAAGAAGCTTAAGGAATGTCTAGTACAGATAGCATCTCAGATGGAAAGGCGGACCAGGTACAACTTACAGGTGTCTACAGATAGTTTTTTAAATGCTCTCTTGCAAACATGCATACTACTAGAGCTTGGGGTACAGAGACTCGTGACAGCAGGTCCTTAGATTTCACTTGAGGTGCATGCTAACTATCTACATCTGCAGGCTCTTCAAGAACATTATATTTAGTACTCTATAAAACTGTGAATATAACATTTAAAATTACCTCAATTATTCTGTCCACCTACATATAAGCTTGTTTTGATTATCTCCCTGTCTAGCAAGAGATCTAAAATGACATGTAAATAATTTCAAAATAATGGTTGTTTCTGAGGTGCAGCAGTTCCTTTTTAATTTTATTCTTTGAACGGAACTTCCCTGACTTGATTGAATAATAATGATTATATGTAATTTCAATGACACAATAAAAATTAAAAACTAAAATATGTACTCCTCTAAGGAGGGAAAATGTACCTAGTGATTTGGGGATGGTTTTTCAAAGGTTCTTTCCTATGAGGCCTTTACAGACAGCTATATAATTTCCCCCTTCTTCACTGTTCCTGTTATAAAATGGAAATGGACATTGTCAAAAGAAGAAAGGTAAATTACGGATGCTCATTTGACAAGGCCACTCTCATGGCTTGAGCCTTAAGTATCTCCCATGAGGATAGGCACCTGGCTGGAGGAAGTGGGCTTCTCAGGGCCTACATTGTGTTCTGCACCCTTTTCCTCTCTGTCTCTTTCTGGTTTCTGACTCCATATGGTGAGACAGTACTCCCCTGCTGGGATGTTCCCTCTCACCACAGGCCTACAGCAATGGCTCTGAGACACAGTGGAGTCAGACCTCTCAACTGAGTCACCAAAAACCCATCTTTCCTTATTTAAACTACTTCTTTTAGATACATATCACAGCCATGAAAAAAATCTGACTAACACAGTCAATATAGGCAAAGACATCATGGCTTCAGAGGACTGACCAGGTTCAGTCAAGGGATTAAACATGGCCAAAAAAAGCATGTAACAGACTGGTAGCAGGAAGGGTCTGGCAGCAGGAAAGCCAAGTGCTTGGAGATTTGTCCTGCATTGCAGAAGCAGGTAAGCTTTTACCTGTTGTGGTAATTTATTTATAATGTATAAGCTTGAGTAGCCTGGTTTATGTTGGAGTAGGATTATAAGGGGAAAAAAATCTACTGCAATAGTTGGTAGAAAAGAGGCTTAGAAGTGAGGCTGAAAAGAAAATTGAATTTGAGGAGATTTAGGAAGCTGAATCAGTAGAAATTAAGAGATGTTCGAAGATGGAGAGGGCACTAACTCCGACACTGGCAGAGGTAGCTGGCTGTAGCACCGGTCTTGATAAGGCATGGCTAATTGCTCATCTTTTAAATTACCAGCATCTGGAGTGAAACTGAGAGAGCAAGCTGAGTTCTACTTCCATCGCGTGGTGTTCATGCACACATCATTGTGAGTTGGTCTTCAACAATGTAACAGCAACCTTGAGCTTTCTAGGCCTTGACCATTAACCAATGACAAAATGGACATTGTCCCTTTCAACAATCTCACCTTTACTCAGAGTCTGAGGTGCGAGTTTTCTTTCTCATAAAGACTCACTTTCACATGACTCTGGTGCCTCATATTTGACCACATCCCCTGGATGGGGAGACCTGGTGGCACTCAGAGGAAAGATAGCAGGCTACCAAGAAGAGACTTGATACCCTATGAGCATATACAGGGGGAGGAAGTCTCCCTCAGTCACAGTCATAGGGGAGGGGAGTAAGGGGAAAATGGGAGGGAGGGAGGAGTGGGAGGATACAAGGGAGGGGATAACCATTGAGATGTAATATGAATAAATTAATAAAAATAAAATTTTAAAAAAGACTTATGCGTGTAACCCCTTTGTAAAAGTTGTGTATGATTTCTTCTGTGTAACTACCTGACACTGGTGTTAAGAGCAGAGCTTGAGGGGGAGGGTGGTCAGGAGGACCAGGGTGGATGGGGGGAGGCCCTGCTAACCGGCTGAATGCAAATACCTGCTGCTCCTCAGGGAGTTACCCTTGGAAGTTTCAGACTGACTAGACACAAAAGCCCCTGAGGGATTTCCCACTCCAGCACTGTCTCTTCTACCACTTCTGAAATGAGTTAAGCACACACAGGACACTGCACCGTTAGCCCGATTAACACACACCCACATCTTGATCATCATTATGGCTGCTGTCTTGTCCACCTCTGTCTTAACATTTGTTCAAAGCCTGCATTATACGCTGCCTCACCTATGTCACCACCAGTTCATATTCACATCCTGTGATTCACCACCGGGGCTCATTTTCTGAAAACACTCTTGTACTAAGCCACACTTGAACCATGACTTGCTTGCTCGGAAGGCCTAACACTGAAGATCAAGTGATCTGATGTGCCAATTGATTCATTTCGCCGCACCTCCAATTTGCATCCCTTGAAGTGGGGACTTCAAGAAAGTCATTACTCAACCTGCTACAGCATAATGAAAACCACAGAGAATGAGGTTGCAAAATTCTTCATGTGTTTGAAATCTTTTACACAGAGGTGATAGATTATGACTGTCCTCTTTTACACAGCCAGTTCATAAATTCTGTCTGAATGACATTATAAATTCATTATATATATATATATTGTTTTCTTTCTTAGTATAAGAATGAAGATACTGCTTTAACAGAGTGGACATGAGAATAAAATGCGTAAGGAAGCCTATCACACAAATCTTGGAAGCAGCGCACATTGGGTGACAGGTGGTAGCACTATTGCTGTGTTGTTAGTCTTATTCTTTTAAAAAAAATATCTTATTAATTTATTCATATTACATCTAAATTGTTAGGCCAACCCTCCCTCCCATTTTCCCCCTATTCCCCTCCCCTATGTCTGTGAGTGAGGGGGACCTCCTCCCCCTGTATATGCTCATAGGGTATCAAGTCTCTTGTTGGTAGCCTGCTATCCTTCCTCTGAGTGCCACTGGGCCTCCCCATCAAGGGGACGTGGTCAAAAATGGGGCACCAGAGTTGGCATGAAAGTCATACCCCACTCTCCACTCAAGGGTGGAGAATATCCTGTCCATCGGCTAGATCTGGGTAGGGGTTTGAAGTTTAGTGCATGTATTGTCCTTGACTGGTGCCATAGTTTGAGCAGGACCCCTGGACCCAGATCTGTGCATCATAATGTTCTTCTTGTAGGTTTCTAGGACCCTTTGAGTTCTTCTATTTCCCCATTCTCCCATGCTTCTCTCACCTAGAGTCCCCATAGGATGTCCTCCCCTCTGACCCACTTTCCTGGTACATGAAGACTTTCATGGGATCCTTTCCATGGTAATTGCTGTCTGTTTTGAGCTCACCTATGGGAAAAAATGCAGGAGCACTAAGTACTCTTCAGGCAGACTGCAGAGGAATGGAGCAACTATGTATTCTATTCAGGACAAAGCATTTGCTGCTCATTTAAATAATAGGTGTGGCCCAGCTCATGCTACTCCTTGGAACTACAACAGCATTACCCCAAGAATTGGCTTTGCTGAAATGGTGAAGCTAAATAAGCCTCCTCAGTGGGGTGAGTACCAAAGAAATGGCTCCTGTGCGTTCTGAATCTTAGTGGCAGTGAGCTTGAGCTGCCCCTTTTACCTCTAGGGACGGAGTTATTATAGGCAAGTAAATAACATTAGTCTTTAAAGTACACGAAATGCTTAGCCTGCCCTCTATTTCACATCTTGGCTCTTGAGAATTAGAGAGGACTTGAGGTCACTTGGTTAAACCCACTCACTTCCGGGATGATGAGAGGAGAGGTGGAGAGGACGAGCGATTCGCCAAAACGGTACACAGCCCATCTACGCAGACATTACACTGATGATCCTGACTCCCAGGAGGGGGGTCTTGCCTCCTCCACCATTCTATGCTAAGTTAATTTGGGGCTCAGCTCGCCAAGACCACCACGTTGCTGACTTTCTGAGGCATAGCACCTGGGTGGTTTCTTATCTTAGTCTTGGACAGCAGCCAAGCATGTAAATGGGCAGGGAGGGCTGACTCAGGTTTTTGGAACACTTTGTGCCTAAGGGGCCAAGAACAGTCTAAAGAAGGGTGTGGGCTCTGGGTGCCTCACTAAAGCTCCTACATTTTGTCAGCATGACTGGGTGAAGAAGAAGGAAGGGCGTGGCTTCCCCTTTGCAGGGCCTAGCGAGTGCTGGGATTTGATGTAGATTTGACTAGTCCCACTACTCAGGGTATATTTAGCTCAGGTAGACAGTTATAAACTAAGGGGGGAGGACTTAAAAGTGCGGACACAGGAAAAGAGCTTTGCTCTAACAGGCAAATGTTCTACTATTCATGCGTGTGTTCATTCTGCATGAGCTGTTTATTTTTACAAATGGACGTATCTACAGAGGCAAGTGAAACACCTCCTACTCTCAGAAAGACCATAGTAAAATGTAAGAAGAGTGCAAGAAAAGGACCATTTTATGCAATGTTGTTAACAGTGGTAAAGAGAATTGTGAAAAGTCCTGGGTGGAGGGGCATAGAGGAATTTAATTCAGAACATGGCTCTTCTGGCTGGAGATCACTTCCAAAGACCTTCTAGGTCTGTGTGTTCTGGCTGGAACACAGACATGCCTTTAATCCCAGGAGACAGAGGGAAGTAGATCTCTGAGTTCAAGGCCAGAGCAAGTTTCAGGCAAAGAAAAAGCTTAGGTCTAGTCATGGTGGTGTATGCCTTTAATCCCAGCACTCAGGAGACAGAGGCTTGCAGATCTATGAGTTCTGTTCAGTTCTGTTCAGGCACTTTGGTTGAGTCAGTGAGTTGAGAGGCAGTGCAGTTGAGTTGAGTTTGTGGCAGTTAAGTTTATGGAATTCAGAGGCAGTTTCACCTGGAGAGTTTTATAGAGAGAAATTGAAGAAAGGACAAGCTAGGCATAGGTGAAGACAGAAGGAGCCAGAGGATGAGAAGGAGCCAGAAGATTAGAATGAATTGTTAGAGTTAGTTTGAGGCCAAGTGGAGCTATTTAGTGAGAAACTGAGAGAAGCCAGATTGAATCAGTCAGCTTGCAGAAGAGTCTGAGCCAGAACAGCTGAGCTGAACCAGCCTGCCAGAGTTCATAAAAAACTAGAAAGAGTGAGCTTATTCAGCAGTAAGTCTCAGAGGCTGAGAACATTCCAGGCCTAGGTTAGATTGTATGGAGGCTAGACATTTCCAAGACTAGGCCTAGCTTAGTAGAAGGAAGCAATTAGCCTCCAAGACAGCAATTAAGTGAATAAAAGTTACTTTTACAGAGGGGGATATATGGTGTGTGTTCATGTTGTGTGTGAGAGGCATGCTTGACATGTAACTGTGAACTAGTAGAAAGGTCTCAATTCACTTAATACTTAAAAAGCAGACTGTCAAGTAGATGGAATAATCCTCTAAGACTGTAGAGATATTAAGCAATAAGCCACAGTCTGCAGCCTTTATGTATCTTTTATCCAAGACTCTGAAGGGCACATTGAAGAAGCTAGTCTCCAGCCACATCCTACTCCAGAGACAGGGCAGGCCTGAGGGCTCAGAGGTACGCTGACACATTGTTCTCTCTACATCTCAAGTACCTTTTCCTTCCTTGAGAAACACCAGACCTTCGGACACTACAAAAAAGCAGGAATAAAAAGACCTTCAATGCCTTTTATGTTCTTTTCATGTAAGCATTTTTTAAGTCAAAAGAGTGAACTCAGATCCACCTTTATTGCAAAGACATAAGAGAAGGAATTCTTTGGCTGGGGCTCTTGGGCAGGACTAAGCTGGTGAGTACAAAAGCACTCAGTAGGTTTGGTTTCCTCTCATGTAGTAGCAATGAAGCCTTAACAAAAGGCTGATGGATGCTCAGTAGGAGGGTATGTCTCAGCATCTTGTGTCCAAGGTGTCCTGAGGCCACAATTGTGGAGAGCTTAAGGAACAAAATTGGAAGAGTGTAGAGACCATAAGAAAAATCACAACATGCTCAGATATTACTCTTTTCATCTATTTTATCTTTGCACTCGCTCTAACAATCATTAAAGTTATGAATCTTGCTCTATGACACCTCCACAAACTATTTAAATGATTAAAAGTGTAAAGTATGGTTGTTTAAATGTGAGTAACAGGTTTATAGAAATGTTGGGGAGAATCTCTAAAATTATCTAATTCAACCTTTTCATTTCACAGGTGAGATAAGTGGGGCTCACACTGCTTCTTGCCCCCCCACCAAATATAGCCCCTCTGCATTTCCAAAATATTAAAATATGCTCTGATTTTTTTCCCAAATCAGAGCAGTTCAATTTAATGTTTAGAAAGAGCTTTGTTTACAGGGTTTCTAGATTCAGATTCTAAGACTTTTAAGATTTTGTAAAGATGGCTGTGCAAGATCAGCCCCCTGTCCCAAGAAGTAGTTGACCCATGGAATACATGGAGAACTTAAAAATAAGTGCCCTGCAGATATTGTCTCCTTTGGTAATAGTACATAGTAAGAACGGGAGTTCCCCCAGTCAAATCTATAAACCGAACAGTCTCAGAACAAACCTTAAATGAGTCATTTATATCCCCCTCTTAAACGGGTCGCTCTCTACAAAGCCCAGCACACTGCAATTCTGAACAGCTTGTATTTCAGCCTCCTGTTATTAGCATGGATCACCTGTGTATAGAAGACGCTGCATATGTGGAACTGCACTTCCAAAATGCTGAGTTTGTAATCATAGTGATTTGGGACAATGTCACTAAAAATTCTTTTTTTTTTTTAATCTCGTGATTTTCTGTATTATTCTATTAAAAAGAAACACTCATGTTGAAATCATTTGGCTTGGTCTTTTGCATGTTGCCAGTGCTCTTACTATCACAGCCTCTTTGGATATATGGAAATGAATCCCAAAAATCTCCACGCTAATAATAAGGGATGAAATAAGCCTTCACCATCTGGTTTTAATCCAGGAAATAAAACAGTGCTTCTGACATGCTTCTGATCACTTTCTTCATATTTATTTTTTTCCTCTAGAGAGAGATACTTTGTGTCAGCCAGCATTCCAAATAACACTTATGTATTTGATGTCTGTTTGTGCCTAGAAAACAATGCCCCATATATTTCAGAATGTCACTTATTTTGAATGAAAATATTTTCTTTAAATAATACTACTTAAGAATTGTTGTTCAGTGTGTATTCATAAGACTGTGTTCAAAAAACATGTTTCTGGCTAACATTAGAATTTCAGCATGATACTCAGCAGACTATATTAAATAATTTTTTAAAACTTGTTATTGATTCATTGTGAATTTCACATCCTACTCATCTCCTCATCACTTTGTTAATATTATCCCTCTGCCCTTGCAAACTCCCCAAAAGAAAATAAAAAATTAATTAATTAAAAGAATTCTGATCATGGAACCTGTAGTGTATCATAGTGTGTCATATAGTACACCCTGTTGTCCATACATCTTTACTTCCAAATGTTCATTGCAACAAGTCCTTGGTCTTGTTCACAACCTCTGGCTTCTGCTACACCATCAATACTAAATCCTTTACCAGGGCTCCTCTTAGATGTCCTGTTGTTAGCCCATGTCATGGGGATCCTGTGGCTTTGGATCTGTAGGACTAGCCAGCTCTTTCACAAGCACCAGAAGTTCATTGATGAGGTATATATGGGGGTAGGCAAACTCAAACCAGCATAGACCATGGCCTTTGGTGGTAACACAGACTTTGGACATCAACACAGACCCTGGCTCCCACACATGTCTCCAGGCAGCAGCGTGGGCCAGGATGTCATCATGGCCTGGAGTGGAAGGACAGGCCACTCAGATCATTTTGGTCCCCTGGGCTTGTATGGCCCTGGACATCTGTCAGCATGGTCTCAGGCAACAGCCCAGACCACTGATATCCAGAAGGCCTTCCATGGCAACACAGACCACAGCCACCAACATAGATCCAAGCTGTAGTAACGCCATCAACCCAGACATGGACATTGGCGGGTGCTCAGGCAAAGACATCACCATGACCCCAGGTGATTGCACAGGCTCCTCATCTTGTCCTGTTCCTTACCACCAGTGTGTCCCTAGTTGCGCATCTTTCCACAGTGTACAATTATCTGGCTTCATTTCCTCTCCCATCTCTCCATCAGTTGCTTGCTCATTGTAGTGGTACCTGCCACACACAGGGCCTGAGGCAGACGCTTGAGTTTCTCTCTCTTCCAATGGCCCTGGGGCCATGAGGTTCATATTTACTCTAAAACGGCATCTGATGCATAGCACAATGGCAAATCAACTTCATTATTGGCTCAAAAGTGGTGGAATTTAGATCATAAGATAAGATGAATGCATGATTAATTTGCTTTATGACACAAGTCTTCAAGTCTCAGTAACATTAAATCTCCAAGAGAGGCCCTGAATATTCTGGAGGGATTCTGGTTATCATGTGAATTTCCAGTAATTCTTTTAATTACTAATGACTTTCTGTGACGAATTATAATATTTTCTAGAAAGTATCTATCACCATTTTTATTCCTACAGTTTATTGAGAGTTTGTTATTATTTATTAAACATTTAACACTTAATAAGGTGTTATATTTGTTCATTGTCTTCCTTTTTCGTGAGTAGACTTGGCAGACAGATCTACTGTAATTGTGTAGAAATGATCCTGTTTCTTGGGTAGAGTTCTGCTTTTGTGTTTGGCTTTTGCAATTTGTATTTCATTATTTCAGAGCTTTCGTTGACATGATCTCATCTTTCTTTCTTGCTTGCTTGCTTCCTTACTTCCTCCCTTTCTGTCTTCTTACCTTTCTTCTTTCCTTCCTTCCTTCTTTTCTATCTTTCATCCTTTCTTCATGAAGCTTGTGTGCGATTTGCTCATGAACTCATAAATTAAAATCTGTTCCTTCAGTTTTAAGTGTGTATTGTTGCATATGGGGGGAGTAAATTTTCATGTGTATATTATTTTTAACTTAATCCTTCTCTGATTTATAATTGTAATTTATTTATAGTTTCCAAAATTCAGAATTGCCAAACAAACCAAACCAAACAAAACAAAAACAACAACAAAAAACGTGATCTAAACTTCTTCCCACTTCTTTTGTGATTAGTTGCTTATTTCATTTCACAAGCACTTTTCTTTCTTCCTTCCATCCTTCCTTCTTCTTCTTCTTCTTCTTCTTCTTCTTCTTCTTCTTCTTCTTCTTCTTCTTCTTCTTCTTCTTCTTCTTCTTTTTTTTGGGGGGGGGCTTTTCGAGAAAGCAGGGTTTCTCTGTGTATCCTTGGCTGTCCTGGAATTCTCCTTATAGACCAGACTGGCCTCAAATTCACAGAGATTCTCCTGCCTTTGCCTCCAAGAGTGCTGGGATTAAAGGCCTGCACCACACTGCCAGATCACCCCAGTTAATCTTACCTTCAAATCTTTAGTGAAAAGTTACTGATAGAGCAGTTTCTGTTACTTGAATGTTATAAGCCCCTACTGTGATTATGAGTTTGTCCAATCCACTTGTGAATTAAACATTTTGAAGCCATATGGATTAGAAACTATAAGTCTAAAATTGTAATTGCATTATAATTCTCATTAATATTATTTTTGTTTTTCTTAATTCCATAAAAATGAAATAACTCACGATTTGCATTTAATATAGCAAATATCTACAGATTTATATGATATTCTATCTTACAACTCATCCATAGCATAGATCACATTTTTTCATGTGCTCCCAAGGTTGTCAAGAAAGGGAGTTATGTTCTTCCTGAATCCAAAATCCATGAGAAAAATTAACCGGGACAATTTCTGCAATACCACATGGATTAATGGCTTAATAGTTGTCATACACATACGAAAGTATAGCATAATTTTTGTGTTTGAGACTAAACAAATAAAACACTTGGGTGCAAAGATGTGAAGTATTCTAACAATGGTATACAGTGAACCATTCAGTGACTGAAACTGTAATTCTCAGGACTATCCCAAAGTGAGCTGTCTCCCCAGTGTGCCACCCAATTCTAATTCTTAAGGGAATTAGGAGGGAATTAAGACTCCAAATGTCTCAGTGAGATAGCTGCTATTATTATATGTCCATTATGGATAAGAGAACTAAGATGCAGATAATTTAAAGGATTGTCAAGGTCTCAGACAGAGAAAGTAGTAGAAATAGAACTTAAATCAAGGTATTAGATTCCAGATCTGAAAGATTTATACTATATACCAATTAACTTAGCACAGGAGAAAATTTTTAGAAGATCAGCTGCTCTCATAGGAAGGCACGCAGATTAAATGTGTATTCCCTGTCCTCCACATAAGTCATTAGCTTACTAAATAGTTCTTTGCAAATGCCAAAGAATCATCCAGACACAACGGCAAAGGCAGTATAGACGGGTGCTGACAAAACCCCAAAGCTGAACTGAGCCTATTATGATTTTTACATTTCAGTATTTGTTTTCATTATGAGAACTTGAATGTCACATACTGTGAGAGTAAGACAGTGTTAAAATAAGCCTCCAGGAGAAAAGTTACAGTTGACAATGTCAGCTGCTCCTGTCACTGCTGAAATGCAAACACGTGAATATTTCAGGTCCTCACCCAGCCCTAAAGTGCTGATGGGCAAATGGCTTATTTAAAACTATTTAAACCACTTTGACTTGCACTACCATGGTATGTCTGAGTTATGGCCCCAAGCCAGCACCTTCCCACTCATCCTTTGGTCTCTAGTTGAAGTCAAACTTTAAACTTGTGTTTCCAATGAAGCCAATTTCAATCCCATCTGTCTGCTTAGACTTAGAGATGGTTCCTGGCTACAAAATTGACACTCGCAGATGTGCTATATAGAAACACATCAACCTTTCCAGATGAAGACTTAGCTTTCATAACTTAGAAGTCCTTTAAAACACTGACATTGCTTTTAAGAGAACACCCTTTTCAGGCATGGTGGTGTAAGCCTTTAATCCTAGCACTCAGGCAAGTGGATCTCTGTGAGTTTGAGGCCAGCCTGGTCTACAAAGTAAGTTCCAGGACAGCCAGGGATTCAGGGTGAAACCCTGGAGAGAGAGAGAGAGAGAGAGAGAGAGAGAGAGAGAGAGAGAGAGAGAGAGAGAGAGA
>OU015745.1:79842511-79854591 GCA_907169655.1 Acomys percivali | reverse complement strand
AATCATCTAATCTTTGACTTTAAATGTCTCGTCTTTCTGTGATTATGGAAATGTTTCTTTATTGAAAATTAGCCAAGGTATAGTCTCTCTTTTGAATTTTTATTAATTCATTAATTCATTAATTTATTTATTTTTCCCTTCAGGAAAATCTTTCCCTGCCCTACCAAGCAAAATTTGATAAAACTTCACCTGAATTCTAAAGCCTGCATCAGGCACCATTTTGGAAAGGTGCTCTTTCTCAATTTGCATTCAAAACTTTCTTTAAAAACTTCTGAGGAAGTACAGAAGATTTCAAGTGTTTGCTCATGGTATTTGGTTCTGAGTCTCAAATAGATCCATTAAAACCTGTAGTCATATATTTGAGGCCCATAAGAATAGGAAGATAGAGGAACCACAAGCAAAGTGCTCGGAGTCAAATCTGGGCTCTACCACTAGTATGTTTTATGTTAAATAATTTAGTCTTTCTGAGTCACAGAAGAATATAATAGATCATTTCCTTTGTACACTACGATGTTTAAAAAGGTTAGTTTTTTATTTTCTAAGTAATTCTATACATATAAGGTACAATACCATTCCTAACCACAGCCTAAGAAATTCTATTATAGTTTGTGTGTGTGTGTGTGTGTGTGTGTGTGTGTGTGTGTGTGTTTGATGTGTACGTGCATGTTCATGTCTATGTGTGTATGTGCATGTGTGTACATGCACTTGTGGGGGGACATGATTTACCATGGTGTATGTGTGTAATCAGAGAACACTTCATATTGCTTCATTTTGCTTTTCACCTTGTTTGAAGCAGGATCTGCTATTGTTCACGGTGTTTTCCAAGCTAATGGGTTCACAAGATTCTGGGAATTCCCCTATTTCCACCTACCATTTTGCCATAGTTACTTGGATTATAGATGTATTATAGCACATCTGGATTTACAAGAGTTGTGAGTATCCAAATGTGGGACCTTACACTTGTATGGTGCGTGGTTTATATCCACTGTGCCATGTCCGCAACCCTAGAGAAATCTATTATTTATAATGAGTCATGAAGTCCCCTCATGTATTGTCAGCTAAGGTGCTTCTTCAGGATAGTCCAACATACTGTGACATCTTAAGTCTGGGATGGACCCAAAAGACACAGTCTAAGAGAGAATTTGAGTGTGGATTTAGAATGAATGGTTCATATAGTCACTAATAGAACCCAAGGTCTAGCCAGAGCTTTGTCTATAAGAACTACATTTTAAAAATAACCTAAGATTTTTAAGCATTTAACTGAGTTGAAGAGACAGGGATGGGGGTGATGAAGAGGAAAGTAGAGGAAACAAGGATGTGTTTAAAGCTTCCTCTGGTGTCTGAAGTGTAGGGGATAATCATATGGTTTGTGAAACAGGCCACAATTGCAGTGTCTATGATTGTAACTTGAACACATGGTGGACAAAGTTTGTTTTCTTAATTTTTATGATTCAGTCTAACATATGATTTAGATCTTCATTCTATACCAGGTCATAGATATTAAGTCTTGGTCAACTTTTGGATTCACCTTTTTCCCTAAATTGTTGTGTATGTATCAAAGATCTATCTTTTATTTTATTTTATATATCTTTTAAATATTTTCACATATATTTATATTTATTACGCACATATACAATAAACTACATATGGCAAGAAGAACCATGAAACAATCAGGAATTATATAAATGTTACATTCATAGTGCTTTGGCTATTTGTTTTTGGCAGCCTTGAAGAAAACATCTTTTCTATCTTGATGTGTCTAATATTCTGAATGTAAATCAATATCTATCATATTTCATCTCTGTCAACTTAAAACGTATACCTAGATCTAAAAACAATCTTAACCCCCTAAACAACTAAGCTTCATTGTAAAACTAAACTATGTGGCTTTCAACCCCATCAGAGACTTGAGAAGGAATAAAATTAATTACCTGAGTAAACAGGAAGTACAGGTTAACAGCTTCTAAAATGGAAAAAACAAAGACAGTGACAGTTTGCTGCCTGAACAGTCACCCAAAACTCTCTATAATGTTGGAGCATCCTCTTCAGCATTCTGGCTCAGTATATCTGACAGACATATTGACATCTGACAGAACTATTGAAGACTTGCTTACCCCCTGTCTTGGCAGAGTTTCATCATCGACTCTGTCTGCATCCAAACCTGCCCATATTTAGGCAGAATTCTGTCTGTGGCTGAAACAAGGACATTTTACCCACTGGCTGATTTGCCACATTTGAAGCCATCTCAATAAGGAAGTTCTTTGATGCTTATCATCTTCTTTGAGGTAGGCTGGGTGTCACCAGGAGTTAACCTGTCTTATTGTCAAAGAATCTTAAAGACCTATCTTATGCCAAATCTCCATGCAACTAGTGCTGCCATGTACCCATCGACTGAAAACTATGCCTTCGATTTGATTTCTGTGCTGTCATCGCAGGCCATCATTTATCCCTCACTCCAAGGCCTGTAAGATCTGCCTCAGTCTTCACTGTACCTCTGCTGCTCCTGGATGGCATAGAGTAGCACAAATCCGGAAGGATAATCTCCTACTTCATCAGCCATGCAGGTGTTTCCACACCGGAGTTTGCTTCCTCTGGAGGGTTTCTTGGGAAACAACACACAGTTCCCTCCACTGTCCCATCCCATTACTTTAAATAAGAAATCACACACACACACGCACACACACACACACACACACATAGACACACACACACACACACACACACACACACACACACACACACACCCTTTAAAGTTTGGGATCACAACAGTCAAAAGTGATAGAGTAGCACCTTCAAGGTCTAGTGATATTTATTTCCCTTGCTTTAGGACTTGGATACATTCTACTTCCTTGTTGTGGAAAGAGCAGTGATAAGCACAGGCATGCAAATGTCTCTGTACTAGGATACTCAGGAATGGTATATAATTCTTTGGAAAAAAGACCTATGAAAACAATGTGGTTATCATAGAAAGGCAGCCATTCCTAGAAACCATCAAGAACTTACGTAGCATTCACACATTTCGTGAAACTGATATGTCTAGTTCATACTTTGCAAATGATTTGAGCTGCTACCCAACCAGGCAGTACTCATTGCTGTTGATTAAAACGTCCTAAGTCTAGATTAACCTATAGGCAGGATCTTCTTAAATCTTCATGCTTCATCCCTCAAATTCTTTTCCTGAAATTATCATGTCCTTTGACCACTGGAAAAAACTTATGCTAGAGTTTTCAATTATTGATTGATTGATTGATTGATTCATTCATTCATTCATTCATTCACTTTACATCCTGGTTGTAGCTCCCTGTCTCCTCTCCTCCAAGTCCCACTGCCACTCCCTCTTCCCCTATCTCTTTTCATCTATTCTTCAGAGAGGGGAAACCCCCTCCTATCTACCCACCCCAGCTCATCAAGTCAAGTCAGGACTCAGCGTGTCCTCTTCCCCTGTGGCCTGGCAAGGCAGTCCTGAGATTGGGGCTCACTCCGTGGAAATGATAAAAAAAAAAAGCAGGCAATAGAGTCCATGTTGGAGAGATCCTTGGTCCCCTTACTAGGGGACCCACATGAAGCCTGAGCTGTCCTTCAGCTATATCTGTGTAGAGAGCCTAGGTCCAGTCCATGCATGGTCCTCGGTTGGTGCTTCAGTCTCCATAGGTCCCTCTGGACCCTAGTTAGTTGGCTCTGTTGGTCTTCTTGTGGAGTTCCTGTAACCTTAAGGTCCTTCTATCCTTCCCTCCAATTTTTCACAAGACTCCCTATGCTTTGCCCAATGTTTAGCCATGAGTCTCAGCATCTGTTTGAACCACTGCTGGGTGGGGCCTCTCAGAGGACAGCTCTGTTAGGCTCCTGTTTGCAAACATATCAGAGTATCGTTAATAGTGTCAGGGGTTGGCTCTCTTCCATAGGGTAGGTCTTGGGTTGGGCCAGGGATTGGTTGGACATTCCCTCAATCTCCTCTCCATCTTTATCCCTAAGTATCTTGTAGGCAGGGTGAATTTTGGATGAAAGTTCTTAGGAGTGGGTCTATTATTATCCTCCCTTTACTAGGGGTCTTGTCCAGTTTGGCCCCTGCTTCTAGGAGTCTCAGCTATAGACCCCCTCACATCCTCTCAGAAGTGTATCATGACTTAGATCTCCACCTTGTCACAAAGATATCCTGCCCACAGTTTCTCTTTTCTCTGCACGCCTTCTGTCCTCTTATCCCTGTTTTCCCCAGATCTGACCTCTACCCTTATTTCTCTTTGTGCTTCCCGTCCTATCTTGTTCTCTCTCTTCACCTCTGTCTCTTCTCTTCCCCCTTCTGCGTGAGATTTAAGCATCCTCATTTGGGTCCTCCTTATTACTTATCTTCTTTGTGTCTATGCATTGTAGTGTGTTTATCCTGTACTTGTGGCTAAAATAGGCTTGTAAATGAGTATATACCACACATGGCATGTCTTTCTGGGTCTGAGTTAACTCACACAGGATCATCTTTTCTAGTTCCATCCATTTGCCTGAAAACCTCAAGATTTCCTTGTTTGTAAAAGCTGAGTAGTTTTCCATTGTGTAAATGTACCACAGTTTCTTTATCCATTCTTCTGTTGAGGGGCATCTTGGTTATTTCCAGATTCTGGCTATTACAAATAAAGCTTCTATGAACATAGTTGAGCAAATGGCCTTGTTGTATGGTGGGGCATCTTTTGGGTATATGCACAGGAGTGATATTTATGCGTCTTGAAGTAGAGCTATTCCCAATTTTCGGAGAAAGTGCCAGATTGATCTCCAAGTGGTTGTACAAGTTTGCACTTCCATCAGCAATGGAGGAGTGTTCCCGTTTCTCCACATCCTTGCCAGTATGCTGTCACTTGAGTTCACGATTCTACATCCAACCAAGTGCTAACATCCAAAATATATAAAGAACTCAAAAAATTAAACACAAACAAAATAACCTTTTTTTAAAATGGGGCACAAGAGCTAAACAGAGAATTCTCAACAGAGGAATCTCAAATGGCCAAGAAGTACTTAAAGAAATACTCAAGGTCTTTAGTTATGAGGTGAATGGAAACCAAAAAGACTCTGAGATTCTATCTTACACCTATCAGAATGACTTATGTGAGATTTTTATAGGATCCTTTTTTTATAAGTATATGACACCTGTTTTAGAACAGGGCACATACATTTCAAAGTAGATTGCCTAAACAGAAACAGATTTCCTCTCAACACAGTTAAGCATAGACCCTATTGGTTACTTGAATATTTTCATTCCTACAAACACTGACTTGAGGACCTGGGAGTGCTCCCACTTCTGTTGGTTGGGCTGGTCCTCTCGTTCCAGGCAGCCAGTAGGGAGAGCAAAGGCATGTGGATTATCCATGAGTGGTGTTTGTTTTTTAGACACCAGACTTGGATATGAAGCACATCCCACATACACACTTAATGTAGAGAGAGGGAACACTATGATAAGCCGTGTGCTTGCTAGTGGGTGTGGGGAGCTGGGGGAGGGCGGACAGGACACTGGTGCCACTCATCTCATCTCTGACTCACTCTAATGGGTGTATTTTTAAAGTTCAAAAGAATAGTCTTTTAAAACCATTCTATTCTGTGATCTATTTTCTTTGTGTATATATGCATGTGTGTGTGTGTTTGTTTGTGTGTGCATATATGTGTATTAATGTGTATGTGCAGGCCAGAGAACAACTGCAGGTGTCATTTCCCAGGACACATAAACTTGATATTTGAGGCAAGGTCTTCCTTCTATTGGCTTGAGGCTCATCTAGTATACTAGACTTGGTAGTCAGTGAGCTTCAGAAATCCCTGAATCTCTAGCTACCTCCTCAGTGCTAAGATTCCAAACCCAATCCACTGTTAGTGGGCTCGTTACATGGGTGCAGGATTAGACAACTGTCCATTTATTTAAAATACCATTTCTTTTCTAGCTGAGCTGACTGCCAGCCTCAGTCCTTTTTCCTTATCTATCTTGGCTGAATAATGTAACCATGATAAAGATAGTACTAGCATGGTGGGAAAAAAAACACCAGCTATTATTTTTTTAAATATGAAATATATTTTATTTGTGGTTTTTGTGTGTTTGTTTGATTGATTGATTTTCATGGATATGAATGTTTCACATGCATGCATGTATGTGGTGTTCTTGGAGAGTAGAAGAGAGTATCACATCCTCAGCAACTGGTGGGTGTAAGCTTCCTGATGTTGGTGCTGTAAACTGAGCCTTGGTCCTCTGAAAGAGCAGCAATTCCTCCTAACTGCTCAGTCATCTCTCCACGCCCGTTGAAATCTATTTTAAATAACAAACTCGTAGTAAAATTGCCTCTGATCTATTACTACCTTGTTGCTTAAATTTAGATAATATAATTTCTCTCTGATCATTAATGTCATTTATACAAAGGCATTAATACTGACTTACATTGTAGAAGTGGAGTAAGGCTTAATGAAAGAAGACAATCATATTTGAGAACAGTTATTGGTATAAGGTGAAATCTTAATAACTGGCCAGGTATAAAGGAATAAAATGATGAGGGTTTTCTACATTTAATTGTTTTCGTTTGTTTGTTTGTTTGTTGTTTTTGTTGTTGCTGCTACTTTTTGCACTTAAGTCATCCATTATTACTTAAGCTTAATACTCCAAAGCAAGCTTCTGTGCTCACATGTATCTTACTTTCTGAATGCTGCCCCCCAAATCTACATGACCCATTTTCACCCATTGTGAATGGTGAAAAGCTAGTCAGCTGAGAAGGTGCTACATTTTAAGTAAATCATTTCCTTTTAAGGAGGGATCCGGTAAGAAAGCTTTGTATTATTGTTTTGATACCTTGCTCTTGTTTTGTTTTACTTTGCCAGATTTTTGCCTTAAGCAATATGTACATCTGATCTCCAAATGCTTGGAAAAGAAGATTTGTCAAGGTGACCCTGGTCTGCCATTTTTCCCCGAGGCCTGAGAGACCCAGCTGGACATGGGAGCAGCTGTTCCGAGGTCCTTGTTTAGGCTACTTAAGGCACACTGTCGCTTTATCCTCCTCTAAGTACAGAAATTTCAAGATCCCATGGAATGAGATACAACCCATCTACTTTATATTTGGATACCACTTTTACTGACGATAGATACAGGGGTGGGGTAGGATGAAGAGAAGGATGGAGTAAGAGCCTGCTGATGCCAGCTCAAGGGTATCCATATTTTTAGAGCACCTTTCACTTCCGGGAATATGTCCAGAGTACCTCAGTATTCTTGGTCCTATCAATTGCTCAGAAAGAAAGCAACTTAGAAGGAAGCTAAAAGGCACTTCCCTCGAGGGAGCAGAGAACCTGGCTGAGAGTTGAATACACCCAGCACCATGGACCACTCACACTGGAGAGAACATTTCTCCCTTGGTGGAAGGCAGCCACCATTCCACCGTCCCGCTGGCTGCCTATTTATATGTTCAGGAAGTAGGTATTGCAGAATCATGAGAATTGGAGACGGAAAGAATTCTCTAAGCAATTCATTCCAGCTTGAAGCCACTTAGGAAGAAATTTTAGTCTGTTCTCCAATGGTGTTTTGGGGCCACCAAATTCCTCTAGCTATCTGCCAAGCCAAATTCACCCAAAGCAAGAATTGTGTCAGTTTCATAAACAAAGCATAAAGGTGCTTAAAAGTCTTTGCACACATTTAAGTGGATTGAATTACCAGGAATTAGACTTTTTTTTCTACATCTTATTACAAGGCAGCTTTTTATAAACAAAAGTCCCAAACAACTGTATATTGATGAAAGCATATACACATTTAAAGATTCAAAAGCACAAAAATTACATGTAAAGTACATTAATCAATGAGCAATGAGGCACAAATCAAAATTTATATTGCAGATAATTACCTTGGTGATAATGAGATCCATCTTATCAATATTACTCTGAATCTTTGCATAATATTCAAGTTAGAATCATGGAATCTGAATGCCAGGAAGAAACTATCTCTAAACAGGCTTCATAATTTAACTAATGATAGCTGGAAGATTCAGAGACATTGCAGTCTCTGAGACAGGTATTAATAGGATTTCTCTTGGACACCAGCTAAGAATCCATGTACTATAGTCAAAGACTGTCACTTATAGGTACTTGTCAAATATCTGATGGAAATGATTAACTGTTGTGGTTACTAAGCTGTGTTAGGAGGTCTTGCATGTACCTGATGGACAAAAAGTAAAATTAACCTATCTTTGAGTTAAATTCTGTATGAAGTGGTTGAGCTTGGAAAAATCATGTGATTAAAGATTACATACTGGTCAAAGTTGGCCTCTGAGGAAAAAGAGCAACAGTGAGATTGTTTAGTATTAATATAATCTCTGACTTTGAACTGTTAGGTGAATTATGTTAATCTCCTCTATAAAATAAAACACTTTAATTAAGTTATTCTTAATCCCCTTGAGAGTTCCACTAATTTATCCAGCCTACCAATACTTGATCCATAAATACTTGCTGAAAAAAATGTTATATACAATATCAGTGAAATATTTTTCATCCACAGAAAGTTTAGAGCATGTTTTTCATTGGGTGTTCTCTAGACATATTGATTTGTTTTGTATATGAGTATATTCTACATAATGTTTCTGAGGTATGTCCTAATGCTCTAGAAAAATAAATACACACACTTTAGGTTCAAATTTGTAAGTGAAAAATATTACATAAAAATTAATAAAGCCACTGCAATAACCAAGATTCTCCAGAAAAAAATGAGCAAATAGTATTTTCATGTATAAGTATGCCTTTAGCAGGGCTACCTAGCAATGTGTGTGATTTAACTAAAAGTCTATACCAATCTCATTAGGTTCACATGCTCTGCCACTTCCACCACCGCATTCTACATGACGTTGCTAAACTTCCTTAAAGTTGGTTTCACTCAGAAGACAGACCCGAAAGGACGGATATTGCAGAGGCACAAAGGGTTGAGTCATTTTCCTTCGGTTTAACATGAATTCTTCTGCGTTCTGAGCTCTTTTCGTGTGTCTGCTCCCCTCTGGTGCTTTTTCCACTCCTGGTGGGATGACTGCTCATCAGTCTGCTTCTCTCAGATGCTCCTTAGAACGTCTGCCTGCCGTGAAGCCTCCTTGGTTGACTGACTTGCAGTGCTCCTAATCTCATTCTTATACTGGCTGGTATAAGTACATATATAGTTCCAGCAAGAACCTCCCCAAGGACAACTGCAGGTCTCCAACACTCATTGGAGTCTTCAAAATTCTTAAAAGGCACTGAAGATCAGTGACAGGTAATCATCAAGGCCACTGTCTTCAACCAAGGATGCTTGGGACAGAAAAGGGTGGGGTTGGTGTTCAAGGTCACTCATTTTGTTCATGGCAGAACCAAATTAGAACTTCAGTCCTGTGGCTCCTAATATAGAGGCTCTTTCCGTTGAACAATTGTTTCTTTTCTAGGGACAAAGTTTTAAATACTCGGGATTGTCCAATACCTTTAAATGGTCCTGTGTAAATTCCAAAGGCCACTAAGCTTCATTCCTCCTGGGGTCACCCTGACACCCAGCCCTGAGCCATTCATTCTCAGACCACTCCAGGCGAAAAGGAAGGTGAGTGTTATTGACTGTGTATACTCTGGTTACTACGAGTATCTGCCATTTTAAGGGCTCCTCGTGGATCGCATTTCCCTGCAAGCTGCCCTACAGTGACCCAGACACAACACTGACAGCTGTGGTGTAAATAAATAAAAACAGAGTATTTTGATCTTAATGGCAGCAGGGTGAGAGGCTGGGTATGAGCAGAGAGAGGCAGACAGAACGAAACAGCCACAGCTGTGAAAAGAACAGTTGCAGGCCAGGAGAGAGGGACAGAGAGGGAGGAGCCAGAAGATTAGGCCTCCTCCGCCAATGCCAATGTCAGAAATGCCTAAGCGGCCTTGGAAAAGGGCATGCATACTTGGGACAGGTGGGAAGTGTTTACATTAAAACCAGAATATCAAATGCCTTCCTAAGTACTACCCAGATCTTTACAGACCCAAGTTGACCCAAAGGGGAAAGCCAAAGTCCTTACCCTGAAAACGACCACGGACGAAGCTTCCAGAATTATTTATATGCCATTCAAATAACTGGATGTCACTATGTACACCAACATAATAAGCTGATGCCAGCGACTAACTGCGATCTCTGAGTGGTGGCATTGGCCATCACCAAGGAAGAAATGCACATTTCCTAGCTCCGTATCTAATGAGTCAGAAATGTGGAGAGTCAAGGCTGAATTCTGTTTAACAAGCAATTAGGGAGACTCTGGTGCACAATCAACTGAGCACTTCTGCTGTGTGCATGATGCAGCTGAACTTCCACAGAGCTCTGCATAAATCTGCCAGCCTGGTTCAAATGCCATGCCTTGATCCATCAGCATCCCACAGGCCCCTTCCTCTGTTATTAGCAAGCCCAACTCTCCAAACAGAGCAGCTATGGCAGGAGAATATTTGATTTGAATAATCAATAGCTTACACATCAGAGTAGCCAAATCTACAGGGGGAAACCCTAAATCTCATGAGTTCAGATTCAACATGTCTAGCATGCACCCTGAGCCATGGATCCATGGTGCATAATGGCAGTGACCTCAGGCCTAAGGCCATTTTAAATAGTCTCCTGCTATATATTCCATCTAAGGAACAGAAACATTTTTCAAAATTATTATGCTATTGAACTGGAGCAAACATGTGTCTAGAGAAGCTTTGGAGATTTGGGCCTGAAATTGGGTAGTTTAACAGGAATAAAAATGTATTCTCAACAGGGCACAGTGGTGCACACCTGGGATCCCAGCACTCAGCAAGGCAGAGGCAGGTGGATCTCCATGAGTTCAAGACCAGTCTGTATACAAATTGAGTCATGGACAGCCAAGGCTACACAGAGAAACCCTGTCTTGGAAAAAAACAGAATAAAAAATGTATGTTCTATCCTTTGACACTATTTTCAAGCACTGATGATAACATAATGACTTGGCATCTGGAGATCCAGTCACCAGTTCTAATTTTTCTGTAGATCTCTGACTCATGAGGAATAACTGTTCTTTCACACCAAGGGAGCTACTTTACATTCTTTTTTTTTTTTTTTTTTTCATCTCTAACAATGATGTCTTTGGCATGAAGTCGGCTAGTTAGTTGAGTGAGTTAGATCAATCATTTACATGAGAGTGCTGAGTTCAAATCTCTGTGTGGCATTCATGGCTTACTCCGGTATCCTTGTATAAATCTGCTCATTTGTTTCCAGATAATTCTAGCGATTCAATCTGTATGAACTGGCACAGGAAGATCAGGCTTCCCTTCAGGAAGATAGCTGGTATACACTGGTATACCCAACACTACTACAGCTCCAACTGCAAGGAGGAAACAGCATTAGTAACAAAGAGCCTATTTCAAAGGAAGACTAGAAGAGAGTTTTATAGTCCGGACACCTGTATTCTGATTTCCTAAGACTTCTCACATGATGAAAACATGCCCTCATGTTACTTATCACAACACATCCAAGAAGAGTCTCTGGTGCCAAGAGCCATGATACTAAAATTACATAATGTAATTGCTTCCCTCTTTAGGAACATGGGTGCTAAGGGAGTGAAAAATAATTATCAATGTAGTACTGATCCTATGAGACCTGTGCTAGATGTTTTACCCATTTCTCTATGAAAGGACCATTTCACTGTGCTAGGATGAAGACGTTTCATCATCTACTTTTCTCGTTTTTGTCAGTGGGAAACCTGAATTCTCAAAGGAGTACCCATCTTGTCTCCTTTCTGTCCTCCTTTAAATACTCAGAGGCAAAGCATCTGAGAGGAAAGTGCCTCTCTGGTGTTTTATTTTTTAAATTACTACTATCCACTTCAAAAATAACTGCCCTTAAATTTGGCAGATAATGACAACTCAGTGAGTAGCTCAAGAGAGCACAGACACAATCATTCTAACAGGGGCTTACACCACGAAGATCCACTTTCTGACCCTGGGGATCACAAATGGTGAACTGAAGATATGGAATAAAGGTGTTGATAAAATCTGATGGTGGTAAAGTTGCTGTGGAACTAAAGATAGACAAGCATGGTGTGTGTGTGTGTGTGTGTGTGTGTGTGTGTGTGTGTGTGTGTGTG
>OU015745.1:79812612-79835543 GCA_907169655.1 Acomys percivali | reverse complement strand
CTCTCTCTCTCTCTCTCTCTCTCTCTCTCTCTCTCTCTCTCTCTCTCTCTGCTCACATTTTTCATTTTGTCTGTCTTCAAATATGACTTTCAGTTTATCCTTTCATTATCCCTGTTCTTTCATCATATTATCTTCCTATTTAAGTAGTCTATTAAGAAGTGGATTTGGTGAATAAAGATGTGGTACATATACATCATGGAATATTAGTCAGCTGTGGAAAAAAAGGAAGTCATAATATTCTCTGGTAAATAGATAAAACTAGAAAAGACCACATGAAATGGGGTGATATAGACCCCAAAAGACAAACATTGCATTTTCTCTTTTATCATTTGGTTCCTAGCTCCAAAACTTTAGAAGTGAATATAGAACCTGGAATAGCTGCAGGAACTAGAAAAGTAAATAGAGACTATAGCTTGGAGCAAGGCACAGGGAAAAAGAAGAATACAAATTATTTAAAGGTGAAAATTAAAAAAAAAAAAAAAACAGGGGTGGGAGATAAACACAGAAGGGGAGAGGAGGGGAAACTAACAATACAAATATCTGAAAAGTTGTAAAAATCATTATTGTCAATTTACTTAAGACTATATGCAACAATACATACACGTCTGTGTATATGTAGGCAGACAATGTTCCCCTAAGGAACCATGGACTATTTTTTTAAATCCCAGTACCAAAAATAAGAAGCCATCGGAGTTGTTGGTCCATATTGTCCCAAAATTCCCCAAACACTGTAGACAATTTCTAGTCTCAGAGGAAGTCCCTTTTGCTGAAGTTGTCTACAATGTGCTATAGACACTGGACCTGGAAGATCCAAGCTGGGCTCTACCTGAAAGCCTCTTTGTTGGGGACCATATGGAAGGTAGGCAGCCAATGGCCCTCTTCAGCTACGATGCCTATAGAATTATAATAATGACCAGCAAGGCATGGTACGCCTAAGGGTGCAGTCATGGTACACATACCATAATAGTGACAAACAGCTCTCTAATTGTACTTAAAGCCTACTTAACAAGAAGGAATTTGTGCCCGGTACTGGAAACCTAGCCAGCTATCTGGGACTAGCATCTTAAAGGAGAATCTAATAATGGTCTTTACTCAACCAATATAATACCTGACCGCATTCTAAATATTTGTCCTTATACCCACAGGAAGGTTTAGTCCTCACCCCCTCATCAAGGAAGTGTCTCTTTGAAACAGATAGAGAAGATTACATACAATCATGACTGATCAAAATGCAAAGAACCAGTGACCTTATGGTACCCAGCCACAAGAAATACATCTACAACAGAACTCTGGCACCCAAGGCTCAGGGATCATTGTAGAAGAGATGGAAGAAAGACTGTGAAGAGCCCCCCAAAAAGGAAGTTTTTTCCTGTGTGCTAGTCAGTTTTATATCAACTGAACCACAAAGTAGAATCATTTTAGAAAAGAGAAGCCCACCAAATTAACCTATGGGCATTTTCTTCACTGATGACTGATGTGGGAGGGCTCAGCTCATTATGAACAGGGCCATACCAAGGCTGCTGGTCTTTGGTGCTGTACAAAATCAGGCTGAGCAAGCTATGGTGAGCAAACTAGTAAGGAGCACTCAGCCATTGGTTCTACTTCAATTCCTGCCTCCAGATTCCTGCCTTGAATTTCTGCACTGACTGATGATGGACTGTGCAGTAGAACTGTACGTTGCAATAATCCCCTTTCCTCTTCAAGTTGATTATAGTTATGGTCTTTGTGGAAGCAATGTCAATCCTAAGATCCTGTGAGTATGTCAGAAGAGCTATGAAGTCAGAGACCTCATAAGCATAGACCTGAGCAGGGATAATGACCAATAGGCATGCTAACATGAAAGGGAGAAATCTCATGGAGCCTCAACCTGAGACAAAGAGTTATGGGAAACTAAGAAACTCTCGGAGTAGAAGTAGGCTCTCCCAGGGAAGAGCCCACCAACTGGTTATATCTATTACCAAGTTATCAGCCCTAAAATCATATACATACAAGTAACACTATACAGACTGAGCAAATTGTATTTAATACTTAATACTTAGGAATTGTGTGTGTGTGTGTGTGTGTGTGTGTGTGTGTGTGTGTGTGTGTATGTGTGTGTAACAGCAAATAAATAAAGGACAACAAGAGGAGTGGAATGAAAGCAGGGGAAGCGATTTATATCTTAGTTTCAAAATACAAAATTAAAACAAAACACAGCATACATGATACTGTTAATTCACAAAACAAGATAAAAAAGAAATTCATACTTTATTACTGTGTAAAATTTATTTAAACCCCAGTTCTGATGGCAAAAATATTTGGAGTTCTTTGTGCTCTTAATTTTTAACTGTGGGGTGATTCCAAGATGGCGGCTCCTATCATGCACTGTATCTGATCTACTGAATGAAGACCAGGGACCTGACTAGGATCCTCAGACTGCAAGAACAGGAGGACACTAGGTGAGTGATGTCCCACACAGTATAGACCACAGGTGGGTCTGGCCCTGGGTCAACCTACGGCCCACAGAGGATGTGAGCCCAGTCCCCAGACTCTGGACCAGAACCTGCCTGCAAACTGTAGCCAGGCTCTATAACATGAACTTAGTATATGGGACTGAACTCTGGCCATTGAAACACCAGAGATCCTGGCCTGGGGAAATCTCAGGGAAAAGGGTGGATCACTCCTCAGACCTCCCCCACCCTCCCTACACCAGTCCACAGAAGGCCCCAGGTGCCACACTCATGCCCAAGTGGCTGTGAACATGTTACCCAGCCATAGCAGCACAGTCTGAATGGGACCAGGGAGAAACCTAGCTACCAGCCACAGTGGACAGTGCCTGCACAATTGGGCAGATATAACCCAGCCTAGCCAGCCTCTACAGCCCAGCAGGGCCTCCCATGCTCTTGGGAGAGGCTGGACAGGCCTGAGGGGTCAGGACAGAAAACTAACCAGCGGCCCCAATGCAGGGGAATGATCCGCCACAGTTGCACTATTGAACAAGTCTGAGCAGGGACCTAGCTCCTGGCCACAGAGGTCTGTGCCTGCACAGTTGGGCAGATATAACCTGGCCTAGCCAGGCTCCACAGCCCAGCAGGGCCTTCCACACTCTTGGGAGAGGCTGGGCAGGCCTGAGGGGACAGGACAGAAAACTAAGCAGCAACCCCCATACAGCTGGACTGAACCACCACAGTTGCATGATCTGGACAGGTCCAGGCAAAAGTCTATCTCTGCTGACCCAGCGGGGAACCTAAGGTGTGGAACAAAGTCTCCTGGGCTGAAACCAGGTCACCTTCCTGTTCCAGGGAAAAATTCCCTGATCCCCACAGGCAAGGGCCCTTGACCTATAATCACTCACCAACAATACGCTATCAATGACCAGTGAGAGATACCAGAAGCTACCTCCCAACATCAGATACAGCAAGATGACTAAAGGCCAGTGTAAGAATGCAAACAACAAAAACCAAAACAATATGGCATCTCCAGGTCACAGCTATCCCAAAACAAGCAACCCTGAGAACTCAAACACAATCAAAATACAAGAAAATTATGATAGCCACAAGCAATATAAAATATCTAGGAGTAACTCTAACCAAGCAAGTGAAGGACTTATTTGAAAAAAAAAAACTTCAAGTCTCTGAAGAACGAGATTGAAGATGACATCAGAAGATGGAAAGATCTCCCTTGTTCATGGATCAGGAGAATTAACATAGTAAAAATGGCCATCTTACTGAAAGCAATTTGTAGATTCAATGCAATCCCTATCAAAATACTTACAAAAAATTTTAAAAACATTGAAAGATCAATTCTCAACTTCATATGGAAAAACAAAAACTCAGAATAGCTAAAACAATCCTGTACAATAAAAGATCCTCAGGAGGAATCTTCCTACCTGAACTCAAGCTGTACTATAGAGAAACTGTAATTATAACAGCATGATACTGGAATAACAATAGGCTGGTTGATCAATGGAATCAAATCAAAGACCCAGATATGAATCCACACACATATGGACACTTGATTTTTGACAAAGAAGCCAAATCCATTCAATGGAAAAAGGATAGCATCTTCAACAAATGGTGCTGGTCTAACTGGAGGTCTACATGTAGAAAAATGCAAGTGGACCCATATTTATCACCATGCACAAAACTCAAGTCCAAGTGGATTAAAGACCTCAATATAAAACCAGAGACACTAAATCTGTTAGAAGATAAAGTGGGGAAGAGCCTGGAACACATTGGCACAGGAGACAACCTCCTGAACAGAACATCAACAGCCCAGGCCTTAAGGTCAACAATTAATAAATGGGACCTCATGAGATTGAAAAGCTTCTGTAAGGCAGGAGACACTGTCAAGAGAACAAAGCGACAGCCTAAGGCTGGGAAAAGATCTTCACCAACCCTACATCTGACAAAGGTCTAATATCCAAAATATATAAAGAACTCAAGAAATTAAACACCACCAAAACAAATAACCCAATTAAGAAGTGGGGCTCAGAATTAAACAGAATTCTCAACAGAGGAATATCGAATGGCTGAGAAACAGTTAAAGAAATGATCAACGTCTTTAGTCATTAGAGAAATGCAAATCAAAATGACACTGAGATTCCATCTTACACCCATCAGAATGGCTAAGATCAAAAACTCAAGTGACACCACATGCTGGCAAGGAACACTCCTTCATTGTTTATGGGAATGCAAACTTTTACAACCTCTTTGGAAATCTATCTGGTGCTTTATCAGAAAACTGGGAATAGGGTTACCTCAAGACCCAGTTATTCCACTCCTTGGAATATATCCAGAAGATGCTCCACCACATAACAAGGACATATGCTCATCCATGTTCATAGCAGAGTTATTCATAATAGCCAGAACCTAGAAACAATCTAAATGTCCCCCAGGCAAAGAATGGATAAAGAAACTGTGGTACACTTAAACTATGGAATACTACTCAGCCATTAAAAACAAGGAAATACTAAAATTTGTAGACAAATGGATGGAAACAGAAATGATCATCCTGAGTGAGTTAACTCAGATGCAGAAAGACTCACATGGTATATACTCACTTATAATTGGACACTAGCCCAAAAGGGATGTCCCATGAAAGTCTTCACTTACCAAGAGATTGGGATAGATGGGAGGACATCCTATTGGGACTCTACGTGAGAGAAGTATGGGACAATGGGAAAATAGGAGGATTTGGAGGGTCCTAGAAACCTACAAGAAGAACATCAGGATGGGCGGATATGGATCCAGGGGATCTGCTCAAACTATGGCACCAGCCAAGGACAATATAGGCAGTAAACATTGAACATCTACTCAGATCTAGCCAATGGATAGGACATTCTCCACAGTTATGTGGAGAGTGGGGACTAACTCTGACATGAACTCTGGTGCCTCATATTTGACCACCTCCTCCTGGTGGGGAGGCTTGGTGGCACTCAAAGGTAGGATAAGCAGGCTACCAAGATGAGACTTGATAGCCTATGACTGTCTGGTGGGAGAGGGGGGCCCCTTTGGTCACAGACCTAGGGGAGGGGAATAGAGTGAAAGTTGGAGGGAGGGAGGAACGGGAGGATACAAGTTAGGGGGAAAATTTAGATGTAATCTGAATAAATTAATTAAACCAAAAAATTTTAACTGCGATTTCCTGTTCATCTCTCCTCAAGGATGCATCTTGTGTTACGTGGTGGAGAAAAAATCTGGACCTAAACTAGCCTTAGCTGAGAGATTTGCACTTCTACCTATGGGCAGGAATGCTCCTATGCCTAGCTACTTTCTCTCCCCATTTACCCTTCCCTATGTTACAGCAGATTGCAT
Source organism: Acomys percivali (assembly GCA_907169655.1). NCBI lineage: Eukaryota > Metazoa > Chordata > Mammalia > Rodentia > Muridae > Acomys > Acomys percivali. Next base: position 79,829,748 of record OU015745.1, on the reverse strand, counting down.
CTCCCTCTATCTAAAACTTGTTCCAGGTCAAGTCTTGGTATGTTATAACCCATCATTCTTCTCAGTCTTCCATACTGTAAATAGCAATCCATCTGGGAGCAAAAGTCAGTCACTTTTGCCCAAAATTTAAAGTTATCTTTGATTTTTCTTTTTCTCATAGCCCACATTTATTCTCATAAAACTATGTTACCCTTGGCTTCCAAACATTCAGAGACTAACCATTATTATGAATCTACACCATAACAGTCTCATCAAAATGATTGTGTCTGGACTACCAACACGGCCTCTTTAGTACTGTCTCTGCCTGTTTCTTAATCCCTATAAGTTGTTTCACGCAAGGCACCTAAAGTGATCTTGCCTAAGCACTAAGTCACGTCATATTGTCCCTTTGCTTAATTAGAAGTCTTGGCATCTCACTAAGAAGCACCAAAAGTGAATGCTTACAGCATCCTGTATCTGAAGGCAAAGGGCACAGCTGACCTTGGAATCACCTACTCTTGCTACTTGAGGAAGCCATGACCTCTCTGTCCTCCTGTAGTTCCTCCAGCACAGGAATCACTGGAGCGACTTCCCAGCCTTGTGTCCAGTGTCCCCCAGGGGTGGTATGGTTCTGTTTGTAACCTCTCTGAGCTGAAGATACCTTCTCTGAAATTAAAATTATCTACCTCCCCTCCAGCAATATCCTTTCAACTTTCTTTCATGTACAACTTTTCACTTCCTAATGTGTAACTTTTTGTGCTCAGTCTCCATTCCTCTCTCTCTGCTCCCCATCAACAAAAACATCACTAATATAGAATTTTTTCATTTTCCTTATTACTGAATCTTGGTTTATAAAAATAGAATCTTGTGTACAAAGTCACCTTTAAAACTTTTGGCTAATCCAGATTTTACAATGGTCTTAGCATATGTTCCCATTTTCTGCTTCAATAATACTTTTCTTGACAATTGGATTTTCTTTTCTTTTCTTTTTCCTATTTAAAAAAATATTTATTCACTTTATATCCCAATCATAGCCTCCTCCCTCCTGATCCCACTCAGAAAAGGGGATGCTCTGACACCTATCTAAGCACATCAAGTTGCATAAGGACTGAGCACATCTTCTACAATGGTAGCCTGGCAAGGTAGTTCCTCCAAGAGAAGTGATTGAAAATCATCCAAGAAAGTCCTTGTCAGCAACAGATGGCCTCTGCTTTCCTAACTAGGGGACCCAAACGAAGATTAAGCTGTCCATCAAATACATATGTGTAGGGGGCCTAGGTCCAGTCCATAAATGGCCCTTTGTTGGTGTTTCAGTCTCCACAAGTGCCTCTGGCCCCAGGTTAGTTGACTCTTTTGGTCTTCTTGTGGAGCCCCTGTTCCCCACCCCCACCACCCCATCCCTGAGCCCGCAACTCTTCCCCAAGGCTCTCTGTGCTCTGCTCCATGTTTGGTTTTGAGTATCAGCATCTATTTAGATCCATTGCTGGGTGTGGCCTCTCGGATAACAGCTATGTTAGACTCCTGTCTTCAAGCATATCCAGGCATTAGTTGCACATTCCCTCACTCTCTGTTCTTTCTTTATCCCTGCACATCTTGTAGGCAAGGAAATTTGGGGGTCAAAGATTTTGTGAGTGAGTTGGTGTTCTTCTCTCTCTACTAAAAGTCTTGTCTTCAGTCTCCATGTCTGCTACTAGTAGAGGTCTCATCTAGAATTACACCCATATCCTCCCAGGGTCCTACCTTGTCATACGTTTCTGGCCTATCCCAGAGATGCCATAGGCCACGGGGTTCTCTTCTGTCTGCAAGTCCTCTGTCCTCCTCTCCCCCACCCCCCCCCCCCCCGCCGTCCCCATATCAGATCCCTACCTTCATTTCTCCCCCTCTCCTATTCTCTTCTGCCTCTTCGATCACCTCCTCTGTCTATTCTACTTCCCCTTCTCTGTGAGATTCATGCATCCTTTTGTGAGCCCTTCTTGTTACTTAGCTTTTTTGGATCTGTGAATTTTAGTATGGTTACCCTGTACCATATGGCTGATATCCACTTAAAAGTGAGTACACACAATATGTGTCTTTCTAGGTCTGGGTTACCTCACTCAGGGTGATCTTTTCTAATTCCATCCATTTGCCTACAAATGTCATGTTTTTAATAGCTAAGCAGTATTCCAAACAATGGGATTTTTCTCAGGTCTACAAATCTCTGAAGAGAGGCACAATTGTTTTCTGGATGTCTGTTATGCTAACTTGAGGTCTCTAGTTACTAAGACAGATATTTGCTTACTTGCTATTGTCCAGATAAGATGCTGCCCCAGTCTTTGTTCTGAATTGTCCTACCGTGTTGTCATGTCACCCTATAGCCCTGCCTGAATCTACTCATGAAACAGGCAGCAGCTCGTCTTCCACCTCAGTCCATCCTCTTTGAGAGAAGTTTACTAACCTACCATGCTAGCCCCTGGAAGGTACCCAGTGCGAAGACTGTTTTTTCACCACCCTTACTAAGATTCTCCAGTGCCTCACCTTTTCCCCAGGTGTAGGCTTTCAAGCAGGCAGAGGTACTATGAAAGCTTTCCATAGAAGTTAGTTATTTCTTATACACTGAAGCTCATCTATCACAAAACCTTCATCACTGCTCTTCGAAATACACAGATTCTTATGAGCCCCAGAGGATTTCTTCTCAAGGGCTGCATGTCTGCCTTGGGTGTTTGGAACTCAAAAGTCTATGCTTTTTCCTTTTGTGTAGTAGAACACTGAAGTTGTGAGGCTGGAGAGGAGAGTCCTGAACTAGGAACAAGGTAAACACACGGATTAACTTGCAAACACCTTATTTAGCTTTGCAAAATAGAAGAATAAAATAAAATAAAACTAGGATGCTACGGAATCAATGGCAGGAAAGAGGATAACCATGCATGCATAGTCTAGGATCCTGTATGCCTAATCTTTACTCAACCTTTGCCCCAAAGGATGTGATGAGAATCGCCTGCATTTAAATTTGTTTTATTTATTATTTATTGGTTTATTTGTTTTATGTTATTAATCTCCAGTACTTCTGGATGACTCATCTCCTGCCTAGATGAGTTGAAACAATCATGCATTTACACACACACAAACACATACACACAAAACCGAACAACAATAACAACAAAACTGCATTTCCCCCTAGGACCTCAGACAGAGTTTAGTTATCACTTGGGAAATATCAGGAAAGTGCCAAGAAAAGGATCAGATCAGAAATAACAGACAGGACAGGGGAGAAAAAGAGTCTCATGAGAGATGACAGAGTGATGGTAAGAAAGAAATCCTTAAAAAAAAAAAAGAAAGAAAGAAAGAAAGAAAGAAAGAAAGAAAGAAAGAAAGAAAGAAAGAAATCCTTGAGAACTTGCTAGGGTGTCATTTTTTTACGCCCCCAGCACATCTCTCCTCCACACCCCAATTTTACTATAATCCACTGTGAGCTGAGGTAATGCAAACTCATTTTCATATCAGCAAAGAGGATTATGAAGGTAAATCTTCCAAGGAAAAAAATATTCATGACACATTTAGAAGGTGGATGTCGCAGAAGTGATTTTTATCCCCTCCTTTGTATTATTCATGCCCCAAGGCCCAGATATGGTCATGAATAAGTGAAAGTTAATGAACAGTGCTCATCCCTATCTGGCCCAGAGGTGACCAAGGGTCAGTTGCATCACTTCGCAGAGTTCGTTGCATCACTTCATGGGGTTCCCAAAAGATCTTTGTGGTAATTCACATCAATAGCCTTCCCAATCAGTTTTTTAATTTAAAACATAATTTTTCATACAACATATTCTAGTTATGGTTTCGGCTCCTCCAACTCTTCCTCCCCACTTCCCCACCCCCCCAAATCCACACCCTTTCTTTATCTTTCTCCCGAAAATAGAAATAGGCATGAAGAAGAAGGAGGAGGATGAGGAGGAGGAGGAGGAGGAGAGGGAGAAGGAGGAGGAGGGGGAGGGAGAGGAGGGGGAGGGGGGAGGAGAAGAAGAAGAAGAAAACAAAAACAAACACATTAAAATATGACAAAACAAACACAAAAGAAGAGTTAAAGAAAAGCACAAGAAATACATGCAACACTGAGACACACACATTTGAACACACAGAAAACCTATAAAAACAAAATCAGAAAAAGTAATGTAAGCAAAAAAGCCCAGACAAAGCTCTCACTCTCTCACTCACGCACTCTCTCTCACTCACTCTCTCTCTCACTCTCTCTCACTCTCTCTCTCTCTCACACACACACACTTAATTTCATGTGAAATTCAAAGTAAATAGTATTACCAAAAATGAAATCAGGCCAACATGAAAGTGCTCTGAGTTTGTTCTACTTCCTTGTTGTCTTTGAGAAACCCTCCTTTGAGCCGCATGTGGTATACTACTGATAAAATATGTTCCATCAACAAATTCTACAGAGCCCATAGTTGAGCGTGGGACACGGGCACCAGGGATACCTTAGTCAGAAGAGTGTGTCACCCCAACATGAATGAATGAGTCCCCATCCCCAGCACCCACACAAAAGAGCCAGGCATGACGGCCTGTCCCATGTCATGGTATTGGGGAGGCAAAAAAAGGGAAGATCCGTGATTTTTACTGACAAGCCAGACTAGAATTTCCAGGTTCTGTGAGAACAAAGGAGGGAACAAAGTTTTCGGCTGCCCTCTGCCCTCTATGTGCACATATACCTACACACATATGCACATAAACACACATTTACATGCACACATGTATATGGTAATTGAGCAGACAAACATGTGAAAGAAAAGCATAACGAAAATAGCTTATGATTTGTAAAATGTGTATAGAGTTCCAAATTTCAGCATCCTTATCACGCTTTCATTGGAACGCAGGTATACTCACTGGTATTGTCTGTAGCAGTGGTTCTCAATCTTCCTAATGCTGCGACCCTTGAATACAGTCCCTCATGTTGGGGTGACCCCCCCAACCGTAAAATTCTTTTTGTTGCTATTTCATAACTGTACTTTAACTACTGTTGTGAACTGTAATGTAAGTACCTGTGTTTTCCGATGCTCTTAGGATACCCCTGAGAAAGGATTGTTTGACCCCAAGGAGAACCGCGGACTGTCCAGCAGCAAAAAAAAAAAAAAAAAAAAAGTTAAGTACAGGAGAAACCTTATGGCCTGGAAAACCTGAAGGACTCACCTCTGTCGGCCTATAGAGAAGACTGATGATGGCCTATCCTATCGATGGCCTAGCCTGTCCTGTCGATGGCCTATCCTGGACATCTGTGCCTTCTTTGAATGATAAGCAAGTTTAAACCCAGGCAGACGTTTCATCTCAAAGTCTCACAGCTCCCATATAACAGAAACAGTCCTAGTATTCAGCCGTCTTAATGCCACTTAGGATTTTTCTCATTACTGTATAACCTAAAAGCCTCAAGGGATTAACGGGGTTTCAGCAGGTGACTCTGCTATGAGCACCACAGCCTCTGTTCGAAAGGTTCCAGGAAAAGGAGTAATCAATCAATATATTACCTAAGGACAGGACATAGAAACCTCTGACAGATACCGTGAAGATGTGTGGCCAATTCACTTCATACAAGCATGCTTCCTACTATGAGACAGGGAGATGGGATGTACCCACTGTGTCGGTCTGAATTAGAACACTGGGCCTTTTGCTCTGAGCACCCTGCTGTTGCAAGTATTTTCATCTAGTCTCTGGAATGCGATTCAGAGAAATTTCACGTGATGTGGACGCTTGGGAAGCCTTAAAAAGAGAATGTGGGTAATGGAAAGAGCTGGGGTTAGTTTTCTGCTGCCGGCTACATTTTTATTTTATTTTTTTACCCTCCCCACCCCCACCCTCCGCCGCCTCCCCTGCTGGCTGGCACGTGTCTCCTTTTGTTTTGAATAATGGACATAATTATATATTCAGGGGATCATGCTCTAAGCCCCCCTGAGCGATTAAGAAACCCTAGTGGAGGCAATCATGAGAAAATGGAAGGGAGGATTACCCAGACAGACAGGATCAGACTGCTTTGCAGCCCTTGCTTCGTGCAAAGGCTTCCATAGCCTTGCTCTTTCTCCTACCCTCACCGCTGATGTTCCAGGCCTCCCATAAGGACAAGCGCCTTTCCTAAACCCTGATGCTGTGATGGAGGAATTTGGAAGGGCCTCTTGAGAAACCTCTACCTCCCCAGTACATTTTTATTTTCATTTCATCGGGGGGCACTGACTCCTAGGCATACATCTGGGAACTGAGGCTCCGGCTTTCTGGAAACAAGCTGCAGAATAGACATTTTCATTTTCTTCATTAGGGAGAAACCACCCATCCACTTCAACAACTGTCTATGGAAAGCCCTGCAGTTGCCAGGGCTGCTTTTGGAAACTGTATAAAGCTGCGATAGAATAGAGAGTCCCTGACCTTAAGGCCTGTGTTTAGTTAAGTTGGGAAGATTTGAAGGAGCAAGGAAATGCAAACTTTGGATTGACTAAATATTTTTTTAAAAATTTAATTGCAGGTTGTCCTAGTGCTAACTACATTTCTCTAAAATTAATTTAATAAATAAATTATTAAGTATTTAAGTATTATCTAATTATTAGTTAATAATTAAATGGCAATTAATTAATGATTGATTGAATAAAAATATAAGGAGAATGAACTGCAGTGGGATTAGAGGAGACATTTGCCAGACAGGGTGGGTAAGTGTGACACTCTAAGACAAGGAAGAACGTGAGTTGCTCAGAAAACCAGGAGAGGGCAAATAAAGCCCTAAGAAAGCGAGTGGATCCAGAGGGAGAGTAGGCCAGGAACCAGCTGAAAAGAACTGTGAGCACCAATTAGGAAAATCTCAGCCAAGCCCAAAACAGAAGGAACACAGCTGTATCCTGAGACCAACACAGTCTCTGAAAAATCCTTCTCAAGCTTAACTCTGTGATAGGAGCAACTTTGTCCCTTTCTTGTTACCATAGAATAACTCTTTCTTACCTAGGAACCACAACATTTTGATCAGCTGTGCCATCAGCTTGCTGCCGACGTAACCCCGACCACTATAGCAATAGCTAACAGCTTTGTAGTGATGCGCACACTTTTCCCTGGGGCAAGCTCATCATCACCTGTGTGGTTTCCTTTAGTCCTTAATCCCATCCTATAGAACAGTTCTTCTTTTCCCTGGGAGGTGAAGAAAAGGAAGTGAGTATGAGGATGTACACGCAATTTTTGTTTTGTTTCTTTGGAACAAAGCAACTAGGTAGAGCAGGCTAACCTCACACTCTCAAAGCTCCTCCTGAGTGTGGACTAAAGGCCTGAGACTAAAGGCATGTGCCGCCAAGCCCAGCAAATATTACATGTTAAAGAGAGGAGTTAGAACCTAAATCCAAAACACTTTGAGTCCAGAGCAGAAATTGAACATGAACCTGAAAGTGAAAAACAAAACAACAACAAAAATCCAAATTCAACTTCCAACAGTGATCCTCATTCCCGCATCACCTTGGCCGTCACAGATGCTGAGGCTTCTTTGCCTTTGGAGGAGAGATACACAATTCCTTTTGTCAGGTGTAAAATCAAGACAGTCCACTTTAGTCACTTAGCTCTTATAACATGAAAGGCAAGAAATGGAGTTAAATACAGTCAAGTGGAATAGAAGGTATGTGTGGGAGGAGTATTTGTAAATCTCCCCCATCCTTTTCCCTCTTCAGTCCAGTTTCCCAAGTTCCAGAGATTTCCATAAACAGCCACCACCACAGCAGCAGAAAACACAGCACTCGGGCAGGATCTTCTCCCATGTCACGGGTCTCATCAGGCTTTGTCTTCTTTCTGGCCCAGCTACAGAGACAGTAATCCAGGCTGTTCTCCTCTGTCAATTACACTTTAAGCTGATCAGAGGGAGACATTTCATTATGAAAAGGTGGCCATTGAATGCTGGCAGCAGGACTCGGTGTGAAAATGTTGCTAAGATGTGTTTCCTGGGTTGGAAGTGGCCAACATGTCCTTTTTTTTTTTTTTTTTTTTTTTTTTTTTTTTTGACTTCCGCACCACCCGGTTATGGAAGACAACACTGGCAAAAATTCAGCCACAGGGAGGCATGGAAACAAACCCTCTGGTTGCCAGTGGCAGTATCAACATTTGGGCCTGGCTTTTCATTCTGGACGCATAACCTAGTGGTCTCACCTTCAGAGCTAAGTCTTCTTGGGACCGCAGGTTTAAAGACTTGGCAGGCCTGAATAATGGCATCAGTCTCTGTCTCCTTAAAAAATATGGAGGGCAAATGATTGCTGGTATGTTCTTCATGAAGGGCTCTGGCCCAGCCACACAGTGGACTTTGAAAGATGCCCTGAGGTATCTTTATCCAAAGACAATCTCTGAGTGCTTATTACTCACTTTACTAGAGTGGAAACCCTTTAATCATGGTCTCTGTCTTTGCTTTAATCTAGAAACTGTCAATTTATTAGCTCATAATGTGCCCAAAGTTTCTCTCCATCTTACTGGGGGACAGCTAGAATAAATTTAGGACATAATTCTGGAAAAGTCAAGTTACTGTGAGAAGGGGAGGGTAAGGCAGAGACAGAACTTAATTAGAATTCGGAATGAAAGTTTCCTTACCAAAAGACACGTCCCACATTTTTCTTTAAGTAGAGTAAGGCTTTGCAAGTGCAGTCTATAATAACAAAGAGCAAATGAGTAAACCCTAAGCGGAACCCTAACCCTAAAGGGATTAGTCAAAGGATTGTTTATTAAATACTTCAAGTCACACTGTGCAGAAGATTTTCAACACCAGTGTTTTTGGAAGTTTCTTTCTGAGATGCTCCTGAAAACAAAAGTAGTAACTACACCAATAAAAGTTGGAGCTGGGGCTCAGGGTGGAACACTGCATAAAATACCAACAAGTTAGTTACTGGAATAACCAGAAAGTCAAAGAGTAGTGTTCAGATTACAGGGCTTGCTTAGCCGTGCAGGGCAGACAGTCCAGAACAGTAGATACGATACGGGCCAAGCTAAAGAGAAGTGAGAAGAATTCTCAGATGGGATTTGAAATCATGCTGTGGCCTTTGGCTACTGGGCCTCATGAGGACTGGCCACCTCTAATCTCTGTTATCACTGTAAGCCCCATGAGGTTCTTCCCTGGCCTTTCCCTACCTCAGCCATTCTCCTAGACCAACTTTATCTCTACTGCATAGTAATATGTTTATTTTGATTCTTTTTTTTTAAATTTTATTGTTGATTTTCAAATGACTTCTAAAGTTTCACCTAAACAAAGTGTGGCCTGGAGAGTTTTTTGTTTGTTTGTTTGTTTGGTTGGTTGGTTGGTTGGATGGTTTTTTGAGACCATGTTTCTCTGTGTAGCCCTGTATGTCCTGGACTTGCTTTGTAGACCAGGCTGGCCTCAAACTCACAGTGATCCGCCTGCCTCTGCCTCCCTAAGTGCTGGGACCACCACTCCCAGCTGGCCTGGAGAGTTTTAAGTGCATTGGTCAAAGTTACCCAAGTAGAAAGTATGAAATAGCAGACAGAGCAAAATTAGGTCACTCAGCTCCCAAATAATACACCACTCTCCAATTTCATTTTTTTCTTCCCAAATAACTATTACTTTGTTCTTAATTTAAAAAAAAAAAGGAAGTGTTTTTACTAAGTCAAAAAAATGTTGGGAGGTGGCTCTCAAACATTACATATTTAAATCACATATCAATGAACACTATGAATCTATCCATCAGGAAGCATTGGACATTGAAAGAAAACCTAAATACCACATTTGTTTTGAAGACTTTGTTGGCTTGATAGAAATTCTGCCTACTGTACCATTTAACCGCTCCTCTTACTATCTTACTACAAATAGACTGGGGCATTAAAGGAACTTCAATGTCATCTAAATGCAATTCTTATGAATGAAAGGGACAAAGCCACAAAATCATAGGGTTTTCAGGGGCATTTTTAAATTCAGAGAAACAGGAGTGCGAAAGATGATTATCCTTCAGCCATCTGCAATTTAAAACTGTTCGTATCTTATCATATTTAGTTGAAAACCCTGCATAAAAAGTAAAATTATACAGTTCATTGGGAATAGCTTTGCCTTGGGCCATCAACAGTTAGTATTATATTCGTGTTTATGACTTCTCACAATGTTTTTAAAAAGTATTCTGGTTTTATAGGACGGTATGTTATTCTTTCCAGAAAGACACAGAAAACCAGAGAAACACTAAATTATAAACAATTTTAGTTTTATATACCCATTAGCACATGAGCCAGAGAGGTTGTGTCTGGGGTCACCTCTAACATAGGCCATAGGCCACCTTTCCCTGGTACTATCTCAGGTGTCCTCTCCTAGATTTCCTTCCAATTCTTGATGGTCCAGTCCCTTCTTCTTTTATGAGCCGTGGATGTTTTCATCCCATTTCTTCACCATGCCTCCATTCAGAAAGGAATCACTCTGGGGCTGAGACATTTCATACCAGGAACAATATACTCTTTGACTTCACACTTTGCTCAGAGCAACAGGGCCAGCCAGGCAGACACCAGGCCTCACACACCATTATGAATCTGTCAGCAATTAGAATTCTAAAACCCTATTCGGCTTTTACTTGCTTCAATCAACATGTCACTGCAGTGAGGATTATCTGCTTTCTCAACATAAACATCAACAGAAGTGAGCGCAGTAGCTTGCGTCCTTGGCAGAGGAGGCACTGCCAGGGAAATTTTTAAATAGCATGCAGCAGACAGGAGGGATCTGGGGCCTTAATGGGCCATAATTAGAGGAGGCGGAGCCTAAACTACCCTTTGTGTGTGAAACTGCAGAACCCTGAGCTTTAAGGAGGGGAGAGTTAGAGACAGGAAGATCTGCATCAGCCACTCTCTCCCCTGTTTCCTTCGAGGGAGAGAACAACAAAACAAACCAAATCATAATCAAAAGAGCAAGAAAACAAAACAGAAAAGAAGAAAATGCATGCAGTGGAGTGCTACCACTCAGACAAAAGGCCTTAGGGACCACGTTGCCCACCCTCCTCATTTAATCGAGAGCAAGAGAGAAAAAGGCTTTGAGAAACACGCAGGGGTATGCTTGGGACAGAACCCAGTGTTACTGGTCTGGACAGGAGAGGAGGGAGGGACTTGAGGAATGACTGCCTTAGTCTGCTTACGTGTTGCTGTGATGATACACCATGACCAAAAAAATTATGGGCGCAGGGGCGGGTGGCGGCACGGGAAGGGGTTCTTTTCATCCTCTACATCCACCTCACAGGCAGGCACTGAGGGAAGTTAGAGCAGGACCTTGGAGCAGGAACCTAGAGGCAGGAACTGAAAGCAGAGGCCAAGGAGTGCTGTTTACTGGCTTGCTAAGATTGTTGTCATTATTGTTGTGGTGGTGGTGCTGGTAGTTTTGGGGTTTGGTTTGTTTTTTTGTTTGTTTGTTTTTGTTTTGTTTTTGTTTTTTTGTTTGTTTGTTTGTTTTGTTTTGTTTTTTATACAACCCAAGCTTACCTACAAGGTGGCACCTCCTAGAATAGGTTTGGCCTCCCATACCATTCATTAATTAAGAAAATGCTCCTGCAGACCAGGGAGAGGCATTTTCTCAATTAAAAGCCCTCTTTCTAGGTAACTCTTAACTTATATCAAGTTGATTAATAATAATAATAATAATTAATAATAATAATAATAATAATAATAATAATAATAATAATAATAATGTTAGTACTGATAAGTAAAAATTTTATGCTTTCTCAATATGCAATCACAGGTTTGCATGCAATCCAATGGTACTGTTCATCAAGCAATGCAACGACAACAACAGCGGACCGAGACAAGCATAGGGTACCAAGGACAAGCTAGAAGCAAGACAGTGCCATTGCATCTCAACTCCTGTGAAAATAGTATGTAATCACATAAGCAGAAAATCTCTGTATCCCTCTCTAACAAACCAGTGTCAAAGTGATCCGCTATGGAATTTGGAATTAGGTGAGTAAAGATAAGGAAAGTTTGATCTAGTCCATGAGTAGCAAGGTCAGTACTAGCAGCATTAGCTTATTTAATAGTCATGACAGCTTTATAAGGCAATTGCAATTATTACGAAGGCCACTGTCTTTAACATGCAAGTGAGGAAACTGGGCTTTAGGGCAACTTGCTTGTATACACAGTATAGTAAAGGTAAGATTTAATTCTAGAGGTGCTCCTTCAGAAACTCCACTGTAGCCACCTACAACGGACGCCAAGCCATCTTGGCTCAGCCGGGACTGCCACCATTTTAAGTTTCACATCCCATGCCATTCACTAAACAGAACAATTGATTCCTCTTCACACAACTAAATGACTTGGTCAATATTGAAGCACAAACTACATATGTGACCCAGCTAGTCAGATGCTATGGCCATCTTCAAACTCGCACCATCTAGGGCCTGAGGAGATTGCTCATTGGTTAAGAGCACTGGCTGCTTTTTCCAGATGACTTAGATTTGTTTCCCAGCATCCAGATGGTGGTCCATGATCACCTGTAACTCTAGTCCCAGGAGATCTGACACCCTCTTCTGGCCTCCTCAAAGGCCATCTGGTAAAACCAAGAACTCTCGGACACTACGACGTCACTGCATGGTTCACATGCACCTTGGATGAGGCATATAGATAAAGGCAGGTCCAAAACCTGAGTACAAGTACCCCAGAGCAGGAGTGAGTGACCAATAAAACCTGGACTCAAATGTCAGCCAGCAGGAAGAGCTTGAGACATCTTTATGGTGAAGTGAAGAAAGAATGGACATCCTCAAATCAAAAGCTCCTGTTTGTGTTTTCTCATGATAGGTAAATTCACAGTAAGAAATGTAGTCATGGGTAGAGAAGCTCTTCTTTCTGATTAGAGTTTTGCATTGTCCTTTTTCACCAGCCGTGGAGTGTAACATCAGTGCATGACTTGTACATTCAGGACCCTCTTCCCTCCCACGCTAGCTGCACTCTGCTCATTCTTGGATGGCTGGTGCTCATTCTGTGCGTGGAAAATTCTTCCCACTCCTTTATAACCATTTGATTGCTACCTCTGCTGAGACACATACATGGACTCCCCAATCTTAAATTAATCACCCCTTCCTCCTCATTCCACCTGTAACCCCGTATTTTTAAAACTGAGAATCCTAATCTACCATATTCTGGGGTCACAGCCCAGAATAGGAGAAGAAGTGTTGCTCTATCTCTTGTGCTGGAATCCTACATAAGTGAAGATTTTTTCATTTCTTTTCTCACTGCCCCACTCCATCAGAGACTGTGTCTGTGTACATATTCATGCATCTATGTATTTAGTTATGAACTCTGATGTTTGTACCTGGAGATTTGGATAATGAAGAAATATATTGACATGCTTATTTAGGTTGGAGAATCATTCCTTCATTGCTTGGGTCAGGCTTTACTCTAAAAACCAAGCAAAAGATAGAGGCAAATGGCTAAGTGGTTGTATTAAATGTCTGTTCCTATAGATTCTAAGTACCAACACAAAACTATTTGGACTTCATGACTTCAAAGATATAAATACGAGGTATGGAGTAAATTTCCACTTTCTTGCCTATGACCCAGACCACTGTGTAAACTTTGGGCCTTCCCTTTTTCTTTACCCACACTGTAGGACCACCCTAATAGAACGACATGATCTCTAGGATTCCAGGATTCCAACTCTACATATTGACAAGCCAGTCTAATAAAGAACTCTTCCCTCCAAAGAGACATATTGTTCCCCACTGCCCCAACCTTGGCTTTAGAGAAAGCCGGATGAACAGTAATGTCAATAACAAATTGGTAGAGAACTAATTAAGCCAACTGAGGAAGAAGGGGGCCTTCTGTTTGAAGGAAGGAAGCCAAAGACTCTGGAGGGATGTGATGTGTGAAATTCAGGCTGGGAGTTTAATGAGTTTGAGGCGTGAAAAACCCAAGCTTCAGGGCTGCATTCCCTGGCAACAGTGAGCAGGGCAAGTGTCCATGCCCTCTGTGGCCGAGATCTATTTTAGAATGTACTCTCTGCCTGAGTCCAGTCACACAGCTGTGAATGTCTGTTTACTCTTAGTTATGGCGCTCCATTCAAGCAAACAGATCTCGGTTAGACACTGACAGATCTGAAGAAGAGGGCTGTAGATGAGGAAAGTCATAAACAGATGAAGTTGATGGCTCTCTAATGAAGGGCCATTCATATGGTGAAGATGCAGCAAGTTAGTCCAACGAGCCAGGATAGACATGAAATGACCATATAACGTCTACAATTAGGAGTATTGAGAACTAACAGGAGATAGCTCTCTACCCACTGAGAAATATTTCATCTAGTATTAAAGATTCCTTCATGACCCCTTCACAGTTAATGTTCCTTCTTGGTTAGATGATTTCCTGAGACTTCAATGCATGGAGAAAAAAAAAAAAAAAGATTCAAGATCAGTGTTTTTACCATGCTCCCACCCTCTCTATTCTGGAATCTCTTCCAGGACCCAAAGTACATAGCTGTCAAGTCTTGTCCTTGAATGCTTTGGTTAAGTGGGTGCCCAGCCCAATGTAGGAAGCTGTGTCAGGTTTAGGTTAAGCTCTCCAGCTGCTAGGGATCATGGGCATGATCACCATGGAAATATGCTCCTCTTCAATCATTTTGAGGCACCCAAAGAGGTCACTGGGATGCCAAAAGGACGAAACTCTGTAAGAAGACTATTCTAGGCTACCTTCAAATTGCTATGTGAATACCTTCTTAAACTTTTGCACCCATAGTAGAGTGGAAATGGCCATGTGCTGAGCCAGTGTGAACAGGAGGCCCTGATCTGGGGGAGATTTTGTAATTGTGGCCAGCACTGTAATGGATCTCAGTGTCAGAGGGAGAAGCCCTTTGGGGTTATCTTTTCAGAACATTTTTTAAAGTAATAACTGAGGGTCAGAAGGCAAGTAACTTGCCCAAGGCTCACATAACAAGCTGGAGGGAAAGTCTGGGCTGGAATTAGTGTCTTGCACTCTTAATTTATTAGCCCCTGTACTCAGTGGATTTCTCTGGAATGATAATGAAACTTCCAGAAGACATCCCCTCAAGGTCCCTTCTGAGACCCTAACAGAAGGTGAAAGGGTCTATATGCCTCCTCCCGTGTGCACCATCCTTTATCTCAAATTTGAAACAGTAAAATGCTTTATCAGCTATTGGCTAAAAATATGGTTCTTTCCCAGTCGACCCCTCCGCCACTTCCTCTTCCTTGTAGCTAGTGTTATCAGGATATGGATCAGGACAGTTAGGTGGATTTTCATTTGGTTAGAGTTTGATTGAGCAAAATAATATGGCTACCAGCCACTTTAGTGAACTATAAACCACCAGATAGCCCCGACTTATGACTGCTGGCTCCAAAACTATTTCTACCACCAACTAGGGCTGAATTTCAAAGGAAGGACAAGACCAATGCTCAGACCTGAAAAAGAAACAAATGTCCCCAAGGCATGCATCGCAGAGAACATGAAGGTGATGAGAGAAAAACAAGCCTGAAAATACATAAAATCAGGTGGTATCCTGTGAAAATTCTTTCAAAATTTAATAGATTGTATCAAGGAAATTTCTTGTTTTTGGAATTCCAAAGGAATTTTTTAAATGTACAAAAATATTACCTTTAATAAATTAAGAAATGATTGAAACATACCTAAACTATCAATAAAAATTTTTACAAAAATACATTTCATTTAACTAGGAAAACATTAGACTATTTTAACTTTGTAGAAAATGGTATTTTAGGGCCATGCAGATGGCTCAGCGAGCAAAGGCACTGCCTCAAGGATGAAGGCCTGAGTTCAATCCCAGATTCCAAGTTAAGGTGAAGGAGAGAACCGAATTCACAAAGTTTTCTTCGAGCTCACATGTGCACCATGGCCGACGAGCTTCTTCCACACAGTGAACATAAATATATGCTTTAAAAATGTTATTTTTAGCACTATCATCATATGAATATGTAACTATCCAATCCATAGTCGAAAGTGAGTAAGACTGAAGCATTGTGGGACTATGTTAAATAATTAAGGATTTGTGTTATTTTTTTCTGGAATATCGATGTTTTGTAATTTTTATCAGGCTTACAATATCTTCAATTGATGAGGTTGCTTTTTGCCATTTGAAAATATTCAGTTCGATGCTTTAATTTCCATTCAAAACATTTTTCATAAAAAAAAAAATCTGCTCCCTACATTATGTAAGATCTAGGCTCCCTGGAATTTAGACTCCCCTTTTCCTGCGGTGATGAACTCACATTGTTCACGGGAAGCCTGTGAATGGCAGGGAGCTTCCAGGTGAGCTGTGTACGTTAGGAGCCCACACTCTAACTCTGTCTTCCTTGGAGCTTAGCGATTTGGGAGAACATAAGCAATCCTTTCATTTTTTATACAAGGGGAAAGCACCAACCCACTGGGTTGACTTTAACTGTTGGTTTCAAGAGCACAATCTCAACACTTGACTATTGTTCATCAAGCAATGTTTTTACACCTCTTTTCTCCTCAGGACCCAAACTACCCACCTAATCTCATTTTACTTTTTACCAAGTTCATTTTGTCTTTGTATTTGATGTTCAAACTGTACTCCCTCACTGTAGAAAAGACATAGCCCAATCATAGTGATGAATTATTGAAACTTGAGCTATTTAATTATATTTAGAGAGTTGTTGGGAGGATGGAAACAAGAGAATGCATAGGAAATATCTTAGCTAGGATGCCAAGCACATAAGTGCTTGGTAAATGTTAGCTTAATGTCAGATAGGTCTTTACCTGAAGCTAAACATTTGTCAGCTTTGGTTCATGAAGTACTTTAATGCCTGGAGGCATTTTTAGAGTTCCTTGAAAGAAACTGTGGTCACAGGACACAAGCTTCAAATTTCTTTGCTTCAACACACAGTGTGGATTGTAAATATGAAACAAGAAACCTAACCCATGGCATTTTTGCAAAGCTGAATGATTAAGAAAATCATATTGAAACCGCTGTGGTATTTGTCATCATACCATAGAAGCTACTCAACTTTACAACCCCAACTTCTCACTTATATGAATGACCTTGGTTAAATTGTCCTATTCTTCAGCACCTTGCTTCCTTCAATTGAAAAAGAAAAAAGCGGTACTGGTAACATATGAGTCTTGTGGAGACTTACAGTAAAACAAAATGTTTTCTAAATCTTAGAAATTCAGCAAATTTCACATAGGCAAGAAAATATCATTATGCTTGTAGAATAAGAAGAGAGA
>OU015745.1:79785273-79812602 GCA_907169655.1 Acomys percivali | reverse complement strand
TTTTTTTTTTACTTTCACGAGGTCCAGTTTGTCCACTGTTGCCCTTCATGCCTGAACTGCCACGGCTCTTGTCCAGAAAGTCCTTTCCTGTGCCTGTAAGTTGGAGTGTATTGCTCACTCTCCTCTCTATCAGACTCAGCATGGTGGGTCATATTTTGAGGTCCTTCCTTGATCTTTCTTTGAAGTTTTGTTCAGATTCAGAGATAAAGATCTAGTTCACCCCTTCATTGGTAGTTATCTAGCTTGAACAGAACCATTTGTTGAAATGCTACCTTTTCTCCAACTTGTACTTTTGGCTTCCATGTCAAACATGAAGTGTGTGTAGAACTGTGGGCTCACACGTGAGCCCTCACATTTATCCCATTGATCCTTGTGTCTGTTTTGATGCCGGAAGCACACTGTTTGTGTTGGTAGGGCTCCGTAGTTCTGTTTGAAATTAGGAACAGTAACACCTCCACCATTAGTTTTTTTTTTTCCTTTGATATTGCTTTGGCTTCATATAAAATTTAAAGTTATTTTTCAATTCTCATGGAAAAAAAAGATGCATTGGAATTGTGTTGGAAATTGCATGGGATTTGTGCATTGCTTTTTGGAAATAATGGTCATTTTCACAATATTAATTTTACTGACCCATAACATGGGAGTTCTTTCCACCTTCTAGTATCATCTTGTATTTCTTTATTTGGTGTCTTAAAGTTTTCACTGCACAAGTCTTTCCCTTCCTCGGTTCATGCAGATTTCACTCCCTTCATTTAAAGTTACTTTTTGAGGCTGGTATAAAGAGATTGTTTCTGAATTCCTTCTTGGTGTGTATTTCTGTTGGTATATGGGAGGGATGCTGCATCTTCATGTTAATTTTGTACCCTCATGACTTACTGAGCATGTTCCATCAGCTCTAGGATTTTCTGGAGGAGTCTTTAGAATCTTTCATGTTCTGAATCATTATCTACCAATAAGGATACTCTGACTTCTCCCCTTCATCCCTTGATCTCCTTAGATTTAATTTCTCTAGCTAAGATTTCAAGCACTGTAGTGAACAAAAATGAAGAGAGTCAACATCATTGTCTTATTCCTGATGTTAGTGGAAATACTTTGAGCTGGTCTCCATTTAACATAATGTTGACTGTGGACTTGTATATTGTTTTTATTAAGTTGAGATATGCCCAGGCGATCTCTGGGACATTTATCATGAAAAGGTCGTGAATTTTGTCAAAAAATAAAAAACTCTTTCTTCATCTAATGGTGACCATGTACTTCCTACTTTTGAGTCTGTTTATGGGATGGATTACATTTATTGATATAACCATGTTAAGCTATCCATGCATTTCTTGGACAAGGACCACTTTGGTGGAAAATTATTAGGATACCATGAGAGGAGCTTTCCAAGGGGAGAAGATAGATTGCAGGTTAGGCTATAAAGGGGGAATGGTGAATAATGGAGCAAAAAAGAGGATGTAGTATGAAGATGAGGCGACACAGAAAAGAAGGGAGCATGGTGAGGAATGACAAACACTAATGGCCTTTGAAAAAGTCATATGGAAACTTATTCCTGTAGAAGTTTTCTAAAATATCTATGTATAAATATATATACAAAAGAGTTTAAATGAAGCTATCCTATAAGAGGGGTACAGTGATACCATTAGGTATAAAATGAAAGACCCAGTGCCAGGAATGGATCATCTCATGAGGAGTTGCTGGTCAGTCCCCATGGATCCCAAACATTATAAGCTATTTCTAATGTTCTTAGTGCCTTCATAACTTGATAGCAAGACCATATTGCTGAAAATGACATATGCTTGAGTCATATAATGTGGAAAAATCAAGCTGATGCTGACTAGAAAGCATCAAACTGACTGGCTGGCTTTCATGGTGCTGGAAGGTGCTGTGCACACAGCTCTAGGGGAACAGTAATCATCGGTTTTACTCAACTGTGAGCTTCAGTAACAACCTGCCTGGCAAGGCACACTCACTGATACAGTAGTGGCCTTGACTGCAGCAACAGTCTTGGCTCTTAGGTTTCTGAAAGAAAGAAATAATAAAGTGAGACACGGTATTAGAATAGGCAGTCAAGCACTTAATTTGAGTAGAGCAAGCAAAGAAACAAGAATATACTTTTTACACGAAGCTGAGATGAGTAGTGATGGCCCTAATATGGCAGATGTGATGCTTTATAGTCCGCTACATCAGCGCTTCTCAACCTTTCTCCATTTGCGACCCTTTAGTATTGTTCTTCCCTGTTTGGTGACCCCCAACCATAAAATTATTTCATTACTACTTCATAACGGTCATTTTGCTACTGTTATGATTCACAATATAAGTAACTGATATGCAGGATGGTCTTAAGTAACTCATTATGAAAGAGTTGTATAACCCCAGGAGATCACTACCCATACGCTGAGAACCAATGCTCTACATGTGCCTATAGCCTGTGCTTCCCTTCATGTTATGCACATTCAAGAAAAAGATGATCTTATTCAAAGTGCTTTTTTTCTAAATTTGGGTCCATTAGAACTGGAAGTAAGAAGAATCGATGAATTAAGAGTCATGTCTGGAATTAACACACTATGGTGGGTTTCTGAGGCAGGCATGTGTGTAATGGTGTCATGTCACTATTGTAAACCTCACATTTCATCATTCATAAGACAAAATGCTCCAGAGGCAGAATATGAAAATGGCATCCCATTTATTTGCTCTCTAGGAGAAATTTCCTTCATCCCATTCTTCAGGTACCACATAAATAATTGCCATGAGTATCCATTTGGAGATGAGGCTACAGAAACATCTGAAAAGCTTTTCTCAGAACATTGGGCATCTTGATTGCCAATTGGAGTCATACCTTAGACTGTGTGAAAGAAGAACATGGGGTAGGGATACAAACAGCAGCCCCACCCCCAGGAATTTGTTAGTGCACTTTTCTATGCCCTTTGGATCTCCAAGCATGCTCTTGTACACATCTCCCTCCACCTGCATTTGCCCAACATTATGCTTAAAGGGGTCAGGCAGCATCTAGTACAGCAAGCACCTTAGGCCACATGATGCTCAATGCTCCCTCCCTACCAGAGTCCAACAGCAAGGCAAAGGGAGTGTTTCTCAAAGGAAAATAGTTATCTAGCTATGTGGACTATGCCTGTTTACAATCCTCGGGGGTTCACATGAAGGAAAGGTACCAAGGCTCTATGCAGCATCCCCATTTGCCACAGATACCTTAAGCACCATTGAGTCCACTGAGCTATCTATACAGGCAAAGCTATACAGCTAAAGCATGATACATATATGCCAGCGCCGACCTACTCCAGGTCTTCCCCCTGGTTCAGGCTCTACTTAAATGTGGCAGCCTTTTGAACTTGGTCAGTAGGAATCGAACAGTAGACCCAAATGAGAAAACTATTGCATCCAGAATCTAAAACAAAAGCAAAAACAAAACAAAGCAAAAAACCCACCTAATAGTTATATGGCTCCTTCTTAATAATGCACAGCTGCAACCTGTCCCTGTCCTAGAGGATGTGTAGAGCCATGTCCCAGATCACTGATCTCCTAGTGGGACTTTTTGATACTTTCTTGTGTTTGTGTTTTATAGAAGGTGGTAGTGCTAGAACAGTTGCTGCTTCATGCTCTGCTGCCTCTTTCTATACAACATCCCCCAATAAATGGGCCATTGGGATGCCTTTTTGAATAGAAGTGGTCAAGTTCTCTGCTGACTAGAATATAGGAAGGTGGGGTACACTGTTGGTTCTGCTAAAAACCTAAAAGCAAACTGCTTCTAGTGCTTTAATAATAGGGAGAGGGACTGTGTGTGTATGTGTGTATATGTGCATGAGTATTTGTGTGTATGTATATATGTATGTGTGTGTTGTGTTAATGTGTTTAATATATGTGTATGCGTGTGTTTATGTGTGTAGGTGTGTATGAGCATATATGTGTATGTATATGTAGGTGTGTATGAACATATATGTGTATGTATGTGTGTGTTTATATGTATATATGTGTGTGTATGTGTATAAATAGGTGTATGTGTATACATGTGTATACATGTGTGTGTATATTTGTCTGTATCTCTGTGTGGGTACACATGCACACTCATGTGCACACAGGCTCTAGTTTGCTTTTCTCCTGCTGTGATAAAACACTCTGACCAAAAGCAACTAGACAGAGTAAAGTGTTTATTTCAGGTTACAGGTTGTAGTCCATCACTGAGGGAATATAAGGTGTGAAACTTGAGGCAGGAACCAAAGCACAGAGCATAGGAGGATGCTGCTATCTGGCTTTCTCCCCATGCCTTGTGCAGCTTGTCAACTTGTTTCCTTAGACAGACAGCCAGGACCACGTGCCCAGGTGTGCCTTTACCCACAGTGGGCTGAATCCTCCAACACTGATTATTCATCAAGAAGATGCCTCACAGATTTGCCTACAGTCCTATCTGATGGAGGTAAATCCTTACCTGAGGTACCCTCCTCCCAGGTGACTCTAAATTGTGTCAAGTTGGCAAAAAAGAATCCACAAAAAAAAAAAAACCAGGGGAGCAGGTGAGCGAGAGAGCAAGAGCATCATATCAGTAGCTCCACCTGGCACTAGGAGGTGCATTAATGCAGTCAAGTAGCAAACAAACATCCTGGGATCAGGAAACACAGTCATATCCTACCTAACATGCACTTCCATATTCTTACGTTGTGTCATCTCTAGACTTACACCACAAATCAAGCCCTAAAAACTTAAGTTAAAATATGACTCATCAAACATAAAAGATCCACAGATAACTACACAAACGTTTGCCAGGTCGTTTCAGTAGAAAACTGGAGAACATGTACGGGAACATAGTCAACATATTTTTGGTCAGAAATGCCACGTTGTGCAAGAGAACATTGACATTTCATTGCACATCAAGATCCTATAATTTGGCCTGGAGAGATGGCTCAGTGGTTAAGAGCACTGCCTGCTCTTCCAAAGGACCAGGGTTCAATTCCCAGCACCCACATGGCAGCTCACAACTGTCTGTAACTCCAAAATCTGACACTCCCACACCAACAGACATAAATTAAATAAAATATAAAAATAAAATAAAATCTTTTTTAAAAAGAGCCTATAATTAGTGTGTTTGACGCACGAGGGATTCTGCGAGTGGAGTATGTTGATTAACTAAAGTGGGGTGCAAAGGAAGCGTTACTAATGAGGGTGAAATGCAGAGGAGGGGGTCTTCAGCTTTAGATACCTTGAGATTCCAAAGTGACTTAGTGTGTGAGACTTTCCCATTCAAGCTCTAGAGCAGTGGTTTTCGACCTTCCTAATGCTGTGGCCCATTTAATACAGTTCCTCATGTTGTGGGGACCCCCAACCATAAAATTATTTTCCTGGCTACTTCATAACTGTAATTTTGCTACTGTAATGAATTGTAATGTAAATATCTGTGCTTTCCAATGGTCTTGGGTGACCCCCCTGTGAAAGGGCCATTTGACCCCCAAAGAGGTTGTATCTGCAGGCTGAGAACCACTGCTCCAGATGCTCTCAGGTGATCTAGAGAGTCTTCCTCGAGTTTACGTGAAGCACATTTCTGAGAGAACACTGACATTCTTGAACAGCTCCATGGTGGCTAGTCTCTGTCAGTAAGACCACAGCGGGAATTCTTCCCACCAAACTGGAATCCTCAGATTCCAGGAAGGAGAAGATGATGGGATGGCTAGTTCTAATTCCAGCCACACCTCAGACAGCTGCTTAATTAAGAGTTGATGAAGCTGTCTGCCTGTGCTAGGAGCACTGTGACAGACTCATCATTCCGGCTTTATCTTCTAGGCTGAAAATAGAAAAAAGAAAGTTCTAGATGACAACATTAGGCCAGGTACCACAGGCTCACGACTGTAACCTCATTACTCAGAGTGCTGAAGCTGGAAAATTGCCTTGGTTACAGATTGATGTTGTCCCAGGGCATTTCCAAAGGGAAAGATTTAAGTCCAATAGTCAGAGAAATCATCTTGATATAGGTTATTACTGGGAGAATTAATTGCCTTAGAAAATAGACTGGTACAGGGACTGTGACACATGCTTATAATCCCAAGACTTGGGAGGCAGAGGTAGGCGGATCTCTGTGAGTGTGAGGGCAGCCCAGTCTGCAAAGCAAGTCCAGGACAGCCAAGGCTACACAGAGAAATCCTGTCTTGAAAAACCACCAAAAAAAGAAAGAAAGAAAAAGAAAAAGAAAATAAAAAACAAAGGAAGGAAGGAAGGAAGGAAGACAGGCAGACTAGGCTAAAGCTATTCAGTGGTAGAGTGCTTGCTTGGCCTGCTTGGAAATCTGGGTTCAGTTCTAGGTACCAAAAGAAAAGAAAATCAGAGCAAAGAAACCAGAAGTGAAAATGAAGGGGCATGGAGGATTCTGTGCACAGGAACATAGGTGCAGAAACAATCTATCTGCTTAAGATGCTTGAGAGCTTCATTGAACCAAGCAGCAGGCTGAACAAGATAACATGTCAGGCCCCTTTAAACACAGTTCCATGTGTTCCACAAAGAGCGAAGAGATTGTAAGAGGAAGGAAAGAAATCTCTGAGTTGCCTGAGATGACATTGTGAACATGATACACCAAACAACTTGACCATGCGGAGGATCCAATTCCAACACATTTCTCCACACATAATACATCATGAAGACACCTCATATAGGCATTAAAATGAATTAATCCAAGCTTGCACATTCCATCTGGTGTCACTGAAATGGAGACTTCTTAAATATTTGATAAGAAATCTTTGACTTAAGTTTAAGAGCGGATGAGACCTCCAATAGAGGTGGGAAAGCAGCCTCGTGGCTGAATGTATCAAATTTCATCTTGGCTGCATCCCTGAAATGGTATGTGGCTTACCTTTTGCCTTAGAATTGGAAGCCCCCCCCAAAAAAAGAGTCTGGCAGACAATATCATACTTTCCCCTTATGGCTGCAGAATTATCTTAAGGTGTTGTCATAGCCAGATAGAATACTGACCCAACCACAATCTCTTTCAAATGGTTCTTCCTTGGCTTCCAGGAATTGGTATCTGCAAGGAAATCGGGAGGCTTGGCCCCAAAGTGCCTTTAGAGCTCCTTGTGGGAGGTGCAGACCAAAGGTGAGTTTACACATTGGTGACTAAAATTTCCTGTCACTGAACATAAGAAGTCACTCATGAGCAGCGTCCCCAAACCACAGCTACAGGATGTGGGCACAAGCCCTTGTATAATTGTTGGCCAAAAGCCAGTGAGCATTCATCCCTGTGCAAATACTTGGGCTGTTTTTTTTTTTTCTTCTGTTGTTGTTCTTAACCTTTGGAAACCGCAGGCATTAGCCTCTCTCTTTCTTCCCGTTGGCATAAGTCATCCTCTTTTCTCCAGCGTGGTCTCTTGTGCGTAAAGAATTTCTAAGGAGCTTTTAAGCCTGAACTTAATACTTTTGCCCTCTCTCTGCTGCCCTCTGAAATGCCAGGTAGAGGTAAAGCTACCTTACAAAACATCTGCTGGCTCCACCGGCTTCCGCAGCTTTGTTTGGGCGTTTTGATCAGATAGGAAGTCAGAGTGTTCCACGAGTGACCTTAGCCTTTAAGAAAATAAAGGTAACTTCTGGAAATCCCCCCCAAACAACTATAGCCTATTGTTTCCTCGCTCCACAATTAACCTAGTTGTGTGATACAAGGATCACAATGAATATTTGTCCCTGGGAATAAAGGTGCTGTATTGACAGAATGATGGGTCAAAAATAGGAGCTGGAAAAAGTAGTTTAATCCCAATGTTGCCAAGAATTTACTATGTCTTCTCTCTTTTTTCTCTCCTTTCTTTCTTTCTTTCTTTCTTTTCTTTCTTCCTTCCTTCCTTCATTTTTTCCTCCCTTTCTTTCTTTCTTTTTTATTTTTATTTTTGATTTTTCTCCAGTTTCTAGCCCTTGCTTCGTGTTCTCCAAAATGAAAGCACTGCCTTGGAAGGTTTCAATCCTTCCTTAGCCTGGGGCTCTGTACATTGGCTCCTTCAGAACTGTTTCAACAAAGGGACAATGCGAGTGGGTCTCAGGGCAAAGGATCTGGAAGCAGCCAAGATGTAAGCTAGCATCTCTGTCTATGTTAAAGGATGGGCAGAAGTCTGGCCACCAAAACAGTTCAAGCAACCACTGGGAAGTCAGGCACATTGACACTTACCAGCCCTTCCTCATAAGCTAAAAAATGTGGCAGCCTTAATTCAGTTTCCAAATGCCTCCACGCCCTGGCACGGAAATTTGAATTACTCTACATCAGTCAACATGTTTTTAAATGAAAGAGCTGGCAGACAGACACCACTTGTTCTGAGTCCATCGAAGGAGATTTATGTGAGACTCATCAGAAGACCCCGAGGGTTCAATCTATAGCTATTCATGCAGATTCTGAAGGAAGCTTTGATAGAAATTTTGTATTGGGTAAAACTGAGTGAAATAAAGATCAAGTAAATAAGACCACGAAGCATCACAGGTTTGTGGTGACATGTTTTTAGTTTGAAGGCTCTTATATCCAGTCTAGTTTCAAAAATACATTGATAATTCCCATTTGGAAAACATCAGTGGAACATTTCAGACTGCAGAGGGAAAAGGCCAGGTGAGCAAGAGGCTCCCTGGTCTGTAGCTGTCAGTTGAGCTTAAGAACAAAGAAGCCAGTGAGAAGACTAAGCGGCCAACCATAGCAGCTTCATGGGACAAAGGAACCATTCCTATTGGGAGCTGAGTTGAGTTGTTCCAGTCTACCCGCATGGTCTTCAGCAGGAGTCTTGTTACATAGGCAGGAACTTGGTGTTTTCTGTGTCAGTGAGAGGGTTTGACACCCTTTTGCTGAGGCTCAGCATCTGGGAATTAAGTATAAACTGTCCCAGGCTTGGACATTGGACATTCAGAAGTTGGACATTGGGAAAGTTATAGTAATTTTATAGGAGAACTTATTAAGTTCTTTTCCAGAACAGATATCTAATTAGCTGAATGTTTAGCAACAATTATTTAACAAATAACAAGTCACTGGCCTTAAAGGATTATATTGACTTTTCAGACATTGTACTACATCAGTGCTGTTCACAGTGTACATGGTATCTAGCCACCTTTATATCAAGTGAGTTTAGGGTCTATACTTCAAAAAGTAACCCTTCCGTCTTTGCCTATTTGACACTGAAAAAGATGTTCTTGCTTATCTAGAAATGCTGTTCAAACTCCTGAGATCTCTCATGCATGAATAACCCTGCCCTCTAGAGCCCATTTATTAGCTAGTGAGCGCTCTCGTCCAAATATCTTCAAAGTTCTCGTGGAAGCTCCATTCTCAGTCCTAACCATATGAAGCACAGACACCAGGTCTCACAATTCAGCAGACAACCTTCCTCCTGTCCACTCTGAGTAGCTTTCGCTAAGGATGCTGCTCCATGTCCTGCAAAAAGACACTTAGGAATGTCTGACCAAGCTTCACAAGAGGGGCAGACATGCAGAGAGGGGTTAGTCATCAGAGAGATCCTTAAATGGTAACTCAAGAACACAGGCCAGGCACCTCAGAGGCTTCCGCCAGAAAATGCCACTACCTAGAGGCATATAGTGATTTTCAGGCACCAGCATTCACATAATTTGCCAATAATGCCTGCTTCAGAAGCGTTGCCAGAACAATCGAAGGACTTTTCATTCCACTACTGTTGACAGGACAGCTGAGGATTTCAACATTTCCTATCACAGTCTCAATAGAAGTTCCTTGCCTTAGGGACTTGAACAATGTTTGCCATCATAGGAGGAAGAAGTAGGTGTGACAAAGAGGGATGAAGGAAGGACCAAAATAGTAATGGAAGTACACAAAACGAAACCCGGGATATTACAGTTCTGGTTTTGAATGTGTGTCCCAATTGATAGCTGGCTGTACCCAAGTCTTTGAATCTGAGGAAGCAATGTTTCTTTTAAAGGAAGAAAGAAAGAAAGAAAGAAAGAAAGAAAGAAAGAAAGAAAGAAAGAAAGAAAGAAAGAAAGAAAGAAAGAAACATTGTAAAAGTAGACTTTAGAGGAGCCCAAAAATAAAATATCTAGAATTTTCAACCTTACCATCAAGGTAAGTATCTCAACTTTGGGCCTCAGGAGAGACAAGAAAGCTTCCTTAATAATGCGTAAAGGTAATATTTAACATTTTTAAAAAGGAAGAAACTAAAAGAAATGAAGTACTCTCCTGGGTTGTTCAAAGTTAGAGCTAAGTCATGGGGACAGAAGAAGGATTAAAAGGAAGATCAGACAGGTGTGAAAAGAATGAAGATGATGTTTTGAAAGTATGCAGTCAGTGAAAACCCACTGAAGTCCTGAGCTCAACAAAGGAGGAAGCAGGGACCGTCTCTACAAAGTTTTATGTTTCCTATCCTGGCACTCAGTAAAGTTTTCATTAGATGAAGATATGTTGTGTAAAAAAAAATACTTGAAAACACAAAATATGCAAAAGGGAGTGAGCTGCTGGGCAGTACTGACCAACTGTGGAGTGCTGTGATCAAATTGTGTTTTAGGAATGGGCAGGAAGGTCTCATGGAAAAAGCCTTGGAGTGGGGACCTGATTAAGAGACCATGGTAACAACTAATGACTTGATGCAACACTATCAGTGAAGGATGGAATTGAGGATGGTGTGGGCACTTCTTAAATTTTCTATTTGTTTTATTTTTTTCTTTCCAGTACTAAGGATCAAATTTAAGACTTTGTATAAGTTGGGCAAGCTCTGTGCTAGTGAGTTTTACCTCTAGCCTCAGGCGAATGTAGTTTAAGCTGGGATACAATGCTAGGTCACATATCCACGTATCACTATAACAGGATGCATCTGGCATAGCATTCAAGCCAACCAAAGCTGTTAGGTTTCAGGGATGGATTATAAAATATACCACAGAGAAATCTGGATTTGGAAAATTCTGAATGCAAGGAGGCACTGGAAACACTGACATAGGGATGACTGGCAGGTGTCAGGTAGAGCCCCAGTCTTGGCATAAATATTTGAGAAAGGACTAGGGATTAGAATCCATAGCAAATGGCAACTATAATAACAGAGCCTGTGAGAGCCTCATGAGAATAACACAGGGCTCAAGGGGTGAAAACTAAGATGATGAAAGGCCCCGTAGATGTGAGGAACACAAAGACAAAAGTGTACACTTTAGCAAATTTAAATTTAAGTTGCATCATGAATTCTGTCCAGAAATATTAATTAGGTGCTCATTATATAACATTTGATGAGCTCGGAAGTGTGTAGTTTGGTTTCAACATCTCTCCTATAAGACCTAAACTGCCTACCGGTCTAGCCAAGGTTTTAGACTTCCTAAAACACTAATAAGTCAGGCCCTTAAGTAGTATTTGAAAATAACTATTATAATCCCCCAAAAAAATGTTGCAAATTGGATATCTACAGGTGATGCGCGTTGTCACAGAGTCTCAAAAGCCAATACTCCCACGAGCAAGGGAATAGCCAAGCTTGTTGCGGTTTCCAATGAAGGACATGAGCCCCGTGTAGGTCTCAATCAGGATGGGTTGGGTTACCACCACCAGTTCCTTTCCTCTTCCAGATCCAGCAGAATTCTTGTGAGCGTTCTCAATAGCTGAAACAAGCTTAGATGTGAACCCAGACAACTGAAGAGAAAAAAAAAAAAAAAAAAGGAAGCACAAAGTTAGTAATTCTGGGGCAGCTCCAGATCACGCCCTCCCTAGGCAGTCCCCAGTGGGGCAGCAGTTCTCACTCCTTAAACAAGAATGGCTCCTCAGAAAAGTTGGCATTGCTTTTGCTTGGCTTTTAATATAATCCTCAGCCAATAAAGAATGCACAGAGAAATAAAATTATCTGCCTTATTTATTTTTCATTATCATTAACTTGCACAACAGTAAGGAGTCAATTTAATAAAATTTACCAGTAGACTACTATGAATTACATATTTGCTGGACATTGCTGACTGAGAAAGGCCAAATATGAACAACTGCTGCTATCAATGACAACCGACTATGAAGTAGTCTATGAAATACACCAGCTGTCATAATGCAAAGGTCATTATGGTAAACAAGAAAAGAGATGAAAAAATGCCTACAATAAAAAAAAGAGGATACACCATGAATAATTGGAAGAAATGAAGAATGATGTCAAAAGGAGACCTTTAGGCAATCTTTAAAGATTAGCAAGATTTCCATGGGTAGAAATACTGCCAGCAAGTCAGAAAGAGCCTAAAGATGGGCACCGTGTCTTCCGCAAACCTCTTTCCTGCCACATGGAATTCCTTAGGAAATAGCCATGCCTCTCATTACTATGAAGGCACAGACAGAGAAAATACTGAATTCCGTAATTTCAATTATGCTCCTTAAGCACAACTCTTGAGTGGCAATTGGAACTTTTGTTATTGATTTTATTTTTTTGAGAAATACATATACATATTTGCATGCGTGCATGTGTGCGTGTGTGTGCGCGCGCGCGCGCGCGCGCGCGTGCGTGAATATTGCACCTACATTACTCCTGTCCTCCCATAGCCCCCAAGCTCCCCTTTATGACCCTAATTCATTCCCTAATTCCTGACCTCTTCCTCTTTATTATTGTTAAACAAAAATACACATATATGTGCATATATGTAACCTATATATTGAGTCCATTTAGCAGTGTATGTAGGCCTGGCCATCTGGCATTGCATAACCTATGTTGGAGCTTGTCCCTGGAGAAAACAGATTCTCCCCTCTCTCTGCAGCCATTGACCACTAGTAGCTCTTTAAGTAGAGATGGGATCTTTGGAATTTCCCTCTATCCATGTCAGCATGTCAACTGATATCATTATGCAGGTCCTGCTAAGGAAACCATATTCTTAGTTTACACACACACACACACACACACACACACACACAGAGAGAGAGAGAGAGAGAGAGAGAGAGAGAGAGAGAGAGAGAGAGAGAGAGAGAGAGAGAGTTGGAATTCTTTAAAATCCATCTAGAAGCAGGCATCCTGGCCCATTGGCTCTTACAATTATTCTACTCCTCTTCCTCCGTGTTCCCTGCACCCTGGGTATATGTTCTGTGCTGCAGATGCAGAAACTGGGCTTGAGCATCCCAGGGAAACTTATTCTCTCCATTCTGCACAGTTGTGAATCTCTATAAAAATCTCCATCTGCTCCAAAAAGAAGCTTCTTTGATGAGAGATGAGAAGTACACTGTATGCGGCTATAAGGACAAGGACTTATAGTAGAGTTACACATCACTCTTTTGAAAAATCAAAAAGTCACCAGTATCACTAATCTTAGTATATCAGGTAACTTCGGGCTGGAGACAAAAGTTGCAAAGGAAAATGCAAGCCTCATGGATAACTTCCTTCAATTTCTTCACTTAAACCAATATGATATTTTTATTCCTTTTGTTACAGTTAGTTTAGGGTCAGATTTTACTTTAAAAAGAGATTTATTAATGAAAAACATTGAACTGTTACTCAAATTGCACGGTCCATAATTCAATCCACAGACTTTGTAGTTTTTCTTTCATATTTGAAAACCAAGTTCAAGCCTCTCACTTCCATACCCAACTATTATTTTCTTCTGGGACTGGAGAGATGGCTCAGCAGTTAGGAGCATTTCCTGCTCTTGCAGAGTACGGGCAATC
This sequence comes from Acomys percivali, assembly GCA_907169655.1. Lineage (NCBI taxonomy): Eukaryota > Metazoa > Chordata > Mammalia > Rodentia > Muridae > Acomys > Acomys percivali. The sequence goes on along the minus strand of OU015745.1, from coordinate 79,799,029 downwards.
AGTTCCCAGCACCCACATGGTGGCTCACAACCACTTGAAACACCAGTTGCATGGTATCTGACTCCTTCCTCTGGCATCCAACAGCACTGTGATATGCAGTGACGGGAGCAAGACACATAAAACAAAAACTAATAATAATAGTCACAGTAAATAGTAAATTCTGTTGCATTTCACTGATGTCTCCACTCAAATATATTAACCAGTTTTCTAAGCAGAGTTGCAAGTGTGGCCTTTACATAATAAGCCACTGCGAGGCTATTATAATTTGGGACTCAATATAATTTTTTTTGCGATGGGGGAGGATATCTCTTACAGGGTAAGTATACAACATCAACTGTAGCTCCTGTCCCTTAGACACCTGTAGAAGTGCTGGTAGACAAGAAGTCTCTTCTCATTCTAACTTCCATTGCCATCCCATCCACCTCCAACACACACACACACACACACACACACACACACACACACACACTTTAAATTCTACATAAAATCAATTAATCATTAAGAATTTTTCTTATAGCTTTAATTTGTAGCTTTTGGTCATGTTCTCTTTGCTTAAAGTGCCTTATCTCTAGAATCTTGCAATAGCTAAAGGAGATATGTCTAAATATTCTTTAGTGATCAAAAGTCTCTTCCTTTTAATATGTAGGGTAGTGCATGTCTGCCTACTTAGGCACTTAGGAGGCACAGGACAAGAAAATGAGGAGGTCAAGGCTAGCCTGGGCTGTGCAGCAAGGCCCTATTTCCTTTAAAAAAAAGACTCACTGAGCTACATAACATGTAGCTTCATAGTAGTAAGCCTTCCTGAGTTTAATATTCTCTTTCCCTAAAAATGGGTATACTGATAATATCAAATTTATAGGTAAAATGAGAGATGCGGGGAGGATACTTATGAGCCCATATATAGCAGTAGGGGCCAGAGATAAGACTGAGATTCAGAATCATTGAAAAAACCATTAAGAAGTTTGTTTCTTACGAACAATAAATATTAGCTCTTTTATCACCATCGCCATCATCATCAAAAAAATAACATCACAGTTTCCTAAAAGGCAAAGCAATTAATCTCAACATTTCCATTTGCCAGGACCATCCATCCGTATGTTTGTAATGCCTTCTTAGAGACCATTACCAGACTAAATTACTGAGCACTTCCTCGGCTCTCATTGTAAGCCTCGTTTCTTGGGAATCCCCTGTGGCCTCAGAATCTAGGTGCTAGAAAGAAAATATTGACACTATTTCGTACTCAACCCACTGCATTTCATTAGACACACTTCATTCTCAGCCATGTCTGGAACACTCTCAAAGGGGGATAGGCATGCTTACAGAGACAAGCTGCTCCTTAAAGGAGTGGCGGACAAAAGGCCACGTCCCCAAGCTGGCTCTTGAGTGTTTCAAGCACCTGAGCTCAATCCCTGTGACAGCAACGCTGTGTCATCTGATATGAATGCCACCAGCCACATACTTTTGTCTAAAAGCTTTTATACACCCACCTCTGTCCCCTGCTTTTATTTTTGGCTCCAAAACAGAGGGTCAAGTTTTAACAACTCCAGTTACAGGGGCCTGTGTGTTGGTTGGGGCGAAACACAGCAGTGTTCGTTCCTGGAGGAGGAGGAGCAGTATCCTTGACTTTATAGCAATTATTTACCAGCTGAGTGCCTGGGCCCCTGGTTGCTTCAGGTGTTGTCTGCCAGCAGCTCCCGCCTAGAATCTCAATTTCCTTTATTACAACCATCACTTGTTTCCTGTTTATACTGGGCAAAGAGACTAGGTTTCATGCCTGCTGGCCCACATTCCTGAGCTCAGCAGGTTTTCCAGGCCTTCAGGCCACAGGATTCAACCTTTCTCTGTAGAGAGGGAGGCCTCCCTGGGATGCAAAGCAAGTTGTCCAACACTGAAGATGTGAAACCACTTGGCAAGTTGCAGTGCTGGTCAAAATGAAGGTTGTATGTGCACATTTTACCTGAAATTATCAGTTGCTTTGTATAGACCCTGTAACTGTGGCTAATTTAGTGTGTGGAAACAATTAAGAGAAAGGGGCAAGTTTCCTTTCTATGGAAGACGTTTCCACTCATTGTGACTTAGATCCTCATCCTACACACACACACACACACACACACACACACACACACACACACACAGCATCACGCATATACACAAGAAGTCCTATAAGTTTATACCAAGTTCATGAATATTAGGAACTGTTGAGTGTGGATGTATATTTCTTAATGTACGGCCTTAGTTGGTTCACTTAAGCATAGGGACTAAGTGAAGATACTGGTTCCTATCTTATAGGATTTTGTTGGGTTTTTTTTTATAGGACTATATCACACTATAAGCAATAAAGATAAAGTCAAATGGCATAATAGCATGTGAGGTGATTCTTTTGTGTACAGTGCAAGTAACCTCAATGCAAAACAATCAAGTGTCTAACATGTCCACAGCTGTGTGTTGTGAGCAGCACAAGGCATAGCACTTGGGCAGATTTCACAAGATTTTTAAGGTGGGCAGGTCGGAAGAACTTCTGGAAAGAAGCCTTGAGAGCCTTGTGTTTGCTAGATGAGGAAGTGACCTACATTTGTTGTGATGGTAACAGGAGATAACATGTTTTTACATGTTTTCACATCGCATTATAGAAACGAGATTAGGAGGCAATGCTTGGAGCTAGTATAAAGTTGAATGAGAATGCCTGCGTGCATTAATAGTCCTCTCGTAAGTACTTTCCTAAACAATCATCACCCCAGCAGCTCAGCCCTGGTATAATGTCACCTGAGCCAAACTATCTACCTCCAGTTCAACTTTCTCTATAGCAGTTCAGACCTAAAGTTCTTCCTGCCTGGCTATTCTACAGATGTCTGAGCATAACATCTCATAGGCTAAACTAACCCCTCCCACTCGAGGTGATCTCCATCCAAGTTAGTGTAACCACCACCTAAGCTCCCAGTAGCTCCCTCATCCTAACTTCTCTGCCATTTTCTATATCATATCATTCAGGCAATTTTCATTAAGTCCTCTCGGAGTAATTCAAATTTCCCTTAATCCTTAGTATTACTACTAACTTACTTAGTCTCTTAATTCCTTTGTATATTCATATTAGGGAAATTCGTAAGATTACAAATTAGCTGAACTGCTTTTTCTCTGTGGGTGTTATATACACCTTTACCTACCTCCAGTCTTTTTTAACTGCAGTCAAACTTCTGTTTTAGTCCATTGGTTTCCATTTTTTAATCTTTGCCTGTTTACCTGCCTTTTCTGTCAAATACTACCTTGCACCCTGCTCGAATATTATCATTCATGCTTGTATCCTTAGCAACAGTTCTTCCTGTCTTCTGTGAATGCCAGAAAATGTTCAGTGAACAAAGAGATTCTAAGTGAAATGCTCTGGGAAAGAATAAGTTTAAGTATCTTTTTAATAATAGGCTGTTTCGTTACCTTGTAAGTTATTTGAACATTTTGACTATGTGTAACTCAACGTCGCAGTCTCTCCCCTGTGTGTGACACAACATTGAGTTGCTTCCTGAATTTAATTTAACATTTCTTTAGTTTTCCTCTTCTTCCTTTTTTATTAATAAGAGAATCGGAGGAAACATCTCAATCCTCTAAAATTATCATGTTACTTGAAAATAGTCACCTAAGAAGTATTCAAGATTCACCAAAGTAACCCTCTTCAAATCTCCTCATCTTATATATTTTTTGTTGTTGTAAGCCTCTCCTTTCATAGCTGAGCCATCTCTCCAACCCCAAATCTCTTCTTCTATGTTAGTACAGCAAAGCCTTACTCAAACTCAATCCTAGAAAAAAACCCCTAATCACATATAATATTATGACATCTAAACCAACAACAAAAAGAAGCTACGACTCAGGGACCTCAATCAAAGACATCATCTCACATCCCATGTGGTGACCATTTGCTTTCCCAGAGGGCTTCATTTGGGATAACTCTGAATAAGATTTGGGTTTAGCAAATTAAAGTTCCAGACTGGTTCCAGGAATTAAAAATAAAGACCTTGGACTTAGACTAATAGTTTAAGAAGAAATGATCTTGTAATGATCATGATAATGTTAACGATCCAAACTCATTTTCCTATGCAATGTCCACTCTAGTCACTGTCCACTCTCATCCCTGAAAAATTACTTCCCACTCTACTCTGTAAGTAATTCTGCCTATCTCCTATACCCACACACAAAGAAAGATGAACCTTCAAATCAATGCATTTAACAGAGCTATAATATGATTGATTACAAACCAACCGAACAACTCTTATTCCTAGTGTTTGTATAGCCATGCATATGCTTCATATACACACATGCACACACACACACACACACACACACACACACACACTAACATGCATACACACACACACACACACACACATATACATACACACAGCTATACTGCTAATGCAATACTCTAGTCTCACAACTGCATTCATAAATACTTAGGCAATGATTCAAGCTCTCTTCAAAATTTTACCTTTCATGTTCTTTGAAAACATTATTTGATTGCACCTGCAATCAAAATGTAAACTAAAACAGAGTACTATCAGGTCATCATATTTCTCCATAGCTCACAGAACACAGTCCTTAATCATTCATTGTGAATTTCTTCCAGCAAAGGACATTCACTGCATTAGGTACAAGGAATAAGAAAAGGTATGTCTCAGGAAGTGACACATGTAATAACCATGTCAGTCAGTGTTTATATTGGCTAATAATAAAACTCGACCATTAATACAAAAATATATATCATTTTAATGACTAAAAATTTTCCCTTAAAGAAAGGAAATGCCCTTGAGAAAATTCATTGCTATGCTTTTTTTTTTGTCTGAATTAACAGGCATCTTAATAAGTGTCTCTTGCATTGTTAGTCATAATAACAATGGAAAACAGGAGACACGGGAAGGTGTAAACTGAAGAGGACAGAAGATATGACGGATGCATGTGTGTTTGTGTTCATAAGGACTTTAGAGCAGAGGGGGGATCTAGCACCCTGAAGTCGGCCACTGCAGTATGAATCAAACTCTCCCCTGCACCCTTTGACACCCTCAGCAAGTCTGCTCTCACAGTATGCTGTGGTGGAAGCGTTATGGTGCTGGTCTTGCTTTTCATTTTGTTTTGTTAGGTTGGCTTGCAGTGGTAAAGCATCAGCCTGGAAGCTGACATTGATGCTTTGGCTGAGGGATTTTGAAATGGGTATCACATGAAGTGTAGCAACATGATCCATGAACTAATTCAGTGCCTGCTGTAGTTGGCTCCAGAGTCAGTCAGGAACTCATGAACCTCAGAGGACATCTGCATGAGTCCCAAGAGGACCACTAACTTTATCTCTATATTAGAGGGAATTAAGACCCCATCAAGCTTCTAATCACTGACATGGTGCCGCAAGGGCTTGTACAGTGAAGTACTTACCAATTTATCTATTTACACCATGCAAATTTACTCACACAAATGTGTGTATTAATGTGAGAATTTTAATGTGACATCAACAAGATTCTAGTTAACAACAACCAAGTTCTGAATTTGTACTAAATGAGTTGTAACATTTTAAAGTAAAAGATGTCAAGGTAAACATGAAAAAAAGGATAGAAAAGGCCACAAGTTCTCCGTCTATATGCACACACAGTATGTGAGCATGGCTTTGTGAAAACAGTTTGTCACCGAATCTTCAACTCCAACTGTTTTACTTTCTAACTTTGTAAGGTGCTTCCAAACCTAAGTTATCAGGAAGCAATGAGGGAATAGCATGAGACTATCCCTGCCACCTAAGAGTTAAAAACCTGAGAGGATGAGAATCGAAGGTACAAAAAGAACCACAGCAGCTTCGTGCTGTATGGGACATTTAAATATGTTGTCTATTTGAGTAGATAACAGTCTAGTGATAACACCAGGATGGGCAGTGTCCATCACATTCTAGAGATAGGCCATCAAGACTGTCCAATGGAAAGAAATGATCTCTTATGGTATGACCTCACAGCCAGTATGATGAAACATACTTCACACTGTTCCATATTTCTTCTCAGAATACAGCAATTATGATGTACCTAAATAGAGAAAAACACACATATCTTTTTGCAATAAATAATGGGCAAGCCAAATGTAAGCATTGTACTTTTTATAATATTCTATTAAAAGATGATAGCAAGAGGGCAGGGGCACATTTTGGGTCCATAAATATATAAATGGTATTTATGAAATAGCTATACTTTTCACATACATGTCTAAAGAGGCATTACATTTTTATCTGAACCTCAGGTTAGGTTGCATCTTTGCAATCTTTAAAACATAAATGTTCCAGAAGCACACAGCTTCGCCAACAGAGCTAATATGTGACAAGGTGCCACCTACCTTGCAGATCTCAAGGAACTTCTCACTGGTGTTTTTCATAGGGTGTTCAGTGAAGGTAGCATAGGGGACCTCAGTAGACCATGGATTCCAGCGGGACAACAGAGACTGCCCTTCAGTGCTTCCCCAGCAAATCCTTAGGCCTTCTCCTGGTCTCCTAGATGGAGTATATTTTTGTTAGATTGAGCGTTTCTGTTAGATATACCAACAAGAGAAACGTACCAAGGACTGTAACCCTCCACTTAGCTGGTGTGTTTCTACTGAGGTAAGTGACTTAGCTCAAACCAAACTGTTAAGGAGTAAAGGAGGTCAAAGGATGAACTTCCTTTCAAAGAGGCTAGATATAAGAGGCTCCCGGGAATCCACATGCAAACATGAGCCTCAAGCTCAGGACAGCGGCCGGAGCTGGAAATACAGGTGCTGACCTCATGCTGAGGTTCTCATGAGAGCAAGTCAGGAAGAAGTGTGAAACAATTGGAGATGGACAAGAACATTTAAGGTGACAGACAGTCTCAATGAAAAAGGAGACGACATGACAACAAGAAGCCATCTTAGTCACTGTCACTATCGTCATCATCATTATTATATTTTATGCACATTAGTGTTTTGTCTGCACGGTTTGTGAGGTTGTTGGATCCTCTGGAACTGGAGTTACAGACAGTTGTGAGTTGCCACGTGGGTGCTGGAAATTGAACCGGAGTCCTCTGGAAGAGCAGCCAGTGCTCTTAATCACTGAGCCATCTCTCCAGCCTTGAGAAGTCATCATTTAAACAGAGAAATGAACAGAAGGAAGAACTAACTGAGAAAGACCGTAACATCTGCCAAATGATAGGACATCTGTGACCTTTGAAAGAGGTGAGGACCATTCAAAATCCTCACCTTCCTAGGCCAGCCACTTCTCCCATGCATCTCCTGTTCCTCTGTTCCCTATACAATGAAGCTGCAGCCAGGGTCATACCAGTGTCTATAGGGACCCTGTCTGCTTCTACTTCTTGCCTCAGTATTGACTCCTACTGTGCAGAAGAAGCCATTGTCTGATCTAACCCAGGCCTGGTCATCTGCTGAGTCCAAATACAAAGCACAGGAAGTTCAAAAAGGAATAGGAGGCAAGAAGTCATGGCAGAGTGGTGTGGCTATGCTGAAAAGATCTGTCATGTCCGTGGCTTCTTCTTTTTTCATGTCTTCAAGAGAATTTAGGGTTTGCAGTTTCAGCTGCTCAGGATGCGGAGAGGTGCCTAGAGGTTAAGCCAACTTGGGCGCTCTGCATTCACCAAGCTTTAGAAACAAGTTAGCTGTAATTCTAAGCAGCTCCTTGAAGCATCCTGAGCACTCAGCTCAGTTCTTCTAGAAATTCAATCCTGGGATTTTGAGATCGAAAAACCAGCGCTTAATTGTGGTGCCTTCACAAAGCTGTCACTTCCGGCATTAAGGATGGATTCCACTGGGAATATCGTGTGGTTTCTGAATGTTTATCCATACAGAGCTGAGCATAAACAGTCTCACACAGACTCAGCCCCATGCATTCAGTGGCTGACTCCCAAGCTGTGTCTTACAAAAGAGAAGAAAGAAAGGAACCCGGCACAAGCCGCTGCCCAGTTCTCAGATATTTGATGATTGTATTTGAAAGCTGAAACTCAACATTTTTTGCACTCAATCCTTTACCCAAAAAGTATAAGAGGAAAAAAGAAAAAAAAAGAAGAGTGAGAGAAAAAATAATAATAATAATCTGAAACAAATCTCTAAAGTTCTTTCCACAGATGCTGTATTGACTCTGGTCAGACCCTTGATTTTTCTGCCTTTCTTTTTTTTTCCTGCACTGGCAAATCCCAAATTTTATGAATACATGCTTGCTCATTTGTGGAACATTCTGTCTTGAGCCAATTAAAACAACTCACACAATGGAATTATTTACTGCTTCCTGTGTCAATTTATGCACCAAATTCGACTTTGTTTATCCAAAAGGATTGAAAAAAACTGTCAAGGTGACTTCTCTAATAAGTACACTTCTGTTTTTTTTTTTTTTTATTCAAGGAAGCCTTAAAATGAAAGTCAAGCATAAAATTCAAGAAGAACATTATTTTTAAGTATTTCATTCTTTTGACCGTGGCAATGACCTTTCCCAGAGCTTTAGAGTCTGTTATGAAATTGGGAAAAATATAAAATTAAGTATCCACTCCAATGGCAGCATTTAAGGTGAGGCTTGTTAGGCCCTGGATCTGGCAGGGATGGGAAAGGAGTGCCAGTCATTAGGGTATGCTATATGAAATTCCCAAATAATTAATAAAAAATATTATTTTGAGGGGAAAAGTTTATGGTTGCCTTCTCTTCTGTTAAACATCTTCGGGACCATTATGGTGACTGTGCATACCTTGATGACCAGAAATATTTCTTGCAAAAGTAAGTTATGTTCATGGAGAGAATAATACAAGTTAATAAAACAGAGAATAAAGTGCAAGGAACAAGATGTCAATAGTCTTGCTTGAGTCAGGATTTTGACTCAATACAGTAGGGTTTGGGACAAATCACATTTCCCTTGTTGAATCTCACTGTGAGTTGAATTCTGATTTATTTCTCCCTCTGCACCTCCTGCATATGTCTGTACATACAATAAAAAAAAAATCTATGGCTTCCCCCATCCAAGCACTATAGTTTTTTAGAGTTTGTGACAGTTATGTCAGTAACTGCGTGTGATATAGAAGCTATGATCATGTCACACATGTCATAATTATGTGGTGGTTCACAATCAGCCAGAACTACAGTGCCAAGGGCTCAGGTAACTTCCACCAGCACCTTGTTCACCACCCCACACACTTACACTCATGAACACAGAGATAACACTCAAAAATAATAAAATACATATTTTTAAAGAACAGATGAAAATGTTCTATATGCTGCATGGCATTATCCACCTAACACATATTCAAAGCTTTACATGTTCTATATTTTATATTTTATTTAATCTAGACAGTAGCATGCTTTGAGTGAAACCAAGAACAGACTTAACCAGGTCACCGAGTCAAGAACCGCTAGCGAATTAGAACAAGCAGGAGGAAGAAATCCTGAGCACACAGGAAGTCTCAGGGGGTTCTGTGCTTGTCAGAGCCATCGATCCATTTTTTTCCCACCTGACTGTGCCTCTAGAATACTCCCCATGTGCTCTAGCTGCTTTCTAACTCATGGCAGAGAGCAGTGCTTCTCACTGTTCCTGATGCTGTAACTCTTCAATACAGATCTCTGTGTTGTGGTGAACCCCGCCAACCCTAAAATTATGTTCGTTGCTACTTACTAATTGTAAGTTTGCTTACTGTTATAAATCATAACGTAAATAGATTATATGGATGGTATCTGATGTGCCACCCCATGTGAATGAGTTATTAAACTGCCAGGCGGGGTCATGGGATCCACAGGTTTAGAAGCGCTAGTTTAATGCCTACGATCCTGGACTTAAGTCCTTCAGACAGAACTGCCCATGGATAGCTTAAGCCAGTTTTCATTTGTTTTCTTCAGAAGAAATGAAAGCAGCTCCCAAATTAACTCTTCTACCTGGTTAAGAGAATTATCCTCAATCAGCTCAGAAGAGTTCACCTAACCCATCCTGTGTTCTCTGTCTTCAATGCCACCACTCAATTAGACAGTTCCTCTTTGTGGACTTGTAGGTAATGAGGGGACACACACACACCCCACGTCCCAGAAGCAAATCAGATCATCTCTGAGCCAGCTTGGTTATCAGTTGATCTTTCCAGACCAACACACCTCTATAGAAACCTGGCAGAAGTGAAAGGTCACAATTGCAACTTCTTTAATTCCTGTTTTCTGTCCTATAGATTGGGCCAGCATTCCCGTAGTTCTGGGAGTGAGAAAAATGATGTAGTTTATTCTCCTGGTAAACACTAAAGTCTCATAGAAGTGGGCCAAAATACAGCAATGGTTTCATGAGAGAGCAAGTCTCTACAGGAGGGAGCTTGGTGGAAAGTTTGTGATGATCAATTTTAGGATTCTAGACTTAAGTTAGAAGGAACTTTAAGAATGGTTTCCACATCCCACCTCCCTCCCCTGCCTCTCTGTCTCTGTCTCTCTCTCTCTCTCTCCCTCCCTTCCCCCCCCCCTCTCTCTCACACACACACACACACACACACACACACACACACACACACATGCTAAGAACTGGAATTTTCAAAGGCCTCAGTTCTCTTTAGAGCCATGTTAATTATCTGTTTTACTGGGTGACTCAGAATTCTAAAATACAGTTATTGGCAGTGGAGAAAGCCTAGGCAATTACAGCTTTCAGTGACCGCAGCAAACTGGGTTTACCTTCTATAGTAATGAAGCAAGGGCAGGCTGAAGAAGTGAGTTTATAAGGAAGGAATTGCTTAGGTGAGGCCAGAGGACCATGTGCATGAAGAAGGAACACTGGTGATAACTCCAAGTTTAATGGAGAGAAATGTCTCTTTATACACAAGCTTTATAACATAAGATCAAGACTTTTTAGGAAGGCCTCTTCTCTCTCTCTTCCTGAACTAGGAAATATGCACTTCTCAGGACCTTCTTTGGGTTAAATTTGTTCATTCCATGAATTTTTCTTTCTTGGGGGAGAAGCCATTACTTCTTTTGCATAGGACAGCACAGCAAACTTCCTGACTCCTGCTCGTGTACCTCTTGGCCTCCCAAGAGTCTCTGCTAGAAGGCATGAGCTAAAGACTGCTGCACCCCGAGAATGAGAAATAGCACCTTCCATTATTACCTCGCCAGCTGCCCCTCCTTTCTGCTCATCTCACGTCTCAAAAGCTGCACCACAGAATTAAAAACACAGCTTGAGGCACTGAATGGAGATTTATGAGGAAGCACAGATATTAACTCTTACTCTAAATGCAGGGCGTGTGCTTGTAAGCACTGGTGAGCAAACACAGGGAGGCCACAGGAGGGGTGGGAGCAGGAGAGAGCAGCTCAGAGCAGCCCAGCTTATTTTCTTCCTGTCTCCTTTTTCCTACCTTCCAGCTTTCATTGTTGAAAGGCGGATCCTCTAGACCCATGAAACGTTAGTCCCTTGCTTACTTAATCTGGACAAAAGCAGGGGCCGAGTTGGCATCGCGGTGGGTATTCAAGTCTCCCTTTGCTCATTGAATGACCTCAGATGAAATATTTTCCATTACAAGAACCCAAAAGACGCTGGCACAGAGTCAGACAATGAGATTTGCAAAACGTGTTTACATTCTCTCAGTGTCCCTAGGCTGTTCCAAGCCCATAGGCAGGTGCCGCCTTTATCTGCTCTCTTTGCTCACCTGGCTCCCTCCCAGAAGTTTCCAAGGGCCTTGAGCTCTGTGAGATTAACCATTTATTGGCAAGGGGTAACTAAGACATTCTGTAGGTTACGTTACTGGAGGCAGAGGTGAGTGACAAAGGCCGAAGGACTACAGCTGTCTGTCATCAACAGGGTCTCGAGGGCTTTGTGGTTCCATGGGAAGAACCTTCAGGAACTCTAGTAGCCTGATGACCGCTATCTGACTTAACAACTTGAACCCTTAACTTCTCTCCAGGTATCCATCAGAAAACCAGGTAGACGATGGTAAACCGAAACTCAGCCTTTTTTGTTTATCTTTTATTTTCCCTTCTAAAAGAAGATTTATGCCGAAAAGCCCAAATGTTGTCTTGTACTCGCTAAATAAAAAGTCAAACAAAAATGGCGGCTTAATGACTGTAAAAAGATGCCAGGCAGTTTCCGAGATCTGACCTGAAGAGGGTCTTTAATCACAGGCATACATATAGACCTCAAGGCTTTAAATTAAAAGCACAAATCAAAGAAAGTACAGTAAGTAATTACAAAAAGGGTGGCCAAAGGAAGGAGCTGCAGATCTCCCAGGCTGATGGCCCTCACAAAGGTTGCTTATCTGCCTCGGAAGAACTGTGTCCAACCAGTCAAGCTCATGGCTGCAGGAAAGAAGCCTAAGACCCACACCAAGGGTCTACCCCACATGTTTATGGTTCACAGTGTTAAAATGTGCATATGAATGAGAATGGCAAATTACCCTGTTATTGGAATGCTACACTTTGAGATAATGAGCCCTCTAGGCTAGCAATCGATAAAACTGGGGTTCAGTCTCATAGTAACTGTCTTTGTGGCTTGGACCTAGGTACATTTCTGAGTCACTACTTCTCTTCGTATAAGATAATATAAGTCTAGATTAGATGATCTCCAGAGGAATTATAATGTACAGTACTTCTAGCCCACCAGGGGGGAAGGGTTGCCTACTTTTGCATTTTAAGTGACACAGAAGTACTGAATTTTTTTTCTTCTTCAGAATTTATGTAGTTTATTTAGAAGGAAGTTATTCTAAAAACCATCCAATGATTTTCTTAGATTCTGTTAAAAATAGCAAATTCTTCAATTACTTTATAAAAGTTGTCCCTATCCCCACTTCTCTTGGCCAAGAAGGGATTTGCCATTTATCGTTTATGTCCTATTAGCCTTGACTCCTTAATGCCACTGAAACAGAGCCGGACTCTGTAAGGCTCCCCTGATTATGCTGAAAGCCCTCCTGGGCTCTGCATGTACTCTAGCGCTTCCCTCTATGAAAGCAGCTGCCAACCACCGTGAAGGAGATGTTCATTCAAAGTCTGACCGATGCTTCACTGTGAAGTGTATTTATTGGTTGTGTGTCAGCCATCTCTGCCACCACCATCCCACCCCTGCCATTTCTTGCTGTAATCAACAGCATTTATCAACTGGCATTTCTCTTCTTCTAGTTTGATTTTTTAAAAAACTATTAACAGGAAACCTAGTTACTATTACTATGGGAGTCACAGGCAAGTGATTAAATAAAAATATCCTTCTTTACAGGACATTTTCTTTCATCAGTTTCATAGGTAAAAGCTGAGTTTTACTGGTGCCATTTAAATGGAGCACTAATCCAGCGGCTAATGCTAAAAGACAAAGGTTATAAGTCATTTAGAACTGAGCATTTAAATGGCATATTTAAAGTCTGTACCTGTAGTGCTAACAATAAAGATGATGACTGGGATAAGAGATAACTCAGAGGGTAAAGTGCCTCATGCCGAAAACCTGAAGACCTGACTTTGGAGTCCCCAGTGCTCACCAAAAAAAGCATAGTGTGGCCACATGAATCTATGATCCTAGAGCCAGGGAGACCGAGACAGGAGGATCCCTGGAGCTTGTTGGCCATCCACTCTTCCCAAATCACTGAGTTCCGGGTCCATTGGAAGACTCTCCAAAAGTAAGGTGAAATGTGTTAATAGAAGACAGTTGCCATCAGTCTCTGGCTTTCACATGCTTGAACACACACATACACCCATCCATATGCATATACCACAGAGACACACATACATACATATATACAGACATACACACGTGTGCGCACACACACACACACACACACACACACACACACACACACACACACAC
>OU015745.1:79755513-79785263 GCA_907169655.1 Acomys percivali | reverse complement strand
CACACACACACACACACACACACACACACACACACACACACACACACCTTTCTACTGATGGCACTGGCATGAAATTTTATTACTCATAGACCTATCGTCTGGCAGACACTGACATTGTCATTTTCTGGCCATACTATTCTGTAATGTCTTCAAATGGTTTAGAGAGCTGTTCCCATAACATTTAACCATTACTTCAAGTAGAAATTAATATGTGCTAACCTATCTCTGTAAGAATAAGAGAGATTTCCCTGGATTACATAGCAATGTGAATTCAGAGAAAGGAAAAAAGCGCTTACAATGCAGCATATGAAAGATGGCCTATTTACTGGTCTTAACTTTATACCAAATCCTAGGCAACTATTCTGAAAGCTGCATGGCTTCTAGGAAACTCATAGAAGAGTCACCTCTTATCTGGTAGTTGACAGACAGGAAGACAGAAAGACTGAGACAGTGATTTTTAAAATATAACATGAAGTTAATTGAAGATAAAGGAACCAGTGAAAGCTATATAAGGAAAAAAAGTACACCGTAAGCTATGACTTGTGCCTTAGGCGATAATATTTATTTCAACTTGGGATACCTTTGGACAGACAAACTGTTGGAGGGAGGCAGGCCAAAAGAACACTAGAAGTCTGTAGAATTTGGGACGGGAAGCTAGGGGCATTGAGCAAGACGATGAATCGTCTAATGTAGTCTAATCCTAACGCGGAAGCCTCAGTGGGCAGTGGTTTAATTAACTGAGGAAACTTGTCTCTGGCTGCCAAACTCAGAACTGTAGAAGGAAGAGGCATTGTGTTCACAGAGGTGAGCTGGAAACGCGGCCAAGCCAGATGTCCTCCTTGGTCCTTAGCCATGAGTGCAGTGCAGCCGAGTTTTGCCATCTGCCGCCCTCCTACCACATGTCATCAAGAGTAAAGGGTAAAGAGCGAAGAGTAAAGGGAAGGAGACGGCATAGCATCAAAGTGGTGATGGAGCGAGCGAGAAACAGAAGACTAACCATCGAACGATACATAACAAGCTAAGTATCTTTCTATCTTTTTTTTCCCCAAGACAATGTCTCTCGTATAGCATGGTTGTCCTGGACTCACTGAGTAGAGCAGTTTGTCCTCGAACTCACAGAGATCCACTTGCTTCTGCCTCCCCAAATACTAGGATTAAAGGCCTGTGCCTCCACACGTGCCTAAGCTTTCTGCCTTCTGAACAAAGATAGTGGTAACATTCCCTGAGACATACTGTGTGAGTTAAAACACTAAGTTCTGAGCTACATTTGCTGAAGAACAGGCGTTCACTACTTTATAGGGAGACTGTGCTGTGGAGAACACAAAACGTCTTTCCATGCTTAATCCCCACTGTTCCTTGTGGAACTGCTGTTACCTCAGAGACAGACCATCTGAAACACTGAAGACACACAGCTCCTGGAATTAATGTGTGATTCCTCTGAGGGTAACGTGGCAGTCACCTCATTTTCAGTCCACAGACCTGAGCGAGTCGGCAGTGGCATGCACCAGCTAACACGGGGGTGGGGGGGTGGGCGGGGGCAAGGCGGCACTGTGGAGGAGGCGCTAACACCGGGGGGTGGGGTAGGGGGGCGGCACTGTGGAGGAGGTTATTGTCCATTCCTAGCAATGCTCAGACTGCAGAGCTGGAGCTGGACTGTGTCTGAAGAGGTGGAAAGCAAGTCCACTTGCAGGGATCCACAGCCAGTGTGGTCAACCCCAGTCCTTCTGCTTGTATACTGGAAAGCAAGCTTGCCTGGCCATGAAAGAGTCTTTTAAGTGCGCTCCCCTAGCCTTGAGCAGGAAGCACAGAGAATTGTTTAGAAAATACTGGAAAGTTACTACTGGATACAGCCAGGGCATTCTTTTTTTTTTCTTTTTTCATTCAAAAACTTACTCCAAAAGGCCTCTTTTGTTTTGTTGCAACGGTAATAACTTGCATGCTTAAGAAATAAACATCATCATAAGGCAAAGACGGTCAGGCGAGGGGGTAGCCCCATCTCTACATCTCACTGGAGGCTCACAAGGTCGACTTCCAGCCTCTATTCTACACATGGAGAAACTGAGGCCCACAGCCTTCCAGCAGCAAGTGCTGGAGCTGAAGCCAGAATTAGGTTCCACAGCTCCCCATAATCCCATGGTCTTCCGTGGCCAAACAAAATGAAGACTGGAATCGCCCATCCCTACAAAGTGCTCACCTGCCCCAAAGCAGGTGAAATCAGTAGGTTGGGGCCCAGTGCTGTCAGTAGCCTTTACTCTCCTGAACCCAACCCAACCTCTGCTTTTTGAAAAAATACTAGCTTGTTTTTTTTTTTTTTTTTTTTAAAGTACTAAAACTTAAAACTCTTGATTGCCGTTAGGCATTATTTTTCTCCATTCACTCTTACTCCGTAGGACCTATATTACTTTAGTGTGGAAATAATAAACTGCATGATTAAGAGATAAGCATCCTCATAAGGCAAAAACTAAGCCACAACTCAGATTGATCCAGACAAAGTCAGAAACCAGCTCTGGGCCATCCAGTTGGCCCATGAGATTAAGAAATGAACTTCCTGGCCTAACGTCCAAAGGCATTTGAAGTGCAGTTCTGCCATGCATTCCCAGCTCTCAAAACCACAGCTCCTCAGAGCTGCAACCAGATGCTTCAGCTTGCTGAGGCTGTCTTACAGTGTTTGTGATCATTTCAATAACATTTCACTAGCAAGCCATACCACTGTCTTACTAGGTGACCAAATGAACTCCAGACTGTCCAGAAACAGCCTCTGTATCAAAGTCATGTCCACTACCCCTGTAATTTCCATCTTCTCGTACATGATGAAATTTTTTTTAAAAAAATCAGTCTGTCTATAGATCTTACTATAAAAGAATTATAATTTACATTTAAGTGAAAATGCTCATTCCTCAGACTAAAGAGATACCTTTTGTTAGCCTGTTATTCTGAAGGCATAGATGCCTTCCGATTGTTAAGGTGAATGCAATAAACTGTGCATCAATTTTGAGGTTTACAAAAATTTGGGGTTTTAGAGGACTGGCCAGGTGGGAGGTGTACACTGATCAAGAGGACTTGAGCGTAGTTTGCAATAGTCACTCACATGTTGCATACACCCTGACTATTTCTATGCCAAGAGGTTGCCACATAGAGAGACGAGGAATGGCTATATGGCAGGCCACAAGGAAAACGCCACACAATGAGGGAAACACCTTCTGGCAACTGCCTTTATCATGAATGGGAGTGTAAGACGAGTCCCATGAGCCCCAGATTTAAGTGACTTTTCATCTTCCATCTGCAAGTGAACTGACTTTGGAGTACACTAAATGTGCCAGCATCAGCCTGTATAGACTAATCTAGGTTAAAACTGGGCCACACCGTCTGAGAAAAGTCTAATGTTCCTATTTCCCTTCCAGAGAGGTTGAAAGTAGATGGCCTGGAGCCCACACAGGGGGAGTTAGAAGAACAAGGACCACGTGCCTTCTAGCCTCAGGCCACATGCCCTTAGGAAGCCACTGGTATGGCCAGGAGGGTGCAGGCCCCAGTGCTCAGCCCAGAGATCAGAAGCCCAATTTACCATGTGCTTCTCTGTGGATGATGCTCCTACCGCCAAAACCAAGTTTACTTTTCCTGCTCTGGAGGAATAAGAATGAAACGAGTTTTAAGAGATGACATTTGATGTACATAGTTTAATAAAAATAGTGTATAAAAAGCAAAAGTGTGCATCTGTAACTTCTTTTTTTTAATATTTGTTTTGTTTTATGAGTATGAGTGTTTCAGCTAGTTATGGGCATGAGGAGGTCAGAAGAGGGCATGAGATCCTCTGGACCTGGAGTTCTGGGTGGTAGTGAGCCACCACGTGAGTACTGGGAATCAAATGCAACTCTTCTGCAAGAGTAGTAAGTACCGTGCAGCACTGAGCTCTGACTCTAGCCTGTAGTCTCTAATCTCTAACATGGCTATAGTCTACACTCAGCACTTTCCTTTTGGTTATGGTCAACAAGAGTCATTCTAATTGTCATGCAGCAATGATGAGGTTAGCAGCCTCTTCTCTCCCTTCCAAAGCAGTTGCATTCTACGAAACACAGATGAAGTTCAGTCAGAAAAATAAAAACAAAATAAAACTGTTCCTCATAAGGTACTCTGATATAATGAAAGAAAAGCTGTGGTTTAAATGATACAGCTTATATTACCATATTATACATTACTACAATATACATTACTATATGACCTTGGAGAAGCCATTATGGACTCATACTCTATTTTGACATCTCTCTGTTTAGCTGGCCTACCAATAGGCCCGCATATAGACTGCTGGCTACCTTTCATTCTAGGTTAGAAGCTACCCTTTAGCAGACCCAAAAAGTAAACATGAAGTAAATGAGAATTCTAGGTTCTCCTGTTAGGCTCCCCACTCCCCCAACCTCCCAATTCAGAAATATCTAGGGTAGAAAGGAGGAAGAAAGTAAGTTAAAAAAAAATACTTGGCTATGTTTTTTTTTTAAAGAAATTCTAGACATTTCCTGAAATGGAAATGATTCATTCACATTCCATGGTATGTATTTGCTTTGGGGAAAATGAGCTAAAGTTTACTGGGGCTTTGGATGCATTGCAGCTTTAGTGCTACCACAGTACTGCCTTGGGCATATCGGTTTGGGGCTTTCTTAGTTTCTTGACCACTGAGCTTTGCATTTCTCCCCAGCTTCATATTAAAATTGAGGCACAGCAAGGTCCTCTTGAGTATATTTTTCCAATCCCAGTGTCTGTTCCTGACTGTGGAAGTTTTTGCCTTCGTGGATTAGGCAGAACTCTCAGGATATGTTTCTATGCTCCCTTCCAGGGTAACTCCCCCCCAAAACACTCATCAGTCACCCCTCAAGCCTAAGGACACATCCCATAACAACAAAATATTCCACTGGATGGAGAGAGCTCTCAAAGAGCTCACATAGGCCTGGGCGGTACATGCAGGGCCTTTGGGGCGGGGAATGTTGGAGTCTCAGACAAGCAGGGGATAGTCTACAGCAGCAGTTCTCAATCTATGGGTCGAGACCATCTGAAAAATAGATATATCACATGGTCTTAGGAACTGAGACACTGCATGGTAGCCAAATCACAGTTATGAAGTAACAATGCAAACACATTTATGGTTGGGGGTTCCTAAGGCCATAGAGAAAATGTGAGCCACAAGTCGAGACTGAGTATCTAGACCAATGCTTGCGTGACTTTAATATGCCTTGAAATTATCCAAGACCTGTTGACCTGTGGATTCTTACACAGTTGATGCAAAGTAAAGCCTAGAGTTCCTGACTCTGTACATCTAACAGGCATCTTGTTTCTACTGGACCAGAGAACAAATGGCTAGATGGAGCAATTTGGGTTTAGGATTGCCCAATTTCCTTGTTGACAAGGGCTCCTTATGTAAAGGGACACACTCAAGTAAGGGAAAAGCAGCTCTGTGTGAAATGCGGGCCCATGACATGGG
Source organism: Acomys percivali (assembly GCA_907169655.1). NCBI lineage: Eukaryota > Metazoa > Chordata > Mammalia > Rodentia > Muridae > Acomys > Acomys percivali. The sequence goes on along the minus strand of OU015745.1, from coordinate 79,779,796 downwards.
TTTTTCATTGAATGGTGAAAGTCATCGTGGGTTTTACCTGATGTCAAGACAGGAATCTATGCAGAAGAAGGCTGTAGCAGTAGTCTGTGGTTAAAGTCAGTCTAAACTAAATAAGAATCCTACCATATAGAGGAGGTATTGATCTTAATCTGTCCTTAAATTGATTTATCATTAAGAAAACAAGCCAGTTATGTGTTTGAAAATCACTTAAAGGTTCAACTGAAATAATTATTTATGATAGATTCACTCTACCTTCAGGGATGTGTGTGTGTGTGTGTGTGTGTGTGTGTGTGTGTGTGTGTGTGTGTGTGTGTGTAAGTGTGTGGGCATCATTGTGTGGTGTGCATGCATTTATGTGTATAACTGTGTGCATATGTATGTGTGTGTATATGTGTGGCAGTGTGTGCCTGTGTATGTGTGTATGTGTGTGTGTATGTGTGTGCGTACGTGTGTGTGTGTGTGTGTGTGTGTGTGACTTACTTATTTTAGAAAACACCAGTCACAACAAACAGCTCATCATTTCCACCCCTCTTCATTCAAGAAGGTAAAATTCCCTGGCCAGCCAGGCTTTTCTTGTCTGTATATATTTTTGTTCTCCAATGTCCTTATTAAGATATACAATCAGGAAAGGAAAACAGTCCTCTGACAGTGAGCCCATCACTGGGGCCATGCCATGGCAACCTCCCCCTTCTTCTGTAGGCATAATACCTACCCCTTCGCCAACATCAACAGTCATTGTGTTTGGTGACTTACCACACCGAGGCTCACCTGGAGTTCACCTTCAAATAACAGTGTCTAACTTCTGTCTTTCCTACTCCCAGATGGGATTTCTTACAGCAAAAGTAAGTGTGGCGGCAACAGGGGGTTGGGCCAGGGTGCATTTTTGAGTCGCTGTCACACCTGTTCCTGCTAAGTACATTGTGAAAAGTTGAGTTTTCTAATTGACTTCGGGAGGCATTAGGCATGGAAAATGTACCTCATGGTTTAATTCCACATTTGGCAGCTGATCTTTCATAAAGAAGCTTTTGATCAGAAACTGTAAGGCAGAACAAACAAACTGTCCTGATGACTTATTTAGGCTAAGTGCTCAAGGCAAAAGTAGAAGCACCGAATGTGTAATGTCTTGGGAAGACAGGCACTCTGTCACCATCAAGGAGTGCACCAGCACTTTAGAAATGGCCCTGACCTGAGAGGTGGGATCTTAGTCGGGTTCACAAGTACACACCTTGGTCAGAGCTTAAGAAACAAACAGAGTCCATGCTCAATGGCCAACTAATGCTATCGCTAAAAATGCAAACAAAGCAGCCATCTTTTCATGTCATCATTAGGAAGTGGCAGACAATTCAAAGTCTGGAAAATTAACCTGTTTGCATTATAAGAGTCATCTAAGTGTGGGTAAGAGCCAAGGACATAATGCTTAAGTACAGCTGTTAACTAATCCTGCATCCTGCCTAAAGCAGCCCTGTACCTTCCAGAGTGCTTAAGCATTTACATTTCAAGTCCCCAGAACATACTTTGGATACAAATGAAGGCTTCTCATATCACGTCTCACATACTTTTTACAGAAATAAGAGACAAATCAGAGACTAATAATGAGTTTAAGATACCAAAGCAGGCTCTTCATAAAAATGTGTTGGACAAAGACACCAAGACCTTTTTGTTTGTTTTTAACTGAGAAGCACACCGGCGATTAGGTCAATTAAATGCTGAATACGATGATAAAGGAAACAGGTTCTCACTTACACGCCCAAAGACAAAACCATGTAAAAGATAAAAAATACTGGACACCAACTTTATTCTTCAACAATGTGTACTGCAAAGGGACTATGTGCAAAATACTAGTCTAGGCAGAATTCACCATGAGCAAGCAAGGAAATTCTTTTCTGTTCAGGTTGCTCAGCATCTATTAAGAAGAAGCATCCTAAGAAAGAAAGGAGAAAGGCCACAAGAGAAGAAACTAATGCAGCAGACTTGAGCAGACAACCCAGAAAGAATTTAGAACTAATTTAAGTGTTGAAGGATAAGAGTGCCCATCCAAAGAGAGTGCTACCTGCCACTGATAAGAGGGCAAATTACGAAATAATATATGAAGCCTAGCATGGATGTTTTCTAAGTAGGAAGAAAAATAACCTTTCTCTTTAAGCTTAAAATATTTAATAACCATCACCTACCCACCCCACCCGATCCCCCAAGCAACTGAGTGGTATACAAAATGGAGTGGCAGAGAAACGCAAGCAGTCGTGTTTTGCACGAATGTATTGTATTTACAGACAGCCTAAGTTCCCTGGTGAGTGATGGCCCAGAATGACAAGACACATAGTGCCTATGTAATAGCCAGGTGTGCTGTATAATCCCTGTCTACCTATCTCATAGCAATTTATGGAGCAAACATTACTTTATATATTTAACAGGGAGATTGAAGTTCACAGAATCTGCTTTAAATTGCTGAAGTATTTATTGTCTCTGGTCTGCTGGACCTCAAGGCTTATATTGCCCCCTTGGGAAATACAATTTATCATCTGTCTAGAGGGATAAGGAGCTGGGTGCTAGCAGAAGGGTGCGGTAACCTTAGCTGTATTTCTAAGCCAAACCTCCTACAAGAGCCTTGTAGGATGCAGACTGTCTCAATGATGTTCATTTATCATTCCAGATGATTCCTTAGGTTATTTTTCTTTCACTTGAAGAACAAAGGAAGCCCCGTGGATGAATATAGCTACTTCATGTGTCGCCTGGAGATGTTATGCCACCAGTCTGGTTGTTACATGCTTTAGAATTGCTTTCAAGAGAGATTTCTTCTCCTTCCAAGCTCCATGGCTGTATCATCACAGACATATGTGATGCCTAATGTCTTCATTGCTATTCTCCAGACATAACTTCACCCTAAAATTCATGCCAGGACTCCATGGACATCCATCTGGTGAGGAAAGTACACTGATAGAGTCTCCAGTTTCCTACAATCTATTTCTTTCCTCTTCGTGTCACATATATATATATATATATATATATATATATATATATATATATATATTCAGAAGAAATTGTAAAGCTTTATACAAAAGCTATTAAACATTCCAGTGTGCCTTACATTTATAGAATAAATCAACCAACAGGTGGAGTCAGGACACTGAGGGTGTTAAAAGGTCAGTCTAAGCAAGTTGTCTGGTCCTGTAGCATCATTCTGCAAACAACAGAGGAAGAGGGAAAAGCTTTACGGAGGACAGAGATGAACTTGACCATGACTTTGAATTATGAAGATGAAATTGCAGAATTGGATGGGCGGGGTATATTTTAAAGAGTGTGAACTAAGGGAGATCAGAGAACAACCTCTACGTGGAGAGTGTAAAGACCTGGATTGGGAACATGAGAGTAGCACAAAGAGCAGATGCCAGAATCAAAGTCAACAGGATCTTTATGGTCAGCTGTACTATCCTTGAAAAGCTACATCATGGCCTCTCCTCTCCATCACAGGCCACCCACTCTCAGACAGCCAGAAAGAAGACAGCAGGGCCCTAACCAGAGCAGCCTCTAGGGGGCATTAGGGTGAGGAGAGCGATTTGCTGCTGAGCCTGCAAAACTGGAGGGTCCTGTGGTATTGGAAGCCCATCCTTGACACATGAGCTTCCTTTCTTGTTGCTCCTTCCTCCATCTTGCTCAGCCAAACCCCTCCAGGATGAGTAGCAGCTTAGTTATCTAAAGTCCAGGACAGGAAGCCTTCAATTTGCAGTTCAACAGAAAGGAAGATAATGGTTTGCCCCTCATATGATGTTGTCACCAGTTTGTAGAGGTGGAGATAGGAGCTCAGGGCCTCCCTTCCTAACAGGCCTAGCCTGTGACTTCTGGCAGTGATGCTCAGCACACGGCCAGAGCAGCCTGCCCATGCCTCATTTATAACCCAGGGAACAGCAAAGCAGAGATGGGTGGTACACAACTCTCCCCACAATCTGGCATCTCATCGCCAGCTCTAAAGAAAGGGAATTCCTAATGATTGACATAAGCCAATTAGAGAGGCCCTAGACTGAGCCCAATTCTGAAACAGAGGCTTCAGCTCCTCCTAGGTGAAGAGATGTAGACAAGGCCAGGGTGAACAGATGGGGCATCCTGAAACTCTTGCATCCCAGCCTGCCCTAAAATACAGCCTTGTTACAGTGCAGAGATCATCTTCTTTGTCCCTTGGCTTCCAGGATCATCCTCCTGAAAAGAGGACTTTGCAGCACTCTTCTTAGGATAAGCTAAACAAGCGCCTCTGCTAGTCACCATGCAACACTTCATAACAAAGCATGTGAGAGCCAATCAGGTTGTCAAAGGACACCTGGGAAAGATTTCAGCACTGGGGGGGGGGGATGTGTCGCCTTAAAGCGCCTTAAAGGCTTTGCTTAGCTACGTCTGCAAGTTTGTATGGCCTATTCCATATAGAATATAGAGGCAATAGAATCTAGTGGGAAATAGACCCACTCTTTTAAGATCTGTTACAAGCCACCGTTCTTATATTGCATGCCTTCTTTATAAGATGCTCATAAACCAAAGGGTTGTGAAGTCTTATTACTTCCTTTTTAAGATTTGTTTCTAGAGTATGTGTATGAGTGCTTTGCCCACATGTGTGTATGTAACCATACATGTGCCTGGTATCCATGGAGGCCAGAAGAAGGGGACAGGTCCCCCATAACTGGAGTTTCGAGCCACCATGGGGTGCTGGAAACTGTACCTAGGTCATCTGTGGGAGGAACAAGTGCTCTGACCACTGAGCATCTCCCCAGCCTCTCTTATTATTATTTCTGTCTCATAGAGAACAAATCAGGGAGGCTAAAGAATGTTTCCAAAATTGCCTAAGTAGTAAGTGGAAATACACATGTAAACTCAAATGCATAGTGCGGTATGCTTGCTAACCCAATACATTTTTATTTTTACATGAAACTAGTGGGTAGCAGGGTGGGGGAGAATAGGTGTTAAGCTCAAGTAAGTGTAAAAAGAAAACTAAAAGGAAAATTGCATCTAATCGTACCACGCAGAGATAATCAGTCTAACTATTCGTGTAAATCCTGCAATCACATAAGTTTTAACTGCCTGAGTTCCTTCACTGATAAAAAAAACTAAAATAAAATAAAAACCAAGTTTTAGACAGATTGCATCCTTTCTCTCACACCCAGAATCATGAAGGCAGAAGAAGGAAATTGTTCTTGCATCTCTGCACAGTGAATTCGAGAAGAAGTTATCAAGCCCCACCCCCTGCTTAAATGTTGCTTGTCATGTGGAAATAGGAAGCCTGTGTGATCCTGTGACCTATCCTCAAAACTATGAGCCTAAGCGGGAAATGAGGAGCCAGCCAGACCTCTTCTGGGTCCCTTCAGCAATTCCAAGAAGAGTTGTCCCACAGTCACCACTGCATTCTATGATTATGACAAAAAAACAGGGTCCCAGCTTCTGTGTGTCTGTTCCACTGACAGTCACGACTCATGCCTGCTTAATATTCAAGGTTGTTTTTAGGAGTTAATGAAGTATATACTTGTAAAAGCCTTTTGAAGTAAACAAAGCATTGCGTAAACAAAAGGGATCTACAAGAATCTGTTTTAATGATGAACAGGTAAGAAAAAGACTTTTCTAAGAAGTTGCGAAGATGTTGTTCCTAAATCACAAATTAGCCTCAAAACAAAATTATAATGCTACTCTTGCTACTATAATCATGCTCCATCCTTTTATTGATGCAGAGCATGCCCAGTAGTGCAGATGATGAAATAAAGATGGCAGTACCTCTTGGGCATCATGTTCCTGACACCTTGTAAATGCTCCACATAGATTTCCCACTGAATTTCCATGCAACAACACAGTAAGAGGCACATTATTATCTCCATCGCACAGAGAAGGAAGCCATTGCCATTTATAAGGTATTTACAGAATAATTAGGTCACCTCGCTTGTTTCTCATAGTGTCATTATGATTTCTGCTTTGTTGGACCCTGGAAGTGGGATACAGATTTGCCGTCGTTAGATATAGGCTTAGTAACTGTCCACCTAGACTTCTCCAACCCAACTTTCCTGGTAACCATTTGCAAGATCTCAGAAGGTTTACCAGTGTAGGGAACTGTTAAGTGCCCCAATACGAGCTCTCAGCCTCACCATTTTAGAAGAAGACTTTCTGGCTGAGTCAGAACCTCCTTTGTGTTTTTATCAGATCCCCTAACATGACTGTAAAAGCCTTGGAATTGTGTGTGTGTGTGTGTGGGGGGGGTATTTCTTATTTACAAGATGCTACTCTTTCTGTAAGAAACAAATTGTCTATTAATAAATGTTCCTTTAATTTCTGGTTTCATGAATAGCAAATATGCCTATATGCCTATTTATCCCTAACAAAGCTTAATAAACCATTCTCTACTTTGAAGTCCTCAGTGGAGGACATCTTCAAGTTATCTTCCTCACTCTCCTTCATCAGCCTCTGCCAATTCATCACCAACATGTGGACCTCGCGGCATCTTCGAATATGTAGTGGGGATGTGATTAAGTGCTGTAGCAGAGGTGAAGAGGGAGAGGCTGTAATTCCACTCTGACAGAGGAAAGATGAGATACATTTGGGAACATCAGCATGGCTGATTTAATACGGTTATAAATTATATAACTGGAATCCAGAAATGGAAAAACTAGAAAAGTAGGTTGGATCCATATTGCAACAGTCTTGAACATCGAACTATAAATTTGCCCATCAATGTGTCTCACGTTTTGGCCCTAGGATATTCCCACCACTCTAGGGTCTAGGTTAATTGACAGAAACACAAAATTCACTTGACATCTCTAATTTTCTCACTAAGATTTTTTTTAATCCAATTGTACTTAAACTAGAGGATTTAAACACAAGAAGAACCTTCCAAAATGTTAACCATTTGCCAATCAAAATGCAGGCTCTGGGCCCATAAACTACTCCTAGCCTACAGTTTCTCACAGCTGCTAACAGCTGCTATGGCAATTCTGTTACCTGAGATAGTCTGTAATCCAGTTTGTGCACTCTAAGTAGATAATGAGGCATCACTTGAATCCTTCTGAGCCCAGAGATGAGATGATCAGGGCGGTATTTTAAGAAGATAATCTGATTGTGTTAATTGAATGAATGTGAGGCCAGAAGAGACTTAGAGTCACCATATTCTCCAAACTTCATGGCGCTTAATATTTACTTGCTGCATAGATATTTGCATCCATAAGAAACCTCCATTGTCACAGAGCACAAACTACCACCATCGTCATCACAGATTAAAAGAGGCCAACCAAAGAGAAAGCAAACAAGGTTCTCAGTTGGTAAAGGGACGAAAGTGACCTTGAACCAGTACCTTATACCCCAGTGCCAATCTCTTAACCACAAGTGGAAGCAGAAAGCAGGAAACCATGACAACCACTGAAGTCAGCCATCTTAAAAGGTACCTAGTGGGAGCCTGCAGGGAAGGGTTACATTTGAGAAGTGGGGCAAAGAGATGACAGAATTTGACGACCTGATTAGATTGAAGGGGCGGGGGGGAGGAACACTTCAGAGATGACTGCTTGTTCAGGCCTGCATAATTGGGAAGATAATGAGGCCATCATCATAAATAAAGGTCTGCAGAAGAAGGGCAGTCGGCTAGGGAAGGAGAAGATACAGAAAGGTGAAACACTGCTGCTGCTGCTGCTGCTGCTGCTGCTGCTGCTGCTGCTGCTGCTGCTGCTGCTGGTGGTGGTGGTGGTTTGAGATGCCTGTGGGGCAAACAGGTGGAGAGAGCCAAGGGGAAAAAATGCAGGGGGAGTGTGGTTCCCATCTCTTGGGCCCCAGACTTGCTAAAGATCCAATCAATTTGTCAGCAGCCAGACTCACCTGCTGAGATGTAGCTCACGGCTAAGTGATAGAGGAAGCATTTTCCACAAATGCGTCTGAAAAAGTGTGCTCAATTTCACGTACAGCCACCTTCAAACTCCAGTGAGCTGAAAGAAATCTCCTTCAAAACCATCTTAAGTCATTTTATTCTCAAAATTCAGAGTCTTAGGCATGAATCACTAGCCCATGGATAGATTCGATAACCGCTGAGTGATTTCCCCGGGGCAATTTGCTTCTGCTGGATAAGGAAGTCCACTGACCTTCATGAAACTGGAAAGCGACTCAATACATTTTGTTTTCCCCAGGACTGAGCCTAGGCAACCCCCTCCCCACCGCAACCCGCCTGCCTGTGGTGGGAACAGAAAAGAAAGGAGAGACATTGGAGCAGACAATAGAGGGAGCATCCAAAGGCCCACCTGTCACTTGCAAATCTGTTTCCACTACTCAGGATTTGTGATCATCAGACTGATTGAGTTTGGGCCCCAAACTAAGCAAGTGAATACACGAGTACTACGCAGTTTAACCAGCTCATCCCACACGCTTCAGGAGACTCCTTTTCCCGGAGATGTATGCCGACCTTTTGAGTGACCCTTTGCTCCTCGCAGAAGTTTCTCTACACATTCCAGAAATAACTCCTCAGAACGCATAGGCACTGCTCCTCGGTTTATCACACATAGCATCTGCCTCTTCCACGCAATATGTTACTCACTTGAAAATGCAAAGCAACCACACTATTGATCCAAATCCAAACACTGTGAAAACTACCTTTATTTTGCTGAAGTTTGGGTGTTTACACACCCAGACACACATCTCCCTTCTCCCACTCAAAGATACAAACACATTATTTCACTTACTCACCACACACACACTCACAGAGGCTCACATATACATATGCACTTCCATAGGCACTCACACACATTCTTACACACACTTACAGAGACACATACACACACAATTCTGACATATACTTAAAGACACACACACACTGATTTTTCTGAGTCTCTTGCTCTATGTGTGGTTTCTATTTCTGTCTGTGTGTCTCTTGGTGCTTCTCTGTCTCTTCATATCCCCCATATCTCTCTCTCTCTCTCTCTCTCTCTCTCTCTCTCTCTCTCTCTCTCTCTCTTTCTCTCTCTCATCTCACTATGTCTGATACTATTTAAAATACTATTTAAGAAATAAAATGCTTACTTCCATCATACTAAAGTAATTTATCATAGTCATTTATCATATCACCATCATGGGCTCAGTTTTCAGTTATTGGTACTCTCCACACATGTTCCATCTAAAACTATTTTCTTGATAAATCACATCTTATATTTAGGGCAAGATATTAGAAGAAGAAGACATTTATACTCTGCTTTGTGAGTTTATAATGTAGGAAGTGGTTCAAAAGTGGGACATCTGTCTAGTGTGTTCATGAGCCTAGATGCAATTCCTTACTGACCTGTCAACCACTCACTGTGAGTGTGCTGTGATTCTTACAGACCATATTAACTCAGGAGCTTCAATCAAAACAACAGATATCATGGTCACACCCTTCTTGGTTTTTCCACCCTTACATTAAATGCCCCCCCAAAAAAACCTGGATATGATTGATCTGCCTGAGGCTGCCCAAAGATACCGTCTAAACAACAACAGGCGTCCTTTTTAGTACCCATTAAAGAGGGTTGCCCTGCTTTCTTAGCAGGTAACAGCACAGAATTGAAAATGCCAGGAACTAGGCAGCCATCACCTTTCCCTCAATCCAAGCCACACAGTCTCCAGGGGCTGAACTTCACTATAGCTAAAGAATTAGTTTGTGTTTGACCAGAGATCAGACATGCCTCTGCTTCCACTTGCACACAGCTGGCCTTCGAGTCAGAACGGATGTCTTTTTCCAGCCTATCCCCTTACATCTCCATTCTCAGGCAGCGTCTCTAGGTCTTACTTCCCCAGGCCCTAGATGCATTCACTCACATACTTTCAGTGTTGATTCCCCAAGTCCCCGTTATAGGTTGGCTCTGTTCAACACACTGGCAGTAGAGTTGGGAACCAACCAAGGCTACTTGTCATTTCCTGGTCCCTGTGGACAGTAAGAAAACACATATATAACATGTGACAGAGGTCAAGTAAAATGACTCAAAAGCACCTGCTAAGGACCTGATTTTGATCCCCAGAGCCAACATAGTAGAAGTAAAGAACCAAGTCCTACAAGTTCTAGTCTGACATACATAAGTGCACTGCAGCGCGCGCATGCGCACACACACACACACACACACACATGCACACATACACACACACAAACACATTCAAGTAAGTAAAAATATGAGAAATTTTAAATAAAATGTAAATATTTTATATAAAGAAATAAAGCATTGTAAAGCAAAAAGGATCCCTGGAACAGAAGAAATGACTATTTCTGTAGGGTCATTGGAGGTCTGGGAAGATGCTATTTGAACAGAAATCTGAAGAAAGAGAGAGCCTAATCCTGTGAAACAGTGTTGTAAGCAGAGGAGCTAGCAGATACCATGATCCAAACATTAGCTATGTTGCTCAAAGGGAAGCACCAAAGGCTAGTACGTCCGCAGCAGGGTAAGCAAGGAGGCAACTGTGGCATGGAATGGAAAGAAGTGCCAGAAGCCACACTCAGGGAAGAGCATTGTTGGCCACACAGTATCTGCTTAGCTCCTACAGCACGAGGCAGGAACTGTGGGGCTTTACAGGGAGAGATGATCACACGTGGAATGCCAGAGAAGCATGTATGGAGAGTGTCCACAGCCCTGTTGCCTAAGAAGAGCATGCCATTACAGTCAGAAAGCCATGAACTGGAATTCCAAACAGGCTCTACATACACCGTTAGAAATGTAGAACCTTGGGCAAATGAATTGACCTCTGATTAGGAGGGTAAAATGGAGTTAATGCCTGCCTTAAAGAATTGTTACAAGAATAATGTACATTTGCTGTTATACAATGCCTGCAGTAGTCATTCAAGAAAGGCTCTGAAGAAAGAAGCCAGTGCTCTAAAATTTCCAGGAAGCACATCTCTTTTGAATAGTCATAGTACACACCTGCCTAACAATCTCAAACCAGCGCATCAGTAAGAGGCCTGTTGAATCATGTGTGGTCTGATCCTGCTTCATCGACTTGAAGCATCCTTCTATGCATGAGTATGTGCGATGTATCAGGACAGATGCCCTCGAAGGGCCTTACGTCCAGACAGGCTGCTCAGTGTCTCTAGAATAGGACTCTATACAACACAGCCCGATTGGTAATAGATCCAGCTCTCCTGACCCCATGAGATAATCCCCAAACCAGACACACCATTTCCCCAAACTCCTTTGTCTCTCAACAACGTGAAACTAGTTTTTTTGTTTGTTTGTTTGTTTGTTTTGTTGTTTTGTTTTGGTTTGGTTTGGTTTTGGTTTTTCGAGACAGGGTTTCTCTGTGTAGCCTTGACTGTCCTGGACTCACTTTGTAGTCCAGGCTGGCCTCGAACTCACAGCGATCCGCCTGCCTCTGCCTCCCGAGTGCTGGGATTAAAGGCGTGCGCCACCACGCCCGGCGTGAAACTAGTATTTTAAGAAAACAATAAAGTTTAAGAAAAAGTGAGACATGTGAAAGGGAAAGAAAGAGTGCTGGGGGGCGGGGACTAGGTAGGCAATTTCCTTCCTAATTTTAATGGAGAAACATTAGCCCAAAGCTCAGGGATGTGGGCAGAACAGCAATGCACTCATATCCTTGCCAGCATCTGGCTGCATTCAATGCCACTGGCCTGCCTCTGGTAGGGGTGCCACAAAGTCACAGGAGAGGCTGCCTCCAGACACCTTGCTTTCTGTATAGCATGAAAATACCTCTGGAGAACCATGAAGTGCTGGACATTCTACTGAGATCTTCAGAGTGTTTGCCCAAGCTTCAGGTTTCAATCCTGGCTCTCCTTCCCCACACTGTGACCTAACCTCGTAATTTTGTCACTCCGTGCCTGGATTTTCTCTCCTTTTAAAATAAGAGAATAATTTACCATCTTAGAGTTACAGTGAAGGTGAAACAAAAACTCCGAGGTGACAATGTCCTGAGACCCTTGGTGTTCAACACTTTACGAAGCGAGTGGCAAACTTGGGCGCTGTAAGCATCCCTCACCCGCAATCTTCTCTCTTGGCTTTCAGGAGCCCGCCCAGCCCATCCACCGTTATTTATAAGGGAACTGTTGAAAACAGTGTCAAACTTTCTCAACTGACCATATTGTAAAAAAAAAAAGTCTTGCTTTATCCATTAATTTCTATTACTGGTAAGAAACAGCACATCGGCTTTTTGAAAGAAAAGAGCGGACTAGAACCCGAAAGCCATGTGGGAAGCAGCACTCCCAACCTAAACTTTGGCAAAGATGAAAGCCGTCCAAACGGGTCTGGAAGTTGTTAGCAGTCACTTAGATTTCAGACACCTCATTGCATTTAGAAACAAAACAAACAACAACAACAAACAAAAAAACACAGTGCAGACATAAGGCACAGATGATGGGGATTTTGAAAACAAAAACAAAAAACAAAAATGTGTGACCAAAGAATTCCAAATCCTTTAATAATTAATATATAAACTTTCTGGTGATTTAAATTATGGGCTAGGTCACTAAGACCCAGTACACAAATTTACCTTACGAGTGGGTTGATTTAAAGTTTCCTTTTTAGATATGCATGGCTTACCCTGTAATAACAATAAAAGAGAACCACAAATTCCACACAGAGAGCATCACTCCCTCTGAGCCAGCCCCAGCACGCCGGGCTCCAGAGCACGTAAACCCACACACCAAGAGTTTAGCTTGAGTTTGGCTGTGCGACTTGGGCAAGACTTTCACTATTCAGAGACAGAAAATATTAATTATCAGCAAGTCTGTCATTATCTCCCCTTGCCCCCCGTCGTCTCACCTCCTCATCTGGCCTAGGTGCCCCTTCCCCCTCCAGCCAACAACACGAAAAGCAATGATTTGCTGAGGAGATTGTGGTTTTACACAAAAAAGCAAAGGGGCCAGCTGTGTGCGCCTACTCAGAGGAATCAAAACAGAGAGGTGGGAAGAAGAGTGGGCCTTGAAGAGCTCCAGGCGCTTCTGTCGAGAAGCCAGAAAACATCACTGCATTAAGGTAGATACCAAAGATAGGGAAAGGCGAGGATGGGAGAAAGGAAGCAGAGAAAAACAGGAGGAGAGGAAGAAGGAAGAGGGAGGGAAAGAGAGAGAGAAAGAGAAGCTAAGGAGAGAGAAAACCAGAAAGAAAGAAAGAAAGAAAGAAAGAAAGAAAGAAAGAAAGAAAGAAAGAAAGAAAGAAAGAAAGAAAAAAGGACAAGAATAAGAAAACAAAAGATGTAGGACTGTGCCCATAGCGCCCTCTCCCCCACTCTCTCTGACTCCTAAGCTGCATGTCCAGGCAGATACAGTGTTTGAGGAGAATGTGGAAGTAGGAGCCAACGATGGCCTAGCTTGCTGAAAGAACTGACAAACGCCCACAAGATATGACTTAACAAGCTCCTGGATGACCCACCACCCAAAATAACACACCACATCCACTGGCTGACACCTAAAATTCCACGGTTCCTGCTTCATGATTTTTGGATAGAGTTTTGATGTCTGTTGACATTTCCCCCAGGTTAGAGGGCTCACCCAGACCATATTTTTCACCCATTTAAAAAACTATGTGGGTGTCTTTCCTGGGTAATAGTTTGGTCTTGGGAAGGAAGGAGAAACAATGAAGCTAGCAGATATCTAAGCTGGAAAATGGGTCAAACTAAGAAAGAACAGTCATTGAGGACAAATGTAGTTGTCTGGCAAGCAAACAGGCCCCTGGAAATCAGATTGAAAGGGGCTTGGCTTGCATTCAGACATTTATAAAGGTGAAAAATACTAATTATTTTTTGGTTTTGTATTTGTAGAATTATACTATATAATTAAGATATCAAAAAATTCCAATCTCTCTCTCTCTCTTTCTCTCTCTCTCTCCCTAGCTTTCACTCTCTCACTCACTCTCTCATGTGCACACATGCACACAGACACTCACACACACACATACACACATGCACACATACACACACACACACACACATACACACACACACGTTCATACATGCATGCATGGACACAAAACCCCACACAAACACAGCCTGTAGACTTGTTGGCCCAACTGCAAAGTCTGAAGTTAGGCTCTTTCTTCCTGTTTCGCTGTCTCTACACCCCCCTTTATTGTCATGATAACATGACAGATGAAGCTATAGCAGGTTTCTCATGCCAAGCCAATAATGTAGGGTATCAATCTTTGAACAAGGAGAAAACAGTGAGGAAAATATCCTTTAACTCTCATTCTTTCACTTATGTGAGAAGTAATATTCCATACTATTTAGCAACAGAAACTTGGGGCCTAGACTCTTGAGTTTGAGACTAACTTTAACAACTACTCACTGTGTTTTTGTTTGTTTGTTTGTTTGTTTTTGTTTTGGGATTAACAACTGAACTTCTCCGTTCATCAGTTTCCTCCCTTGTAAGATGAATTTAATAATATGTCAGCTGTGTTAATGATGATGATGCATCTGGTTCGCACCCAGTCCTATCACATGGCAGCTGTATACCTGAATTGACACTGCCTGTGGCAGTAACTGAGCAGGGAAGGATACAGTCATCACTGGTTCCTAGGGTTACACATCTCTCTTGAAATGCAACTTTTGGGGGAAAGAAGATCCATGATGGAGGTGGTTCTGGTTGAATAGAAGGAGGGCAGAATGGGGGGGGTGGAGAGGCAATGACCACTCTTTGCAGCTCATACTGCCTGCATTCATCAGAATTGCCTCCCTAAGATACACATAGCATTACGTTCCTGTTCCTGAATCCACAGCTCAGGGATGCTGATCTGCCACCACTGCCTAAGTTAATCAACACAGTCACTGAAGGACTCCTCTTTTAATCCAGTCCTCAAGCCTCTCCCATCCTCAGCTTCCTCTAAGGGAGACCCATCCAAAGAGCCACATGGTTCTCCAGTTATCTTTAGTTAGTTACAAGCCTTTTCTTTGGCCCTATGCAAGATCATGCAAAAGGCATTCTGTCCTTGAATTAAACTTAAGTGTAGAAGGGAAGAGATGGAAAATGTGCATAGAAGGGACAAAAAGCAAAAGAGAAGGTCTTCATTTGTTGTAGTCAATGGGTAAGTGTGTTGAATTTTCTCTCATTTGTGACACTCATGTATTTAAAGACATTTTTCCCTTGTAAAAAAAGGACTGAAATCCAAATAGGTCCCAGTGTCTTCTTTCCTAATCTGGCCTGGAAACAGCTGCTATCGTATAAGAGGTGTGCTAGCAGGGAAAGAGACAGCCTAGAAAAATGAGTAGTAGACTTTCATATTTGCAATATACACCCCACCCCCAGCTGCAGAGAACTGGGGCCAGGCTGCACAGCCCTTCTGAGTACAGACCTTCGATCTAGAAGAAGATTCTAGTGCCTTCCTCGGCAACTTCCATCCTACCCGCTGCCTTTCTGAAGGACTAGATCCTGGTTGCCCTTTCATTCATCCCTTTCCCTCCAAAACTGTCCACATGTGCCTTTCAGGAAGTCATCATTTTTCTGCATTCAAACTTGCAGCATATAGGCAGGCATGAGCCCTCCTGATGACACAAACTGAATGGGAATCAGCCTTGTGAGTAATGAGTCAGTTTGTGCCATTTCCCCACCAAGACTCTTCACTCCCCAGAGGCAGAACTCACTTGGTTTGGCTTTTTAAGTCAGTAAGGTTTTCAATGATCAGTGCAAAGAGATTATTGTGTTAAGCAGTTCATACATGCCATAGAATCCAGTTCTTGGCAGGATCCAGCAATAGATATGATTGTGGCCATTGGACAGATGTGGAAAAGCTACTCAAGCCAGGCAGGATGATACATGTTTGTAATCTCAAGGCTTGGGAGGCTGAGCCAGGAGAATCACAAGTTCAAGGCTGGCTTGGACTGCATAGTGAGGCTGTTTTAAAAGATAGGAAAGAAAGGAAAAGAGAAGAGAAGAGAAGAGAAGAAGGGGAAAGGGAAAAAGGAAAGGGAGGAGAATAAAATGGGAAGGGAAAGGGAAAGGCAGGGAAGGGAGGAAAAAGAAAAGGAGGAATAATTTGCAAAGGTTTGTAAGACTTCCCCTAAATTAGAAGGTGGTAGAGCTATAATTTGAAAGCGAATCCATCTAACTCCAAAGGCAATAAATGCTCAACCCTTAGGCCATGCTTGCTTCTTGCTGTTCTAACAGAGTCACAAGGTATATTATTAATCACTCTTGCTTTCCTGAATTGTGAAGATGTCCTTGCTTCTACCTCAACTGTGAACTGTTTCATGCCCATGCAGAGTTTTGAACAGAACAGTGTAAGGCCTTTCTAGAGAAGTGCCCTCCACTATGCTAACTGCCCACTCACTCAAGAAATTGTTAGACTAGGGCCCACAGGCCAAGATTTGCTTACTGTCTGTTGTAAATAAAACTTTATTGGCACATAGACACTCAATTGTTTGACACTTGTTTATAGTTGTTTTTGTAGAGCAGGGTTTGGTAGTCATGCAACAGATAGTGCATGGCTTATAACATCTAATATCTTCAGTGTCATCTCCTTTAGGGGTAAGTTTTACTGACTTCCAGCCTAGAAGAACATTGTGAACCTCAAGTATATCCTGACTTAGGATCTGGTTTGTTGAATCTTGTTTCATCCTGTAGACAATCTTCCTAAGAACACTAACCATAGGATGACTGAACCTGGCAATGGAATTCTAGCTCTAGCTTCATCTCCACCCTCTCATGGTAGGTAGTGTAATGATGAAGGCACAAAAAGGAAGAAAATAGGAAAAGCCAACGATTCAGGCTTTCAAGGTGTGGCATTGCAAAGTGTTTTACAGAGTGGGCATCATACATTCGGGTTATGGCCCTGTCACCTGAAAACTTGCAAGAATTTTATAGTTCATAAGTAATGGAGCAGGTTGCCTGAGGAGACAGTGAGGGTTCCTTCGTGAGCACGTCGGCTACAATGGCAGCATGGATGTAGACAGTGAAGTTGTGAAGAGCGGTTGGCCCATGGATGGCTACTCCCAAACTTGCTCATCATTGTTTCCGCCAGTGCTGTTTCAAAGCTGACCATGCATGTTTCCCAATTGAATTTTGCTAATTGATTAATTGACTTCTCAAACTTAAGGACCACAAACCTGCTCATGTTCTCCTGCATTCTAGACTGGACAAATGTGTGCCCATTGCAAAATTCTAGTGAGGGATATGGGTTTTTGTAGAGGCTTGAGTCATTAATGAAGAATATATATTAAAAGCTAGAAGGCGACTTCCAGGGCAATAGTGACTCGTGTTTTCTTTCATTCTTACAATGTGTGTGTGTGTGTGTTTCTGACACCTAACTATCAGACCACATAAATCTCCTCCCACCCCTCCCCCTCTCTCTAACACACTGGGTTTGATTTTTTTTTGAAATATGCATGTGGTTTTGAAAGTCCCCTGTGATCTTACAATATGAGGTGCTGTGTGTTTACATGTGTGCTTCTAAAGTTCTTCTCCTTCGTTACCTGATAATTATGTCTGGATAAGCGCTGCATATGAACTTTCCTTTATGCCCAGTGCTTTAAAAGCCTCAGGAGAGCTGGAAATGGTAGGAGAAGTGGCCTTTGTTGGGCAGAAAACCCACACTACATATTTCACACCGACCTTCTGTTCCCTGTTGCTTCCTCTCTACTCTTCTGCTGCCAAACCACCACAGTTCAGCTAATTCCTCCTCCAGCAGCGTCTCACCCAGTGCTGCAATTACAGTGGAGACAGGAACGGAGTTAGAAATGAAGTAATAAGGAGGCAAGGAGAGGAAGCTTCCATGATTCATCTCTAGAGCATGTGGGGTCATTAAAAATAGAGATGTGGTCCAGTAATCATCAACTTTACCCAAGAACTGGGAGAAAGGAGAAAGAAAGGAAAATGAGGTGTTTTTGGTAAAAATCCTGTCTCCCTTGGTCTCATCCCAAAGAAGCAGCTTGCTTCAGGGGGTATGCATATATTCCAGGTAGAGTGTCAGGCCTGTCATCATAAATAATCCAAAGGTATTCCTTAGAAGAGCCATGAGCCAAGGCAAGGAAGAGGCTGGGAACTGTTAAGAGCGTCTGGTCTTTACGCTTTGCAGTGAGTACACATGACCTCCTAAGCTTGCCCCAATCAGAACACTTTTGACATCAATACCTCAAAGGAGTCTTGAGATACTATCTGGGCAGTTGTGTTATACCTTCAATTATCAAGTAAGGAGAGGGGAATCATAATACCACAGCTAACAAATTTTGCTCATGGTATGATTTTATGGGGATTCATTTATTTTTGTCGCATTGTAGTTTCCCAATCGTGGAATCTGGTACATTTCCCTTGTGCTGATTTCTCCTCTGGATAGATACATTTCTTCCCAAAGGCCTTTTTGCTTCCATGTCAGAATTCCAGTCATGATCATTTTAACATTTCTTGTGCTGTTTCTCTCCTGAAATTCTCATCCTTAACCCCGCTTCCAGCAGGAAATCAAGATGTGAGGTGTGCCATTCCCACAGGGCCACCCTTCCACCACTGGATTGTTCCATTTATTAGATCAGACTCTCTCAGTCAGTGTACCTCCTTCCACGATGGCTTCCCAGCTGGCCCGCTCTTCCTAACTCCCTCTTACTCTACTTTCCACACAATTATTCCTCCTCGTATTCATATGTTATCTAGCCCATAAATTGGTTCAACAGTCTTATTAGAACAACATTGTTCTGTCCCTCACTTGGGAAGCCCCTCCCCAATGTCTAGAACTTACTACTCCAAGGACTACTTGCAAGTCTCCTTCGCATTATCTAAACAAAACATCCTCTTTCTCTCATAACTATTAAAATGATTGTATTTTTCAAAAGGGAGGAATGGAGGAAAGAAGGAAGAAATGTCTCCAATTAACGTTCTACACTGGCTTTCAAGTCTCTCCTTTCCGGCCTTCTAACCTTTATCAGTCACCCAGTATGCATCCCTCATAAGAAACACCATCAACTCCCCATTTTCTAAGATTCTCTAGTCCTTCTCACCACAGGGCTTTATTCTCAGCCCATGTTATAACAGGAAAAGCTCTTTGCACTAGCCAGTTCATCAAATTGCAGCCCCCTAGTGGTACCCAATCTCGAAGGCCATGTCATATGTTAGTTCCTTCGTGGTTCTCAGGTATGCCCCAGAGGACTCATTGCCTTAACTTCACCTTGTCTCAATGGCCACAATCACACTGCACCTCACAGCGTACTCCTGCGTGTTCCTGAAGCATCTCTGCCATTACAGCAGGCATTATTAACAGCAAAGCTTGTGTAACTTGGATCCACACCACTTCCATGGCTGAAGGAGCAACTTAGATATACCCATGTCCATTGCATGCTTGTTGTGATTGAAGACTGTGTTTGAACCTGGCTTCAAATAGGATTTCTATGTATGCTGCCTTATGTCTTAGCCAAGTTGTCAAGAACAAGGCTGATTTGGAGGAGTACAGCCAATAAGGAAAAGGCCCAGGACCTCCCCACAAGTGACAGGTCCTCTGTTCTCTTACTCCTGGGGTAATAAAAAGACATAAATGCATGCAGTACCTTTACCTTAGCACATATTTAATAAATAAGCTGTTTATGTGCTATGATTATACAAGTTGATAATGATTTTAGTTTCCCACATATAATGTTCACTAAATTTCCCAGGTATATTCTTGGGAAAATGTAGCATTCTTTCTTCAAAGAAGAAATTCGAATAGTGAATATAGTACATAACCTGTGCCCTGTCCTATGGTATAGATACTCTGTGTTCTGCAGAGAGCCGTGCAGTAAAGGCTTGGATATAACCTATAGCACTTCTTGGGCATATTAGAACTTTCTGGAGATGGACCCAGTAAGATGGGTTTAGGTCACAGGGCATAGATCTTGAATTTTGTCCCTCCCTCCTATTTTTGCTTTCTGGTCACCATGACCTAAGCAGCTTTCTTCTTTCAGCACTTCAGCCATGGCTACCTTACCACAGGCCCTAAGGCACGGGACCAAGAAATCATGGAAACTATGGAAAATGAGCCAAAACCAGATCTTTTCATTTTTTAAAGATTGATTTCCTCAAGCATTCTCATGAACGGCTGGCTGGCTAAGACGCCCTCAACACCTTGGGCCTAGAGAAGTCAAAGTGATCTTATCAGGTCCCATGCCTCAGTGACAAACATTCTCTACACGGCACATGTACAAACCTTTGCAAATCAAAAAACATCAGTCGGCTTACACATGGCTTAACTTCCATACATATAGAACGTCCCCTAGTCAACAGTGACTTTGACCTGGGCTCCCTCCACTTTGAAGTCATGCAATTACATTTTAGCACATTTTAAAGAAAAGAATCGTTTCTGTGACCAGACTTAGACACTGGATCCCCATGTCCCAGTGTTAAAAGGCTTTACTCCACTAGTTGAAAGTAGCCCTCTGTTTCCCATTAGCTACAAGAAAACTGTCAGCCTAGCTAAATTAGGCAGGAGGAATACCCACTCCCTAGCAGGCTCCTCAGATCAATGAAAAAATAAAAACCTTTGGACTGTAAGGATTTTTGCAATAAAGGATTTGAAGTAGCAAGGCATCTGTGTCACAAAATAGGCTGTCATCGGGCCATTTTCAACATATATCTTTTTTTTTTCCCTTCTGGCTTCTAGACAAATACAACATGATTTCCACATAGGAGTGGGCAGACACCGCCTCCGTCATCTTCTTTGTGCTGGTCAATGGAAAGACCCCAGGGGCAACTTCTAATATGCCTGGGCAAGCTAGCAGTTTTTGTGGCTTTTCTCAAGAATGTTTTCCACTTAAGAACTGTGAACACTTTAACCACAAGTTTAGCTCCCCTTACCCCCAATAAAGTCCCATGTCATAGAAGAGGTACACAGAACGTAAGGAGGCCAACAAGCAGGAAGGATACAATACTAATATTTTCTAGGCTAACCAATGGGGGAAAGAGAGCGATTAAACAGTAAGGATTAAACAACCTATAACACTTGCCTCCTCCGTCCATCTTTTTGCAGAGACAGTGGTAACAGGCCTGGGCTGAGAACCCAGGTGTCGTTGGTCTTCCTTTGACAACCCAAATGTGCTTTCTATCACTCCCTACAAGTGCACTCAGCCAAAGAGGGCAGAAATGAAGGAAAGAGTGAACATTTTTCAAACGTTGGATCTTTGGAGTATATCCTTCCTGTTGCCTCATCTGGGTGAATGCGCCCCTCTGCACCCAGGCTATGCCACCTGTGTCTCAAGTATCAGCATTTGCCACGTGCTGTGTATAAACAACACATTTAGTACTTCTGCGATCTCACTGTTTGCCCTGGAAAACGACTCTTTCGCATGGTGCTCCGCAGAACTGAGCTCGGGCAAAGCTTGACACATTACAGAAACTAAATAGATAGCGAGTTAATAACCTGACTCCTGGCTCCGTGTAGATATAGCAGGCAAAGGTGGACAACTCCTAAAGAAGCTGATTTCCACTCAACACAGGAGAGATTATGACAACCCAACTCTCCCTCAGGTGAATTCTATGTACCAAAGTCCTCTGAGACTGGACGACCACCTGTGCGTGTGACTGGAGAAGCCTGCTTTGAATGGTCACCAGTTAACTGATTGTGTGATTATCCAGGCCATTAACCTCATCGTTGATCTAAGAGAAGAGTCTCTCGCGCCACCTTCCTGTAGAAGGCGGTACTGTTCCCAGGTCCAACTGCATCTGAGCTGGCTGCTGGGCTTTGGCAGTGAATTTAAAAAGAAGACAATTGAGCAGAAGAAGTCTATTGTTGGGAACTCTTTATCACCCACTATTGAGCTGATTTGATTAGAAGACTGATCTCAGCACTCAACAAGAAAAGACTGAGACCCAACAGGAGTCTCAGATACATTCACAGAAGACAATCCACAAAAATGAAATGAATCTAGGAACTAGTCATATCCACTTAGCTTTTTTTTATTTTTATATTATGAACTATCACTTTATGGATTCAAAAGGAAATTCGCCCTCAATCACAGAGCTAGGGCCTGGTAGAGTTGGCACAAAAATCCAGCTGATTACAAGGCCAGAATTCATTTCATTGCCCAATGCTGTGGAGCCCACTATAATATAACACTTAATTACACAGGTTTGGCAATACAAGTCAAAGCACATCCCAAACATAATAATAGATGCTTAAACTACATATGGGAAAAGCATGCTATAACTTGGTTAGCCTATGACGTGAATAAGTTCTGAAGGGACTGATTGCACTGTTTTCCCATCGAGGACAGAGTTGTACTCTTGTATCAGGTGGGGTGAGCTAACTGTGCTGTAAACTGTACTGCACATGATATGTCTAGAGCCAGAATTCAAGAAACTGTGCATTGCAGAGTACATAAAAAGTGAAGCCTATGAGCAAATCACTGTGCTTTCTGGCGAACCACCTGTCTGAACCAATCGCCATCCCTGAAAAGCAATCATTGGCTTCTGCTTTTAGAGATGTCACTTGAATTATTGACTGACAAGAACTGAGAGTCGGCATGCAAAGCCACCTTGCTTTGGGATCCAAGTGCATGCGCTTCCCTGAGTAGTCTGGACACCACAGTTGTCCATGCCTCTCTGACTTTAACTTTACCTAAGTTGCTTTGCCTGTCTGGGTCTTATGGAAACTCTTAAGGTCCCTCTATCTCTGGAAGTTTTTCTGACACAAATATTAGGATTGAGAGGGAAAGCATTTATATGTAAATAATGTCGACAAATAATGAGATAGTTTTCTTTGAGGATGTAACCACTGGTGGGTCAACTGCACTCCAATGGAAGACCACATTTCCAGGAGTAGTACACAGGCAACACAAATTGGATTTGAAGGGTTTAAAATAAAAAAGAGGAAGCAAAGTTGGGTGGATGAGGGGGATGAATATGTTTTGTGAAATTCTCAAATAGCTAATAAAAATTACAAAAACAAAGCTAAATGCAAAGTATGAGCATGCGCAATGCCCAGGGGACTCAGCCACTTTCTACGATGTGTGTGTAAACTCTGATGGTAACTGATGACCCTCAGGAGAGGAGCAAGATGGTCACTGCTCTTTATGTGCACATGAGAAGCTTCAGTTAGATGCATGCTATGTGTGCAGCCGCAGCTGCAGCAGTCATCACCATCATCACCTTCAGCTAGAGCCGAAAGATGTGCATCATCAACTAGACAGGACCATCTCAACTTTGCACACTAGAGCCTGAGGCTGAGAACTCCCATGTAAAGAAAACAACCCATCTCTTTAAAGCACTGTAAGTGTGGTTAGAAACACCGCACCACAGTCTAGTGACAAAGAGACTCAATTGTTCCACTACTTACTGTTCAGACAGTTACTTTATATCAAGTGGCCTCAATTTCTTTTTTTTTTCTTTTTTTAAATATATTTTATTAATTTATTCATATTACATCTCAATTGTTATCCCATCCCTTGTAACCTCCCATTCCTCCCTCCCTCCTATTTTCCCCTTACTCCCCTCCCCTATGACTATGACTGAGGGAGACTTCCTTCCCCTGTATATGCTCATAGGGTATCAAGTCTCTTCTTGGTAGCCTGCTATCCTTCCTCTGAGTGCCACCAGGTCTCCCCATCCAGGGGACGTGGTCAAATATGGGGCACTAGAGTTCGTGTGAAAGTCAGACCCCACTTTATAAAATTGAAAGTTAACTATCATTTTTGTCTCTGCCACGTGTGTGTATGAGTACACGTATGCACACATGTGTGCGTGTGTCTGTTTATGTATCCCTGTTTGTGTGTGTGTGTATGTCTGTGTGCGTGTGCGTGTGTGTGTGCGTGCGTGTGCTTGTGCATGTGTGTGTGTGTGTGTGTTTGTAGCAAAGCAGTATGTGTACTTGCGCAGAATTCTGCAGCCCCTCCCTCCTGCACTTTTCACAGGCCACTGCTGGAGCACTTCTGCTGCCACCCAGCAGCTGCCGGGGTAACTGCATGCATTTCAGACATGCTGCATTAAAAGGGGAAGAAGTTGTTTGAAAATTCTAAGAAGCAATATGGAAAGATCTTTTTAGAAAGAGCTCTCCCGGCAGGGATAATTTAGAAAGGTCTAAGAGGTTAAGTTCAAAGCTCCCGGCTTCAGAGACAGGCTCCTCGTCACCGGCACACCACCTGTAGAGCCACGTGGACCTTTGCTTCACTTCATCACATTATTATTTGTCCCAGAGCACAAGAGTCATAATTTGAAACTGTAGGATTTGAGTTCTGAAAGAAACTTGGAAGATCATAGCTAGACTCTGTCCTCCACCAGGAAAAAAAAATCTATGGGGAAAGAGAAGACAGCCAGCATAAGACAGCATTATTTATGAAAGGTCAACTCTAACAGCACATTTCCTGTCTATCAAGTGATGTGCCGCTCCTTACACCACACACACACACACACACACACACACACACACACACACACACACAC
>OU015745.1:79729399-79755503 GCA_907169655.1 Acomys percivali | reverse complement strand
ACACACACACACACACACACACACACACACACACACACACACACACATCAGTCCCTGATGGCTGATGACATAAGAAGAACAAGAACACTGAAGATTGCTAGAATTCAGATGTATGTCAGCGAACGGCTTCCTCAGTTGTGTCAGGTCCTAGTGCCTGCTCCCACATCCAAGTTCTTCACCCCAAACCTGGGAAGGAATGGCATTCCTTCCAGCCCTCAATATTCATAATTCTTATTTCCCATTTTCATTTATTTATAATGATGGCATCTTGAGAGAATTTCAGCATGTCATAATTAACTCCCCCCCACCTCGACCTCATGCAGTGAATATGAAGAAACGAATCCTGAGCATTGATGCTCTGCCATGCATTTCTAAGCTCTATGCCATTTCAAGGGTGAATATTCTTAAAGACAAACCCTGCACGGCCCCAGGGCTCATCCCAGTCTGTGGAGGTCTTCCATTTCTGAGATGATCTGTACCAGTCGATATTACTACAGCTCCAATTGACAAGGATGTAGAATTAAAACGAAAGTAATTTTATGTCTCGTTATTGAGGGACATCTAAGAAAGTCATGGAGAGAGTCACTGCTTTGTTGTTGGTTGGGGGGGGTCCCACTATGTAGCCCAGGCTAGCCCCCAAAGTGCTCTGTGTGTATCCTTAAAGATACAGCAGTCTTGTGCCAGCCTCCCAAATGCTGGAATTACAAGCATGTGCCAGCGCATAGAGCTTATAACATGTGACCTTGAGCCTAAATATTGTTATATCAGTATATGATTGGGATGAATAGCACTAAAACTAAAACACTGACTTTTCTCCTAGAAGGTTAGAATAAGCCATTTTACTTATGATTTTGCTTTCTACCCAGCCTCCTGCCAGTCCTTTCTGAGTACTTTTTGTTCCCATTTGTTCTCTGTTCTTTTCTTTGACAAGGAATACTGAGCATAATTGGGGTATTTTTAATAACAGATGATCGAGACATTGACATAAGATTTAATTGCTCAGTCTCACTTGTCTCATCCAACAAAGGAAATACATAAAACAAAAAGAAAAGTTCTTCCCATAAAGAGATTGACAATTTGATGGTGACTGATTAAAAAAAAAAAAAACAACATTTAAACATGGATGGCAGGCATGAGTAGCTCAAGGGAGGTTCTGAACTCTTGGCCTGCTAGAAAATGGTAAATTTTTCCCAAAACCACTTTCTCTTTTGCGGCCGAGTCCTCAATGGTTCCATCTGTGCTTTGGGCACCGGTCCTGACACCAGCACCTTACCACTGGACACAAGGAGCTTGAAGCAACTCCAGAAGAACTGTTGTATCTCTAATGCTCTCCTGTTATCCAAAGACACAGACTTCTACAAAACACAGAGTAGGTGCCCTCACATTACATAGCGAGTGCGGAGTAAATTTAGGGTGCCCTCGGGCATTCCTTGGGAGGGGTGGGGTCCTGATGTCTGCAGAAATTCCTAGGCAGCAACTTCTTAAGGAGGTATTTCTCATTTAAATATAACTTCTTGGCAACCAAATATTTATCTGGAAGACATTGGGAGTGGTCTTGTCCAATCGGGCACCTGGGTTTAGTCCATTACTCAAAAATAACAGGATTGTGGCATTTGGGGAACGCCTACCCACCGAAGCTTGCCAAAGATCCTCTACCATCCACCCACCCTTGTCAACACGCCTCCCTGGTCATTATGAGTGAGTGGACAGGGCCACACCCAGGATCAAGATCAAGCCCAGGGCATTCTTGGCACTAATCCCCAGAGGCAAAGTCAGGGTGTGCGTGACAAAATCCCCTGTCGCCTGTCATCACCGTTTGTGGTACAACTTGACCTTTTCTGAAGATGGGGGGGTCTATAAAGCCCAAGACAATTCAACTTCAGACTTTATACCCATTGAAGCAAATCTCCACTGACTAGGTGCCACTGAACTCAGCCACTAGTGCCTCTAAGAGGGTGATAACTCCGAATTTTATGTACCACCTCTCTGGCCAACACCTCTCACCTGGACTTGTTCAAAGGCCTGGTGGTACTTTACTCAGTGGTCTAATCCACCCCACACACCACCCTGTTCCAATGACACACTTGCCGTGCAGGGAGCACGCAGCAACGTGCTTGTCACATAAGATGGTGTGCTACACACTGTAGAAACACAAAGATGTGCAAAGCCTCCAGGCTTTAAAACTATTTGACTCAAATTAGCCAATCAAAATAAAACACCCTGTCCTGACATTCCGGCACACTCCACGAGCCTGCTCTCCTTTTTCTGTCCGTTCTTCCCACATTCCAGTTACCCAGGACACCCTGTAGGGGTTTCCTAAGTGACCTGTTACACTTTTGTATCTTCCTATCTCTTTGGCAAACTGCCCCCAACTGCCCCACCTAAGAGCCGCTTCACTCTTCTCTGTCAAAATATATTCATCGTTAACTACCCAACTGCTCGCTTCCATTTTTCCTTCACTGGTTGTCAAGTTGTGCCTCATAAGAAAATTCCCTTTCTTCATATTTATCTCTCAGTATGCAATGAGAGATCAAATTATGTATCTTGTCTCTTATTCCTTACAAAGACCACTAGGCTATTGTCTTCCAAGTCTTCCACGGCCATATCAAACTTGCTATAACTATTCCTTGTTTCTGAGTCCTAGGTGCTTAAACTTACTATGAAAAGTAAAGAGGAAACAAACCAGGGAAACAGAAATGGCAGTTATCACACAAAACGCACAGAAAAAAATTTTTTATTTGTTTAACAGGGTCTCACAGCAGGCTATGCTGGAACTCACTGTGTAGACAAGGCTTGTCTCAAACCACAGTGATCCACCTGCCTTGGCCTCACAGCTGGTAAAATGTTCCTATTGTTTGGAATTTTGCAGGCCATGGTGACCCACAACAGCTGGTTTATAAACCAGAAATATCACAAAGTACTTATCATCTTCAGCTCTTGTAAATAACTTGCATTTTGTGAGAATGAGCATCGTATCCTCTTCATTAAATGTTCCCATAGAGCCAGCGGTGCTTTATGCCGCCATGTAGTGGTTTTAAAGTCGTGTTCTAGACCTTTTAAATGTGTTTCCTGTTTGGTCTGAATTGAGGCATAGGATCACGTTCCTCTGGGCGATTTTATATGTGACTCCCTGATCAAAAAATAAATACTCTATCTCTCACCAATAGCGCTTCGTTGTCTTAGAGTAACCCATCACATGGCTGACACCATCAGAAACCTGACTCCCGCTCTCTGTGACTCACAGGATAGCAGGCCTCCAGTGACGTGGATAACTAACACCCCGTCCTCACAGCACAGATCTGGACCTGCCTCCCCTGCTCCAGGACTCAGTGGCTTTCCAAGATTAGCTACCTATTAGTACTTTGTCTATCTATAGAGTATTTGAGGAATAACTGTCATCTCCTAAGGAAAAAAAAAGCAGAGTAAACTGAATGGGAAGCAAAAGAAAGCTAATGCATGTGGAACTCACACATATATGTGTGTGTATATACCAAACACATACATATATGTGTATATATGTGTCCATATGTATGTCCTATATGTGACTATCCTATATATATCCACATGTATACATGTATCTATATATACAAGTATATAGATATATAGGATATCCATATATAGGCTACATGAGGATAGATATACATGATATATGTTATATACAAATGGCATAGAGTTCCCCATGTCATGAGCACATCTTTTCTCTTGGTAAAGAAAGACCTAAAGTGGGCATAGCAGGAGTATCAAGGTGACACCTGCTTGTACCCACTCTGCTCTCTGTAGTCCCACATTCATTGGATAGAAAGGGAAGAGGCTGTCCTTAACCACTCCACTGGACACAACTTAGACACATGAGAAAGCTTGGCTCCAAGATACCCTCAGTCCATTATATAGTATTTTGGTTAGGTATATGGCTGCTTCGATAACTCAGGGATCCTCTCCGAAAGGGAGACAGGAGAATTGCTAGTTGCCAACAGCACACGCTCAATATTTAAAACATTTTCCTCCTACTCTAATGGCTGATATAAGGATGTGAAGAGAGAACTTTCAAGGTTCTAACAGAGCAGAGAGATGGAGAAAAACACTCTGCAGAGAAGTTGCTGCTTCTTTCAAGTGGAAGGAGAAGAGGGGCTCAATGTGCCATGCCTTTTCCAACCTGATGTCATGCCTCAAAAGAGGAGATGCATTGGCTCCTTGCTCTGTTACACACTTACATGGACATCTGTAAGACTTGTGAGTGTACTCTCAACAAAGGCTCTGGTCCTCTCCACTCAGGCACAGATCAAAATACAAACCAAACTAAGCCACAAGGCAGAGCATGTTCCTGATTTAAAACATTGGAAATGACTTTTTATCGGGTCTCAGTGACTGGTCTCATTGCTGCTCACACCGATGACTGTCTGCCTCCTGGGTAATTTAAAACTATTTGTCATTGCTTCCCCAAGTCCAGTGGCTCCAGATATCTTATCCTGACTCATATGGACTAGAGCCCTATTTCCACAGTCACTACTTTGCAAGAGGAAAATGGAGTTGTACTGAGGAGTAGTCACAACAGGAGAGAATGGAAAAGCGGGGAGCTGTCCACAGGAAACACGAGCTCCCTAAACCCTGTCCATTAGTTTCTCACCCTGACTTTTCAATGGAAGTACTTTAATTTCTCTGGCAGGTAGATAGGTAGTGATCAGCTGTATGTAAATGAAGGAGACTTGACCTTATGTCTGATCTAACTGTATCTGTTATTGTGGTAATTGCTCTGGTTTGAGTCTCACTTTATGACCCAGGGTGGCTTTGAACTCAGCCCTGACCATCTCAGTGCTGCAACTACACTAGCCCCGCCAACTCCTGTATATTTTAATAGAATAAAAACTTGGAGTTATAAGAGAAAAATGATACTATTTACATGAGTGGGGCTGAGGCCTTGAACTCAGAAGAATAAGGGGAAGGAAAAAGAGAGAGAAAGAATGTGTGGGTTAAGTGGGAAAAAGAAAGGCCAGCTCTGCCCTGTCTCTTCCAATTCACCCTTATTTTTATGCTATACAATTAATGTGTATATATAAGTGCAAGTGTACAATTTATTTGCAGAGTTAAATATTCACAAAGAAAAATTTTTTAAATTGGTTTTTTTGGTGACTGTGCTTTTTGCCCATGACAGAGTCCTTATTTTTCTCATTTAATAGAAGAAAAAATAGACGCTTCTAACATTTTGATTAATCAATTGCACAAGACATGACAGAGAATTATGACTTCACCTCATTCAAGCCTTCGCATGTTAGAGGGGAGCAAACAAAGACTGCCAGAGGAAGCACAAGGCAAACTGGAGACAGAGTCAAAAGAAGGATTTCAATTTTATTCTCCAGAGGTAGAGAACCTGTATTGTATTTGTAAGCAATTGCCCTCACATAACTAGGATTGAAAAGCACAGCTGCTCGTTCTGAGTGAATTAGCTAGAACAGCAACCACCCATCCCACCCCTCTCCCCCCAACATACACACCTGCTGCTCCACACCAACACTTTTCCCAACCACCAGTGGCACTCCGCTGCCTCTGCCTACTGACTTGAAGTGACCATTTGGAGTCAAACGCCATGACATCCAGATGCATTTCTTCCTGCGAACTTTTACATTGCTCTTTCCTCGATGGCAAAGACATCTGTTTATATAATGTCTTTTCCACCACAGAACCTGGGTGATTTATGGACATTATCTCATTACACAAGAAGTAGTTATCCTAAGAGGTGAGTGAGCAAGTTTCCTCATTTTGTGCTCTGAATCAGACCCATTTCTTTGGAGCCCCATAGTTCATGACAAGGGCTTCCCAGTTTGTTCTGACTCTGACCCTCATCACTCTTTTTTTGAGTGTCAACACAAGCAACAGGTAGATTAGGATTGTCTTAGCTGCTCCCATGTTGTTCTAGCTTCTCACTGTATATGTAAAAGATCCATCACCGTGACTTTACGTCAAGCCTGTTACAGTAGACTAGAGTCATAATAACATTTATAGCTCCTCAGAGCCCATGATCCCTCTATGCTTTCCATATATTCTTGCTTTCTGGAGCATATACTTCACAATGTCCCTCATCCTAACTTATGGCCATCACTAGAATTCCTTTTTTAGAGAAGTCATTCCTTACATCCAGTGTCACCACTCCAGTCTAAGTCAATATCTGTGATTAAAGTTCTAGTGTCCTGTGAGTGGGAAGATGTCTGTCAGATTGCCTCCAGCAATGTCTACTTTCTGATCTGCATGTCGTGGGTAACAGTTTCCCTTCGTGCGTGGCCTGGTTTAGTGACTTGCCTCTGAACAATGCAGAATGCTGTAGAAAGGATGAGATGTTCCTAGAAGGAACATCTCCCTGAAACCCCTCTTTTTTTTCTCCCCAAGAGAAGTCAACTGCCATGTTGCCATTGGCTTTATGAAGAGGCAATGGCAGGAAAAGTGACACCTCTGTCAACTGCCAGTGAGGACCTGGTCTGCCAACAACAACCCGAGTGTGGAAGTGGTGTTCTCTGACAGAGACTTCATATATCCCTGGCAGCTTGACAGAGGTCTTAGGAGAGACTCTAAAACAACAGAATACAGTTCTTGGCTTACACAACCAAGTTCCGGTTCTGTTGTAACAGTTATCTCAACCCTCATTGTTCCCCACAGTCTCTTGTGTGCTCTGACCACTCTATAACAACAGACACAGGGAACATCCTTCACTAGACAGCTTAGTCTGAACCTCCTCCCCCCCTTACCCACACCACAAAAACCCAATCCCATCATCCCATGCCTGAGATGCTGCTTTGGCTATGTCTTCCCACACTTGAGCCTTCCTTTTTCCCATCCGCTAGCCCAGATCAAATCCTATGATTTGCCAACACTGCTATCAAGGAATGTATCTCCTAGCTAGCCCCTTTCTTTGTTTTGTTTTGTTTTGTTTTTCAACCAAATCATTTCCCATATTGTTAGTGCTCTTATCCTGTAGAAAGAAAATTTAAACTGTTTCAGGATCCTCCCCCAGAACTCCCAACACCATCTCAGGATATGGCTATACTCCAAACTCTTCATTATATCATTCAAGATGACTCATAAGTTTTTAATAAACTTTTAAAACAGATGAACTCTAAGACATGGGAGACTTGGCATATCCCACTAGCCAGTCATCACCTATTCACCTCACCTGGGCTTATCTCTTGCCCCAAACTCCTATTCACTCTACACAGACCTCCCTATTTTACCTGCTCCCCAGACCCTTTTCATTCCACCCACTAGAAAATCTCTTCTCTTCCTCTGTGACCTTGACACAATGGCTCTCTACTGGAGCCCAAGCCAGAGCCTGCTTTGGAAGTGTGTGAATGGCTGGATCTCAAAAAGAACTCACCAAGCCGAATTTTAATACTAGTTAGAAAAAACTACATGTATGGAGCTGCATTTGGTTTCCAAAATGTTGCTGGGAGGAGAGATTATTATTAATAAGTAGCTTTAAAAAAGAAATAAGGCAAAGACCACAAACCGCCTCTGAAGCCAAGGGGGAGGGGGGAAATGCGATTAGACAGAATTCCATTAGTACCTTTAATCCCCTGAGTTTGAGAAAACAACAAAATAGCAGCTTCCACCAGATCGTTTCTCCTTAATTAAAAGTTATTCCAATTCCTTTGGTACGCTCAATTTTCTGGTCAGGTCAACACAAAGTAACTCACAGCGCTCACACCTCCCCTCTGCCTTCCCGGCTCTACTCCTGGAGTTACGCAACCCTTGGGGGTGGCACACACTTCAGCTATTTGCTCTGTGCTCATAATTACATTGTCTAGACAGGAGATGTTGCTGGAGCAATAGGAAAATATTTTACAAGGTGTTCCGCAGAACCACACTTATAACAGTGATTAGAACACACTGACAGACGCGAAGCCAGCAGAATCAGCCTGGGCCGTGAGCCGATTTTTATGCAGCGCAGAAGCCCTTTGAAGCTCTCAGCTGCAGAAGGGATGCCAAATTCGCATGGTGGGGGCGTGGAGCATCACTGTGGCCTTCGGATTCTTGGGTTCACACACACACGAGGGTGAGACAACAGAAGAGTGTTTAGGAAGGACCACCTTTCCCTCCTCTAGATGCTCATGCCAGATCTCCTGGGGCAGAGGATGCTCCAGTGGATATGAACATCGCCAGAGGCAGGACAGGTGTTGGTCATAGAAACCCGCTTCCCAGGCCTGTGAGTGAACCCCTGTGTTTTACACAATACAAACGGGAACAACACTGAGAGATACATGTGTTACACCTCCTCGTGCAGGAAGACATTTCTTGGCCTGGGCCACTCAGCTTTGGCTGGCATCTCAATGTGACAGCAACAATATTTTCCAGCAGAAAACCTCTTTAGAGCTTTTTTTTCCCACAGGAGGAATTGATTAGGCCAAATCGTTTAGTTCACAAAAAATGAATGGCTTCTGTAAAGATTGCTATGCCAATAGAGGCCCACATGAGTATAAGAGTGCCGATACAGCAAAGAAATAGGAACGCCTAGAGGCTTCATGGGTTCAGCAAAATGAGAATCAGAAAGGACAAGAGACAGGCACACCAGGAAGGCTGGTCAGGACAAGGTCTTGGCAAGCTTTTTCATGTGCTTCTGGCACTCGGATGCTCATTCCCCCATCAGATACTGTTCTCAGCATCATGTATGTTTAGCTCATCAAACCTCAGTACAGACCCAGGAGAGTGGCATTACTATATCCCACTGGCAGTGCACAAATGAGGGAACTGAGGCAGTGGATTCAAGTAGCTTGCTCCAGGTCGTTCAGAGGCAGATCTGTCTGAGAGAGTTCAAATGAGAACACAATGAAAGGAATGAAATGAAACGCACTGGAGAATATGAGTCAGGTGTGGCTGGGTGGTAGTACCGCATGCTTTTCATCCCAGCACTCCACTCGGGAGGCAGAGGCAGACAGATCTGTGAGTTCAGGGCCAGCCTGGTCTACAAAGTGAGTTCCAAGGCAGCCAGGGTTATACAGAGAACCACGTCTTGAAAAAAATATCAAACATGTAAACAAATAAGGTGGAGAGAGCCCCTATCTCAGATAACCCCCACCCTCTGTTTCCAGAAGCAGGAGAGCCATCTGACAACTGAGAATCTGAAAAGTAAACATGGGTTTTTAAAAAATCTATAAATGTATTTACGAAATACTTCCACACCAATCTTTTAATCTATAGTAACCCTCTGAAGGGACCTTTTATTATCGACATTTCATCAATTGGAAACTGAGGCGCATTGGAATAAAAGCCACATCAAGTATGGTGGCACAGTACTCTAGCCCCATTGCTCAGTAGATTAAGTCTGGGCAAGTGTTCAATCAAGGTCAGGCTGGAACACCAAAACTCTGTCTTAAAAGGAAAGAAAGTTCTAGGAAATTGTCCAGATTCACATGGTATGGAAATGTGTGGCTAGGATTTACTCTGATGGTTAAAGGCTAGTCTTTGCCTTCATCTATTCTTCTGGGACATTATAAACACTATACAATTATGAAAATTAGTTTTCAATTAAAATCTGGGAACAGACTCAATTCTGATAGAAATAGCATATGGGGTTCGGATCGGAGAGACCAGGCTACTTCCTGGTTTTGTTTATGGGGAATACTGTAATCAAGGAGAATCTTTCAGCTTTCCTTTCACCAGTAAGACATCTCTAGTCTTTAGTTTTCTCTTGCCAGTACCCCCTTCCTTTGCATGACACAAAAACTAAAATGAGTTAAACAAAACAACTGTTCTGTAAATACCAGCATGCAGTGCGCACTGGTATGTGTTCTGCTCCATTCTGCGCTTAGGAGAAGGTGTAATTCCAGCAACAAAAAATGAGGTCTTCACTCTGAGTTGTAGCGGGAAAGAGGAGCAAGATCAAGAGCAGAGGAAAAGAGGCAAAAAAAAAAAAGAAAAGAAAAGAAAGGGGTAAGGAGGAGACTGGAGTAAAGGAAAGGAAAAGAGAGAAGAGGAAAAGAGAAGAGAGAAGGAGGGAAGAGGAGAACAGAGGAGAGGGAAAAGTGGGAGAGAGGGAGAGAAAGAAGGAGGGAGGGAGGACAGGAAGAAAGAAAGAAAGAAAGAAAGAAAGAAAGAAAGAAAGAAAGAAAGAAAGAGAGAGAGAGAGAGAAAGCAAGCAAGATTTTAGACTCAACTATAATAGGTAATAGCTGATGTTGCCTGGAACCCAAAATCTTTCACTTTTCTTATGCACAACATGCAGCCAGCCAGTCTGGCTTTTTCCCGGTTGTTGAAAGTCAGTGGTTACAGAGGAGACAGGGGCACTATCGCCAGCAGCCAGGGCTATCAGTGTAGTGGTGTTCTTAGCGGTGTTTCTTTTAAGGAGGGAGCTCACTGGACTCTGCCCAGGATTTTCTCAGGAGTCCATTTGTCTTGCTCTTTGCTCTCTTGCCTCCTACTCTGCCTCCTGCTGCCTCACTTTTGACCTAAGAGTGATGACTTAATAACCGAGAAAGGCCAACTCAGTTGGAAGCAAAGATAACCATCAAATGAATCCACTTAGTCCCGTGTTAACCAAAGCTTTAATCTAAAAGAAACCCGGAGCTTGTCAGCACCTGATATCCATGAGGCATATTACAAAGTGCTTTCTACCATGTCATTCGAACAGAACTAACACTAAGGCTATTAATGAAGCAGAATGACTATTAACTACATCTTCTTGAAGAAGAGGAAATAAAGTTAACAGCTGCATACGCTGCTGCGGATGGAACCCAGGAGCTAGCTGCGCTTCTAACCCAGCCCTCTGATGCGGAAGTCCTGTTAAACCTCCCTACACAGTATTCAATCAAGAACCTCTTCACGGCAGATCTCTGTGCACAGCGGCAGGCCCTGACCCAGCCTCTCCCCGTCTAACTGCAGGACACAAGCCTGGATAAAGCCACACAGATTAATTAAGGGGCCTGGAGTTGCATCAGTTCCCAGGAGTAATAATTGGATGCCTCATGGGAGGGTGAATAAAATATTCCATAAAAGTAAAAATTGACGGGCTAAACTAACGAACGAAAGAGACAAAGGATGGGAGAGTTAAGGAAATGCTCAGAGTTCTCAACTTTCAAAGTGGGGCAGTCAGTGTAAATTAAGAGAGAGCATCACGTGAAGCGTTACTCAAGAAAAATAATCATTAAAGTAATAATGCTTATTGTAAGAAAAATGTATTGAAAATTAATGATGTGGAAGTAGTTGAGTAAAAAAGATAGAATATTGTGTTCAGTTAGGCTTGGAGCCAGTCAACCACTGAACGAGACACAGACTACAAAAGGTAAATTTGAAAAAAAAATCCTCCACTGGGTTTAAAACATAAACAATATGTTATGTTACGTAAACATAAACAACATGACGATGTGCTCCTAAACTATAATAACAAATCAAAGTGGAAGAACTAAGACTGTAGCTATTACCTAACTGTACTTAAACAGTTCATCTTTTTTTAAAAAAAGATGTATTTATTTATTATTTATACAGAATTCTGCTTGTATGTGTGCCTGCAAGGCAGAAGAGGGCATCAGATCTCATTATAGATGATTGTGAGCCACCATGTGGTTGCTGGGAATTGAACTCAAGACCTTTGGAAAAACAGCCAGTGCTCTTAACCTCTGAGCCATCTCTCCAGCCCCAAACAGTTCATTTTAAACAACCTCCATCCTGGGTTGGAAGGTTAAAATTAATGAAGCTCTACATGCAAAGTGATTCAGAAAGTTGACATTTAAAAGTAGGTAATAACGCACTGTGAAAAATTTCTAAACGAACATAAGGATTGAAGAATAGGCAGTTTATAATGAAAAGTATACTAACCACCTATAAAAGTCCATAAACAATACATTATAACTAAACACACTGTACACTGATAAAAGTAAAAACAACCACCATGGCAACCAAGAAATGCAATTCATCCTGTTCAGCCCATAATGGATCAAGTAGCTAGAAAACTCACTAAATAAATGGGCAAAGAAAGAAAATATGAACACAATGGCTGTGTGTCTATCATTTATCAAATTTGGAACTTAGCAAGCTAAAATATCATTTTCAACTATTTCTGAATTGTAAAAACTAGTTGTTTGAATGCAAAATACTCAGTAAATTATACAGTTGAAGAAGTAAGAGAGTAGGTGAGTAACCTCAAAGATCCATCAAGCCATGAAGCACACAAAATAATCTTAAATAAATATTTAAGGGTGTCAATTTGGAGAGTCTATGTAGATCCAGACATTCTGGAAAAGGTAAATCAATAGAGATAGAAAGAACTCAAATGATCACTAGTGGTAGGTACGTACATTAAGTCGAGGGATACTGCTGAACACGCTAAACAATGCAGAACAGCTTTCCAGAAAATTAACTTCCTTGTACAAGCCACCAATACTGTTAAGTTTGAAGAACCCTGCCATAAAGTCACCACAACACGCACTTAGATGAAAACCAATGGATGTACTAGAATCTAGGTATGACAATTGTTTAATCAAAACATGAGCAAAAAAAGAACAAAGAAGTCAAATATAAAGGGACAAAATAGGAAACGAGTTACAGATAATCAATCATATCAAAAAGTGTAAATAGTAACCATTCTAGTTAAAAGGAGAATGTGATCAGAATGTATTAACTATGTGATCTACGGGATTGATATAAAAAGCATACTGTGAATACAGAGAATTAGTAAGTAGAGACTAAAGTTTGAAAAGTGTTGTTCGATGGGAAAAGTAGGGATAAAAAAGATGGAGGTACTAAAATAATATCAGATTTAAAACTGAACTTTTAAAACACTGGGCATTGCCAAAAATAAAGAGGAGCACTGGGGAGCTGGAGAGGTGGTTCAGCATTTAAGAGCACTTACCCTCTCCACCCCCACCCCACCCCCGCCGCCCTTTAGAGGATCCAGGTTCAGTTCCCAGCACCTATAGAGCTTTTTTTTTTTTTTTTAATAGCCTTTTCTAACTCTAGTTCCAAGGGATTTGATGCCCTCTTCTGGCTTCCTGAGGCACCTACATGCATGTGGTGCACATAAACTCAGACTTTCAAACTCATATTTAAAGGATAACTTTGACTACTCATAGTAGAACATAAGACAAGTCTGACATCGATAACCTTGGTGTCTTCTTTAAGTAGTTACAGAAGAAAAAGAAGAAGCCCTGAATAAACAGGTGAGAAAAAATGTAGAGAAAAGAGCAGAAGAAGTGTAGCAAATAGTAACAAGCAATAGGGAAGAGCAGCTAAAAGGGGACAAAAGGCAGGTCTTTCTAAAGCTAACTAAACTAATAGAAAAGTAGGAAACTCAGAGGACACAGACCACCCTTAGCAGGACGTGAAAGCATTACTAACATAGTTTACTGACAGCCAAGGGGAAACGAGAAACCATGTTAATAACATTATCCGTTCAAGTCCAACTTAAACATGCTTAAGAGATTCCTCAAAATACACAACTCAGTAAAATGCAAGTAAATAAAAGAAAGTATAATTATATAATATTCACAAAATAATTTTATTTAAGAAACCGTTCCCCCTAATAATGTTAAGATTTCCTGTGTAAATGCTATCAGAGGTGAAAGTACTCACAAACAAAATCTTCTAGAAAGCAAAGACTAGAACATTTCTGAACTCATTGTATGAGGACATCACAATGTGTATATTAAACTCTGACAACACAAAAGGAACAAACAACAGACCCAAGTAAGTCACACATGGCAACACAGAGTCTGGTAGAATTATTAAAACTGTCCTGGGCTTTGATGAGCACAATGGAAAGGATGTGGACATACCCAGAGATGAGGGGGGGGCGCGGGGGAAGGCAATAGATAGTGCAGGTGCATTTCAAACAGCAGAGAAAAGTGGAATATTGAATAAGTAATGTAGAGAATTTTAGCTGTTTGAATATTTCCCCATTCAAGCAAATTTCAGATGAAAAGCAAATTAACCATGTTTTGAAGCTAAATTATGAACTCAAACACAGCAAAGTATATTATAATTCTGTTTCTGATAATACTTTCCGCAAAAAGACAAATTTCAAAAGCCTGATTGAATGGTAAATCTGATACTTAAGAACCAAGGGCCACAAAATAACACTATGACATTTTAAGTGCTGTAAAACACTAGAGCAAAAGGCATAGGACATGCACAGTAGAAAAGAGATGATATTATTTGACACACAAGTATCACTTACAAATCAGAAAGGACCAATACTTGCTCAAGTAAAATAATGGCATTTTACAGAAAAAAAATTACTCCCTTCATATTCTCATAGCATAAATTAAGAACATACTAACAATTTCTTTAACGTAGCTGACTGGCAAAGTAAGAAAGTTTCATTATACACAATGTTAAGCAGCTTAGGTAACAACAGATGCCCTCGTGAATCAACATTTACACCTTTTTTGGCAGGCATTTGACTATCTCGTGAATCAAGATTAACATGACTTTAACCTAGTGAATCCCATTCCTGGAACTTTAGATTACAGATGTATTTGCACACTTATGCAAAGTCCCACAGGCAAGAATATTTACAGGAGCACAGTTGGAGGTAGCAAAGACAAACTTAAATGTCCATCATGAGACGCTAGCTAAGTAGATTTAAATAGTAACATTCTGCTTTAGTAAAGGCTGAGACTGAGCCTCGGCTGGGTGATTTTGAAGGTGTATTCCCAGAGGCTTGTTGGTATTTTATATCTGTAGGCAATTTCTTCAAAAGTGGGCAATAAGTTACTGGTGTCTATGTAAAGAATGTTGGAGAGAGAGTCTGGAGTAGAAAACAGAGGTCTTAAAAATAAATATTTTATAATATTTAAATACATTTTAAGTGTGCAAGTGTATATTATTTTCAATCGAAAAACCTTCTTGTTCTAAAATCCAATAAAGGAAATTAATTAGTTACTTCTTGTATGCATGAAAAGAATGAATTAAACACAGCTCTTTGATATGGTGAGCTTCAGTAAGGAGAACCATATGTTCAAGGTACTTGAGTTCTTGGGTCACAGAACATGCCAAACCCTATGCCAGGGCCAAAAATAGCGCCTGCCTCCTGTAAGCTCACAGTGCTATGGGAAGAGATCCCCTTTAGCTTTCGATGAAAATGGCCATCCTATGGCTTATGTCTAAAAGGGTTGGGGAATACATGTCTTTCTGAGATCAATGCAGCAACTTACCCAGGTCAACACTCTACTGTAGACCTCTGCTGGTCACTCATCAATGGTCTGAGACTTTTGAGCTCCAGGGAGGAGTTTGACAAATCTACAGAGCAACTGAGTATGCCAAGATCTATCCATCTGCTTTTACGGAACAATTTGGATAGCCAACCATACCACCTGCCACCTGTCCTGCCTTACTCTTTGGAGCTATGCTATTCTTACTTGGAATACCATTTGACCCTCCTGCCTGCCTGGGTAGCTCCTATTCAACAACAAATACCAGCTCAAGTGCTTCTCCAGGGAAACCTTCTCTAATTGTTTGCCATGTGAGTTGAGTAAGAACATTTTCTCTTTATTCTCATAGCTTTCCCTACCTAAATATGTTGATCTATTTACTTAGACTCTTGTCCTAAATTACCAATTTACTTATAGTCACATCTCTGGTCCCTAACATCAATTAGAAGCGAAATCAGTACTCTGATGAGCTTAATGGTAAGATTCCCCTTTTCTCCTTTTTTCTTCCAGAACTATGCTTCGCAATCCACCATGTTACTGATCTCCCTGTACACGTCTGCCTTGTCTCATGGCTTCTCCAAGTCTGAGGCATTGTACTCACTTGTCTAGAGACATCCCTGGGAAGACAAACTTGCCCTTGCAGATGCGGCAGATGGCATTCAGTGGGATCTGCTGCGTCTGCACACAGCTGAGCATGATGAAGTCATATTTGCAGATCAAGAGGGTCCTGTCTGTGAGTAGGAGGACCTTCTCCTTCTCATTGTTCCAGTGATCAATCCTGTAGAAACAAACAGGAAGAAGAAATGGTTACATGGCCTCTCAACTAAAAATAACAGATGTCAGTAAGACATCGAGCACCACGGAGAAAAGGGGGCTAAGAAACACCTACTGGCACTCTTCATCCGCAAGTCTGCCCCAGGATATAAGACATGAGTGAAGAATTATTTTTTAAAAAAGAAAGAAAAACAGGGAAATAAATGTCTTATGACACAGAACTCAACATTTTACCCATTAGGAAGACCATTTGGGAAAAGCCACGTCTACCTCCAACCCATTGGTACTTCACATCCTTCCTGCTCTTCTGGAAAAATGTCTGCCTCCAAGGATACCAGCAATGTTCTTTTCCTAACTCAGGCTGCACTACAGTGTCCCTTCACTACTACCTAGCTTACACTCATCTCCGGGAACCACTGGCTATGTGGTGATGAAGCAGAGACTTAAATGCAGAACACCATGATGTAAGCCCATCTCGCCATATGCATTTGGTGGAGAGATGGCCAAGAAATTGAATAGCAGACACTTGGTAAGTGTTAACTGATTTGATTTGCTCCCAAAGTGAGAGACTATTAGGGGCACATGTGGAACATTTTGATTGCGAATTAAGAGTCCTAAAGGAAAACAAAAAGGAAATACCAGTGCTTTCTAATTAAGAGGAAGTGAGCATATTCTGCAGCTCATATCTCTCAGCCTAGTATATCTTTCAGGATATAAAGCTTTATGACTGATGGGCCTGGAAAGATGGCTCTGCAGTTAAGAGCACTGGTTCCTCTTCTAGAAGACCTGGGTTCAATTTCTAGAACCCATGTGGTGGTTCATAATCATGTGTGATTCCAGTTCTATGGAATCCTCCACCTTCTTCTAGCCTCTGCAAGCACCAGGCACATATATGGTGCACATACATGCATGCTATTTCAATGTGCACATATATAAAAGTAAGTTAATTTTAAAGAGCCTTTTTGACTTATTAGAATTGTTTTAATGTATGCTTTTTACTAAAAGGTTGAAACATTTGTCTTGTGGCCGACTCTTGCCTGAGTTCTGACCACACGTAATTAATGCAGTGATGGTTGTGAGCACCATGCTCCCAACCATTCACTGAATGGTAACCATGGTACAGTTCTGACAATGTGCACGGAATGGCATTGCTCTCTTCAACTTACTGCACAGCATCCCTTTAAATTAGGACCAAATCCAAAGCTTCTAAGATAAGTTCCAGAGCTCTATCTGCCCAGAGTCATCTTACAACAGAGAGAACACTCAATGTCACAGTCATGGTTCAGATTCATACATTTCTTACTGTATAAGCCTGGCCTCTAATTATGCTGCCTAGAAACACCTTAAGCTTTTTTACATAATTTATTTTTTATTTCAAACTTATTGAAATGTTATTATGTTTTATTACACAATTATAATTACACACAATTTTATTTAAATTATGCAAATATATTTGACATTGAAAGTATAAAATCCAACATGAAGCTCCACAGAGCTCATTCTGAATGGCAACCTGAACAGTATGGATGTTCATATAGTTGTATAGGCTTTGAGTCTGGCTGATTTCATTGTCTGAGTTTTT
The DNA here is from genome assembly GCA_907169655.1 of Acomys percivali. Lineage (NCBI taxonomy): Eukaryota > Metazoa > Chordata > Mammalia > Rodentia > Muridae > Acomys > Acomys percivali. The sequence goes on along the minus strand of OU015745.1, from coordinate 79,738,022 downwards.
TTTTTAAATCTCCATAATTTCTAATAAAAAACAATATGCAAAGCTCTTAGCCATGGATACCATAAAGACACTGGACATACAGAATGCTGCTTATAGAAGGTGGCATAGTTGCAGTAAGTATGGCCAACCCAATATGTAAGAAAATGTATGAGGAAGTCTGTGTGTATGAAATAAAAACATATTTGGATGTCAAACTTGATTTTGGATCTGTTGGGGGGGGAGAAATGGCTATGTGAGTGGGAACATGAATTTCTATCACTTAATAATCCTGTACAATTAGAGTTTAAACTTCTTTTTAGCTTACGTAGACTGTCTGCAAAATGGACACGATACTTCCCTCATTCATCTGTGGAGAGGAGTATGGGAAATGACTCCCTTGCTTTCTAAACTTAGTGTTGGTTGGGACCCAGGTCACTAAGGGGCTTTGGGTAACTGAATATATATGGCTCCTTCTTTGTTGTATAAAGATGCGTAAGAGAAGATTAAAAGTTACATTCATGGGAGGAGGAGTGGGTATAGACTCCTAGCATTGACTGGGGTCCCCAGTGCACAATGGCCATTGTGTGTTTACACATACTACCTTTCCATCTGCCGACAGCCCTCGAAGGAGGCTGTGAGCACAGTAATTCTATTAGAAAATTAACTCAGAGTTACAGCATGGAGAAAAGAAACAGCCTGGAATCCAAGAGGTCTTACCGAAGTCTTGGTTCTATGGTTTCCACCCACTCACTACAGCAACATTCAACTCCTACTCTTAACGCGTTCTGTCTTGGGAAGATGGGGAGACTGAAATGTCTTATCAGCTATCTACATAAACTTCTCTAAATAGATCGTATCTACTTAGCAGTGTGTTATACACGGCTGCCTAATAAACCAGACTTGTTTTCAGTCTGAGAGGAAAAGAAAAGAGAAAAACCTGTAGCTTTTTGGTTGAATGGTTTTGCTGAAAATGTCAGCACTCCATAATGAGATTTATTTTAAAAGGTAAAGGATTCCAGGGTGGGGGGTGGGGGGGAGAGGAGAAATCTTTTTAGGAACACAGAGTGCTCTGCTGTGACACAGACTCTGCATAATTTACATGCCGGAATGTCTGAATTCAAGTAAACACTCAGGCCTATAAATAGCTAGGGCCAACATCTCCAGCTCCTAGGTGGTGGTGCTGATTTGGGCTTCATTGATACCTCCATGGCTTAAAGAATTCATGCAAACACTGAGCCACACAGTCCTGATAGTATCAGGACTATACCCTTGAAGTTTGCATAGCAACAATAACAAACACAGTAAAAGGGGTAACAGCCGCACAGAACTGCTGTTGCTCCTCGAGGCTACTAAAGCCTGGGCCTCCAATGCTCTCCTTTACTCCCCACAATAACCCATTAGACTGAATGCAAGCGCTCTTGCTTTAGAGGAACACGAACTGAAATGGCACATTCGGTGTGTTATACATTGAGGGCTCATATGCACAGGGGCCTGAAATGAATACTGAGACATCCCATCGATGCCTAGCTTGGGCTCTCTTCCTAGTGCCTTGGGGAAGAGCTTGCTACCCGTTTTCTGCAGGCTACAGTCATTGGAGCTCTTCTTTACTTTTAACATCCAGCCTCTCATGCCAAATTTGAATGATTTCACTCCAAAATGTCTCCAAACCGCCCATCTCTCTCCACCTCTACTATCACCGTCCTTGCCAGGTAAACTGTTGTCCCTAGATTGCACTATTGCAGCCACTTCATCTTTAGCTGTTGTGGCCACCCAGACCTGCATTACCTGCATCTGCTTTTTCCAGCAACTTCTGCACCCTGCTTTAGCAGTATGGTTCTTTCCTGTGTTTTGCTTTTGGCTTATTTGTAGGTTTGTCTTTTGGATGTTTGTTTGTTTGTTTGTTAGAAAATCAATCCATTTTTCGTTCACTCAGCTTAAAATGCTTCAGTAGTTTCCTGTTGCTCTTATGGCAAATGGCAAAACAAACCAGAGAATTTGAGGCATTTTTAATTTATTTTGTTAGTGAGGAGCTTTGGGTTTGGTTTGTGTGTTTGCTTGTTTGCTGCTGCTGTTGTTGTGTTTTGTTTGTTTGTTGAGAAAAGTTCTGTTCTGCAGGCCAAGTTGGCCTTATAATAAGTAGTCCAGACTGGCCTCAAACTTTTTTCTCTTTTTTTACATTAATTTATTCAGAATACATCTCAATTGTTATCCCATAACTTGTATTCTCCCACTTTCACCCTATTCTCTTGCCCTAGGTCTCTGACCTAGGGGGACCTCCTCCCCCACTATTATGGTCATAGGCTAACAAGTCTCACCTTGTTATTCTGCTTATTCTTTCTGTGAGTGACACCAGACCTTCCCACAAAGGGGAAGTGGTCAAATATGGGGCACCAGAATTCATGTCAGAGTCAGTCCCCGCTCTCCACATAACTGTGGAGGATGTCCTGTCCATTGGCTAGATCAGAGTAGGGGTTTGATGTTTACTACTTGTATTGTCCTTGGTTAATGCAGTAGTTTGAACAGGACCCCATGGGCCCTGATCCACCCATCACAATGTTCTTCTTGTAGGTTTCTACGACCCTCTGGGTCCTTCTATTTCTCCGTTCTTCTATATTTCTCTTACCTAGAGTCCCAGACCTCCTACTCCCAAGTTCTAGAGTTAACAAACATGCGCCACCATGTCTGGAAAGCGACAAAAACATTTTAGCGCTGCCCTGCCAGGCCAAGCCTCATAAGCTTCATTTCAGGCCCAGTCTTTGGACTCCATCTCCATGTTTTCCTTTGCACTGGCATTATCCCCTCCTGAAGTGCCATTGTACTGTGTTGGTCCCTTTGTAGGCCAATGTATTAATTGCCTTTGCCTAGGCCTACAGACTTGAGCTCTACCCATGCTCGCTGCAACATAGCCTGGCCTCTGCGAACATTTCTAGTCTTTCTAATATACACTGACCCAGAAACTCTGTTTCCTTTATCCTGGAGGAAATTTTATAGTTGTTTTCATGGTTATATAACTTGTGTCACACTCACCTTGCACAGTATGCTCATGCTGTTCATGCTGTCTGGGGATTTCCGATCATGATTTTTAACAAACTGAAACACCCCTCCCACCATAAAAACAGAACATAAAAAAAATAAGTACGTTTTTGAGGAAAGCTCATGTCATAATAGTGAGAAAGAAGAAAATGTAAAAGCAAAGTAGTGCATGCATCAGAATTTAACTTTCATTATTGTTCTGGAGTGGTGAAATTTCACATGATCTGTGTATGTGTGTGTGCGTGAGTGCAGACATACATGCATGCTTTTATTCACTGAATCTCAATTTATTTATTTATTATTTATGCTTATATCTACACATATATGTATATACACACTTGTATGTACATCTATAGAGAGAATATATATGTATGGCATGATACACACACACACACATAGATGTGTATATAGAGAGATACAGACAGACAGGCAGAAGGACAGATAGGAGAGAAACAGAAAGTAGGCATGCGTGTCTGGCAAGGGCACATACACATATGTGCTCTTGCATGTGGAGATCAGAGGTCAAACCAAGTATCTCCGGTTGATTTTTTTGAGACAAGGCCTTTCACTGAAACTGGCTCACAGATTGCCTAGACTGACTGGCAAGAATGTTTCAGGATTCTCGGTCTCTTCCTTGAGATTACAGGTCTTTGCCACCTGCCCAGTTTCTATGTGGGGTTCTTGGTCTCCATGTGTGTATAGCAAACACTTTAATGACAGCTGTTTCCCCAGACACTAAAATAGTTACTTTTATAGTTAGAAAATATTTGCATTTCTCTGATTGATAAGGTTGCTAAACCATTTTTTAAAAGATATTTCTTAGCCATTGTCACTTCCTTTCCAGGCTTTCTATCCAGATCTGTGGTCCATTATTAAATTGGTTGGTTGAAATTTTAAGATCTTTGTATACCCTGGCTATCAACCCTCTACTGGGTATACAGCTGACACAGAGTCTTCCCACTCTGTGGGCTCCTCCACTCAGTCGATAGATTCCATTGCAGTGCAGAAGCTTTTTGTTGGAGGATTTTTCCATTTGTGAATTTTGGGGACTAATTCCTGAGCAAACAAGGTCCTAGCTAGTGATTTCATCTCAGCTTAGCTAGGGTGGCTAAGATGTGGGGGTGGGGGGGGTGGGTTGCAGGGGGATGATGAGAAACTGCAAAGTGGTACAGCTACTATGAAAATTAATGTACAGAATTCTCAAAAGGCTAAAAGTGGACCCCTCATAGGATCCACTATACCACTCCTTGGCGTATGCCCAAAGGACTCAACATCCTGCCCCAAATACTTCCCTGGCTACCTTCATTGCAGCTTCATTCATTCCCAATAGCTAGGAACTGGAAGCATCCATCACCTCACGAGTGGGTAATGACAACGTGGTCCATAAGCGCAATGGAATTCTATTCAACTATAAAGAAATCAAACTTTCAGGAAACAGATGGAAATTTAAAAAATAAACCAATATACTGAGTGAGATAACCCAGACCCAGAAAGACAAACACTACATGTTCTCTCTTACTTGTGAATCCTAGCTCTCAGTCTGTGAGATATAAACTGGACCAACCATGGAAGCTGGGAATGATAAGGGATCACTGGGTGAGAGGACCTCTAGGGATGGGCATAGCAGGGCACAGGTGCTATGAACGGTGCCGGGTCGGGTGGGGAAAACTGGAGGAGGTGTTCACGGCAGAGGAGGAAGAGAGGTTAACACAGAGGAAAGAGGAAACTGGAAGCGAAGTGATGAAAGACCCTGAGGACTGGGGGGTCATAATAATGTCTTCTGGACCCAGATATGAATCCACACACATATGGTCACTTGATTTTTGACAAAGAAGCCAAATCCATTCAATGGAAAAAGGATAGCATCTTCAACAAATGGTGCTGGTCTAACTGGATGTCTATGTGTAAAAAAATGCAACTGGACCCATATTTGTCACCTTGCACAAAACTCAAATCCAAGTGGATTAAAGACCTCAACATAAAACCAGAGACACTAAGTCACTTAGAAGAAAAAGTGGGGAAGAGACTGGAACATATTGGCACAGGAGACAACTTCCTGAACAGAACACCAACAGCCCAGGCCTTAATGTCAACAATTAATAAATGAGACCTCATGAGGCTGAGAAGCTTCTGTAAGGCTGGAGGCACTGTCAAGAGAACAAAGCGACAGCCTACAGACTGGGAAAAGATCTTCACCAACCCTACATCTGACAAAGGTCTAATATCCAAAATATATAAAGAACTCAAGAAATTAAACACCACCAAACCAAATAACCCAATTGAGAAATGGGGCTTGGAACTAAACAGAGAATTCTCAACAGAAGAATATCAAATGGCTGAGAAACACTTAAAGAAATGCTCAACCTCCTTAGTCATCAGAGAAATGCAAATCAAAACAACTCTGAGATTCCATCTTACACCCATCAGAATGGCTAAGATCAAAAACTCAAGCGACACCACATGCTGGAGAGGATGTGGGGGAGAGAGGAACACTCCTTCATTGCTGGTGAGAATGCAAACTAGTACAACCACTTTGGAAATCTATCTGGTGCTATCTCAGAAAACTGGGAATAGGGCTTCCTCAAGACCCAGCTATTCCACTCCTTGGAATATACCCAGAAGATGCACCAGCACACAACAAGAAAATTTGCTCAGCCATGTTCATAGCAGCCTTATTCATAATAGCCAGATCATGGAAACAGCCTAAATGTCCCTCAGTGAAGAATGGATAAAGAAACTGTGGTACTTATACACTATGGAATACTACTCAGATATTAAAAACAAGGAATTCCAGAAATTTGTGGATAAATGGATTTAGCTAGAAATGATCATAATGAGTGAGTTAACTCAGAAGCAGAAAGACTCAAATGGTATATACTCACTTTTATCTGCATACTAGCCCAATGGGCATGTCCCACGAAAGCCTTCCCTTACCAGGAAACTGGGACAGAGGGGAGGACATCTTATTGGGACTCTAGATGAGAGAATAATGGGAGAATAGAAATGTAGAAGGATCCAGAGGGTCCTAGAAACCTACAAGTAGAACATTATGATAGGCGGATATGGGCCAAGGGGTCCCGCTCAAACTAAGGCACTAGCCAAGGACAATACAGGCGGTAAAATTTAAACCCCTACCTAGATCTAGCCAATGGACAGGACAGTCTCCACATTTGAGTGGAGAGAGGGATATGACTTTCTCATGTACTCTGGTGCCTCACATTTGACTATGTCCCCTGGAGGGGGAAACCTGGTGGCACTCAGAGGAAGGACAGCAGCTCACCGAGAAGAGACTTGATACCCTATGAGCATATACAGGGGGAGGTAATCCCTCTCAGGAACAGTCATAGGGGAGGAGAATGAGGGGAAAATGGGAGGGAGGGGAGAATGGGAGGATACAAGGGATGGGATAACCATAGAGATGTAACAAGAATAAATTAATTTTAAAAAATAATAATAATGTCTTCTGGATGAGCCAGAGATGCTGCTTCCATGGGTTCAGCACCTGTTTCCACAAGACCTGCAGGGACCTCACCAGGTGAGAGGCTGATAGGATGGAGTGAACTTTAACCAGGCTCCACCCCCTAGATGAAGAGCCGTAGAAAAGCTGTGGAAGAAGGGAGAAACTGTTTTCCCTGGGGAAGAGAGCCTACCCCTAAACACATGCGAGTAAGGATGGAGTTAATAAATAGGCCTCCATCCACCCCCACTCCCCCTGTACACACACACACACACACATCTGAAGAGGTCATTGATTTGAAAGGGAGGGATGTAAGATGTTGGAGGGGGCATGGAAATGATGCAAACATAGTGTATTCACTTATGAAATCGTCAAATAGTTTTCAAATAAAATTTAAAAAATTAAATGGACTTAAGAGGCTAGAGAGATGCCTCCATGGTTAAGGGCACTGGCTGCTCTTCCAAAGTACCCAGGTTTAATTCCCAGTATCCACATGGCAGCTCACAACGGTCTGTAACTGCAGTTCCGGGGAATCTGACACCCTCACACAGACATATATGCAGGCAAAACACCAATGCAAATAAAATTAAAAATAAGTAAATCCCTAAAAAGTTGAATTAAAAGATAGAAAATACAAATTATCCTTCATGTTCCCAGTGTATATGCTGTCTGTTGCATGGACCTCTACCCTAAAAGAGGCTGCCCTTTCTCCAAAGAACACCAAAGCTGTCTTCAGTGCCTCTTCTGTGGCCTTAGCCACAGTTGTCTCTCTATGACAGTTTATTTATGTGCTGGTCCAACCAGTTGTTCACCTCATATATTGAATGGGGTTTCCTCTAGTACAGAATCCACACCTGGGTCTCTGTACTGTGCCCAGCAAGGTCTCAGCAAACAAGAAAAATGTGTGGTGAGAGAACAGAAACACACGACCTTACTCCCTATGTGAGGCACAGTCCTCCCTGGCATGGCTAACTTCCAACCACTTTTCCTTACACCAGCATCCCTGTCATTCCTGGCAGGCTGGAGGAACCAAATGCCCAGGTAAGAGAACGTCTGAGAACTCCAGCTTCCTGAGATGACTAGATTCGCCAGCAGAGGGCAACAGAGAACTAGCAATGACAGGCCATACCAATCCTGCAAGTTACCAGGGCCAGTTATCTCGTGATTCGGGTCATCCCAGGTACCCTCCTGCAGCGTCCTGTATCCAGTGACATTTTGATTTTCCAGTTGCTCTTTTTAGACTAGAAAATCAGTACGTTGTTTGTAAATGACCTTCTGAAAAATGATTTTCTTCTAATGTTTTTTCTCTCTCTGCATGTGTGCCTGTGTGTGTGTGTGTGTGTGTGTGTGTGAGAGAGAGAGAGAGAGAGAGAGAGAGAGAGAGACAGAGAGACAGAGAGACAGAGAGACAGAGAGAGACAGAGAGAGACAGAGAGACAGAGGCAGAGACAGAGACAGACAGACAGACAGAGACAGAGAAAGACAGAGACAGAGACAGAAAGAGACAGAGACAGAGACAGAAACAGAGACAAACAGACAGACAGACCTATAACTCAGTACAGGCATTTCCTCTGATGCTGAACAAAGTCATTATCTGTGATCTACAAATCAACTCAAGTGTTCTGCTCAAGCCCTTGAAGAGAAGAAGACAGGATCTTGGCTAGCTCCGAGTCAGCAAACAAGGAGGAAAACACTGAATCATTCATTCCACACGCATTCCTTGATCATCCACTGGGTTCTAGGGCCTGAAAGGAATCCAATTTGGGTTTGTCATTCAACCACAAACAGATGAAAGCTACGTGGCCTTAGAGCAAAGGCGGCCCGTCCCCGAGTTAAGTGGAGTCTTGTAAAATGTTTAGCTAAATCACCCACATACGTTTCTTTCCGTCATTTGGTTAGTCTTTCCCTAAGCCACTCCAGTTTGTTTAAAGTGGGAGGCCCTCAAAAGAAACAGTTTCTAATAAAAAGCCAATACCACAAACCTTCTCTGTTCCCAGGTCTCTAAACCTGGCTATTTATGATTCACCAGTGTTTTCCCACTATCCTATGTCCCTGTCCTGTACCAGGTTCTGTGCACCTTATTAGGAATACTGAGAAGATCTTATAGCTACACACACACACACACACACACACACACACACACACACACACACA
>OU015745.1:79704917-79729389 GCA_907169655.1 Acomys percivali | reverse complement strand
TGCCCGACAGTACAATGTGGCTGGATGAAGGTAACTCAGAGCCGCAGGGGCCAACTGTGGTCTCAGGGTTCCCCGTCTGCTGCCCGCAGTGCTGAGGGAAGTCTCTGGCACCTATTCCATGCCCTGGCAGAAGCTTCTCTTAAAGCATGCCATTTTCTACAGTCTGCTGAAGAGCTTAGTGCTGGGGAAGCACAAGCTGAGAAGTCTGGATGACATTTTTCTAAGGTGAAAAAGTGAAAAACTCAGGAGAATTGGCTTCTTGAGTGTAAAAACATTCATGTAACATTGGGCAGATGGAGTATGCCTGTAAGAAACAGACAGGAAGGGAATGGGGGACAGCTCAGTTGGTAAAGTGCTCCTCTTGCAAGCACAAGGACCTAAGTTCAAGTCCTAAAACCCACATAAAAAATGCTGTGTGCAGTGACATGGGCTTATAATCTCAGCGCTGAGGTAAAGGCAGGCAGATTCAATCAAAAGGGCTCTGGCAGTCTACTAGCCCAACAGTCTAGCCTACTTTCAGAATTCCAGGCAATGAGAGTCCCCATATCAAAAATCAAGGAAGATGGATGGCACCCGAAGAACAAGTCTAGCCTCTACAGTGATACACACACACACACACAGAGAGAGAGAGAGAGAGAGAGAGAGAGAGAGAGAGAGAGAGAGAGAGAGAGTATGGTAATCTTCACCTGTCAGCCCTCACAAATAAAGATAAATAAACTGAGGCATAGTAGAGTGTTTTTATGCTGCCTGTTTAAGCCCTGTGTAATGACATTAGGAGGAGGTGGAACCTTGGGAGGTGGTTGGGTGTAGATGAGGTCGTGGGAGCAAAGCTCCCTCAGTAGAGCGAACACCTTTACATGAAGAGAAGACACTTGTTCCCTTCTCAGCACAATCAACCAGAAGCATCTTCTGCTGGCCAGAAAAACAAGGCCCTTAAGGAGCAGCAAGTCAACACAATCCACTGACATGATAATCTTAGACTTGGAGCTTCTGAGGCTAAGGAAAAAAAATGTCTGCTTCATTATCCATCCAATATACAGTGTTCTGTTATGGCAGTCTAGCCAAGACAGGAAACTAACTTGTAAGTGACATCACCACGATTCATCCAGGATGTGTGTGTAATGTGTTCTTGAGTTCGCCATATTCCCGAACCACCATCCATGGGGAAAGACATCAAATCTCCCCCTTTAGTCAGTAATGGTTACTGAGTGCCTGTATGGATCTATACAGTGTTCCTCTGTATTGGAATAAGAAGACTTTTACCATGTACCCTGCCCCTTCCCCCACCCCCCCTGGGTGACCAGAAAGCTTATAATCTAATGAGAGGGAACTACCGGAAAACTGGAGATTACAAAAGGGGGGTGGGGCACAGCTGACATCTGACCAACAGAATTTACCTGAGGTTCCTTTTTAGTAAGTTTGTCTCTATGTGCCTCATGTGGACTGTATCCTTCAGGCTCTCATCAACTCTGTGAGAAAGGCCACACGATCATCGCCATCACAGGTGAGGAACCACAGCCTGAAGAGGGTAAGCAGCTTGCCCAGAGTCACAAAACTGTGGAATCGGACTCAGAGTCTACCTCCAGAACAGTGCCGGAAAACGTTTACTGCATTTATTTAATTACTGTATGGATGAATGAGTGAGTGAGTGCACACATGGCATGGCACATGTGTGGATGTCAAAGGACCACTTGGAGGTATCTTTTATTTTCTTCCTCGTGTGGGTTCCAAGGAGCAAACTTAGGTTGAAAGCCTTAATGATACTCAACCTTACCTGCTAAGCCTTCCCAGCCACCCCAGCTAATGCTTTTAGTTAAGCACTCTGTTGAAGAAACGTACCTAAAGCCACCTAGAAAGGCAAGGCTTTATGTAAATTTAGTTTGAAGGATGTCTTGAAACATCATCCAGAGATATAGCTCGGTACAGAGTTATTAAATTGAAAGAGAAAACAGCACAGCTCCCCAAACACAGAGTATGTTACAGAGTGGCCGGAAGGATGCAATGTGTTATGTATGAGACTATCAAAATCATGGAAGTTGAATCACTCAGAAAAGTTAGCTTTACCTCACAAAAAGTCTGATTCAGGAGAGTGGAGATTGGGGTCTAGGCATCTACTACCTGGCAAAAAGGAAGCTACATGCAGGAGGAGGATTTTGTGGTGTGGTGATGAACCTAACATTTCCAGGGCTGCTCAGGGAACAGGAGTCATATCTAAAGACATCCAGTCCTCCTGGTAGCTGCTCTTTGAACTGAGTCCTAGGGGATTTTTTTCAGGCGGGCACTGAAAGATTTGTGCATTTACATAATCTTTTATGTTGGAATGCATGAGAGAATTTCCAAGTATTTCTTGTCCAACCCAGAGAATTAGTCCCTCACTGTTGAAAGGCAGGAAAACCAAGATGAAAGAGTGCTACTGCTTCATGTCAGAGTCCCAGCCTAGCCTGGTGTTGAGAAACTGCCTCACAGACATCTATTTCTTTCCTCGTGTCCCTTTGCCAAAGACAGTCCGCATGCATGCAGAAGTTTTACCAAGACTCTTAGGAGGTCAGGTGATAGCAACAAGTCAATCTTTATCTTCAGGTCTGCTTCACAACTGCTGGGTTCCTGAGGAGTGATCATCTCTCTAGACTGCTGGTCCATTATTGAAGGTGCAGCTCTGCCTTGTGTCAGCTGTTAAGATCATGCCAAAAGGCTGGGCATGGTGGCACACACCTTTAATGCCAGCACTCAGGAGGCAGAGGCAGGCAGATCACTGTTAGTTCAAGGCCAACCAGGTCTACAAAGGGAGTTCCAGGACAGCCAGGACTCTTGTTACACAGAGAAACCCAGTCTTGGGGGGGGGGTGGACAAAGATCATACCAAAGTTACTATTTCTTTCTGAGACTCAAGTTCCATATCTCTAAAGGAAGATAATCCTACAATGTTGTCTAAGTGCCTCATAGGGATGCTAGGAGGATCAGAAATGCTCCATACACAGACCATAATGAAACACAAAACACGTGTGAATTTCTTAATTATAATTGATTAGTAATACAATCACAGTAGAGACAATTTCCAAATCCCTTGAAAATTGATGAAATGTGTATTGAATTAACAAACCAATTAGTGAATAGTTAAGTCAAATTCACTAAAAGAGAGAATATCTCAAGCCTGTCGCTCTTTTTCAGATAAACAAAATACCTATTTCCAACTTCCTTATATGTCAAAGGAATATTTACTAATTCCATGCGTAGAAGGCAAGCTTCTGTGTGCTCATCTGTTTGTCTTGCATGGATGTTTTTTATATCCATTCTATTAGATGTCACATTTGAGTTGTTTTGAATTCATGTGTAAGCCATATGTGAAATTCCCATTATTAAAGGTGGCTGGCGTGGGCTGCTTTGAAAACTCAGGAGTGGAGCAGCTGGAAGCCAGTGAGAGTGTCGATGGAAGCAGCCATGCTCCATCCATTTACATAGCTTGACCAAACCAGATCGGCCAACAGCGGACTGGAATATGAACACAACTAAGGAGGCACGAGGCAGCAAGCAGTTCAGGGTTATGTCTCAAAAGAGAATTTGATTGATATTGATTTGCGCTCGAACTTCCTACTGCATGGAATGGAGAATTTCTTTTAAGAAGTCATACTGTTTCCAGGTTCTGGACAATACGTGAAGTAAACTTCAAACCCCTACCCAGATCTAGCCAATGGACAGGACATTCTCCACAGTTGAATGGAGAGCGGGGACTGACTTTCACACGAACTCTGATGCCCCATATTTGACCACGTCCCCTGGATGGGGAAGCCTGGTGGCACTCAGAGGAAGGACAGCAGGCTACCAAGAAGAGACTTGATACCCTATGAGCATATACAGGGGATTGAGGTCCCCCTCAGTCACAGTCATAAGGGAGGGGAGTAAGGGAAAAATGGGAGGGAGGGAGGAATGGGAGGATACAAGGGATGGGATAACAATCAAGATGTAATATGAATAAATTAATAAAATGTATTTAAAAATAAAAAGAAGCCATACTGGTAAATTGGGTCAGAAGTACATCTTACCCTTACCAATCCCAAAATGCAAAATTGTTTAGTTATGGACTTTAGAATGGTAATGATGAACCAAACGAACCCTTATGCTTCCTGCACTTATATTCAGGAAGAGACACTGATGAATGAGAGTAAAGAGTTCTGGCAAATGGACTGATGCGGGGCTGGAGAGATGGCTCAGCAGTACAGTGCACTGCTTCTCTTGTGGAGGACCTGGGTTCACTCCCCAGCACTCATGTGATGGCTCACGCCTTGAGTTCCAGGCACCTGGCACGTAGGTCTCCATGGGCAACAGTCAAGCATGTGGTACATATCCATACATGAAGGCAAAAATGCTGAATACACCTAAAGTAAAAACAAAACTTAAAATGGAGTGGGGAGACCATCTGTGGGAACAGAATTCAGTGGAGAGGTTCTAAAAAGTCCATAAAGGACGCAAGGAAGGTGGGGGAGGGAGGGGGGAGATGTTAAGCAAGGACCAGATCACAGACAGAAGTAATTGCAATTCGTTGAAATGCATTAGTACTTTTCACATCACATGCCTATAATAGCTTTTTTTACAGGTGCAAGAGTTGACCTCAATAGAGTGGTGTGGATCTAACACGAAGTGACCAAGGCAACAGCATGTTTAGTACGTGTGATGGCTATCCCAGTCGGGATATATTCCACCTACTTGTTTGTCTTTTTATGTTTTCTGCGCTATGAGACAACTCTGCCCTGCCCACAATGCTATCACCAACAAGACAGCATCGTTGTAATAGCTACACACAAAAAAGAAGGATCTGGGAACACCCTAGTCTTTATTTTCCCCAACAAAATTAATGAATAGATGTTAAATCGCTCAAGTCATCTCCAGCACACCAGGAGCACAGAAGAGGTCCAACCCCTGGAGGATCCTCTCCTCCCCTGAATTCTCTTTAAGGAATTCACTTGGGCAGTAGCCAAGAACTCCACCCCATGGTTAGGAGCTTGAAGGAGGGAAGAACAGAAGCAAAGAACAGAACAAATGTGCACATCTCTCCTCCTCCACTGTTTCCTATGTGTCCAAAGGCAAAAGATATCTGCTCACCGTAGTCTACTAATTATGGCTCTCTGGATATGGAAACCACAGTCTGAACCAGTCAAACCCAGGAGGAGGGTAGGTGCTATAAAAATATGTGGGGAATCCCACTGGAATCCAAGAACAGGAACCACAACACAGCTAGCCTCCTTGGGACCTGGAAAGTCACAAAGAGCCAGGGGTGGGCAGTTCTACTCTTTCCGAGGCAATTTCTACCAAAACATCTGTGCTTCTTTCACACCTGTCTGTTCTCGCTGCTTGGGGTCACTTTTCACGCCTCACCTCTAATCTTCAATTACTTCCTGTGCAGACCTGAGCCTCTGCCCCTCAAATCCTCCAGAGAGAGAATTCTGTTCCATACAGATTAACTCATTCATGTGAACTGTGGCTTTGGGTCACAGGCAGGGATTAGACCCTGAGTCTAATCAGATGTAGCCAAGGGCTGAAATTCCACAATAAGAAAATGAGACTCGAAGTACCAAATTGGGGACACCATGAGATTTTTTGCTTCTCTGTGAATCTAAGGCAAAACATCAACTTTAATAATTTAAAAAATCCCAGTTTGCTGGGCATGGGTGGTGCATGCCTTTAACCCCAGTACTCAGGAGGCAGAGGCAGGCAGATTTCTGTGAGTTTGAGGCCAACCTGGTCTACAAAAGAGTTCCAGGACTGCCAGGGCTACACAGAGGAAAGTCTGTCTCAAAAAATAAAAATAAAACAAACAGCAACAAAATCCTACCTTATTCTCATAGCGTCCTGGTTTTCCTTCCCTGTCTTAGTCGCATTGAAAATGTAGTTGATTTTGATTTTTCTAGTTGTTTTTTTACTGCACCTTGGTACCTGGGTTGCTGCCAGACTTGGTTCTGTTATTGCTACCTCCTCTTTTCTCCATCTGCATGTAGTGGGGGAGGGTCACAAGCCGAAGAGAAAGCTTGGTTTACCAATTAAAAAAAGAGAAAGAGCAACTGAAGATTTTTTTAAAATATGGAAATGTTGATAATAAAAAGCATAGTGAACTATAAAAAGTATAGTGAAGACAAACATTGAGACTAGATAAAATAGGAGAAAGAATATTAGTAATTGAAGACAGTACCATTACATTCAGGCAGAACCAACAAATAAAATAGCTGGTGGTGGTGACACATGCCTTTGATGCCAGCACTTGGGAGGCAGAAGCAAGCAGATCTCTGTGAGTTCAAGGCCAGTGTGGTCTACAGGGTGAGTTCCAGGACAAGTTTGTCTCAAAAACAAAAACAAAAACAAACAAACAAACAAACAAAAAACAAAACCAAGAACAACAAAAAAATGAAAAAATAACCAAGTGTGATGGCTGTCACTACTCTAGAGGCGGTGCGACCTGAAAGGATGGAGCTGATATTTGAGATGGACCAAAGCCTCATCAACAGGCAACTTATACTCTGAAGGTTAAGAAAGGTCATGAGTAAAGCTCTCATGAGTTCAGGATGGATACAATCACACGGACAGGCCATATATGGTGAAATCCTGCTCTTCCCTAGAGGCATATAAAGGATAAGCATTAATGAGTGATAGCAGCAAGCCCTAGTGAGCAGCCCACCATAAAGTCACTGCTATGCCCCACACCTGGGAGAAGCATGAAAACACACTACAATTCCTAGAATTAAGTGAAAATGAAGGCAAAGTTTGCCAGAATCTTTTGATAGGCCCAAAGAAACCCTAAGAGGAAAGAAAGCTTAAAGTAAGTCTAGGACAGCCAGGGCTGTTACGCAGAGAAAACTGTCTCATAAAACCAAAAGAATTAAAAATATTTTTTAATTTTGAAAAATTCAAAGAAGCGGTGAAACATAGAATTGGTTCTTTGAAAAGACAGATGTTTATATCTGAGAGTGGTTGCCTGCACCCTTAATCCCAGCACTCTTGAGGCAAAGGCAGGCAGATCACTATGAGTTTAGGACCAGCCTCATCTACAAAGCAGGCCAAGGCCAGCCACAGCTACACAGTGAGACAGTCTCAGAAGACAAACAAATAAAGATATCCACAAATAGTTACCTAACCACACAGCTGCAAGAAAGAAGACTCAAAGTAATAAATTAAGATGAAGATCGGTTCATTACAACAGATTGCAGTGAAATTTGAGGATTATGGTTGTGTCAGTAAGGGTTCTCTATGGGAACAGAATTTATAGAATGAATACAGATAGACAGACAGAAACACACACACAAACACACACACACACACACACACACACATGCTTTATTTGAATGTGTTACAAGCTGTGATTCAGCTAGTCCAACAATGGCTGTTTGCCACTGGAAGGTCCAAGAGTTCAGTAGTTGCTCAGTCTATGAGGCTGGATGTCTCAGCTGGTCTTCAGTTTTCACTGGAGTTCTGAAGACTCAGGCTGTAACGCCAGTGAAGGGAGCAATGGAATTGACAGCAAGAGTGACTAAGAGCAGACAAAGAGCAAAGGCGTAGTTCTTCCATGTCCTTCATATACGCTGCCACCAGGGGATGTGACCCAGACTAAGGGTGTGTCTTCCCACTTCAAATGATTTCATAAGGAAAAGATCTTTCACCGGTATACCCAGGCACTTGGGCTTTAGTTAGTTCCATGGGTAGTCAAGTTAGCAACCAAGAATAGCCATCTATATTTTGAAAATTCATATTCCAGTAAATTGGAAAATCTGGGAGAAAATGATAAGCTGCTGGACTCATATGATATAGTAAACTGAACCTAGTTGATATAAACAATGTAAAGAGCCCTATACCCAGTAATGTGATTGAAGAAGTATTAAGGGGCTCCCCAAGAAGGAAAATCCCAGAACCAGATAAATTCACTGTTGAGTCCCTATCAGATCTTTAAATAGCTAACGCTAATGTTCTTCGAACTAGAACTGGATGGAAAACTAGCAGCCTCATCCTATGAAGCCAAACATTTTTGTACCCAATCGAGATAAGAACAAAATTAATACTATAGGCCAATTTGCTTGATGTATCTAGATACAAAACTTATCAATAAAAATAGTTACAGGACAAATTAAAGAATGTACTGATTATACAATATGACCAAGTTAGTTTTGATGCAGGAATGTAAGACTCTGCCTCCCTGGGTGCTAGATTTATAGGCATGCGATGCCCAGCTGGTTTTCACTTTTTTGTGTGAACAATTAATACAATTCTCAGGGGAAGATGAGGACATCTGGGCCTTGACATTTCCTTTGGGGAAGATTTCTAATTAAAAATTAAATTTCTTAATTGTTACAGAACTGTTCCCCCGCCTCAAAGTTTCTAATTTGTGTTCATTGAGCTTTTGTGGTTTATGTGGCTTTTTTTAAAGTTAAAATATAAATTATTAAGCTTACATGGTAGAGTTGTGAGCTGTGATTCCTTCCTATTTCTTTATTGTTTGCAAGTCCCATGTTGGCACACCACCATACTCAATCCCCCATCCTTCCACCTGCCCATCCCCCAGCTGCTCCCACCCCCTGTTTCACTGGTGGTATTAGAAATCCTCTCTTATTTTTCATCCTACCAGCAGCTGGCAGTTTGATTGATCCTTCTAGAAAACTGCCTTTTATTTCATGCATTCTCTCTATTGTTTTTAAAAAGTGGTTTCGGCTGCAGTCTCCACTGTTTCCTTTTGCCTTCTGGCTTTGTACTTGCTCCTCTTCCACCTAGAGTTCACTGAAGTGGGAGCTTAGGTCACAGATCTGAGGCCTCTTCAGTTGATGTGGGTCCTTCTCTTGATGGGCCTGATGGGTCCTTCTCTTATCTAGTTTGGGTACAACTCCTGATGTGTCATGACTACCCTTGTGACCATTTCACATCATCCCATAAGGCACATGCTGTGTTTCCATTCAACGCAATGTCCTGATGACTCCAAAGTACATTAATTGGCTTCCAAGCATTCAAATATTGTCCTGTAAATCTTTCTGCTCTTGATTTCTCCTCCAACTGATACAGGCAGAAAACAGTCTAGCTGATATTTTACTTCTTTTGAATTAGGTTGCATTTCTTTTGTGGCTCAGGATTTGGTGCGCCGCAGCATGTGCTATGTGTATTCCTGAGAAGAATGTGTGTTCTATCACATTGAGGAATCTATAAAATGTTGGTAAGGCTCTGATCACCACTGCTTATCCAGTTGTTTTAAATCTTGTTACTTTTCTGTCCAATTGAATCAATTATCGAGAGAATGTTGAGATTTCTATCTGTACTGATGGATTGTCTCTGCTTTTAGTTCTAATAATTTATTTTCCACATAGTCTCAGTTCTGCTGTTTGCTCCACACATATTTAGATAGCTATGTCTTCTTAATGAGTTGGATTTATTCACTACCTATTATAACCCTCTTTGTCTCATCATTTTCTTTACTCAGAACTCCAAGTTTTAAAATTTATAATTTTAAATTATTATTAATATTAAATATATATTAAGTCTTAAATTAAATATCAATTATATGAGATAGATAGATAGATAGATAGATAGATAGATAGATAGATAGATAGATCTTGGAAAGTCAGATTACACTTACTGAATAGACCACAGTGAGCAGAGTCTTCTTCTTCTTCTTCTTCTTTAAATTTTTTTTTTTTTACATTGCTTATTCTTCTCTTACTTACCCTGTCTTTCCTATGACAAGACATTTGTAAATCCACTGGACCCAGTGGAAACAACGATACTTTTAAAAATAAAAACTGTGATGTCTCCTAAGTGTTAAGAACCTCAATATCAATTGAAAACTTTTTTCAGGAAAGTTATATTGGTAGGTTTCTAAATAATCACAATTAAGTCTAACTAAACTTAATTTTTGGTCAATTATTTTCAGAGATAAATGTGTTCCCAGTAATGCCAACACCCTTTTTGATAAATTTGGGAGAATTGCTTGATATGGTCACTAATGAAAGAAACATACCAGCTCAAATAATAATGTCATGGTTTTTATTATAAATGATTACCACAACTGGTGCAAAAGTACCTCTGAGAGGTCACAGAACAGTTGTAAGAAGCGATGTATAATTGGCTCTCATAAGTAGGTAAAAGATGACTTTAAACCATTGTTGCATCAGGAAGGTGGGGAGTGGACAGTGAAGGAGTGGGGATAGGTAAGGCACTTGCAGTCCTAGGAGTAAACATCCTGTCTAATAAAGAGACAGGTTAGAAATGGCTTGTGGTAGCCAGTGTATGGATGCTCAAGAAGAGACAGTTTACCTGCTTAGACAAGCGCTTAGAACTCTTTTTTTTTTCCTTTTCTTTTTCTTTTTTTTTTATTTAATTAATTTATTCTTGTTACATCTCAATGGTTATCCCATCCCTTGTATCCTCCCATTCTTCCCTCCCTCCCATTTTCCCCTAACTCTTTTGCTCTCTGGTTCCTTTCTGTTTCTCCAGCTTGTCCCAGGCTCTGTCAATGTGGTGCAGTCTAACCTGGACATGCATGGAACCGATCCTGATTTCCAGAGCTTGTCTCTGTACTTTGTACATGATCTCTCCATTTTTCAGAAACATTGTTCTTTTTTTCCTGTCATTTAAAAAAAATCTTTGCTCTTTCTTTATTCTTGGCCATTCTCTTTACTCAAAGCAGTGGCCTCCAGGGGGTTGTCATAGAATCGCGTGTGGGACTTATTCCAGTGTATGTCATATTCTGGCGTGACTTCATTATCTGTCCTTCTCTGTCAGAAGACTGAGAGCTCTGAAAAGCTGGGGACCTTTTCTTACATGTTGCTGCAGTTAAGGAAGAGTCTAACTAATGAAAGGGCTCAGCAAGTAGATAAGTCGATGTACAAATGAGAGAATATTAGTAAATAAAAATAAAAAATAGAACTTTTATATGGGACATAACATGCAACAAAAGTTGTTAGCATTGAACTTATCCAGGTAACTTAATCCTTGAAATGGCCTTTGTAACATCTTCCTTTTAGAAATGATAAAGCTGAGACACAGTGAACACAAGAAACACGTACAGCCACGTAGGATAGCTAAGAAGTAAGTGAGCTAGACACTTAGAAGCCTCAGACTTCTTTTGCCTCCTGGCTCTTTTCTGAGCTCTCCTTAATTGGTTGCAGTCTTGGGAAATCAAACACTCTCAAGTTCAGTTGTGACTGCAGTAACAAAACGCTCTCACTGTCCTATAATGCAGGTCACTCAGGGAACATTAGCTATCTGGATGAAGTTGCCACCATGGAGAATTTATAGAGAAAAGTAATGTGTCTAATTAAGTGGATGTTGAAAACACCCACCAGGACAAATGGATTCTGGCAACAGAGGCGCTTTTGTTACTGCCAGAGTCCTGCCACAGGTCATTAAGATCTTGATAGATTTGAGGTGCTTTTCAGCTTCGTTACCTTCACCCAAAGACAAGTCAAGTGTTCTAGGCTTCAGTTGCTTGGAGGCCCAGACACTTGGAGATAGGTCCTCCATGGGCCCTGGTAGTGTCAGTGGAGGACTCTATCAGCATTCAACTAGGTGGTCTCTGAGCCATACCAGGGAGCATTCACTCTCCTAAGTGTGCACCACACTGCTGTCTCCATGGTGTGCACAGTGAGTGGAACTGCATGATAGAAAGTGAGTGCAAGGAAAGGAGATGAGATTATTCTCGTTGACTTAATATGGAACTGTTCTGTGGACTTGAGGTCTCCAAATGGACGGTCCTTAGTGAGGGTTTCTTTTGCTACTATGAAGCACCAAGACCAAAAAAAAAGCTGGAGAGTAAAGGGTTTATTCTGTTTACACTTCCACATCACTGTTCATCATCAAAGGAAGTCAAGACAGGAACTCAAACAGGGCAGGAACCAGGAGACAGAAGCTAATGCAGAGGCCATGGAGGGGATGCTGCTTAATGGCTTGCTCAACATGGCTTGCTCAACATTGTTTGCTCAGTCAGCTTTCTTATGAGACCCAGTACCACCAGCCCAGGGGTGGCACCATGCACAGTGGGCTGGACCCTCCCCCATCAATCACTGATTAAGAAAATGCTCTACAGACTGGCCCACAGCCCAATCTTATGGAGACACTTTCTCCATTGAGGTCCAGATGACAACAGTTTGTGTCAAGTTGGCATAAGTCTAGCCAGCACAGACAGCAAAACTGTAGGCTGCTGCATGGAAGAAACATACAAAAGAGGAAACCAGGTGAGTACAGTTTCGAGGCCAAAGCATAACATCAGGAGTATGAGAAGATGTGAAAATTGACCAGATCTAAGGGGGATAATGGGAGGTAGGGATGGAGTGAGCACCTGATCTCTGGACAGAGACCTAGGCTTCCCAGAGTTAGTGTGCGTGGGAATCCTGTAAACATGAAAGTTCAGGTTCAGTGGTAGGTCTAAGGTTAGACTTGAGGGTCACATTGCTATCAAGCTTCTAGTGATGCAAATGCTACTGACCTCTGGACCACAGATTTGACAACAGGAGTCTCAAGTCCACTCCAGTGTACGGAAAGCGAACAGTGCTGAACAAAAGAAGCAGCCTAGAATGGGACCTGGCATAGCCTTTCTATTCTTTAGTGCCTTGTGATCATAAAGGATTAGAAATCGACAATTTCCAGTTTTCTGGTCTTTTTTCCCCTTCAATGGCTGTTAGCTGTATTTTCCATCATGGGGCCGTTTTGTAATCCTTATAACATAATTAGACTGTGACAAGATGGAAGTGTGGCTGGCTCTCCTCCATCAGCATCACTCACCGTCCCCTCCAGGCATTTGACTATTTCAGTTGTTTCTGGGCAAAGACTAAATAAAGTCAAGTGAACAGCACACACAGAGAATGGTGTGCAGAGGGAAAGACAAAGAGGTCTCTAATCCTGCCCACTGAACCCCTGACCTCCTTCCCTGCAAACAAAAGACAATCAATAAAGAACCCAGACACCGGCACAAAGATCATTTAACCAATTTAAACTGCAGTGATCTTTGTGTCCGGGGAGTGAGAAATCACTAAAGGCACCGAGAGCAGTGTAATGGAAAGACAGCAAGGCCAAGGAGAGGGTTGTCACCAAGTCAGACTCTCCTCTGACCTTTAATAAGTGGTTGCTCTTGAACAGGTCATTTAATCTCTGGATTTTTTCACCCATAAAAGAAAGCCAGCACTTCACATGGTCCTGCCCTTGCTGACTGCTTGAGCAGAGCAGGTGTGAAGGAGGCCACATGCCTTGCAGTTCTGCGCATGGGCATGGCCCGGAGAGTCGACTGTTGGGAAAACAGGGCATCTGCTCACCTGTTCTCATCGTACCCTTGTCCCCCTGGCTACCATTGCTTTGTCTCCATGTTTATTTAAAATGATTTGTTTTTGTTTGGCATATACACATGCAGGAACACGAACACCTGGAGATGCGCCACGGCCTGTATGTGGAGGTCCAAGGACACCTTGCAGGAGTTGGTTTTCTACCCACAGTGTGAGTTCTTAGATTGAACTCATGTAGCTAGGCTTTGCATGAAGCACGTTACTGCTGGGTCATCTCAATGACCCTCCTGCCCGTATTTGATTTAAAGACCCCGGGGGAGTTAGTCTGAGAAAACTTGTAAGTCAACAGAGATGACTTGCACACCTTCACTTAACCAACCAAAGAATTCTCATTATCTCAACCATGGCCATGATGGGTTCTTGAAAGGATGCTAAATATGAAAGAAGTGGTCCCTGCCCATCATGAAGCTTCCCAACAACACCAAGGTACACATAGAGAGTATTTTAGCCAAAGTCGTGGCAGAATGAACCTTAACTCTACTATAATGCTAAGTGTCTTAGTTAGAGTTTCATTGCTCTGAAGAGACATCATGACCATGGCAACTCTTATAAAGAAAAACAGTTAATTGGGGCTGTCTTACAGTTCAGAGGGTTAGTCCATTCTTGTTATGCCAGGAAACATAACAGCACGTGGGCAGACGTGGTCCTGGAAGAGCTGAGAGCTCTACATCTTGATCCACAGGATCAAGAAGACTGAGACACACTGGACAGTCTCCAGATTATAAGAATGACACACGTTCTGCAATAAGGTCACTCTTATTCCAACAAGGCCACACCTTCTAGTAGCACCACTCACATCCTATGGGCCAACATGAGTCTATGGGGGGCCATACCTATTCAAACCACCACACTAGGGTCCTCTTCTGAGCCTGAACTCCTTATCTTACACTGAAGAGGCTATCTTTATTTGGACTGTTACTGTGAAACCTACAGGAAGAACACTTTAAAGGGCTGCAGAAATGCCCCTGAACGCTTTTTGGTTTTTTTGGTTTTTTTTTGGTTTTGGTTTTGGTTTTGGTTTTGGTTTTGGTTTTGGTTTTGGTTTTGGTTTTGGTTTTGGTTTTTCAACGGCTTTCTTTACCAGCGTCCTTGGCTCAGGGCTTTGATGTTAAAAAATAGACGCTTAATCCTTGTACCCACTGGTGGTTTGAAAGAAATGGCTAAAAAATATAAATAAATAAATAAATAAATAAATAAATAAATAAATAAATAAATAAGCATCCAAGTGGCTTTCAAAAGCTACGTGATATCTAGGAACAATGTGAGGAAAATGCTGAAAGCAGTACCTCAAAATTACATGGATTACATCTTTTCACTGGCAAATGCAAGGATAGCACTTATCACACACAATGTGTTCTACATCTTAAGTGTTCAATTAAATGTAATTATTAAAGTATAGCCATCCTTAGCAACATACACAAAGACTAGCTCGATTAACATATTACAAAAACTGACAGAGGATGTGTTTCTTCCCTGAGATTAAATTTCTAATAGACTAAACAACATACTGAATCAAATATATTAGTTGAGGGGGAAAAAAAAGATTAAGCCAAGTGTAGAAGTACGTGCCTGGTGTTCCAGCACTCCAAAAGTGGAGGCAGGAGGATTAAAATCAAGCCAGCTGCTTCCCCTGTATTCATTTTGGTACAATAATGACAATAACATTATTGTTTCAAGTTTATCATTGGCTACATATAAGACTCTGTCTCAAAAAAAAAAAATAAAAATGTAAAAAGTAAACCTTATTTGTTTTTTGTGCATCTACTCTTTTTTTTTCTTTTTTTTTTTTTTTTTTGGTTTTTCGAGACAGGGTTTCTCTGTGTAGCCTTGGCTGTCCAAGACTCACTTTGTAGACCAGGCTGGCCTCGAACTCACAGCGATCCGCCTGCCTCTGCCTCCCGAATGCTGGGATTAAAGGCGTAGGAACTAGAAAACAGGACCCATACCCAAGTCTTTTTTAATTTTATAGTCACTCATTCACTTCAGACAGTAGAGGTATGGCTTAATTTCACACATGCTCTACCGTCTGGGTGCCTGACACAGAAAGTTCATTAGATTTCATATACTTATCATACCAAGGACCTGAGATAATAACTGGGTATGTTGGGAGGAAAGCAGGTAATGAAGCATGTTCTAAATGTTTTTCACAGATGTGAAGAGGGAGAATTGCTTGGCCTCTGCCATGATTAGTGGGTCTTCTTATTTAGGAATGAGAACAGTCTCTTGCACCATCCATACTTGCGTGTGGAGGGAAGAGCTCATCTCCTCTGCCTCTCGCATCACTGAAGACACAGAGTACACTGTACTGAAGAGTCTCCACTGCTGTGGTGCCACAAAGTCTGAGACACCACGGAGTGTCAAGATGTTCATGGTGTTAGCTTAATGGATCTCTTCTGAAAGGATGTACGCAAGTTTTTAAAATGTTCCCCGGCCTTTTTTTTTAAAAAAAGGGGGCCAAGAAGGAGAATGGGAAGAGGAGAAATGTTGAAGCAAGACTCATTTTGTCTTTACAACTGTATAGGCATAAAAATCCCCTTAAAAGGATGGCTGAGAGCCTGTATCTTAACAGTCTGCCTCAAGTACTTGTGAAATTTTTAGCAAATCTGGGATTTAAATGGATTTTATGGCCCCCTCTACAGTTCAGCATCTCAGCTTCTCTGGGCATTGTCTACATCCTCTTCCCAAAAGCCTTCAACTTGTATTTCTAGTGTTACTGAATACTAAATCCATATCAGTTCAGATTATCATAAGGGACTCACTGGAATTAATGTGGAAGACAGTCTTGCTAACACATTTTTATTCCCTTTGATTTATATAGAAGCCCTCCTACAAGAAACTGTCAAGCTAGGCTCATTCCCAGTTCTAATGACAGTGTTTGCATCTATATGTAGAATGACCTACCCAACCTTCCTGTGTGGACACCCTAGACACATTTTCCCCCAAAATTGTCCTTAGTTTTATAAATGATTAATGACAATATTTAGGGAAGGACCTAATGGAGTTGTAAACATGCTTCCTCTACTGTTTCTCACAGAACTTCAATAAAGTCTGACTACATTGCCTTCTAAATATTGACCCAATCAATACATCAGTTTCCCAGGTCCAAACCAAGAGTTGCTGATGACTTTTCTTACAGACAATGGTGTGCAAAGATCCACAAAGCCCAGCTGAGACAGTTATCAGTCTCAGATCCGAACTCCAAACGCATCCTTCAATAAAAGCACTGTGATAAACAACACAGTTCTTAGCATTTCTCCTCTGCGGTAGCAACATGCTAATCTTCTGTGATAGAGGGCACAGCAGGCTATTACAGGACCAAGGCAGAAGTTTTCTTACCTTTCAATATAGGCAAGATGGGGGAGAACCAGGAAAGGCTGTCTCAGCCACAAAGCCCAGAACAGGCCCTGCAAACACACAGCTTCCACCTTCAAAACATTTCTAAAATTTTATATGCAAACTTTTCCACTTGCCCCTGGGGAAAACACAGCCTCTCTGAATTGAATGGCAGACTAGTACTACATTATCCCAATGCAAATGGTACAGGCAGGGCCCACCTGAGTTTTCCATCATTGCCTTAAGTTGAGGCAGTCCACATAGTGATGGACTATGAAACTAAACTATGGTCTGTAGTGTTTGCCAGCTTTGTAAATATTGCTGTAGTTTTGCTGTGGTACCAAATTCAAGTTCTCCAGAATCCGAGTGCCTAGCTTTCTTTTCATAGGTCAAGCATGGCTCTCTGTTTGAACAGGAAATAGGAAAGGGAAATGAATTGTAGATTTGTCCAAATGAATTCGTAAAACCTTTAAATGATAGGCGTTCTTTTCCTTGGTGATAACTCAGAGATTATAGATATGCATGGGATATAAATGAAGGAAAAAGTGGTAGAAAGATGGAGACAAGAAGAATGAAAATCAGGAGGAATTTCTTCAAGAATTTTGCAGTATCATCTTATTTTGTCCTCTCAAAACCACTTCCGATATGAATTTTAGTCTCATATTATAAATAAAGACACAACGATTAGAAACATAAAAAAAGAGTTAGTGTTTCATTCTGTTCTGGGAAGCTGTTTGAAAGAATGGTGTAAATATGGTAATCATGTAAAATGGTAAAATGCTCTGTTTCTCCTTCCTGCTTGTTGCGGACTCCATTTTGTCAGCCTAGATGGTTAAGCCTTCAACGATATTCTTCTGGAAACTCAGCGAGAGAAGCTGCTTTGTTCTAGGGCAAACAAGGAGACATTTCTTCCTTCAGCCGAAACGACCCCTGGATTACTGAAATGCTTATCCCAACAGTGCATGCAAACAGTGTTCACTGAGCCATCAAGAATGGAGATAGCTGTTTGAAACACATCTCCGGGTAATATCGGGGTCCCATAGAGAAACACTCCCTTTTGCTTTTTAATCGGTATCACTTGATGTGTGAATGGTCACAGGCAGTGCAATTTCTAGGATGGGGTAGGAAGATAATCATAGGCATGGCGGTGTTCACAAGGGAAGCTCTTTCTGCTAAGGGAAGTCTTAAAGGTGAAGGATGGTGTTACACAAGCAATAAAGTCTGTGTGTTCAATTGGTTCCTATCCTAACTCTCACCAGTGGCCTGCCTTCCCTACTCTACATGACTCCCTAGTACTGCTGTCCATACTCTACCTGGAGCTCAGACTGTATATAAGGTGTTGTCTGTACTTTTTCTTGCTCTTCCTTTCCACTCTTGGAATGAAATGACCAACCTCCCAGTGTAGTTACAGAGAGCATGCTTGTAATGGAGAGAGACCAGAGCTGGGTACCTAGGAAGCTACTCTGTGACACAGACCTGAGCTATGGCTGCAGTACTGGCTGGGTGGGAGTACCAAATCTGCCTAGTCAACCAGCTAAGGAAAACCGATTTCTAGTTGGAAAAGTCAAGAGATCAGCACATACAAGACCCAGAAGAGAGTCTATGGCATGCTCACCTTCCTATCTGTTCCAGTGACATCAAGAAGCTAATGTCCACTTCCCCTCACCCTGCCATATACTCACTGTGTCAGGAGCCAGAACCCTTGAACAGTCTCTCCAGAAGTCTGTGCTACGTGGCCTCTCAAGTCTTCCACAGCAGTCTCAATGGCCCCAGGCTGAGTGGAAGAAGAAATCATTTCACTTAGAGAGGAGAGAAAACACTCTGCACTTACGATTAGTTAGAATGGTTACACCTGCTCCTCCTCCTCCTCCTCCTCCTCCTCCTCCTCCAGGCAACAAAGAGTGGTTCTTATATTTGTATATTGTATTCACTGTCTGGCAGAGAACTTGACCTTTAATGTTAGCCTGGTCCTATCATCTCAAATCCTATGCTTTCTCACTGAAGTGAAAATAGCTGTTTTAAGAGCATTCTTTCCAGAGAAATAGGTTTAACAGGAAGTTCAAAGTAGCTTACAACAACAATACATGTGATCTTCTCAAATTCCAAGAGCACATGTTAGTAAAATGTAAAAAGTATCTTCCTTCCAATGCTCTGACCATCGGTGTGGCTTACTCAGTCGCTCAACTGTCTCCCCTCAGTTTTCACTTTACATCTGATAATAGCCCCCCTCCCTCCTCTCCTCCTGGTCCCACCCTCTCTCCCTCCCTCTTCCTCCATCCCCCTCCCCTAGTCATCAGAAAATGGAAGTCCACACACACACACACCAACCCAACCCAGCACATCAAACTGTATCAGGACTGCACACATCCTCTTCCATGATGGCCTAGCGAGGCAGCCTAGACAGGGGGAAGTGATGAAAAGCAGGCAGCAGAGTCCATGGCAAAGACAGCCTTTGCTTTCCTTACTAGGGAACGCACATGAAGACCTAATTATATATTGGATATATATATATATATATGAGATATATATATATATGAGATATATATATATATATATATATATATATATATATATATATGGGGGGGGCCCAGGTCCAGTTCATAGTATTTGGTTGGTGCTTCAGACTCCACAAGCCTTCCTGGTCTCCTCAATTTCTTAATTTTCACAACACAAGTGTTCCCACTTATGGGCCTAGTTCTATGCAGAAACTGATTGGCCCCATCTCTAGTAAATTTATGCCTTCCCTAGTTCAAGGGTTCTTAAACTTCAGTGTACACAAAAGCCATACTGAAACACTTTAGGACCATTCCCAGTTTCTTATTCAGTTAGCTTCGGTTGGGACCTGAGACCGTATTTCTAACATGTATCCAGGTGATGTTGTTGGGGGTGAAGACTATACTCGTGACAATAGACTTCATTGGCATGGACTTGTGACAACCATACTTTCTAAGCAGTTATTCTCAATGCTTTACTGCATAGCAGAATCATCAGGCAACTTAAAAAAAATCCTGACCTAGGATACATACTAGACCAGTTATTTTAGACACTTGGTGGATAAGCACATAAGTACATCAGGAATTTTTAAGAATACATACTCTCTTATAGGGGAATCTAGATAAGAAAAGAGTGATTGCGCTTCACAGTAATTAATTTACCCCCACACCTGCTCTTTGCTTCCTTCTGACCAGGCCAAACCGTCCATGTCACCTAAAGAGAGGGGAGTGACAGAGTTGTCCGTAATCAGCTCTGCAATTTTAGCTTATTGCTTGGCTTTCCTGGCTAACAGATTGAACTAAAGTGAACATTCTGGGTTCTAATGGGCACTGATGGCCATAAGTTGTATATGCCTTCAAGAAAATGCAGTCATAGCTTTTATAGCCAACAATTCTGGTTCCATCATGTTAGCCAGTTGCTTCTTGAGTTGGACGGTCAGCTACTGGACTGAGAAAGGCTGGTCAAAAAGCTAACACTGGCATTTCGTACTCGACAAAGGCCGTGTGTAATAAAATCATCAGCTTCTGGGGTTTCGTTCAAATATGCCCTCACTGCTGCCAGAGAAGTGTCTACTGATGTCACTCATTTCCAGGGCACTGCAGGCAGCCAGTCTACCCTGGAGGGAAACTTCTGTAATCTCCCAGCAGTTCTCCCTTTGCTCAACCTTATATTCCTGTGAGACATCCTGACTCTTCCGGGCCCACTTCTCGAAGTTTTCTGAAATATAATGTGCTCTTTGATGACTCAACATTGGTATTTTTCTCACAATTTCTTTACATAATTTTAGCTTCACAAATATAACTCAGTAGTGAAACTAATACTTTTCAGAAAAAAAAAAAAGAAAGTAGAATTGCGAGTAATCATATAGTCCTAAAATAAGCATTTTGTTGAATGTTTTTATGTCAACCAGTTCACAAAAAGTACGTGGAGATGAATATAATAATGTATAAAAATTTAAAGCCTTAATATCTTTCGTACCAAAAGCAACTGCCAAATCTATCCAAATGATGAATGATCTATAGTTGATCTTGATATACCTCTGTGAAGTTATACTTCAGAAATTCACGCACATATGCAAAATGCCATGGGGTGAAGAACTCTTTGCCGCCTTGTTTGTAGATAGCAATAAATGAGGGATAAATACAAACGCAGATCAAAAGGGTGCTGTGTTATGGGATACGTTTGGATAACCTCACACAATGAAGGTTTAGGAGTAATAAAGTAGATTGGTAAATGAAAAAGAGAAAGTAAAACAGGAAAGGATAAGGTAGGCCACCTTCCTTATGGAGAAATTCATGGAATAAACATATTCTTGTTTGGTGACACACAATTAAAGTAACCATGAAAAGGTCTATGAAATACATTAATGTTGGTTTCCTCAGGCGAAAACATGACATGCAAATAGACTGTGAAACTGCTGTTTTTCTATATACCTTTTCAAGAGCAAAGCGCTAAACGTGTGTTATTTATGGAAAGCTCTGATTGTCTCTACAGCTCTGTCAATGATGTTGTCTGCACTGTTCTTTTTTTTTTTTTTTTCAGTATGAGCATTGTTCAGGCCACTTGACAATATAGAACAAAATGCACCCCAACAGAGAACTGTGCTTCTTTATCTTTTATTATTGTTAGTTAATTAACTTTTTTTTTTTACTTTTTAAAAACCTAATCAATTTAAATCTAATAACTTAGAAAAACATTTATTTAAAAATCTAAGGGCACTTTGGGTCTTTGATATCAAAGTCTATCCAATTCCTCCTAATGGTTATCTGGAAACCACGAGAAGTCATCTTGGCATTGTTCATTAGTTCATTTATTAGATTGCTATGATAGTAATTACTGTAACTTAACTATTGGGAGATTCTACGAGACCCCTGTACATTAAATAGTAACAAACTCTGACCAATGATAGGCTTTTCCATCATTCTCATTATTGTTTATGTTAAATAAAATGGGAATAGCCATACTAGAATTCAAGGATCAAATGCTTAGTGCATGCAAGCCCTTAGCTCTGAGACTGCAGTCAAAGACAAACAGGAAACGATGATCGAGTACGTCATCTTTCACCACATAGTGACTCTATTGTCTCTTCCATTTTTAGCCCCGAGTCTTTCCAGGCACAGCACACCTTCTTGGGGAAATTCCGAAGACTTGCCTATCTGGCCCTTTGCACTTCCATGATATAGACTAGTTAGACCCAAACAAAGTCAAGGCTCAAACAATGGCCTTGGCTTTGTTAACATTTTCCATGTAAGAAGCTCCCTGTGCATGCAGAAAGAAGCAGTAGTTCAGGAAGGACTGCTCTTGGAGACTGTCTCTCAGATTTCTTCTGTAGCTCCTATGATGGCTAGATAGAGGCTGTTTTGCAATGAACACATAAGTAAGAGAATAAGCTCGAAATCGGTCATGATCTATAAAAGCAAAGCAAACGTGCATTTCCTTGTAAAAAAAATGATGGAAATTCACCTCATCACATCATTGCTGCGCTTCTGCTCTCACAAAAGAATAAATCATCTTTATGACACTCCTCAAGGAGTTTCAACACAATGGAAGCAGAACAACCTCTTGCCCAGCGTGATGTTTATTTTCTAAACTAAATGGAAGCACACACGGGCAATAACAATAAAACTAATAAATGTATTTGTTCCCAATGTGAGGGCAAGTCACTGGGAACCCTCTAGCAAGAGAAGAGGAAGAGAGAGAGAGTATGAAAGCCAAATTAGTGTCGTGGAAGCAATGGCACAATGGGAAGTCCTGAAGCTGCTTATTAAAGTCTCGCTGCTCACAATAGAACACAGGCTATAAAAAGGCCACGGGGAACCATTAATTAAATATTAAAAGATCAAATAGTCTTAGTCCCATTAGTTTGTATATAATTTACATTCTCTAGTATAAATTTAGAGATAATTCTCCATCTCAAATCGCTTTCAACTTTCTGATAAGGTATCTGCAAATACGGAGCCCTACAGGGAGTTTAAAAATATCTTTCTCCCTGTGGGCTAAGCATTGTTCTTTTCATAAAAAGTTGCTTTTGCACATCAGTCTCCATAACTAGGATGATTATCATAATATACCTCAAGTTATTAGCCTTGAGGGATACTTTTGTTCTCAGAAGGCATGAGGGCCTTTTTTAAGGTATGTCTAAGCAATAATAGCAGATATGCCAAAGGGATGCAAATGGACTGAGAGCAAGTGTGTTAGACTTTTACTTCTGGGGCTTCTCATTCATGTCCCAAGGTCACAGGTAGCACAATGGCAGGATCAGGACTCCTGCATTGCAGGTAATCTTCCCAGGCCTGGCAAGATCCTCAGGGTGCTGGCTAACCTTGGACAAGTAACACTTCTTTCAGGTACCTTAGGACATTCACTGGATATTCCCAGGTCCCACTGTCCTGAGAAAAATGTGCCTAAACTAAGTCAGAAAGGCATAATAATTTTTGTATGTAATAATACAAAATGATAATGATCAGCAAACCACAGAAGGGGGTTAAGAGGTCAATAACTTATTTTATGATCTGGTACTTAGGCATGTGATATAACATATGATACAATGAGGCTAAAATTACTATGTGTTTGTTCAAGATTTCCTATTTCCATGCCCAGTCATTCTTTGAAAATCATCCCTCTTGAAACTCACAGAATTGATAGTTCTTCTCCTTATTGCCTTGGCTGTCAATCCCTGGCACCTGAAAAACTGTGTTTTGCTAGCACGGAAAGCCAATGATTACATTTCTTTTCCAGATTAATGATATGAATAGAAAACATCCTCAATATCCAGCTAAAGTTAAACATGTTGTATCCCATTGTATAATACTACGGTGCTAATAAAAAATGTCACAAAAAATATTGTGGCCATATAAAGCAACACTTAACATATATACTCTAATTGCATACAGAAATTATATATGTGTGTGTTTGTGTGTGCGTGTGTGTGAAAAACAAAAAGAAAACCACTCACAAGTGTATAAGAACACATGTAAGTAACTTTTTAGTTAATATTGAACTGTGACATTACTGTGATTTTTATATATATATATATAACTACATTTTCTAATTCTTTTCATCAACAAACTACTTCTTGGATGATGACCATAAAGTCTTCTAATAAAATACTTTAGCAGCAAATTCTTCTACTCACTCACTCTGTTTTTTCCAATTTGCAATTCATGTACTCGAAATTCTTAGCCCAGAATAAGTTGATTTGTCTGTGATTATGGCATGGAATCATAGTACTATAAATAGATAGCTAGGAAACTAGTCCTAGCCCCAAGTTTTCTGTTTAGTACACTCTTGGGAAGTCAAATCTCACTCACTATTGTGTTATTGAAAATGAGTAAGTCGAATAGCAAGAGCACATCAGCATTGGCAGAACGTTTATGGAAATGCAGAATCCAATTTGTTCACCAGCTGGACCATGACATCTGAGATCTCACTTCAGATCTAAGAAGTCATCACTTTATGATGACTCTCACATATCTGAAATGGCAAGTGTTGTGGACTTACTTAATTATTCTTTGATAAAGTCAACCAGCCTTCTCTCTGCTACACACCCTTGTGTCAACATTTATAACTCAACCCTAGAGATCATGGTGAGGTAACAGGCACCTTGTTGCTGTTTGTATTATCATTTATAGAATTGTGAATGTAAGCAGGAATAAGAGAGAGGAGGTACTGAAAATAACAATGTTTGAAATGTTTATAAATGAATATTGACAAAGTTAGCTTATTTAGGGCTCTATACAAAACTTGTATTTTATTTATACTTTTCAGGCGAAGAAACTGAGCATCCCCTTCCCTCTCTCTCTCTCTCTCTCTCTCTCTCTCTCTCTCTCTCTCTCTCTCTCTCTCTCTCTC
>OU015745.1:79609467-79704907 GCA_907169655.1 Acomys percivali | reverse complement strand
CTCTCTCTCTCTCTCTCTCTCTCTCTCTCTCTCTCTCTCTCTCTCTCCCCTCTCTCTCTCTCTGTCACACACACACACACACACACACACACACACACACACACTTCTATCTTCTTAACAACTACACCATCTTGGATTTGATTTGCAAGCTAATAAAACTAGATCATTCTCTTGTTTATTTAAAAAATGTTTTTTGGGTTAATGTTCACCCCAGAATTTATAGGTAATTAGATGAACATGCCTCTACTAACTATGGAATATTTCCCACTAAAATTTTAGTTAAGGGTGTGCCAGAGACCTATAAAATAGCACAGGTTGATTTTATTGCTCTTTGTCACCCAAGAACTTGATGGTAAGATCCTATTTATTGCTAAAGGCATCATACACTTTGGTCATAGGTCATGAAGAAATCAAGCTGACATTGACCTTGAAACTTCCTCTTTGTTGGGTAGGTTTCATAGAGCTATAAGATGCTTTGTATAGAGAAGACAATCCATCAATAGTCTTACACATCTGTGAACCCTGTGAGCTACAATAATGACTGAACTATGTCAGGTATAGGGATAACCAATAGCTTCTCAGTCAAATTTAAGACCTGTTCAACAGGAGGAAGCTCATGCCTGTAAACATGACAAAGAGCTCATGGGTGGGTATGTTAAAGGCCCTAAAAATACTACTTTGTTAAACCAATCTGTCTCCTAAATATTAATTTTTGTGCTAATAAAGTAATACAACTCTCATCCCTCAGACAGACATTTTAATGCAGTAGATGGTGGTTAATACAGAAAATAGTAAATGGGACACATGTATCATATTCCTCTTACATGCAAAGCTCATTAAGCATTGCAGTTGAGGGAGTGTCAAGATAAAAAACCATAAAATCAGAATGAGTGTTTCAAAATTATGTCGTTGGGACACGTCAGGGCTATTGCACTAATGAATCATAGCAACTCTGGCTGCCTAAACACAACCTACACAGGATCAAGCTGAGCAACACTCTAGCATGGAAAACGAAGGGTCTCTCAAAGCCCCATCCATAGATGAGGAGCTATGAGCAGTTGAGGGCTACTAGAAAAGGGAAAGTCAGTCTTGTTCAGCTGTGTGGTCCATGGTAGGTCCCTGGTGCTCCACTGGATGGTAGGTGCTCTACACTGTGTGTATACAGGCAACATTAACTGGACTCAGTGGATTGTAAAAGTAGAAGAAAATGGAAGGCAAGGATAAAAGGAGAAAGAAGTGAAATTTTGTGGTGCAGGTATGCGGTCTTGGAGGGGAAAGTTAGAGGGTTGATATAATCTAAAATGCGTTGTGCTTTTATGTGAAATTATAAAAGAATAAATTAAAAACTATAAAAGCTGATCTGCATAGAATGCCAATGGATGCTTCATGGCAACTGTGATTTCGTTGTCCTCCCTCTAGTTAGTGTGTATTTATTATATCAACACAACATTCTGGTCTGAAGGGGAGCAGGATGCCCTTGGACTCTCACGCTCATAGTCCACCAAGCATCCTCAGGTACTTGCTGGACTAACTCCTATAAAAGACAGTCATGCTCAGAAGCTCTTGAGAATTTGGGTTTGCTTTCTATAGGTTGGATAAATATGGTACCATCATGTAAATATTTATGTAAGTGATAACTTTTGTCCAGGAAGAACACTGGACTTGAAGTACCTACCTGAAGCTCTTGTACCACTGTGTAGCTTATGTAATTCCATTCACTTGAAACTTGGTCACTCTTTTAAAAAGTGTCATTTTTATCTTACCTATATAAGCATTTTGCCTGCATGTGTTTAAATGCACTATGTGAGTGTCTGCTGCCTATGGGAATCAGAGAAGTTGTCTGATCTCCAGGAACTGGAGTTATAGGTGGTTGTGAGCCTCCATATGGGTGCTGGGAACCAAACCTAGAATTCCTGAAAGAACAGTAAGTGCTTTTAACTACAGAGTCCTCTTTCTCCCGCTCACTCCCCCCCCCCCCCCTGAATGCCTCACGGTGTCATAAGTAGCTATAAATATCTAATGGTTCATGTAGTAGCTTTGGGGCTGTGTCCATTCATCTAAAGAGGAGCTACATGGTCTAGCCTTGCTTTCCCTGTATGTGACCAAATAAGAGTTAGCCACAGAGACATTCATATTCATTCCAAAAGGCAGATGTGAAATCAATTGTTTTACTCTTAGGGATCAATTCAAGTAGCTATGCACTACAGCCCAGTCAAACAAATCCCTGTCCTGGCTCATTTGTTAGCAAGCAGTAGCAGGAAGACCTACATATCCGTTCATTACAGTCTGACTTCATCCCTGAGATTCCACTATCCCTGGTTCACTGGCAAAGGCACAGCTTTTAAAGTGACTTGCCAGTAAGACTATATTGCGTGGCAGAGGTCAGTCCTCCCCCCACCCTTCCCCACCATCATGTGTTCTACTTAGTCAAGAAGAATTTCAGTTCTGCCATGAAGATATTCTCTGCTCCTACTATAGAGAGCCAACTGCTCTACCTGTGCCAACTTCAGCATTCCTGCCATCACAAGCAGTGTAAAAATTGCTGCATAGGCCTTTTATCTTGCTTTCATAGCTGCACCAGCACCAGCCACCAGGCTCTTACTCCACATCACTGCTCTGTGCTTTCTCCTCAAACTCTGGCATCATCCATTTCTAGATCATAAGACTCCAAAGGATGCTTACATTTCCTTTGCAGTTCCATCTCAACTTAACTTTGCATATTCAATAAAGTTCACATATTTTGGAAAACAGACCATATGCTTGACATATGCAAAAACACTCACTCAAGCACAGATAACATAGCACCTACCAAAGTGCCTTGCACATAGGAGTCTACATAATGTTTAAATACACACATATGCATACGCACTCACACATTCAGTTGCTGTAGTTAGAACTTTATCTTAAACAAAGGTATATATTTAGAGCCACCAAATAAGAATTCATTCCACTTTGTAAATCGTCTCAAACTCTTGACCTCCACTACTTTGTGATGTGGAGATAGAAAATAGATTTTGACGAGCCAGAGAGATGACCAGTCAGTTAAAAGTGCTACCCAAATCAGAGAACCTGAGTGTGATCTCCAGAAACCACACAAAAACCTCAATACTGTGGGGCACACATGTAACTCCAGCACTCCTGTTGGGAGGTGGGGATGGGAAAACTGGCCAGAAGCTGGAGTATGCACCAGAATAGAGGCGAGGCCCACAAGAACGGCCCAGTCTCCAGACCAAACTGGAAGCTGAGAATCAACTTCCAAAAGCTGGCCTCTGCCTTGGTATACAATACTCCCAAGCATGGGGGTGGGGGAAAGAGAGGGGAGAGAAAAATTTATTTTTCAACAGAAAAGATGTCCCTTATATGCATGAAAACCGTTGTCATGGTTCACATGCCCATGTTTTTCCTCCAACAGGTTATAGCTACTATGTTAATAAGAACTGTGGAGGACCACAAAAGATCAGTAAGTACAAAAAAAAAATCAACAAAGAAGTAAGAAATCCAGGAAGTATTTTCTACTTGATCCCAATGTTAGAAATTTATTACAGTAGCCTTTTACACCTGGTATACAAGCCCTGTCCATTCACATTTCTGGCTCCATTGCTCAGGTGAGAATTCTGAGCTGTGCATGGTGCGTGCAAACAGAGTTTCAGTTTCAAACTCTTGCTCCCATGGTAACATCAGCATCCTGGCATCCATCCTGAGATTCAGCTCAGCCTCAGTAGCACTTTCCACTTCACAGTCTATGACTTTCTCAAGGAAATAATGAGCTCATAGCTCTACCTTCTAGCTTTTGTGTTACAGGTTCTTTTTGCATCCCTGCCGGACTGAAGCCCAAATACATAGAGGCTACAGAAACTATACCACCTTGATGCTGTCTGAGAGATTAAAAAAAAAAAAACAACAACCCAGATTAGTCTGGCTTGTCTGAAAACTACACCCTTCATCCATACAATGGAGATAAAGACAACTACATGAGGATCATAGCGACCATTACAAGAGGTGTGTAAAACGTGTAACCCTTGGCAGCATGCGGTATGGAGAAGGTAATAAGGTTTCAAAAGAAATTTTGAATAGAATTTAAAATCATGCTTTTTACCCGAGTAGCAAAGTACTTCCTCGAAACATAGGGCTGGTGATAAGGATTGGGGTAAAGTGTCGATTTAGTCACACTCTGCTGTCTTGAGATCTGCCTTGGTCCTCGGTCCTTGCCCGGGTCTTCCTCCTCCTCCTCCGTGGACACGTGGTCATTCTCGAAGGGTTGGCCATCTCCCTCCTGCTTCAGAGACACGGGCTGGAACCCCTCAAAGCTCCCAATCATTGCCATTTCTCTAGCTTAAAACAAGCAAAAACAAAGAAACAATCCTTTCATTCGATGACAAAACATGCCACTTGGATCCTGGTTGTGGAAAAACAGGTTATGAGGAGCACCAGATCTTCCCCTGATGGGAAACCAAGGCACCAGTGGACAGTGCAGGAGCACAGACACCTAAATGCTGCCGTGGGCAGGGCCTTCACAGCAGGGAAGAAGCACAGATTCTTAGGTCAGAGAAAAAGAGCCTGCGAATCACTCCATTCCCTCACCTTTAATATCAGAACATAAACAGAGCTAGGGAGACATAGCATGAAAACACTGCCAGGTGATTCTTCATTGTGATTTCCTGGCATTTTTGTCTAAAACTCCTCC
The DNA here is from genome assembly GCA_907169655.1 of Acomys percivali. Classification (NCBI taxonomy): domain Eukaryota; kingdom Metazoa; phylum Chordata; class Mammalia; order Rodentia; family Muridae; genus Acomys; species Acomys percivali. The sequence continues at coordinate 79,700,223 of OU015745.1, read as the reverse complement.
AGGTCTGGTTTGTTTTTTAAGAGTGCAGAGGGATGAAGATGCGTTCCCTAATCAGCTCCAGGGATTGGTATGAGGCCATGTGTGGTATGAAAAAGATGCCCCCATAGGCTCCTATAGTTGAATGCTTGGTCACCAGAGAGTGGCAATACCTGAGAAGGATTAAGAGGTGTGTCCTTGTTGGAGTAGGCGTGGCCTTACTGGAGGAAGGGTGTCACTGAGGAGTGAGTTTTGAGGTTTCTAAAGTCTAAGACAAGCCCGGTGTCTCTCTCTTCCTGGTTTCCGTGGATCTGATGTAGAACTCCTAGCTACTTCTCCAACACCATGTGAGCCTGGGTGGCCCCATGTTGTCCACCATGATGAGAATGGCCTAGACCTCTGAAACTGTAAGAAAGCCCCAATTAAATGCTTCCTTTTAAAGAAGTTGCCATGGCCATGGTGTCTCTTCACAGAAGCAGAACACTGACTAAACCAGGACATAACCCACCTGCAACTGAGATGTTTTTCAAATCAAATGCTCCAATTCTAACATCTTATTTTAAGGAAATGGTTTAGGAAAATGTCCAAAGACAAACGCACACATGCATACTTAGTAACCTTGTGTTGTAAGTACATAAGTTCTCCAGGCAGTGGTGGCACACACCTTTAATCCCAGCACTCGGGGAGGTAGAGGTAGGTGGATCTCTGTGAGTTCGAGGCCAGCATGGTCTGCAAAACGAGTCCAGGACAGCCAGGACTACACCGAGAAATCCAGTCTCGAAAAACCAAACCAAACTAAACAAACAAACAAATGAAAGCCAAGTCCATAAGTTCTTCCATAACTCCATTATGTCTAATAGAGGACTACTGTGTTAATAAATAGCAACATTAAGCATTCACACATACTTGCATTTAATACCAAGTAATTTAAATAAAACTAAGTATCATTCACTACTAGAGAACTGAACAAATGAAGTGTATGCCTTAGAGTCAAATTCAGTGCAGCTGTTAAAATATGAATATATACTTCATCGTAGAAAGATGTACGAATTATATTTTACATTAAAAGAAAGTTATCATGCATGAATTATATTGTTCAATTTTCTTAAAATCATTCATAGGGAAAAGAAGAAAATATTACACGTGTATTTTTGTTTGTGTATTCATACATGAGTGGCCAATATTTGAAACCAAAAGAAAAACTAAAGTGTTAGAAGTAGCTCTCTCTTTGTGGTGGTGTTGTGAGAGACTCTTGTTTTCACTTTCTGTATCTCTGGATGCTACCAAAATAATCATTTAGCATTTAAACAAAAACAAGAAATTTGTTTGTAAAGTTTTTTTTAATTTTGTTTTGTTTTATTTTAAAGCACAAAATAGAAAGGTCATGAAGACCCAGTTTAAAAAAAAGTCTGTTTGGTCTAGTGTTCGGTTTTCTATCAGAATGAGAAAGCCACCCGAGGACATTGCCTTCGCCTGGGTGCTTTGTCCAGTCACGCAATCACCCCTACAGGAGGCCAGCTGCTAATGTGTCCTAGAAGCAGGCTTCGTGCCTAGGTTCGCCATTAGGAATGACGTCTTACTATCTGAGCTGCCTCTGCTCTTAATCAGCTAAAAGGCAGCTTTCATTCCATGTCCTCAGTTCTTGCGGAATGCCAGAAAGTGGGGAGAAGCCTGGTTTGCCAGCATATTTTCACCCTTAAAATGGAGACAAGCTAGAACATTCAAGAGAGGTAAAAATAGCATGATCACAGTGTTGTAAAGATCCCTTTTCTCCTAATTGAAACGTTGTCTGTGGGAGGGAAGAGAGAAGCTCACACAACGGCTTCCAAGGCTGAAGAGGAAGCTCAGCAAGTTACAGGAGTCACAAGGCTCCTAGCCAAGGTTTTATAAGCAGTAATAACAGCGGCGGGTGATGCGGGGGAACTCTCCAGCCATCCAAGCAGCCTGCAAGTTGTGTAGAGAAAGAGAGAGGGCTTCAGGGCTGTGCTTTCATCCTTGGGTGGGCTTTGATGAGGCAGCTGCCTTTGAGTCAACTATGCTCCCATTTAGGGGAAAAAAACACCACACCTATGCTACTGTAAGTAATTCCAGCAAGCTCCACTAAGGTAGTAAGTAGACTTGGACAGATTATTTCTTGGTCAGATGTTGGTGCCTATTGGAGGTAAATAGACTTTGCTCACATTTCTCCACTTGAAGTAACACAAGTGCATTGCCTGAATCTACGTGTGTCCTTTGGCACAGGTGATGCTATCGGCACTTATGGCAGGATGGCAGGAGTAAACAGAACTGTCTTTGGCAACTCCGGATGTCGCTCTGTGGGGCTTGAACTCAGTAGGAAATGCAGTTGGTTAAACTCCTGGATTGCCTTGTGCAGCTCTCATAACCCTGACAGTCTTGATTACTCCATATACATCCTTCTGAAGACACAGAATAGGGAGGGGCCACCTAAGGCACCCTTGGCAGTACTTATGGACATGCTTTTGAGTCCAGCTTGCCCATCATAATAGTAATGGGATTATTGAATATTCAGGTAATTTTTTTTAATTTTATTAATTTATTCTTGTTACATCTCAATGGTTATCCCATCCCTTGTATCCTCCCATTCTTCCCTCCCTCCTATTTTCCCCTTATTCCCCTCCCCTATGACTGTTGCTGAGAGGGATTACCTCCCCCTGTATATGCTCATAGGGTATCAAGTCTCTTCTCGGTGACCTGCTGTCATTCCTCTGAGTGCCACCAGATCTCCCCCTCCAGGGGACATGGTCAAATGTGAGGCACCAGAGTACGTGAGAAAGTCATATCCCACTCTCCACTCAAGTGTGGAGACTGTTCTGACCATTGGCTAGATCTAGGTAGGGGTTTAAAGTTTACCGCCTGTATTGTCCTTGGCTAGGGCCTTAGTTTGAGCAGGACCCCTTGGCCCAAATCTGCCTATCATAATGTTCTACTTGTAGGTTTCTAGGACCCACTGGATCCTTCTACAATGCTATTCTCACATGGTTCTCTCATCTAGAGTCCCAATAGGATGTCCTCCCCTCTGTCTCAGTTATCAGGTAATGTTTTAAAGGTAGGTACACAATTGGCCTGTGGGAATAAAACGTATGAAGAAGCAGGAGAGAGCGAGAGACAGAGACAAGGACAGAAAGAGAGAGAGACAGAGACAGAGAGACAGAGAGACAGAGAGACAGAGACAGAGAGACAGAGAGACAGAGACAGAGAGACAGAGAGATTAGCGAACTTTGGCTGCCTAGCTGTTCTGTACTCTGTGTGTGCAGGTTGGCCACCTCCTTGACAGTGGGTGTTGGAAGGAAATCATTTCCAGAGTTCCCGTGGAGGGAGGTTTGTGTCCCTGGGAAGGGAAGCCTGCTTCTGTGTTTGCTCAATCCGTGAACACACTAACAACAGACATCTGCTCGAGGCTCCTGTGCCTGGAAAACAGAGGGTGGATTTAATTAGCACCACTTCCTCTCCCTCAGGCTGTCTTCTCTGGAAACACTTTGGGAAGGCAGCACTCTGAGATGATGGAACTGTCTGAGATCCAGGAACTGAGGAAACTCTCAGCTCCATTTGCATTCTTAAAGCCATAAGCCATGGAAGCTGAGCCAGCCTTCCTGATTGAAACCGGAGTGCTGAGCAACCACCGTGAGGACGTCTCCAAGGACAGGGAATTAAAGTCTTCAACAACTTTCCCACTCCTGGTAGAGGAGGGCAGGCATCTAGCTAAGCGTCCCCTTTGGTTCCTCAGCCCTCAGCTCTGACAATCATCAAGTCAATAGAAAACGTCCTCTCATTTCTGCTTAGAAACCTGAATACACTGAGACACCAAGAGCGCATAAATAGATACCAGTAACAAGTACTGCCTAAATCAAACAACCCATTGTTTCTGTGGTGCTAATTCTGCCAGGTGATGGATCTACTTGGAGCCACTTAGACCTGGAAAGGATCGTCGGTTCATGAGAGGTCTTAACAAAATTTTCTCAACCGTTAGTCCTTGAGTAGAAACAGCACAACGCTGTAAGGAGGTAAATACCTGGGCTTAAAAAAAAAGATATGGTGTGGCCAAATCTCTTCATTCTTGGAGTTTGATAATGAAGATCTCACTTAAGAAAGGTTTACAATATTGCTTGTTTATTCTGGGTGGAACTACCTGAACACCTAGCAACGGTGAAAGACGCCTATGTATACCCAACTGATGCTGTACCGACATGAAAAATATCATCCCAAAAGCAGCAGCATAAGAATAGGAAGCATGGCTCCCTATTTTAAACAAATGTAAAGCAGCCATTGCCTTTGAATAAAGATGACTGAGATTCATTGAAGGAGTAGGATTAAGAGAGAATTCTAAAGATTAAGCAACTTCACTGCTGTTTCTATAACTAGATAAATACATATAGGAATGATTCTCAAGCAGTATCCAAAGAACATGCTACTTTTCTTATGGATAGATAATAAAAGTTCTGAATCTCTCAGTTAGAAAAATCAGAGCGAATTTCCCATATATATATATGTATATGTGTGTGTACATATGTATGCATATATATGCATATGATATGCGGATAAATTACCTCTAGATCTCTGTCTAAGAATAACCGTCTCAATACAAGACTTCAATGACCTCTCTGTGGCTTTTTCTAGTATTTCAGGATCACATGGGGCATAAATTATAACCAAAGGATTATAATCCGATCCATCTCTTTCATTTTGTGAACACTGGCACAGAACTGCTAAGAGGAAGGGCTTGGCTCAAGGTCATGCAGCTTCTTGAACCAGAACAGGAAGCCACAGCCCTCATCTCACACACCCTTCATCTTCCATGGGCCTCATCTTTCATATCCTTCTTCTTCCTCAGTCCTCATCCTCACAAGTCCGGTTCTCTGGTTTTTTCCTATCCTGTATTCAGGGCCATTTAGTCAAAATTCAGAACTCACTTGTCATGTGCAGGGCCTTGGTTCCTTTCCCAAAGAAGAAGACAAAGGGGGTTGAAGTCTTCAACAGAATCCTTGACAAAATGGAGGCCCTTGGACAGCCATGGAATTGGAGACATAGCTCCACAAAGCTGAGTTTATACATACCACATGCATGTAGGATCCCAGCAAACCAAAATAGGGCATCAGGGCATCAGGGCTCCTGAAACTAGAGTTACAGATGTTGTGGGTGCTGGAAATCAAGCCAGGGTCCTCCGGTTTGGCTTGAGCGATCTCTTCAGCCTCTAACCACTGAGTCGTCTCTTCAGCCTCAACTCATAACTTTTGTTAGCAATATTATCACAATGGCAAGTCCCTCACAATCAAGAAGGTCTTGGGCCCACTGAGATTAGATGCTTCTCTGGCTCGAATCTACACCGTACTTTTCATTGCTGTTGAGCATTCCTTTCAGGCTCTCAATTCTTGACCATCATTCTCCACTGCATCCTGGAAATTCTCTACCCAAATGGAAACTATATAATCTGGTGTAATTATTTCTTTCTCTTCTAAAATCAAACGCAGAGGCAATATTTCAACCCCGGAATGCATCTGTTTCTCAGACTGGACTAGCTGAAAAGGAGTGGCTGGCCACATTTGCCTGGCCAGGATTCGAGACAAAAGCATATCAAGGGAAAGTCATATCCCACTCTCCACTCAAGTGTGGAGACTGTCCTGTCCATTGGCTAGATCTGGGGCACTCAGAGGAAGGACAGCAGGTCACCGAGAAGAGACTTGATACCCTATGAGCATATACAGGGGGAGGTGGTCCCTCTCAGGAACAGTCATAGGGGAGGGAAATAAGGGGAAAATGGGAGGGAGAGGAGAATGGGAGGATACAAGGGATGGGATAACCACTGAGATGTAACAAGAATAAATTAATAAAAATTAAAAAAAACACCAAAAAATAAAAAGCATATCAAGGGGTCTTGGGAACTTCTGCTCTCCCAAGCATTTGATGAAACAAACAGACAAACAAACAAATAAAACTCTTTGTATATAAGAAAAAAATGTGTTCAGATCAAGCAAACAAGACCGACATTAAGAAGAAGCTGGTATGGCTCAGAGCTGTGTCCTGATGGGCCTTTGCTTAAGGCCAGCACAGAGCTGGCTTCAAAGTCCTTCCCTCCCTTTCAGGACTGCCTTCCTGCTGAGGCTGCATAATCACACACACTCTCATACGTTGCATTCGTTGTATTTTCATGTTACTAATACCTTATAAAGATACACACAATTTTCTTTAACAAGCCCTGACATGAGCATCTTCTATATCTAAGCTTCAATTTAATACTAAAAAAGTAGAGGCTCCTCACTAGTTCCTAAAAGCTTGGGAAGATGAGCTTCATTAGTACCAGCCTCTTATTTATTTTACCTGCCACGGTATTAGTTCATTCAATCTGCTATAACAAAGTCGCTGAGGCTGGATAACTTAAGAACAACAGAAAACTATTCCCAGAGTTCTAAGTGTTAAGTCCAAGATCAAGAACCTGGGTATGATGTGCTGAGAAGGGGTCCAGCAGTGTCCTAAACATGGCATCAGGGACAGAGAGGAGGAAAGGACCTGGCTAGGTAGCTCTGGCACTTTTGTAAGAGACAAAGTCCCATGGCCTAGTTGCCTACTAAAGACGCCAGGTCTTAATACTGGCATTATTACAGTACACACTGAAAGTACACATGGTATTCACTCTGAGCATGAAATCTGGAAAGTATACAAATATTCAAGCAATAGATGAAAGAGAGAAATGCTGTGGTAGGGGAGGGAACACGAATAGTGGTTCCCTGAGCTGTGGCCTGCACTAAAAGGTGTGGGCTGAGCTTCCCAGGACGGCACAACTACTCACACGAAAGGGTTAACCTTCTCCAGGCATGTCCCCAAAATAAAAATCCACTTTTAATGTTGACATTTCGTGAAGGTAATTTATGTGAATTTATGTGTGCAGCCTTTCTGAGTCCTGGTGCGAGCAGCCGAGGGATGTGTGGCGGATAAGCAGCAAAACTCCAACACCTCGAAGCGCTCCAGCAAGCTTGCCTCTGCGCCAGCGGAGATAAGACTATTGGCAGATGATTCTTCACAATTTCCCATTTTGTGCAGTAGCGATAGCACGCAAGCAAGGATCCCATGTCCTGGGGCAGGAGGAGTTGAAGGAGGGTCTGATTTCTCCCATCCCTTCCTGACTCAGATGAAGGCCTCTGCACCACACCTGTGACTTCATTTCTGCACAGCTGTCAAGGGTGAGGGGATGGGGACAAACACAGAGCCACCTAGGAACATGGGCTGTGTTCACAGTGACTGTGACCAAGTAAGTCACTTCCTTACTTCTGCTGTCTGGACAAGAAAAAGGGGGCCAGGTTTCGTGGCCTTGATTTGATCACTTCCCCTAGGTGGGCACACAGAGAAAGGGGAAGCAGGCTATTTAGATGAGATCTGATAGGCTGTGGTCATATGGTGGGGGAGGTGGTCCCCTTCTTTCAAAGGTCTAGGGGTGGGGAATAGGATAAAAGAGGGAGGGTGGGTGGGAAGGAAGGATACAAGCAAGGGGATAACAATTGGGATGTAATCTGAATAAATTATAATAAATTAAATAAAAAATAATAATAAAGGAGCCAGACGTGGTATATGTGAATTGTTTCTAGAAACTACTGACAGTGTCTGCAAGGTGCATGAATGGGGCCTCGAATCTCCAAATCTATTCTAGTGAAAGAAGATCCAATTATCTTTTGTGGAACTTTCTTCTCACCCTTTCATGTGGGTGAACAATGGCACTCAAGTTTGAAAGCCGACACACTAAATTATATTTAAATTTCCTTCCAGCTCAATGACTTTACAAGATCTTCCAGAATTTTACAGTTCTAAGCTCACAGAGATAGCAAAGCGAACCTCCTGACATGTAAATACTGTGAGGTCAAAGGCAGAGAGAAGAGTATGGTGACAGTCATCATTTTGGACATTCATCATGGACTATCAGAAGCACTGTCCTCTGGCTTTCCTCTGCATAGGATGGAAACCTACATGGACCAGAGCTGCTAGAGACACCGACAATGGTAAGTGGGCCATCTTAGTCAGGCCTCAGCCAGAAAAGGGCTAGCACCTCCATATCTATTGATGCATTTAAAGTAGCAAAGAATTGCAAGGTATGTTGAGCATCTCATAAAACATTAATGCTTAGAAAGTGTCATCAAAATTATGTGAGGGACATTTGGTAGAGTTAAGGATACTGGTTTTAGGAGTCAATCTCCTTATACATTTTCGAGAGCACTTCCACCCTCTGTTATAATCTGGATTACAACCTCACTTTGGTGTTGATCACAGTGTTCTAGAACCACTATTCTCTTTCCTGCCTTCACTTGTGATGACCAAGTCCAGAACAGGACATGTGCTGCATTCATCTTCATGGCCCCATACTTGGTATGGACAGGGCACAGATAGTTGGTGGATGAGTGGCTGGTCTGCTTAGGTCTCTCCAAAGTCTCAGCTCCAAAGGATGTAATGAGTCCTCAGGGACTACTTGTAGACTGAGCACTGTCATGCCCATAAACCTCTCATACACAGAGTCTCATGCCACAGGCTCCAACCTACAGAAGATCACAGACTAGTGGAAGTGCAGGGAAATCAGCTGATGATGGCATGCTCTGATCGTTGAGCCACCATGGCAAGTTGTCTATGATATGCGGTGGAAAAGAAGAGAGTACCACTGGTAGGTGTAGAGAGAGTGAGGGATGTGGGGAAAGAAACCTGGGAACTAACCACACATTAAAGGATAGGCTGAGGACTTTCCAGTCAGAGGTGTGCTGTGTGGGCCAAGGCTAGCAGATAATATGGCATGTGTAGGCAATGTGTCAGCTGGCCAACTCTGAGCACTATCCTTGAAGAGCTGGTTAAGCTTGGTGGAAAATGTCTCTGATGGGACACAAGTGAGAAAAGATCTTGGTACTTCCTCCAAGTTCCCTTCTGTGTGACAACACCCCTCCATATCTGCAGGGTAGATATCCTCCCAGAAATACCCAGCGTCAAGGTCAGCATTGTAATGACTCCACTTGCCTCAAGGATTTCATTAAATTAAAGATTTAGAGGTCATAAGGAAGGAAGTCTCATTTGTGTTTAGTCCAACATGACATCATCCATCCATTTCTTGCTTCTTGCTTTCCAAGCTAACAAGCTCTTCCTTGACCCTGTGTTTATTTAATATGTCTATTTCACTTACATGCTGATGTGTCTCCAATTCTTCTCTTCGCAGCCCCATAAATATAAATTCTAGAAGTAGATGTTGATATAAGCCTATGCAGGCACCTTTTAGACAGAGGACATTTGGCAGAAAATATTTGGAACACGAAGTAAGAAGGAGTCCTTCAATGACCCAGGAATAGAGCTGGGCAACTTCACTCAGGCAGAAGCAGTGTCCTACTTTGTAAGCAGCTTAACCATTTGTAAAGCAATAGCATCATGGAAAGGGCGACAATGGAGCCTGGGTCGATCAGCAGACATCTTCCCATCCTGCACAGACAGAAGGGAGGCAGGAGAAAATGCGAACTAAAGGCAATATGCAAGGAACTAGCCAAGAAGAGGATGCTGGTTCTGGGGTACTTTAGACAGTGGAGAGGACTCCAGTCTTCACATACTAGTGAAGAGGGGGAAGAGAGGTCCAGACAGGCAAGTAAGGCCAACAACTCAGACCTAGGACAGCTCTTTTCTTCTCTCTTCAAACACAGCAGGAGCCCTGATTTTAAATCTGTTGATTTTTAATTAAGGGGAAGACAGTAGTTAGAAATTAGAATAAATCTCAGTCCTGGTTATTAGGACAGAGGAGTGTGTGGATTGGTGCCCACCGAAGATTTCCCACCTCCCTGTCCTAATTCAGACCAGGTAGAAAGAGGAGCAGACACTGCACAAGTGATGCGTCCCAGAAGCCAACCTCCCCGTTAAGCCAATGATGGCTTCTCAAACACAGAGTCAATGGAAGTCAAGGTAAAACCTTATTCAAATGTTGATGGTACAGCATTTCTCTGAAATAAAGTGTTAAAAAATAAGATAAGAGGGGTATTTTCAGGTAGTGTGATCAACTAACCATTACCTCCAACTGGGAAGTACACTAGGAGAAGCTAGCATATAAGACCTTGAGAAATAAGTAAACTATAGTCTTTATTACTTTAATGATGATTTTGTAAAGAAAAATGTTTCACTAGAGTATGGTATGCATTCAATCAGAAATGTGTGTGGCCTGACAAATCATCAAAAAATAAAAATAAATCCACCCATGTCACAGCGCTGAGGACAAGGAACACCATATGAATGGCATGCTGGAAAGCAACATTTCCATTTTCAAAAAGCACATATTCAATAGGTACTACATGACAGACCCCTGATAGACATTTTCACAAGTATCATCAACCAGCCACTTTACAAATAAGAAGCCATATCCTGAGCTGAGGCAGGGGAATGACCCAAGTCAGCTCACAAAGCAAATTAGAGGTTGCAGCAAGTCTCCAGGCTCCTCTTTCCTGTTCACAGCTTCCTATTCCTAGGAAGGTTTAGCTGGCCTCTGGAGCAAGAAAAAAACCTGTTGTCCACAGTGACTCCTTCTCCTTGAGTGAGCACTTAGTTCTGTTCTTTCCCCATAGAAAGCCATGATCACTGTATTAAAGATACTGCTTAAAATCCTGTTTAAATCATTGCTTCCTGCCAGGCACACCCAACACATGTCAGGTGCAGGGATGGATACTCCAGTGAGTTAGCAAAGAAATGCTTCATACTCTTCAGCAGATATTTTCCAAACTCTTTTGTTTCTATAGTCAGACTGGCCATTTTGATCGGTGGCTTGGTGGGGTACCCTTTCTCTTTTCTAAAGATGCTATCACAGGGTGTGGTGGTGCATGCTTTTAATCCTTGTACTCTGGAGGCAGAGGCAGGCGGCTCAATGTGAGTTTGAGGCCAGCCTGGTCTACAAAGTGAGTCTAGGACAGGCAAGGCTACACAGAGAAACCCTGTCTTGAAGAAACAAATAAACAAACCAAAACCAAACAACAACAACAAAAAACGAAACAAAAAAACAAATAAAGATGCTATCACATGGATAGTGACAGACCACTGGCCCTGTCACAGAAGGAACAATGGGAGGCATCCGAGACATTCCTTTAAGAAGAGAGAAAATATACAGATGCTAATGCTTACAGCTTGACAGGAGGAAAGAGCATGGTGGTGATTTCCTTTGACCTTAGTGATAAGTATTCTCCCCCCCCACACACACACACACACTGATGAAATCCTTAGTGATAAGTATTGTACCTCCCCTCCAGCCCACTGATGAAATGAGCCAATTCAAGCCATATTAGAGTTTATAAATTATGAGGGGAGGTGTAATGCACAGAGAAAGAGAGGGGAAGCAGAGAGATGGAGAAGAAGAGGAAAAAGGGAAGGGAGAGGGACGGGGACAGTCACAGGGACAGAGTCAGGGAGCCTAAGTGTCTGGAGTTTATAGGGAAGCCCAGCCCCTGGACTAGAAAGTTCAGGGTAGAGTGGGAAGTATGCCAGCCATGCCCTGTAACACGTAGAGACTGAGGGATGCTGGGAGAACCCGGAGGCCAGGCAGATCTACTTTGGTTCAAAAGACTCAGCCGCTTGTCCCAGGTCTGAAGCTGAACACTTAGAAAGCACAAAAGGAGTTAATGATGCTCTTGCTTCTCATATAAATAAATAAATAAATAAATAAATAAATAAATAAATAAATAAATAAATAAATAAATAATGCCTAGTCTGCCCTGTTTTGTTGGCACTGTAACACACAACAAAGTGCTTCTAGGTCACTGTATGCTTCCTCAACAAAGTTCTTACTGGAACTGAGATTACATGGACACTGTCCACTCCATGCCATCTCTGAGCTTTTTTGACACTGCTGCACATTGCGATGTCCTTCCTGAAATTCACATCTCTTTCTGCTCCTTACAGCTGGGATTCTTGGCTCTTTCCTTACTCATGGACTATACTTTCTTTCAAAGGCACTGCTATGGTTTAGCATAAAATGCCCCACATAGGCTTATGTGTTCGAATATCTACCCTTAGGAGGTAGGGCCTATGGGCTCCTGAGGGGTGGTCCTATTCCAGATCACAGTTCTAGCCCAAGCTCTCTGATCCCTGATCCACGGAGGCATCGACAAGTGGCTTCACGTTCCTGCTGCCATGGCTGAGAACTGCCGTGAGATCCACCATGCCCTTCCTACCGTTATGGACTGTGTCTTCTCAAACCATGAAGATAAATTAGTCAGTCCTCCCTCGAGAAGGACTGTGCACAGGTTCTTTATCACAGTGGTGAAAATAGCAGGGAATATTGATGGCCACCTGTCCTATGCTGGTGTGACCAGGTGTGGATGCCACGATCTGTGTCCAAGGAGGCTCAGTCTCTCTCATGGCCCCAACTCCAGTCTGCCAACTACCTGACGCCCACTCCTCTGGCTGCCATCAGATCACATGCATAGGCCATAGACCATCTATACAACCATTAACCAATCACCTTGATGCATGGGAACTTGTAACTCAGCATATCCAAAGTAAAATTACCATAATTTTGCCTCCTCCATAAACGTATTGGTCTTTATTCAAAAATCCAGGGATTACTATATCTCAATAGTAAAGTTCTCCCATTGTAAAGCTTCTTGAGTCGCTCTTCTTCCTCGGTCCTTACCCATCAAATACTTAGTCCCGCTGACTTGTGATTGAATAAAAGAAATCAAAAAGGAAGGGAAGGGAAACATGATCATTTCTAAATATGGTGGAGGAGAAAGTTTATTATAGACACGTCGGAGAGCATAGCCAGAGGCAGGGACATCCGGGAGAGTCCAGAGTGGACATGACCAGACTGAGTTATGCCATGTCAGGAGGAGGGGGAAGGGCATGGGAGAGGGGAACCAGGTGCTGCATCCAGGTGGCCCAAAGGAACAAAGAATGCAGGCAACCAAAATGGTTGGATTATATAAGGGAGAGCAGCCCAGCCTCCTGAGTGGGAGAGTTTGGGGCATGACAGCCAGGCAGGCCCTGTAAGAGGGAGGGACTTAGGGATTGTAGGAAAACCCTGGTGACCAGGTCCCTTTTGATATGTTAAATAGGCACCTCAGCCATTTGTAATCTATCGCCTTCCAATCCCTACTAAACTCTCTACCTTGCCCGATTTCCATTGCTGTTGCTGCTAATTCATTTCACAGGGGTTATTACTTGTCATGGTTGGCTATTTAATTGTCACCCATGGTGGTTAGTGTTAACTGTCAATTTAATAGAATACAGAACCACCTGGCATTTAGGCCTATGGCCACATCTATGGGGATTGTCTGCATTATCTTAGTTGATATGAGAAGATGCATCTTGATCGAGGGCAGGACTCTTCTCTTGACAGGAGATGCTGGTATATATGAAATAAAGAAAGCTAACTAGCACAAGCAAACATTCCATGATCTCTGTTTCTTGATTGTGAATGCAATTTTACCAGCTGCTTTAAGCACTATCTGCCATGACACCCCTGTAGAGCTATAAGGCAGGATAAATCCCTTCTCCCTTAGCTTGCTTTTGTCAGTGTACTTTGTCACTGCACCAGGAAAACAACACTAAGAAATATATATAGTATATAACAGGAAGATCACCCATCCAGATGTACAAATCAGACGGTGACGTCCCTCTTGTGTTCCTTACTGCACTAGGAACTAATCGAACCTCCAGAGAATGGTCAGCCAGTGATCTGAGCAGCTGCCTGACTGTAGAGATTCATGTCTCTCTGAATCTCCTGTAGCTTTTCTCTGCTGTCCTCCATAGCATTTATACCGAGTTTCAGCCATACCACTCCATCGTGAGTCCTACTGACTCACCAACCTTCTCATCTCCGTCATCCCGCGATTCCCTTTGACGTTCTATTCTCAGCACAGAGAGCAGACACACACTTTCCTCAATTAATCTCATCCTGTGGGTTAGTTATCTCTCCCTGTATCTTCCTGTAGACGGTGCTTAGCCCTCCAGAGCTCCTGCACGGCAGGCCCCTATGTGTTTGCCGTAGCTTTCTCATTCTCTCCACCAATAGAGTGACTGATGACACAGACAAGGTTTTATTAGTTCTCTGGTATTCTTATCATCAAGTAGAACCTGTCAGATGGGTTCCCTACTTATCATCTGAACAAATGACTACATAGCGATGCCTTCACTTGGTGAACGCATGGCATAGAATGGAAAGGGGTGCCCACACCTTTGGCAGTTTGAACGTGTTACTTTCAGCACATGGGAGGCTGAGCTGGTAGGGTGACTGGAGTCCATAGGTCAGTCTTGGCAAGAGAGCAAAACCCTCCTAACTAAACCAAATGAGCAAAGCAAGACAGAAAAAAAGCCAAGAGGACTTGAGAGTGTGTCTCCTCAAGGGATTCAGGCAGACACGACATGAGATTTGAGACCTTTTCTTGTAGATACAGCATCTGGCATGCTGTTTTCTGAAACTTATCATGAACAGCAATGTAGAAGAGCAACTTCCATTGCCTGTTTACCATTATGTTGGATCAACAAGTTCTCTGTCATGGCTCAAGACTGGGTGCTGTGAATAGTGTGGTTTGGTAAGAGAAAGATCCATGGCTGCTTTGGCCCTGAGGGATGCCTACAAAATACAGAACCTATGTGTAGCACAGCACAGTCAGTCACAGGTAGTGCCACAAGAGTAGCTGACACCACCAGAAATAGACAGAACAAGAAAACACTTGCTTCACCCTGAAACCACCTTGAGAGGCAAACAATCATCTCAGTGCCTTTCCTTGGATCAAGTCTAGTGACAGAGGGAACACAGGAGAAGCTTATCCTGAAAACACTAATCCAGCAGTGGCTGGAGGGGCATGGGATAGTGCCAAGAAGAAAATCTAGAGAAGTGGTCCTCAACCTTCCTAATTCTGTGACCCTTTAACACAGTTCCTCATGTGGTGATGACCCAAAATTGTAAAATTATTTTGTTGCTACTTAAAAATTATTATTTTGCTACTTTTATGATATATCTGATATACGAGATATCTGATATGAGACTCTCGAGGGGGTCACAGCTCACACATTGAGAACAGCTGTTTTAGAGTTTTAATATTAAGCACTGTGACCACATAGTGGGGGAGGAGGTCCCCCTCAGTCATAGACCTTAGAAGAGTGGAATAGAGTGAAAGAGGGAGGGAGGGAGGAATGGGAATATACAAGTGATGGGATAACAATTGAATTGTAATATGAATAAATTAACAAAATAAAAATAAAAATAAATATTAAATGTTGTTAACTTCTCGCTGTTGGGCACCATCACTGAGACACAGTGAAATAATGAAACACACATGAAATTTCCAACACAGTGAATGCTAACTACACAAGGCAGCACTCCAGACTAATGAGCTATAAGTTTTCCTGAGAATAGTATCATTAAAAGGCCACTTGACCCACTTCTACTCCACCTGTGGGAGGAAGTTAACACCTGAAAACCAGCCTGTTCTACAAGATGCCAGGACATTTAAATGAGTCCAGAAAGCTGCACCCAGGGAAAGAAAAGGGAAGGGACCTAGAGAAACACAGATAGCTCACTGAAATAATGAAGCTCAGAACACAAGTACAGAGATGGAAGTAGCTCTGCACTACAAGTCTCATTAGGATTCACTCTAGGGTGCTTTAAGAAAAGTAGATGGTTCAGAGTGTCAAAGAGTAAAAGCCGAAGATAGTTTTGTGTTTGATTGTCAGCAGTAGACAGGCAAGAAGAAGAGTGACATTTGCCTCTTTTTTTTTTTTTTTTGCCCCCATTAAGAAAAAAAAATAACTCTAAGGCCTGGTGTGTTAGAGGGTTCAGGGAAATGAGGCCAACGGACTAAGAGTCCAAGGCAAACCCAGACCACATAGTAAATCCAAGGTTAGACCTTATCTCAATAACACCAAAAAAAGCATACACAAGAAAACATTACTATGTAAGCATTGTGTACATAAAGTGCCCAGAATGTTATAAAATAAAGAAAGTTATGTTTTTTTTAATGGGTGACCCAACTGTGGACACAAAGCAATGAGCAGAGGCAGCCAGATTACATAATAAATGTGCTGAGAAAGTTAAAATACCTGCCAAAGATATCACCACATCTTTGCTTTCGTGATTATGGGCTGGATTACTGGGAAGAGATGATGTCAGTCACACACTGACTAAGAGGGAATAGAGATAAGGAAAATGGAAGGGCCAACCAAGGCACCCGTTACATGGTGCAGTCAGTAGTGCCACTTCTGTTTAGAGGGAGTTCATGTAAGTGGTAATAATAACCAGACGTGGTTCCAAAATGTATTAGCTATTAGGGAAGTCAGCCTTCTTCTAACACTGAGGACTGCTCTTTCTTAATACTCCTTATGATGTTCCTCTCTGTCCCACCTGGCTAGGCAATGTGAGACTCCAAATGACCCTGCATTCAGCTGTCAGTCTCTGATTCATTTCCCCCCAAAATCTCATCAGTAGATAGATAGACTTATTAAAAATGCTAGACAATAGTCTAAACCAACTCTTCTCTGGGTAGCAGGGCTGTGGGTATAGAATATGTAAGCCAGGAAGACCTTGCCCACTGTAGTTCAGAATCCTATCAGTCAGCCCCTGCAGGGTTGCCACCTTGATTTACTGAAAGTCTTTCCTAATTATAAGTTTAAGACTCATAATACAGGAAAAAATGGGTACATGCCCAGGAGTGGTATAGCTGGGTCTTAAGGTAGGGCTATTTCCAGTTTTCTGAGAAAATGCCAGATTGAGTTCCAAAGTGATTGTACCAGTTTTTACTCCCACCAGTAATGAAGGAGTGTTCCCCTTTCTCCACACCCTCACCAGTATGTGCTGTCTCTTGAGTTTTTTGATCTTAGACATTCTGATAGGTATAAAATGGAATCTGAGTAAATTTGGTTTGCATTTCCCTGATGACTAAGGTTGTTGAACATTTCCTTAAGTGCTTCTTGGCCACTAGAGATTTCTCTGTTTATCTCTGTACCCAATTTTCAATTGGGTTATTTGGTTTGTTGGTGTTTAATTTCTTGACTTCTTTATATATTTTAGATATTATCCCTTCGTCAGAAGTAGAGTTGGTGAAGATCTTTTCCTAGTCTGTAGGCTGTTGTTTTGATCTGTTGACAGTGCCCTTTGCCTTACAGAAGCTTTTCAGTTTCAAGAGGTCCTATTTATTAATTGTTGATCATAGAGCCTGAGCTACTGGTGTTCTGTTCAGAAAATTGTCTCCTGTGCCAATGAATTCAAGCTATTCCCCATTTTCTTTTCAAATAGATTTAGTGTTTCTGATTTTATGTTGGTCTTTGATCCATTTGGACTTGAGTTTTGTGCAGGGTGATAAATATAGATGTGTTTGCATTTTCCTACATGGAGACATGCAGTTAGGCCAGCACTATTTGTTGAAGATGCTATCTTTTTTCCATTGTATGGTTTTGGATCTATGCCAGAAACTAGAAACAACTCAAAGTTCCTCAACTGAAGAATGGATGAAGAAACTGTGGTACATTTACATAATGAAATACTACTCAGCTATTAAAAACAAACAAATCATGGCATTTGCAGGCAAATAGAGAGAACTAGAAACCCAGCTCCAGAGAGACACACATGGTATGTACTCATTTATAAGCGGATATTAGCCATACAGTACAGGATATCCATACTACAATTCATAGGCCCAAAGAAGCTAAGTAACAAGTAGGGCCGAAGGGAGGATGCTTAAATTTCACTCAGAAGGGAAAACACAATAGACAGCAGAATTGGTTGAAGAGAGGGAACAGGATAGGAGAGTGAGTGCAGAGGAAAATGAAGGTGGAGATCCATGTGGGAATAGCTGGGGCAGGAGAACAGAGGCCTTGCAGAGACACCAGAAACCATGGGCGGGGGCATCTCTGAAACAATCAGAAGAGCTACAATGGGGTAAGCTCCTGGGAGGATATGGGAGTGACTCTAGCTGAGACCTCTAGCAGGAGTCATGGAGACTAAAGCGTTCACCCTGTAACATAACTCCTAGTGGAGGGAGAGGGACACCAAACCACCTACAGAAACTTCAACCCAAAATTTTCCCTACCTACAAGATGTGCAGGAATATAGAGTAGAGATAGAGGAGGTGTCCAGCCAATGGCTGGCCTAACTTGAAAGCCACCCCATGGGAGAGAGCAAACCCCTGCCACTATTAAGAACACTCTGCTATGCTTGCAAATGGAAGCCTAGCATGATTGTCTTCTGAGAGGCTCCACCTAGCAACTGATTGAAACATATGCTGAGACTCACAGCCTAACATAGGGAGAAATTTAGAGACCCTTGTAGAAGACGAGGAGGAAGGAAAGAAGACCAGGAGGGAACAGGAGCTCCTCAAGAAAACCAACAAAGCCAACTAACTAGGGCCCAGTAGGGGATCGCAGAGACTGAAGCATCAACCAAAGGACCATGCATTGACTGGACCTAGGTCCTCTACGCATATGCACCTGATGAGCAGCTTGGTCTTCATGTGGGTCCCCTAGTAGAGGGAGTGGGGACTGTTTCTGATGTGAACTCTGTTGCCTGCCTTTTGATCAATCCCTGCTGGCAGAGCAGTCTTGCCAGGCCACTGAGGAAGGGGACAAACTCAGTCCTGACACTACTTGATCTTCTGGGGTAAGTTAGTGGGGAGAGGGCTCCCCTTTTTCTGAGGGATAAGGGAGGAGGGAGTAGTAGAGGTAGGGGGACGGGACTGTGAGGACATGAGGAAGGGGGCTACGATTGGAATGTACAACGAATAACTAACTAAATAAACATTTTGAATGAGTAAATCGGTTACCACATCGTCATAAGCTATTTGGAGATAACTGAGTACATGAAAGAGACAGGGTCCTTTGAAATAAATTTTATCTGCAAGTGTGATTTTTAACTTCCCGCATTCCTATGGTAAGGCAAAGTTTGACCTTTATTCCACTTCCCAGTACAATATGCAATAATGTCTCATGAATAATAAACTTACACTAGCAAAAACTTTAAATCTATCTAAATATGGTGTAGGTGGCATATTACATAGCCATTATAGTGAACAATACACAAATTGCAGACCGAGTCACAGTATACTTTTATTTTTAATCAAGTAACAAAATGGGGTACACCACTAGCATAACATTGGGCTTATAAAGATAAAATACAAATACATAGGAAAAAAGCTTACTGTTATATTTCTCAAAATGTTGATGCTATCCTTCTCTGGGTTGTAGGAAGATAGACCTCTTTGTTTTTTATTTTATTTCCTAATTTTCTACAATGAGAATCCAATGAGGAACATCTAGTAAGCTATTGGGGATGTAAAGTGCTGTTCTTTGAGCACCCACATTCTTATCACAGACTCTCCTTCCCTCAGAACATTCCATTATGGAAAAATCTGTTTCACACAGACAATGTATCAAAATCTGATCTTCAGAAAAAATCCCAAAAAGCATCAAAAGTCAGAAAAAGACCAAGATGAGTACCAGGGAGAGATTATACATGGTACTTATATAACTGGGTTGGTAACTTATTTTGCTGCCCTTTAATATATAAACTCTTCCTTCAGAAAATAAAAATCAAAGGACCTTTGGCAAGATGTGGAAAGACTATGTATGCTGGGAAAGGCTTTTTGCACAAGGAGTTATGTAATGTGTTTGCAGGCCAAGAAGCTACAAACCTGTTATGCAAATGACACAAGCATATTTTGAAATGATATGTTTCGAATAGGCTTTAATACTTCCAAGAAACCAATCAAGCCGATGAGGACAAAAACTTTGGCTACAGTTAGACCGGACATCTTGGCTTGGCAGATTTTAAGTGTTCAAGCAAATGTCTCTCCTAGTGAAGGATACGGAAGAGAAGGAAGAGGTGGGAGTGACAGTGTTTTAGGTTTGGGAGACAGAAGAGCTCAAGAGTGCTGGCCGAGGCAGTATTCACCCTGATCTGACCTAGGCTTTGGACTTAAACACAGTCAGCCTCAAACCTACCCAGGCTTCCCTTCCCTGTTGTGTCAAACGCCTACAACACAACCTCTAAGGCTCAGGGAACAGGAGGCAGCGAGATCATAAGAGCCAGAGGACCAGAATATTTCCTCCTACATGGCGTCTTCTATCTATGACAGGGCATCTGCATTCAGGAAATCTCAGTAATATGCCTCCATAAATAAGATCTGAGCAACAGCAATAACACTTGATACACTCGTGTGGATGGGGTTGATTTCACAAACCTCCACCCCAGATTGAAAAGGTATGGGCAATCAAAGCCTGCAGAGAGGGAGGGAGTAAGTCTTCTACAGAAATAAGCCCCAAGATAGGTCGTCCAATCCCAGGGGCCAGCCCCAAACACAAACACATTTAAGCAAAGGGACTCTGCAGGCTGAATTTACAAATTACACATACACACACCCACACACACACACATACACACATATGTGCGTGTGTGTGTGTGTGTGTGTGTGTGTGTAAAGCAATAATCATTAAAGAATAAAAGTATATGAACTTGGTAGAGAATGACAGATACATGAGAGGAGTTAGAAGTAGGAAAGTTTTAAAGGGAAATGATGCAAATATAGCACACATATATGAAATTCTCAAAAAACCAAAAAAGATCAGGTTGTCTCTCTCCTAAAACACATGGTCACTATGGTTTGCTGGCATTGTTTGCCGTTTGTAAGGAGTAGAGTTTCCATCATCGGTAGTTTTTGGTTTTTGTAATGTTTTCCCATTGCTGTCCTTCCAGCAGATGCCAGGTGGAATTGCAAAGCCAGAGAGCTGAGCTTTCTCCACTGAAGCCTGAAAGATGCCTGTACATTTTATTTCGGTTATGGGTCCAGATCCCTCACCTATGATTTAAAGGAGCAGATGTTAGAATTAATTAAGCCAACCCTTTCTCAAGATAATGGACAAGGAGCAGTGAAGACATGAACTGATTCATTTGGAACAATCAATAATTTTTTTTCAGGCACGGCAGGGTATAGAAAGCTTCAGAGTCGGGCATACCTGGGCTTGAGTCCAGGCACCACGACTTACCAGCTACCTGAGGTCGTGCAACAATTAAAGCCCCTCAACTCCAGTTTTCTCAAGTGTGAAGTGGATCCAAAGTATGCCTTTGGGAGCAGTTTAATGGTTGTGGGCGCTAATGGATCTACAGGAAACTAGCAGAATATTAAAATAAAGGTGGAATTCAGAGCATAGCTTTGTAAGCCATGGGGCTGGAAGGGGGTATGATAGTCGATTGAATCTGAGAAACACATCAACTGTCAGGGGCCAAGACATATAGTTTCGTGATGGTGGAGAAAGCTCTGTGTTAGCACCAGCCTGGAACTCTGAGTTCAGACAGAAGGTGTTTGTCTCCTCTGAGCGTCTTCTGTTTGTTTGTTTGTTTGTTTGTTTGTTTTCATAAGGAGGTTACTCATCAGCTACTTGCTCTCAAGATAGCTCTCCAACAGTCAGGATAGGGCTCTTCTTTGGCCAAGGTGAAATTCCCAAGTTGAAGAGGGAGAAAGCTTAAAGTCATTTACGGAGTAGACGATATAAAAAGAACAAAACTAAAGGTGTTGCAATATATCTATTTTATGCCTGGTGCGGTGGCACACGCTTTTAATCCCAGCACTCAGGAGGCAGAGGCAGGTGGATCTCTGTGAGTTCCAAGCCAGCCTGATCTACAAAATGAGTTCCAGGTCAGCCAGGGCTATTACACAGAGAAACCCTGTCTCAAAAAACAAAGCAAACAAGCAAAAGCAATATACTTATTTTTTATCACCTTCATCCCACTACAAATCAAAACTTCCTGGTTTGTTGTTGTTGTTGTTGTTCAGATAAACTTACAGGTGGTGTGTAGCAAGAATAGAAAATATAGCAAGACAGTAGATAGCCTGTGTTGTGTTCTTTCACTCAACAAGCACGAGCACTGCATGATGGGAACTTTCTGTCTCGTTCATTATGAAACCAGTAAAAACAGCACTTCAGCGACAGTCTGATAAATTGGGTTCTTTTCCAGACAAAATTCCCTTTCTGATCCACCAACCCCAACATGGTGGGTCATCCCTGATCTGCAGTCTCTGTAACAGTCTGGCCATGGTCTCTAGGATTCCTTCACACAGAGAAAGCTTCCGTTTAAGGTTTATATCCCATAGTGCAAGAACGAGGTCATTGTTTCTTGCTTACGGGACCAAAGTTGAATAATGAACGAAAAATATACTTCATTGCCTGCAGTACAGAGCCTAGTAGGAGAAGGAGGTAAGCCCCAATCCTCAGGAGGCAGAGGCAGGCAGATCTCCACAAGTACGATGCCAGCTTCGTCTACAGAATGCGATCCAAAACAGCCCAGAGTCCTAGAACTCGGGGCCAAGGCACACAGAGAAACTCTGTCTCCAAAACCCCAATAAAATAAAATAAAATAAAAGCACACATGCATATTATATACTGTATAATACTGTGTATATACAGCCATAGTAGAAAACATATCTCTGAAAATGTTAAACATGGACAAAAGAGACACAGAATAATATTGCATGAAAAACCATGGTCCAAAGCTACTCACACCCTGTGGTTTTATTTTAAAACTCTTAAGTATAAATAAAATAACCAAAGAAGAAATGTTGGAGATTAATACATTAAATTATCAAGGTGGGGATGGGGGCTTTGTCTCTGGTAGGAATGTAATAAAGAAATAAAAAAGGCTCACAAGCAGGAGCCTCAGACAAGCACCACCGCTCCTCGCAGGAAAGCGTTCTCCCTCCACCAGTTGGCCTCTAAGATACTTCTCTCTGGAAGAAACAAAAGCTCCTCTGGTTCAGAGAGCATCCTCTGGGCTGCCTTGTCTTTCACAGCCAACACCAAGGGCCATAAAAGGAACAGCCACTGTCGGTGTGCTCATGGCGGATGGGAGAGCAGAAGACGAAGCAAAGGCTAAGGCCTCGGAATTGAGCCCCTTGCACTGAGAGCCACTGTGGGCGGTAACAAAAATGAGAAGATACTAACATTTAGCAATGAGAACAGTCTGCAAGCCACCATGCACAGAGACCGAGCTTAACAACCACGTGGACCCATATTTCTCACTGTGCTGTGGACGCCTCAAGATGACACAGAAAAACCTGTCCTTGAACTCACCATGCAGAAACACAGAAGTAAATGACTTTGATATACATCTCAAATTTTTCTACAGTTACCTTTTCACAATGTTATATATATATTTTTCCTACTTCAAAAGTAGAGACCTGCTATAACTCTTCACATACCACTCTTTCCACTCGTAGGAGGAAATCAATACTGACCGTGGCAGCACTATGACTCAGCCCATCAAAGCCCTGTGGCTCAGGCCCTATAATTATCTGCACTTACAGATTAGAGAGCAAAATCTTAAGAGATTAAGCAGTGTTCCGGGGTCACTCAGAGAGTAAGTGGCAAAGCTTAAAGCTCACCAAAGATCTCTCTGCCCCACTCTTTTAGATTTCCACAACACTAGAAGTTCCAACATCACTTAATGGATTAACAGTAAGTTTTTTTATGCCTGAAAATTGGTAAAAGGGTACATTTTTTACAGCTTCTCAACACACACACACACACACACACACACACACTGCTCTAAGTGATGTCATCGATGTGCTATTAGACTTTTAACTTAATTGTAATTATTTCATAATGCATATACATATGTCAAAACACGAGTTATACTTCAGGACCATTAATATATGCTGTTTTTATTGTCAGTTATACTCCAACAAAGATGGAAGCAAACAGATAAATTCTCGTAATAATGTGCTAGTGTCTATATATGATCCCGTTGTACCAGCCATAGATTGTTAAATAACTTATCCTATATTATTAGTTAACACCATTCCTCTGTTGTTTAATTATATGATGATGTGCTGAATATCCTTACAGATAAAACTTCTCATGCATCTTAATTTATTATCCAATATTAATTCCTAGACATGCAAATTATGGGTCAAGATACACCAATTTTAGGGTTTGGTTATTTGTGACCAAATTGCATTCCTTGAAATGCTTTACCAATTAAATAATTTAAAAGTATTTGTTTTATATTTTTAATGTTCTGAGATTATAATATAATTATATTTTACTCTTCCCTTTCCTCCCTCCAAACCCTACAGTTTATTTTTTTAAACATTTAATTTTAAGTGTACTCACAAATAAATGTCTATGATATCAGCTAATTTTAATAATTGCAACAATACAATTCTGAGTTAAAAGCATGTGTAATAGTGATGTCAGATTTTCAAAGTATACACATAAATTATTCAAATTTATGCTTCCCTAACTCAAGGGGAAAATGAATTGCACTAGTCGGTTTCTGAAGCCTCAGACTTGATTTGCCTAATTAATTAATTCTGCATATAAGACTATCTTGAATGTAGGTACTTTACTTTTTTTGCCCCCTGTCTGACATAAATTAAATGGCCTACTGCTACTCTACATGGTGTAAAAGAATACCTCATTTATTTAAGTAATTAAAACACACTTGGGGGTGGGGCAGGGGGACAGTTCTCTAGGCTAAGCACCATGCCAGGGAGAGAAGTGGCAATTAGGAAGCCGCACGCAGACAGTTTCTGCCACCAAGAAGCATACTGCCAATGAACTGGGTCTGAAGATGGAGGACAACATGATGCCTGGGTTAAGGCAGTAGTAGACATCTGGAAAATGTGTATCAAGAACATTCTAGGTGTCCCACAGAGTGTCACACTGACTTGTGCTACAAGGCACACCAGTAGGAAGGTACGTAAGGCCAAAGACCAGGGTGATGGCTTGTTCTGGGGAAGTTGCTATTTGGAGTCATCGGTGATTGGAGAGGCAAACCACCCCCACTGGAGGAATGGCAAGCGGCATGCAAAACTTCCTATTCTGGAGCCGAAGGACTGGGTCAAAATAACATGTACTTAAATGCAGCCCTTATTTAAAACGAAAAAACAAACAAACAAAAAGCAACAGTAATATCCCAACTGAAAGTCTAGTAGACTTGAAGACTCGGGATCATGTGATTGGAGCTGGGTGTGAAGAGACCAGTGAGTATCTGTGGCCTTTAAGTAGGTAGCATGTGAACGTACCAAGATGCTGGTTGCAGAAACCGTTCCTCTTTTAGAGGAAGAGAAAGGAGGCAGCTAGCCCACAACCCTTAGTATATGAAACTTGATTCCCATACTCCAGCATTAGGTGGTCAATCTGAAGCCTTGATTGACACTGCTTGGAAGACCTCTCGCTGCTGTACATGCTATGGTTGAGTTTCTTTCCTGGACTCGAAATTTTCCACACTTGGTGCAAAAGCACACTCAGTTCAGGACAGCTGGATGACAAGTGTGAGACCCATGAGAGTTAGAAAGGACTCCCCAGTGGTAGCTCAGTGATTTCTAGAGAGTTCTAAAGTTTGATTTCCAAACTCGCATGGGTAGATGCTTCGTTGTGAGAACCTTACACTCAAGTTTTTGGGACTAGGGCTTAAATCCCATCTGCTACTGGTTTTGAACAGATGACTTGAAGCCTCAGAGCCTGATTTCCTGTAACTGAAAGAATTATATGACGGTAATCTCATCTCAGCTGCTCCACGCTGTGTATAAAATATTAAACAAGATGCTGCTATGCACATGGGCTGATCATGTTGTAATCCCTACAGACGTATATTTCTAGCATATTTCTCTCACCTTTAAAAGAGGAGGCCCTCCCCTCCAGCTTCCTTTCCAGCTAGTACCAATTTCCCTTTTTCACATAATGTCCTTTGGCGAATATCTGTACCCATCATTTTGAAAACCTCTCTGTCTCCTCTTGAACTTCCGCACTGTAGACTGCTCTGTCCAGTTCTTACACACACCTGACTCCGCCTCTGAGTAGCATTCCATCTGCTTCTCTGCCTTGGTCCAGACTCAGCACACTTGCGTAGTATGTACCACCACTCTGAACTGTTCCTCTAGCTCCTCTTTTGTTTTTTCTTTATTATTATTATTTTTATATAATTTATTCACATTACATCCCGATTGTAACTCCCTCCCTCATCTCTTCCCATTTCCACCCTTTTCCCCTGCCTCCTCCCCCCATCCCTCTCCCCTAGTCCTCCGAAAGGAGGAGCCCTCCCCCACTACCATCTGATCCCTCCTTAGGACCATGCATCCTCTTCCTCTGTGGCCAGGCAAGGGCACTCTGCCAGGGAAAAGTGATCCAATAGTGGGTACCAGAGTCCAGGTCAGAGACAGCCCCTGCTCCCTTTACTAGGGGACCCACATGGAGACTGATTTGTTGGCTTTGAGCAGTGAGTAGTGAACAGTAGGTGTACTGAGTGTGGTCTGTGCTAGAATGCAGATGAAAAGGTGATGTATCATCCACAGAAACCACAAGTGAAAATAATCTCTTTCCTACAATGGGATGGTGACCATAGATGATTTCAGTGATCAAATCCTCTGATGGGCCCTCCTGCCAACTCTCTTCCTATTTGGTACACCACTGGCCGTGACCTCCTCAACTTCCATAACTCAAGATCAAACTCCTAGAAGGCAGTTGAAAACCTCTATGTTTTCTATCTATATTAACTATTTGGTAATGCTTTAATTATATACATATAGAGTGGGGAAGGAAATATCTTCATTGAATTCCAGATTACTGACTACTCTTGTTCTCAAACTCTAAACTGGGTGCAGTGATGCACACTTATAATCCCAGCACTCACAGGCAGAGGTAGGAGGATCTTTAAGTTCAAGGCCAGCCTGGTGTACAGACTGAGTTCCAGGAAAGCCAGGACTATACAGAAAACTGTTTCAAAAAAACCTCAACCCTTATCAAGTCCAAAGAAAGCCCCTAAGATTTGTCATGAAGCCTGCTCCTCTTTTGCCCATCTCCCTTTCAGATGAGGTCATCCCTTCCTACAAAGTACCCAGGCAGTCACTGGACCATCCTTGACTTTTCATCACATTACTATTTCCCATTCTGTTAACAAGAATCCAAACCTTCTGGGCACTTGCATCTTAAAGTGCTTGTGCATCCATACACATCATTCACCCCGACACTTCGTTCAGCCTGGCCTCTCCCCAGCCTACTTTCCTTATATCACACACACACATTTTGCCTGTTGCCATGTACCATTTTCCATCCTCCTTGAAAGCAGGGTTAGAGGAAAGATGAAACCGGGTTTCCAAAAACTTAGAATAGTCAACAAATGACTTTTAACAAATGAATTGTGAGCATTTTTTTAAAATTAGCAGATCCTCAAAAAATGGCATTGAGTGAATGGGTCTTATTGAAATGCCTCCTTTCACTCTACACCACAGCACACACCGACCTCCTTTGACATTTGCAGGGTCTGCACTTACAATCATGCAGTGTGCATGGGAAAATGAGGAAGCCTGGCCTAATTGCCAGCTTGCTGAGACCATCTGCAAGACAAGCTTCCACAACCTTATTCCACCTACGAGGACCGCTGAGGGCTATGTCCCTACACACATACTTCTCACCAACCTTTTATTAAGGAAGAATACAAAAAGCTGCTTCTCACAGCATCACTGCCTCCCAGAGCTGCTTCTTACAGCATCACTGCCTCCCAGACAGGAGGATAACTAACAACAGTCTCTCTCCAAATCATACACAAGGAAACATTCAGAGGAACTTGTCAGAAAACATCACTTTTCTCAGTCTCAAATAATCCAAAAGAAGGTTGGCAGGGCAGGGAAAAATGTTATCACACCTTAAAAGCCACTTATAAGGGTTTCTCAATGCCTTTAAGATATTTTCATCTGTATTTCTAGAAAGGATATATTTACCCCCTGTCTCCCTTACTTAGCCTTGGTTACTATATTCAGAAATATGGAGACTTGAATGGTTTTTGCATGCTAATTTCCCTAGAACCTTATAGCAAATTTAAGGTACACTTGAACAGGTGTTCTGTCATAGCCAAACTATGGGTTTCAATAGCAACAAGCCTGGCTCCGTGCCCAGTTGAGGGTGACAATGCTCATTAAACCCACTAGGCTGCACGTGATCTGGTGCTCTAAGCCAGCAACCTGGGGCAGATTCAGATTGCCAGCCAGGATCTATCTCACCTCACCGGCCCTGTCCACAGCCACAGTGAGCTCAGTCCGTCCTTCAACCCACTTCAGTCAGCCTCGAATCACAACTTTGTTTACAGTCCTTTCCTACTGGAAACCCTCCCATCTGTATCTGTCTAAAGCTCACGTCAAATGTGTTTGTTTGTGTTTTTTTCCTCACAAGCATCTCTGGTGGTAGGCCAGTCACTTGCCATGAATCTCTCTTGGTCCCATGGAACCACTGTCTTTGTAGTGTTTTTTTTAATGCTGTTTATTATTCTGCCTGTGTTGTTAGGTTTTGCTGTTTGGTTGACTTTTTCCCCCTTTGTACACATTTTTCTTTAGAGAGCACTCACAATCTTCTACCCTAAATACTCATTAGAATTACTTGCACCAGAAACAATCAAAGGGTAATTATTGCATTAATAACCACACCATAAAAGGCGTATTATTGGCTTACTTTCCACATTCTTAGCAATTGTTTGTTGCTTCCTCTGCTCTATAACACATCAGAGTCCCTTTCCTTATTTCTATGAAATTGATCTTTTGAGGAAAGAGCATTGGTCTCGCAGTTGTCAGCTCTCATTTCTGTCCATTTGTGGTTGCCTAAAGACTGTGCCGGAGCTCTGTCCCCCTGAGTACTACTTCAGCTTTCATATCGTTGAATCTTATATCTAGCTTAGAAAAGAGCCTGCTTAGGTGCCCTGAGCAATGGTTTGCACCACAAGGTCACCATCTCTACTTCTGCCACCCATATAAACAGAAAGAAGGCGGGGCCAAGGATTTGACTTCACTTGACACTGATCTTCAGGCTGGCCAGCCTATCATATACAGCCAGCGTTCCTTTCAAAAGGGGTGCATTATGGGACTCTGATACTTAAAAGGATGGAGGACTTGGAGCAAAAACACCTGGAAGCTTTGGCAAGGAAGACTGGGGGGGGCCCATGCAGCTCTGATCAATACATGTTCTTCCGAGAGGGGATGGTGACCTCACAGATCCCACTAATATGCTCTGTGTGTAAGAATGTGGGTGGGTCCAGTACCGTCAAACCTCCCAACTGCTCTGAATAATGAAAAATTTGCCTTGTGTTTCATTAAATACTTGCAACTAGTTTGATTTTTGTTTAATACTGAAGTGAAATCAAAACATATCTGCACACTGGATTCACCTGTGTCTGCTGGACTAAAGCACCTAGATTAATCAAATTCTTGCACCTGACCTGCCATTAAGTTCTTTTGAGTACAATCCAACTAGTCTGTAAGTTTTGAGGCTATTATCTGGGTGGCATCTCTCTTAAAGGATCTCAGAAAAGTTCACGCTGGCTGAAGAAAACAGGGGCAGCATTACCTCACATCTACCTCCCTACCTATAGCTAAAGAATAAGCCCAAAATCTGACTTGAAAAATGCACAAGAGCCAAATGTTGCTTCTCTTGTAAATGCCCCTATGTGACATAGCACAATGGCATTTCTACTAGACACTGAGAAGAATACAAAGTATCTGAAATCTATAATTGGGGACACGTTATAAGATGACCCAATCTCCATAGTGAACCAGCAGGATGCTGCTTTGAGATACCCAGCGTCATTCACTACACGCTAAGTCAGCAAAAGCATAAGGCACTCGCATTTGACTTAATGGTCCTTGGGATGACTGTTGTCATAATGCTCCGAACACCATGTCATCTTTCTGGGGATAAAGTCTCTCCATTTTGTATAAGGCAATTGATTACTTTCCTCAGCACTCTTCCTGGATGCATGCCTTGTGGTCATCCTGCGGGGATCAATAGCAGCATTTTCATAATAAATGCACACATACAGGGGGTGGTAGCATACACTTCTATAACTAGGACTTACATACACCTTTGAGACTGATGGGGGAAATGATAACTAAATCCAGCATCTTAAGCAATAAGCATCACGATCACTCACTGAAGATGGCTTTCCTTAAAGCTGCCTCTCAGGGATACAGTGATAGCTTGTTCGAGGTGAGGGATTGTAGGAGTCGCTGTGAGAAGATTAGAGAAGATCACTGAGATGCACTTCCCACGTATCACAGTGGAAGCCATGGCTACCCTTAGACTTCATGATTCGTGCCTGGCAAATGTTGCTATTGACATCCATAGCGAGCCGTTCAGCCTCAGAGTCCAATCTTCTTCCACAGAGACCCAGCGCATACAACACTCTCCACTCAGTCATCCCATGCGTGGATATGACTTTTTAACTTACAAGTTCTTCCTTTGACAACCAATCTTTTACTTACTGTTTAAAACCAGCTGTGTGTGATGAGGCTATCTGTTATTATAAAAATCTCTCTCACTTCATCTTTTAAAACCAGAGCCAGACATGGTGGTACGTGCCTTTAATCTCAGCATTAAGGAGGCAGAGGCATGTGGATCTCTGAGTTGAAGGCCAGCCTGGTCTACAGAGTGAGTTCCCAGATGACCAGGCCTACACAGAGAAAGCCTCTCTTGGAAAACATACAAAATGTCTTCATAATGTTAAGAAACAATCACCCTTTGTTTATCATTAAAAGTTCAGAAAGATCCTTCAATTCCCTTGGCTTTTTTAGATAAAGGTATGACCTTAGAGGGTAGAGCAGAGGAGTGAGAAGGGAAAAGCAGAGTTCACCTTCTTCTTAACCAATGGATCATACATTCATCCATGAACACATCACCTCAACTGACTAAACCTCAGTTTACTGAGGTACAGAATGGAGAAAGCCACGCCAGTCCTACGAAGTTCACAGGGCAGTTATGATTTAAAAAAAAATCAGTGTATAGGTATCTCAACTGATTTTATATTTATATATACAGCTATTTATTTTCTTGTCTGTAAACACCAGCTTTGCACAGCACCAATGAAGGAATTTCACATGCAAAGCCATGAGCCAGAATAAACGTGTAATGTGGTGGGGAACCCAGTTTAGAAACAGGATCAGACAGCATATAGAAAGACACGGCTTCTTTGCGGAACCAGAAACATGCTTTTTGGTCTTACCTGGGTAGACAGAAATAGGTCCCCAGGGTTCTTCCTCTTCTTCTCAGACAAGGAGCAGTAGAGCCCAAACAGTGGCCAGGACAGGGCTAGCTGTCTCAGAGGAAGCTCTGCAGGAGAGTGCTCTAGAGCTGTCACCCCACTGCCGCCACAGAGCCGCACCTCTGTAGCTCAGCTGAGAGCTTAACACTCCTTCTCAAAGGGGCAAAATCGGAGCCAGAATGTTTGCAGGGTGGAACTCAGGTGTCAGAGGCAAGGAACTAGGTCTGTGGGCGGAGCCTTTCAGGTTCTGCAATAACACACCTAGCGCCTCTCTCTGAAGAAACTCTTGTCATTTTCTGCCAACTTCCTCTCTGATTGAAATCTGACCCGAGGTGAGAGGGAGGAGCTTCACCAGTCCGTGAGCTCTGAATAGCTAAAACCAAACTTGACGCTGAAGACCATGATTAATGTTAGTTAGCAAATAATCCACTGACTATTTATGAGAGCTCCGAGACTTGTGTGTCGTAAGTGGAGAGGACACATGGGGCAGACTGCCTCTGAAGATGTACAGGCAGAATCTCTCATCTGTCTTCCCACGGACTTATCACAAGAGAGATGTGTATAGATAGTGACAGCAATGGCCCCATTCTATTCTCCTATGCCCTTCCCACAATGCTCAGTAGGTAGCAAGAAATCACGACACGTTGAATGAACCGCGACCAACTGATATCTATTTAACAAATCTTGGTTTCTCATTTAATGGATTGTCAGCTATATTTTTGCTTTTTAGAATTTTTGTTGTTATTGCTTGTTTTCTGGCTTTTGAAATCAATCAGTTGTGAATATCATTCTTCCTCTAGAGATGCAGATAGAATTTGAAAAACATCATAGTGTGAAGGTAGGGCAATCCTCCACACAGTAGAAATGCTAAAAACAAAAACAAACAAACAATGACAAAAAAGACCAAGATGGAAATTAATTGAAAACATTTTGAAACTGAGTTGATAAAAACAAGGTGGGAATGGCATGAGGAAACGAATTGCTGGAGAAAGATGGAGCAGAGACCAAAGTGGTAAATGCGTAGGATTGACTTTCAGTTTCCATTGCAAATCTTCTACCACATTCATCAATTTATAAACTCACACTCTGTTATTTTATGACTGGAGAAGTGGGGATAGTGATAAAAGAGTCTGGTTGAGTTCACTCTTTTAAGAGAAATAATAACAAACATTCACCCTAAAAAAAAAATTTTAAACATAGTCCTGAGCATGCTAGCGCCTTGAAGAGATTTCTTAGTTCATTCATCTATGGCTTCCTGGGTCACAATGAGCAGATAGTCTTTTTACTTCCTTTGTAAGGTCAAGGAGATACTCAGTGCATCTGTTCACTTAACAAGCAGTGAACCGAACAACCATCTTGGCCAACCACAGTTGCCTCCATAGGTAAGAAGAGAAAAACCACTGAGAGCCTCGATTTGGCACAGGACCTTCAAGAAGTATATGAGCAGGCAGACTGTGTGCAGTGAGACAAGGCTTAGCACGGTAGGGTAGTCATGTGGAGAAGAGAGGTGTTGGGCGAAGGAAGCTCTAAAAAGAGGGGGTCAGCTTTGGATCTGAGTGGTTCAGGAAGGCTTGGATTTCAACAAGCACAAGACGTAAATGTCTTCTGCGCAATGCACTGGGTCACAGTAACCGACTTATTCTCCTCCACCCCCATCTCCGTGCCCCACCACCACCACCACACACCCGATAAAATCCCCAGGCTATAGAAAGTGTTTCTCAGAAAGCCACCTAGGTCACACCACAAAACTATAAGGCAATAAAGAGGAATTTCTATATAAGTATCAGACTGGGACAAATACAAGTTAGTGCAGAGAGATGGCGGATGGCGTCCTGGCCTCTTAAGAGTGTCAGGCTACCAAGAAGAGACTTGATACCCTATGAGCATATAAAGGGGGAGGAGGTCCCCCTCAGTCACAGTCATAGGGGAGGGGAGTAAGGGGAAAATGGGAGGGAGGGAGGAATGGGAGGATACAAGGGATGGGATAACAGTTGAGATGTAATATGAATAAATTAATAAAATAAAATAAAAAAGAGTGGAACTACCGCTGTTTCAACTACTGACATTAACGAACAAGCAGCTGTGAAAGCAGTTGCTTGTCACTGGGTTTCCAGTGGCCACTTGATGCCTCTTAGCTTGGGCTAAGCAATTGTGACCCTCCAGCTTTCCATAGCTGGGGTGGCTAACACTGTATGCCCCAGAGGAGCACAATAATAGGAAAACAACAAGCCAAAACCTGGTCCCTGTCCCCACACCTGCCATTCACTGACGTGAGGGACAAGGAACGTGGTCGCCTCTCTGCCTCAGTTCCCTCTCTTCAACAGAGTAGGAGTCCCACACACAGCCATTGAGAGAGGAAATGAGATTATGGGGTAATAAGAGCTCTTTAAATAGGAGCCATTGGCATCAATGTGAAGCACTATTTTTCAGAACATGCAACTACACCTGACAAAAGACTAACGGTTGTGCACAGGCCCCCTGTTAAGAAGCAGAGCCACAGCACACATGTGCAGGACAAGCATTTAAGCCTTGTCTCCTGAAGTCCATTGAGCTCATAGCCTGAGGCACGCTAGACAAGAGCTCGCCGAGCTATGTCACAGCCCATGGTAGGCATCAAGAGAGCATTTCTCCTGGTGTCTTATCTAACATCTTCCCCCCGCGACCACTATGGAAAGCTGCCCTCCTCCCCATGCTCCTCTTATCCTAGTGCCAATAAGAAGAAATGGAAATGAGTATTTATTTGGCTAGGAATCTCTGGTTCAGTAGACTGGTCCTCCTGTCATTTCCTGGAAGGGGACAAAGTGCCATGTGCATATTCACTCTGCCAGTCCTCCCCTGGGTTAGCAGGGCTCCTCTTTTAACCCGCCTCCTGGGGCAGCACAGAGGATTTTGAGCATGTATGAACCATACTCTCCTGCCTCCCAGGTCTCCCCTTCCCCCCGCAAGGGACCTCGGAAGATTACTGTGTAGACAAACATCCCTGGGTGGCTATATCCTGTCCACAAAAGTCTCAAACCCTGACTTTCCAGCTGTATCTCTCTTTGCAAGAGACTCTGAGAGAGCAGAACAGGTAACAATGTCTCAATTTAGGTGTCAAGTTTTCAAATAGGGGCCAGCAGGCTAAGAGATTATAAACTGGGAGATTTAAGCTTGAATAACATACATCGCTAGTACAGCTCCTATTATGGCCAGTCTCCTACCTTTATATACACATGTCTGTAGGAAGATGAGCTTAGTGCTGCTGTGACCAGAGGTGTCACGGTAGGTTGGTACCCCTAGTGGCCTCCCCTTCTCTGAGAAGGAGGAGAGCAGGGGTGGGGGAGAATAGAGTAAGAGGGGACTGGGAGGGCTGGACTGGGAGGAGAGGAAGGAGGGGCCTGGGATCAGGCTGTAAAGTGATTAAATAAATACTTTTTTAAAGAACAAACATTAGGGCTGGAGAGATAGCTCAGAGGTTTAGAGCACTGGCTGCTCTTCCAAAGGTTCAATTCCCCGCAAGCACATGGTGGCTCACAACCATCTATAATGAGAGATGGTGCCCTCTTCTGACCTACAGCCATATGTGCTGACAGAACACTATACACGTAGTAAATAAAAATATTTTTTTAAAAAGAACATTTTAAAAAGTAGGGGCAGGTCACTAAGCATCCTTTCTAAAGCTGAGCATAGTACGTGCTAACTGTAGGTACTCAGAAGATGGATGAGTGAACGAATAAGTAAACAAATATCTGAAAATCGTGTTTTCCTTCAGAGCCCTTGAAGGCCTTGTCACCAGAGGTGTAAGTGACCAGGGAGAAACAAGAAGCCCTCTTTGGATTTGGAAAAGGACTAACTTCTGCCCAAAGCATTTCTTTCCCTCTGTTTACTGTGGATGAGCTGTCTCTTGTCAGATGAGCTCAAGGCTGGTGGGAAAGGTGTGTGTTTTATTTGAGAAGGTCCAAGCCTTTCAGTGCTGATTTGCTGTGCAGACTTCTGCCTGACCTACTGCACAGGGTGAGATAGACAAGAGATCCTCCTGGGCTCTCTAAACTGTTCTGTCTCTCCAGTCAGTTGTCATTAATCTTCTCACCCTTCCTCTGCCTCAGCCTTCTTCCGAATTTCCAGCTGAACTCCCAATGAAAGAGAACAATTTCAGGGTTACCAGGCTTCATGGAGGGCTAGAGAGCCCACGTAAAAAGAGCAAGGCCTTCGGAAGCCATTCACAATCTACCAGTGAAAAATGACTGAGCTCCACCATCTTGGACTCTTTTTCTCTTCTGAAAAATCAGTTATACCTTAAGGATCCACAAAATGTAAGAACAGGACTATGAGATCCTCAGCTGGGGTCCAGGATGCAGCAGGAGTTTGCACCCCTTTCCTGTTCGGTGTGGACAAGAAGAGCTGTGAGCTTTAGCTTTGGTTTAAGATCAATAAGGGTTCTAAGTTGATAACAATGATATGTGATGGAGACTGATTTACATGCAGAAATTTAGATGCACCAAGATAGGAAAGATGTCTTCTTCAAGGCTGTCAAATACAAACAGTCAAAACACTAAGAATGTAACATTTATATAATTCCTGAATGTGCCACGGTTCCTCTTGCCATAGGTAATCTATTGTGTGTATACACACACACACACACACACACACACACACACACACACACACACACACACACACACACATATATATATACAAAAATAAAATAATTTTTAAAAAAGATCATGGTTGAGTATCACTTGGCCTGATAAGACAGCTCCTCTCTCTCAACCTCAGATTTCCATCCAGATCTCAGTTTAGCTTTGCCCCACTGTGCCTATCCTGAAGTTCTTAGACAGTTTTCAGTGAGAGGATCATGTCTGCACTTCGTGATGTCTTGTGCGGCCTTTGTCCTCTCAAAGCACTATAGAACTCTGAATCTCTAGGAAGACAGCAGCACCACAGCCTCAGCAGCCACTGCTGGCAGGGAGGAACCCCCCACCCCAAGGCCGAGCCTTGCTCTCAATGTTCTTCATTCCAGATAGAAATCCCAGGAAAACACAGGGCCAGAACTTGTGCCATGCACCCTGATCCTGTGACTCCCACACCTCGCACCTCCAGATAGATTAAGGATCTGACTCATGTCCAGGCTGGGTTTCCTTATTCCTGCTAAACATCCAAGCTCTTCTCTGCCCCTGAAGCTCAGGAGGAAACAGTGCTTACCTGGAATGAATGTCATCAGTCAGCATCACCAGAGAGGAACAGAAAGTAGACCTCAGGCAGCCCACATAGGTGTTGCCTTTAGCAGATGAAAACACCACCCACTCCACACTAGTGACTGTACAGATGCAAGTTCACACACGAAGCAGTCCAGGTCCCGGGGCTCCTCTCAGTGTGAGATCTCTTGAATGACTTCCCTTTTCTATCCCCATGGGAAAAACTTTCCCCCTGCCACACAGACATCCTCATAATTCCATGGCCAGTGTAGTGAGCAGAGAAACTAATGCTCCATATAGAGGGTCAAAAAAAAAAAAAAAAAAAACCCTGAAAATGACTCAGATGGTTTTAAACTTCAGTGCAATCCTATGGCTACCACTGGTTCGTTTCACCTATGCAAGATTAGAATATGGCTTAGTCATTTTACATGTCTTGACAAGAAAGAAGCCAAAGGAAGAAGCTGAACAAATTCTAAAGATGTAAATAAGAGAGTATGGTGAATCACAATGCATAAAGGGCCAGCCTCTGACTCAGAGGCTCTACAGAGAGGAGGAAGGGCATCAGTCAGGATAGGAGGTATTCTGTATCTATGGACAGGACACAGGATCGCTGCCGAGAGCACCCGCCCCTGGGATGTACTTTTCTACATGTGGCCTCGTGACAAGATTCACCTCAGCTGTCTTCCTTTTCTCTGAAATAAAGAGATTTACATGTATCCAGAGTGAGAACTTCTTAGAAATGTTTTTAACAATTTTATCCATTCTTTGTGTGTTGCGTGTGTGTATGTGTGTGTATGTGTCTGTGTGTATGTGTGTGTGAGTGTGTGTGTGTGTATGTGTGTATGTGTGTATGTGTGTGTATGTATGTGTGTGTATGTGTGTATGTGTGTGTGTGAGTGTGTATGTGTGTATGTGTGTGTATGTGTGTATATGTGTATGTATGTATGTGTGTGTGTATGTGTGTATGTGTGTGTGTGTATGTGTGTGTGTGTATATGTGTATATGTGTATGTGTGTATGTGTGTGTATGTGTGTATGTGTGTGTGTATGTGTGTGTATGTGTGTGTGTGTATGTGTGTGGGTGTGGGTGTGGGTGTGCACGCAGTCAAGGGCAGCTTCTATGCAGTCAATTCTCTTCTTCCACCTTTTATATCTTTTATGTGTTTTCTTGGAATTGAACTGAGGGTGCCAGTCTTGAGTGACAACAAGGTCCTCAACCCTCTAAACCATCTTGTCAGCTCAGAGGGAGGACTTTACGTCAGTTCTGTGCTTCTGCGTATCCAACTATTATCACTGGAACTAACATTCAGGGCAATACTAAACTCTGGCCAAGTGATGGAATGACCCTAGCGGAAGCTGCCAAGGAAAGAGAAACCTTCATCTCTGCTATAACCGAGGAGTGGAGGAACGATGGTGCTTAGGGCCAGGAGTGGTCCTGAGACAGGAAGATTCCAGCTCCAAGTGATGTCATCTGTACTAAATCCCATCACCTGATTTCATATTTGAAGACTTTGACTATCCAAATTTGCTGAGATATCTCAAGAATGACAATTCTAAGGCCAAGGCCATATTACTTAGGGTTTGGAACACAAATTTCTATTAATCTTTATCTTCATTATGTGACTAATTTTGCAAACAGTCACCCAAGCCATATAAGAAAAAAATTTTTTTTCTTTTTGTCTTGGCTCCTAACCTGCCACACCCTTGACTGTCCTCCTTTAACATAAGAATCTTGCATACTTTTCTATGTCCACCTAGTAAAGGCTGGACCCACAGCTGGTACCTCACAACTTCAGTCTTAACCTGAATGTCATGGCAGGAAATTCTTTTTTAAGGAGCAAAATTAACCCTCTTCTTGAAGGCATTTGATAGAGAGGCAGTCCCCAGACCACCTGTGGGACAGCTATGTGTTAAATTACATATTCCCAGGCAGCAGTCTTGGTTTGCTAGATTCAAATCTCCTGAAGTAGGCACAGGAATCTCCCTGTCAAGGAGACCTGCCAAAGAGTGACTATGCACATAAAAGTTCAAGACCCAGAGTACTGCATCTTCTCCAGCCACTCTGATAATCTTTTTGAAATTTCTAACTCAGGGGAAATTACACAAAAGCCAAAGGCCAAAGCTGGGAGAATGGGGAAAAGAGCCCCAAGGCAAGGAGACGGCAGTGGTAAAAGCATAGCCAAACCGTGGTATAGTTCTGGGTGGGGAGGGAGGAGCATAGGCCATGCTTCCAGAAGGCAGCAGTGGCTCCTCCCTTTCATCTGAACCTTGTTCGTCATTGTTTAGCAAGTTTCTGGGGGACAGGCCTCAAGTTTCAACTGTCTGCATCCATGCCTGAGCTGGGCGCTTGTACATCCCCTAGTTTGTCTTACATCACGGAGGTACCTGCAGTGGAGGCAGACTTACACCAGTAATTGTAGAAACGTCCACACATAAGGAAGCCTACAGCTGTGGGGAGGGGAAGGAGTCTTCTGGGGCTCCAGCCCTGCTTCCACGGGCACACTGTGGCCTCAGAGACACCGGGTTCTGAGGGACAAGTTGGAACTCCTTAGAGTTTTACTTAAAGCATGTTTGGGACCCCAGGTGACTTTGGAGCTGAGGAGGGAACCTGCCACACAACATTTCATATCCATTTCAGAGGGTGTCAACACCCTCCTTCCCACACCTGCTGTTCCCAAATATCACAACCTGATTTTTCCCTCCAACCTCCTGTCTTGATGATGGTGATTTAATATGCATGGAGTGCTGTGATGCCAGCACACTTTGTGAAATTTCAGATACCTTTTTTTAAACAGAAGCTTTTTTTTTTAATTCCTCTTTTAGTTGGTCTCGGTTTTTTAAGAGAGGTAAAATGACAAATGAATGACAAATGCGAGGGGCTGGAAAAGTATAAAAACAAACTAAACAAGACAGCACCCTAAGTTTTCAAAATCGTGCTTTGCATTAAAAGTGTCTTCACTTGAAGGCCAAAGGTTAAAAACAAAATAAACACCTCAGGAATTTAGAAAACAGAGACATGAAGGAGCAGCTGGTCACATTAGAAAGTAATTATTTATTTTACCAAAGAATCTGAAGTCCCCAATTCTAGTACATTTGTGAGAGTATATACTATTTATTTGTTATGAAAAGATCATTTTTGTTATATATATATATATTATTTTTATATTGCAGACAATTCTCAAACTATATCATCTCGTCTGTTTATTTCAGATGGATCTTCATGGAGGGGGTGTCTGACCTGAGATCAGAAGAATCCAAGGGCATAATAATAACAGGTGTCCACCCCAACTCAATCAGAGGACTGCTTCTGCTGCGCCAGTGGCCTGTGGAGGCATGCAAAATCTCCATGTTTCGGTAGCGCTGGAAAGGTCCCAGCAACATTCACAGAAATCTGATTCCTTAACCCTAGAATTTGGAAAGCAGAAACAGAAACATGCCTGTCTCCACATCATAAACTGCATTTGGAACTCTGGTAGAGTAGTTCCCATAATTCGCTGTCCATTGTGTTCCCCGTGGAGTTGATCACTATGTTCTATCAGATCAGCTGCCTATGAGGCAATGACACGGATGGTGAGCTGCATCCTGATGTCCTCCCCTTGAAGAGACCTGGCATTCCCAGAGCTCCCGATGCACTGCACAGTACCAGTGCTCATCACAACTCTGTTTTCAGTTGGAACAAGAAAAATCTAACATACCACACACCAAAATAAAGTTTAAAATATCAACGAAAGCAAGATGTTACCCATCTGAATCAATGCCTCAGCCATGGGGAGTTACCCAAAGTGGGGGAGGGGAGGGGAAGAATCTTATATTGAATCAACCTGTGTAAAAAGAAAACCTTAGGATCAATTACTTTCCTATATTTATCTCAAATGATTTAACACATATTTACATAGCTTTTACAACGTGTCGGTAACTACTCTAAACGCCTTACAAATACTTTTTTGTTCAATCTCTGCAACAACCCTGTAAAGAAGACACTATATATTAATTTTGTGTTATTTCATGACTCAAAGAGAGATCTTGGTCTTTGATCTTTCCAAATTCATCTGTTTCTGTAATATGTTCAGAGCATCCTGGACTAATCTGATTTCAAGTAATTACCAATGTCAATCCACTTGTCTGCCACCTTCCTGACTGTCCCATGGGCCTGGAATACAAGTACCATTCTTCCCCCACTAGACATCAGAGACCTAGACAAATTCTTCACCTATTGTTTACCTGTTTACCTGTTTACCTGTTCACCTGTTTACCTGTTTACCTGTTCACCTGTTTGTTTACCTGTTCACCTGTTCACCTGTTCACCTGTTTACCTGTTCGCCTGTTTACCTGTTCACCTGTTTACCTGTTTACCTGTTCACCTGTTTACCTGTTTACCTGTTCACCTGTTTGTTTACCTGTTCACCTGTTCACCTGTTCACCTGTTCACCTGTTTACCTGTTCGCCTGTTTACCTGTTTACCACTGCATTCAGATGTAAACCCCACCACCTTAGAGTTCTAAGAGCAGCGTCCTGTCTCTTTGTTGCCATATTACTTACTCCCCTACTCAAGAGAGTTCTGTTTCCTCACTGCAGATGAAAGTGAATACAAATGTGTTATCTTGTCATGACAGGCTCTTCATACTGATAGTTCCCCTTCTTTCTCATAATTCCCCTTAGTATGTCATATACTCTAGCCAAACTAACCTACAACCACTCACCAAACAAGTCTCAAAGGCATCTGCAGCCATGGCTGTCCTTGAAAGGTTTCCCTTTTCTTCCCTCTTTGCTGTCACGTCAACTTACAGAAGGTGTACACAGTTCCTCAAATTCTGGGTCCTGGAAAACTTTTTCAAGTGTCTCTGTCTCCAACTGTTCCCTCTTCCTGCCTTCATTGAGACCCTCCAGACCCAACTGCCTTCTTATAACACAAGCAACACCTGTCTATGAAATAGTTTTAGACTGTGTAATTCCCTGACCAAAAAGAGACTTCTCTCTGAGGACTGTCACGAAAGATGGAATGGAGAAAAGATAAACAAATGGATAAAATGTGGGTATTCCTGTTGTGTTTATAGTTTCTGTCTAGGATTTGAATCATAAAGAATTAAATATTTCATACTATAGAGATGCACAAAAAAGTGAGTAGTGGCAAATGGGATTACAGAAAAGAAAAAATGCACAGCAAAGAACAAAGGCAAATAAGAGAGAGAGAGACCTAATTAAAAAAAACTGGATCAATGAGATAAGCATAGGGTTCTCAAAACTTAAAGCACACATGCCAAACATAAAGATCTTACAAATTAGGAAGTGTAAATTAAAACTATATAACAATTCTATTGCAGCCTAATTAGAGTAATTGCCATTAAGACAACAAGTAACAATGAATGGTGATAAAGATGTGGGAGAAAGAAAGGTTTATAAACTGCTAGTGGGAACAGAAATCCAGCTGCTACCCAAATCAGCATGGGGGGAACTAAAAACAAATAATAATAGAAGTGCCATATAACCCACCTACACCACCTCTGTGTATCACAGACATACTGCAAATTAAAGAACTAACCTAAATATTTGCCATTATAAACAATGTATACAAGATATGACTAGAGCAATCTGGTATTGGACTAGAAAACTCCTCCCTAGCGGCCAGCTATATATGCTATGTAAGCTGCTGTAGAGAAAAATAATCAAAACTTTCATCCAGTCATGAAACTTGTGAATGACTGACCTCCGGAAATGTATAGAACAATGCCAATAACATTACGAGGTTAAGCAACAGCTACCAGTTTCTGGTTAGATTGAAGGCCCACTCCACAGTACAGAACCCATGCCTGGTCCTGTACACTTCGTCAGTAACCTGTGGCTCAGAGTCATAGGACTACCCTCAACTGGCTGGCCCCCACACTGTCTTAATTCAAGCAAAAGAGCCATTTCTTTCTCTTCTCTATCGTCTTCTGAGCAACTGCCATCCTTAGGTTTTTCTTTTAAATTGTAGTATAATTGTTCTCAATCTTGGAAACAAACCCAATTCATATCTAGCATGCTTATCCATGCTAATCCTGACTTTTCTATAATATTTGTTTTCTAGCACTGTTACTGTTTCTAGCTCCTAAGATTAATGAATTGGGTTAATCAAAGAAAATATGGTGTGAGCGCACACACACGTACACACACACACACACACACATTGGGGTTGTATTGAGCTACGGAAAGGAAATAAATTACAACATTTGCTGGAAATGGAAATAACTACAGATTCTCACATTAAAAACTGAGTGAGATGCAGAAAGACAAATATTGCATGTCTTCTCTCACTTGCAGGTTCTAAAAGTGTTATAAATATCTTAAAGCATTCCAACGTGATATATTTTCAACCATATATATATACATATATATATATATATGGTTGAAAACAGAAGAGCAGAAGAGACACTAAGGGAGGGGAGGAGACAGGAGAGTAGGAAAAGGGGGGGAAAGACTAAAAAGAGGGGATGGGAGAGGGTGAATATATTCAAACTACATGATATGCATGTAACACCATGTACAATGAATATACATCAATAATAATCCTGCAAGAGAAAAGCAGTTAGTGGGAGGATGTGGAAATCAAGCAAAGGAAGGAAGCTACAGGCGGCAAGCCACATTCGCATTACTTGCTTCTTACAGTGTCTCTCCATCTGGCAGCCAGTGTACCTGAGGTGACTCAGTGGAGTGAGCTGACCCATTATGGAGGAAAGCCACTTCCCCGGTGGTTTGCCGCTTTCTGTAATGCAAGAGGAGCCATTTCTATTCCCTTAGTCCTTCCCCATGGTGATCTTACAGAAACTGAAGAGTGCTGGAAAACATCAGATACGTGGATGAGCAAAGGGTCTTTCGACATAGCCCTGAAGCAAAAAGGCAAAAGCAAAGAAGGGCAAACTGTGACACAATGAACAAAATAGGTCACGTGCATCAAAAGAAACAATTCAGACTGGGAGAGAATACATGAATGTGCGCATTTGACAAGGGAGTGGTACCCAGATCATATAAAGAATCCTAAAACCCTAAACCCCATTGGCAAAAAAAAAAAAACCAACAACAACAAAAGACAAAAACCAACAAAAAATTAGAAAACTATTTAGCCACAAAAATATGATACTCTGTTAAGCATCAAAATATAAGTACCACGTGATTGCACTTATAAGTGAAATCCAAAACAGTGGATCTCGTGCCATTTGAGGGGATGTGGCCACCAGAGGCTGGAAAGAGCAGAGGGGAGCGATGATTAAGGATAGGTTGTAGCTAGGTTGTAGCTAGACAGGCACAGGAAGTCAGGCACACGAAGTCCTAGCATATTGCACAGTACTGCGATTGTAGATGATGCCAACATACCATGTGTTTCTAGGAGCTAATTGTTATGGTGTTGGTAGCAAACATTCCCCAAGGGTTCCTGTGGGGACGGCTTGGTCCCCAAGCAATGATATTGTAACCAGTGACTGGACTGTGACCCAGTTCACAGAAAGTGAGACCTTGTTGAAGTAATTTGCTCATTGAGGTGTGACGTCAAGTGGACCTTGTCCTCACCCTTTCCCTCTTGCTGCTTCCTGAGGGGAGCAGCTTTGCCCTTCTGTGCCCTACATTCAATATACATACGTATTTATCATATATACATATATATGTACATATGTATATAAACATGTGTATATATATATATACACCACCTCACCATGACCCAGAAACAAGAGAACAAGCAAAACAAATAGCAATGCAACCTACTAAGCTCAGATACTTTATCATAGCAATGAAACCTAGACTGAGGCATTGATAGGGACTATTTGAGTTTTCACCACACAGCAAGAACAAATTCTTAAGGGGGTAGATGCATTTACCCTGACATTACACATGTCTCAAAACATCACAGGATTCCCTTACAGACACATGTGTAAGCACCCAGTTAAAATACATTTAAGTTTAAAATCCAATAATTAAACACTGATGTATCTTACTTGCTTCTGGAATACCCTCAATGGACAGATATATTTTTATTATTTCAAATTCTCCTCACTGTCCCATGAG
Organism: Acomys percivali; assembly: GCA_907169655.1. Classification (NCBI taxonomy): domain Eukaryota; kingdom Metazoa; phylum Chordata; class Mammalia; order Rodentia; family Muridae; genus Acomys; species Acomys percivali. The sequence goes on along the minus strand of OU015745.1, from coordinate 79,656,034 downwards.
AAAGCTCTCATTAATCTCACTACAGGAAAAAAAAAAAAAATGAAGTTCCGTAACCTGCCCACAGTCAGGCATGGTGAAAATTGAAAGCCCAGCCTCACTGCAGTAAGTCAGAGGCCGATCCCCTCTCTTATATTCTAGCCATAGTGACATAGTAAGGTAATTTTTAAAGTCCTCCTTAAAAGAAAGAATTGCTAATTTTAATATTAAGAACACAGTGAGGATGCTCCTTTTGTTGAGCTAAGTTCTTTTCCCCTGGAGAAGAAATCACCTGGGTGCGGTCGTGGGGAGCCTGTGGCAGCCCAGGGCCCACACTCTTCCTCCGAGCTTTTGTCTTTCCCTGGAATTCTTTTATTTTGATCCCCGTGGCCACCATCAAGCCCAGCTCCTCTCTCTTGGGTTGCAGAGGCAGAAAGGTGACAAATACTTTCCCCCTTTCCTCCTGGGCTCAAGGCAAACAATTTTTCTCATTATTTTCCATAGCAGGATTGAGACAAATGGATACATTTGAAGTAAAGTTTACCAGAACTGAGGAATCTCCAAATGAAAGTAAAGCAGCCCCAAGTCCATAGCTGACTTGACTGTGGGGCGTATGTGTGTCGTGTGTAAATGTTCAAATGCCCATGTGGGATCATATCCCCACAACAAAGAAGAAATGAGCAATAAATAAATAAAAATAAATAAATAAATAAATAAATAAATAAATAAATAAATAAATAAAGGCTCAGAATGACTAGGGTCCTTCTATGCTATCTGTCTTGCTTTCTGAAGATTTCGTGCATATTTACCAAGAGTGCTACATCACATTCTTTAAGCTCAAAGAGGATGAGCACCCCCAGCAGCTCACTCTTTCCTCTCAGCACTTAGCTGATGCCTGTACCTATCCCCACTCCACCCCACTGTTGAGTCATTGCATGACAGCACTCCTTTGGAATTGGAGTGTTAGAGCTCACCCTGACATTAATCAGAGTATTGACGTGTGAGAACGCTATCCTCGCCCACCCCGCTGAAGTGCTCACAGAGACTGACAGCTGTGGATCTTTGCCTCTCATGAAGTTCTCGTAGAAACACTGCCTCCAAATGCCTTCCACTGTGGGAGAGTTTGCCAAAGGCTGTTGGAGTATAAACCTGCAATATCTATCCCTCCAAAAAACACAGCCTGAAGAGCGAGCAGTGGTGGCGCACGCCTTTAATCCCACAACTCAGGAAGCAGAGGCAGGTGGGCCTTTGTGAGTTCGAAGCCAGCCTGGTCTACATAGCGAGTTCTGGGACAGCCAGGGCTACACAGAGAAATCCAGTCTCAAAAACAGAAAAACAAAACAAAACAAAACAAAACAAAACAAAAGAAACAACAAAAACCAGCCTTAGATGTAGAGGTTTTCATCACCCGACATTACGCTGTTATCAGCATCAAGATCAGCGTTCCATCAGTCTCTGAATGACGTCACTACTGCTTGGGACTCAAGGTTGATGTCAGGGTGCTGGTGTAACAACAGGAACATTGGAATATGTCAGCACATTACTTCTACATTAGGGCACAGCAGCTACAAGCTTTCCTATTTCCCTTTCCTACTGAGCGAGCCAGAGTATGATTTTGTATTTTTCTCTCCCTAACTTACTCCTTCAAACTCACCCCCCCATGTTGTCCTCTTCCTCCTCCTCCTCCTCCTCCTCCTCCTCCTCCTCCTCCTCCTCCTCCCATTCTCTTTACCTGAGCCACCAACCACCTTCTTTTCTCCCATCACTTGGTGATCAGGCCATCTGCCCAAGACCCTTCCTTGTGAAACCTGTGATTCCAAGAACTGGTTCTGCCCATGTGTATCTCTCTATCTCATAAGCTGGCAAGAAAACTTATCTTTTTTTAGATGCATAACGCAGATTGATTTCCATTTTGAACATTTTGTAAAATACACTCTTGCACTGAAACAAAACAAAACAAAAAAAAAAGAGTAAGCACCAAGTGGCACAGAGCCAGGCCAGTCAGGTGTCAATGTGGTAAGAGAAGAGCACAGTTTTATCATTGTGGGAGTCACTGCCAGCTACTCAGACATTTCTGGAGACACTAAACTTTACCACCTTAACAGCTTTCCCAGTTCCTCTGAGGAGGAAAATTTCTATTGTCTGAGACAAAAAAAAAAAAAAAAAAAAAAAAAAAAAAAAAGACAATGGTAAGCTTTCAGGATAAGGAGCTTGCTTTTGAGGACAGCTCCCGTGAAATAGGTAAAACATTAGCAGGGAAAATGAGCGTCATTTAATTTGATCTCCAGAAAAGAGAACATGAAGGGAAGATAACAGGACTATGAAACAAAGAGTGGGAAGCAGGACCAACAACAAAATAGACACAGGCTAGGTGAGATGGGCTGAGGACAAAGTGATGCTGTGGTTAGTGCTGAATATGATGCCGACCTTCATTCAACAGTTCTTTGTTCAGAAAAATATTGCCCGAAATCCTTGTTTTATCAGTATGGTCCCTTGAAAGCCCATCTATAAAGTGCCCAAGTACATAGATGGTGTGTTTTTCACCCATTTTCTCTCTCATTTGAGCCTTGTTAGTCTCTAGAATACTCATCCCATAATACTCAGCACAAATAAAGCAATCTGCAAGATGCTGCTAGATGCATCGTGTTTGCCACAGTCAGGAAGGAGAAGAAGTGGCAGACCTAGAACACCTGTCACACAGGCCTGGCAGGTTCCATGCCCTCACAGGGCCTTAGGAGGGTGGGATCTGTAAAGCCAGCAGGTCATCCACTGGGACTCCCACATTTGCTTTGGTTTGGTTTTATTTTCATGGACACGTCCTCCCAGAAAGTCAAGGATGCTTGCCATGCCTCTCACACACTAATCTCTTCCTCCCTTGCTTTGCCTGTCCTACTTGTCTTTCAGCAAGATTACCATTATGTGAACCATAACAGTAAATGGTCGGTACCTGGCCTCTCTGTCCACCTCCTGGAGCTCCCATCAGAGCAGGGTCCTTCACTGAGTCTGTACTCCACACTCGATCTGGAAAAGATGTGTACCACCTGCCTTGGACCCTCTTGAAAGGAGCCTGTCCTCCCTGTTTAGTCTCATGGACATGGGAGTCTTGGCCAGTTGGAAAAGAAGCAAGGTTGCCAACTGCAGCCTGGGCAATGGCTAATCTATGGTCAGAATAAAGCCTGAAAAGACATCAGGAGAGAGAAGACAGAAATAGGTCCCTGTCTGCTCCTTGGAACCAAAGGCAGACAGTGCTGAGACACTGGATGGCTGTGCACTCACTTAATCCTCTGACAGACACACCGCAAACACAGGCTAGAACCAGACATGCGAGGGCTCTTGGAAGACCTTGGCTACAGCATCCTGGGTATATAGGGGAAAGATGAAATTCAGAAAGAACATGTTTTCATAAGAGTAGCAGAGTTAGGGTTGTGGAACATTCCAGATCCACCCACCACACTAGAATGACATGTCACTAGCCAAGGATGATCTTAAATATGTTGATTGTAAGTGATGGCATCAAGAAACCTGTACCTCATTCTGAAAGCCCTATAAGCCTCCAATCAACACAGTTTACCTCAAAATACCTTTTATGGTCCAAATGCATGTGTCTAATGTCAGATTCTGTGCTTTCTGTAGCCTTCAGAGGAAGGACCTGACAGACAGGGGCGGTACAGTGAGGCCCAGTGGTTGTATTAAATCAGCACAGGGTGGTGGCTATGAGGAAATCTATCTATCCACCAAGCTGGGAGGTTGTCCCATGAACACTGGTCCAGATCAACCCTTGCCATAGTCTAAATGGAAGGGACCTAGCTGGATGGACTGCAATGTCATAGGGAGCAGGCCTTCTCTGTTGACATGGAAGACATTCCATCCTTCCAACTGCTCCCTCACAAACTTGTATCATTGCCTGTGGCTCCTTCTCACATCTGTAGCCAGTTATCATCAGGAAGCATTGTTTGCTCTGCTCCATAAGATGGGGTGTATCTGGCTCTCGCTGCTATAACACATCACAACAAAGATAATGAGTGAAAACAACACTTTTTTTTTTTTTTTTTTTTTTTTTTTTACTTTTATGGGTCTAAAGATCATCATCTGTAAGGCTGCAGTCCTGGGAGACCTGAAAAACAATTCCTTTTTCTAGCCCCTAGAAATCAACTTTTTTTTTTTTGGCTTGTAGTCCCTCCATCATCAGAGGCAGGAGTGTAGCATTCTCCACTGCTTCCTGCATCTTCCCTCTTCCTAGTGTTGCCAGCCATACTGAGGTGTATATTTAAAAAGGACAGTGTGATATTTAAGCATAGATGTGCCCTGTGGAATAATTTATACAATCAAGCTAAGTAAAATGTACATTACTTCACACATGAATACTTTGGTAATCAAAGAACATTTAAGACCCACCTTCTCCCCGCCCCCTGCCCAAGTTTAAAATATTTGATTTAACTAGGTCACTGTGTTGGACATTAAATCTCCACAGCTTGTGCACTCTCGATGAACAAAACCCCATACCCTGTAGGCAATTTCTCCTTTCTCTCACCTGCCAGCCCCTTGTTAACTAAATCTTGCTGTCTCTATGAGTTCAACAATTTTAGATTCTACATCGAAGCAGGGCATGCAGTACAGTCTTTCTGTATCAGTTTATGCACTGTGTTTACAGTAAAATGTCTTCTAGGCTTAGCCACAGTATTCCAAATAACAATATTTCTTTTGTTTTAAGATTCAATTTCTCCCTTTCTCTGCCTCTTTCTGTGCATATGTCTCTCTGTATGTCTAAGTCTCTGTCTCTATGTGTTTGTCTCTCTATAAGTCTCTATCTCCCTCCCCCCTCTCTATCCCCCTCCCTCCTTCTGTCTCTCCTCCTCCCTCTCTCCCCACACCCTCTCTCTGTCTCTATCCATGCCTCCATCCATCCTGTCCTCTTTCCCCGTGTTAGTCATTGGCCCACTGATGATCACTTAAGTTGATTCCTCGTGCTGGCCACTACAAATCATTACCTTTTCATTCTAGCTCTACTTTTTCCCTCTAACAATCACATTATGTTCACCACTGCCTGGAACAATCTCTGCTTGAGATCTTTAATTTAATAGCATCTACAAAGTCTTGTGTTTTGGGGACAATTATTCAGCTCATTGCACAGTCACATTCTGACTATTTTTGCAGCTTCTCCATAGACACTGCCTAAGCCAAGCCTCCATTACCACTCAGTGTTCAGTGCAGTAACCTCTCAATCAGAGTCTCTGTCTTCCCATCTTCCACTCTTAGAACTGTAAGTCTGGTCGTGTCAGACTTCCACTCAGAGTATTATATGAGCTCCACAGTCCCCAGGATTCAATGCCCCCATCCTCCTGCTGTTCTCTCTTTGGAAATCTACCACATTGATTTCCCTCCATGTCCTTGAACTTACAGGTGAGCTAGTGTCTCAGGAAGCTTCTCTAGGGTTCCTCTCCCTAGCACTTGGCCTCCATATCACTCGTGCCATTTTTTCTTACTCTTTCCTATCCCCAGTCCTCTATCCCACATCACCCATCTTCATTCCCTTTCCTCTTCTGATGTCACTCCTGGGAAGACTGACCTTAACGGGTCAAATTGAAATGTCGCTTCTCCATAAAGCTGACATCTCCTAATGCTCCTTCCATGGTACTGCCTGCCAGCATCTCCATCATTCTCCATCAGAGGTCTGCGCCATCACTCATTCTCTGCTTTACTCTCCCATCCCATAATTTACAAAAACATGTATCAGGCAAAAGCAGGGCCTTTTTCCCAGCTGTTGAGTCTATACACCTTGAAGTACCTAGAATTAACCAATACACATTCAGTAAGAAAACAAATGAAGACACTTAATCTCTCTAAATGGATTAATAAAGTTATTTCTCATCACCTTTGTTTCAACAACTATAAAAGAAGATTTTCCGACCTGTTTTACAAGTGTTTTTTTAGGTATTCTGGCCATCAGGGAGAGTTTCCAGTTCAGCTCTCAGCCGTTTGATTTCCTTCTGAGGATGTGGTCATGGTAAGATAAATTACTGAGACACATTGTTTTCCCAACACCTCACTCTCTACAGCAGGACTCTCTTGGACCCACCAGGGGTAAAAATAATGACATACCATCTTCTAATAAAATTTAAAGCTTAGATGTCTGCCAGGCAGTCTCCAGCTAGCTTCCTAGCTTAACCCAACTAATCCTGGCATTACGTGGCACCATGTGGCCAGCTCTACCTCTCTGCTCCTCTGCAGTCTGTCTGTCCATTCACCTTCATGTCCACTGACTAATCTCTGGTGCCTCTTTTCGTCTCTAAGTTTCTCAGTCTCTCTGTCGCTGCCTCTCAGTTCTGCCTTCTGCTTCCTTCCCAGCTGTTGGCCATCAGATCTTTATTAGAACCAATAGGCAAGTGAAGAAGGCCAAATAGTTACAAAATATGAGATAGGTGATGGGCCATAAAACTAACAACACTAAGCTCTCTCCTCGTTTAGCAATAAGTAATTATATATACAGAGACTCCCCTTCACACAATGTACCCCAACAACTCTCCACTTCCAGCATGTAACTGTGGACGTGTGAACTAGAATTGGCCAATCAGGTGCTTCTACCCAGACAGCTGTGTGGATACCAATAAGCAGGAGTACAGTAAGGTGGCTATGGTAATAATGCCCAGTGGCATGCAGATATGATGTTGTGCAAGTCAATCAATTATAGATAGAAGCTCCCCAAAGTGCTGACTCTCAGACCTCTGAACTTACCGTGGCTCCTGCCCATGGTCTACATCTGCCCCTCCACACTGTATAACCAGTTGACATTCTGCACCTCCCAATATGTTCCTCACATCAGCTATACCAGTCAGCCTTGTTTCTGTTGTCTGAAGCTGGGACTCCCATGCACCACTTAGAGGGAGCTGACAGTGGGTCCTGGTCATGTCCATCTCCCCACAGCCACAGTTTATACACTTGAGTGAGGAGGTATTACCCAGAACTCAAAGGGACACCCTCACCCAAGACACAAGGCTTTAGTGCAAGCCTGACTTCATACACCCACGGCCCGGCAGACCCAGAGTTCAGAAGTGCATGCCACTTCCATCAGGTTGAGCCAACTATCCCGGGTGTGGCTGACTTCCTGTGTCTCGGAGCAGAGCTGACTCTCACAGCGGATCACACTGCTGTCCAGTCTTCCGTTCCTCATCCTTCCCTCTCTCCTCCCAACAGGTTTCTGGGCATACCCTCAGCACACATGACCCCTTCTCAGGATCCACTCACAGGGATGCAAAACAAATCAGATCTCGACTGATAACCATAGGATGGGGAATAAAGTATTTATATTTTTTAAAAAACATTATCTGAGCCTGACGAGTTAAAGTGAACTTCAGTGAGTAATGATGGTTTTTGAACTTCCAGCAACTGAAAACAGTATCTGATGTAACCGCCCCCACAACATCCATCTTGTACTTGGACTGTCAGAAAATATATTCTTTTAGACTAAAGTCTGTTCTTTGTATTTTTTATGTTTTCTTATATTTTTTCTTCTAAGATATATGACATCATATTCATAAGGTGGCTATGGAAACAGGAGAAAAAAGTCTCTGCTTGCTCCTGGCTTTTCATGTCACTAGTGGAAACATCTCTGGCGGACAGTGTGACTCTCCCAAGATCACATCTCATAAGGAAATGGTTGGTGTCTGGTCTGTATTTGGAGGTGTGAGCTTCAGTCAGCTTAGCGATAGCTTTAGGGGCTGTAGAGATGGCTCAGTGGTTACAGTGTATGCTGCTCACTCAGAACCCCAAAGTCGGTTCCTAGCACCATGTCAGGCATCTCACAACTGTTACCCCAGCTCCAGGGGTATCTTATGGCTCTGCCTCCATGGGCACACGTGCGTGTGTGTGTGTGCATGTGCGCACACATACACACACACACACACACACACAGAGAGAGAGAGAGAGAGAGAGAGAGAGAGAGAGAGAGAAGGAGAGAGAGAATTAATTTAAAATAAAACAAAGAATGGCCTCATTAATATGCTAAAGGAAATTACTAAAGCAGAATGCCTATGTGCCAAATATTGCCAGAACAGGGTACTCTGAAGCAGGTGTCACCTAAGAAAAACTTTCCAGTTAGGGGCCCATGGTAATCAACCATAACAATCAAATCACTTCTCTCTAGACTTCTTTTTTTTCTGAGACAGCGTTTCTCTGTGTAGCCTTGGTTGGTCTGGACTCTCTTTGTAGACCAGGCTGGCCTCAAACTCACAGAGATCTGCCTATTTCTGCCTCCAAGTGCTGGGATTAAAGGCATGGGCCATCATGCCTGGCCCCTCTCTAGACAGACTTCCTGATGTAGAAGAAATGATGCAGCTTGCTGGTACCCTGAGGATGAAACACAAGAATAAGAGCTCAGCCTTTGACTGGCTCAGTGGGTATGGTGACTAGAACCTAATGCCCCAAAGCCATGAAAATGGTGGAGAAAGCAAAATTGTCCCCACAAAATTGTCCTTTGACCTCTATATGTGCACCATAGAACATATGTGCTCTCACATATATCATATACACAGAGAAAACAAAAAAAATAACAATATTACAAAAAGAATAGGATCCTCAGCACTAGCCCCTCCAACCCTAAAAGCAGACCAGACCCAGCACATCTGTTGGTGCCAAATTATATTCTCTTCCAGAGAAGTGTACTGGGATACCTTATATATAAGGCTTATTTGACTCCTGGTAAAGACAGAGAAGTCTATTCCTACATATGTATGTCCTAGGAACAAATCCCCCATTACTTAAGTTCAAAGGCCAAAGGCCATCAGTAACACCATCAGTAACTAAAGAAAAAGTTAGACCTCATTCCAAAGCCCTTTGTGACCCAAAAACTTTAGTGTACTTGGGGTCAGATGTGTATCTCTGAAGTGTGTCTCTCTTGTACTTACTGCAGAATCTGCTGCTGAAATGAGAACACGTTAGCTGAGATATCAGCTCAGTCTCCCCACTCCCTGGGTTTTCCCCCAAACTGGCTTATTCTTTATACTGTGTTCTGTGTCTACACACTTCTTTTCCCCCTTTGCAAACATCAGTCTACTGAAGCACCAAAGGCACACAACACGAGGGCCGCTCATACACTTTGGATGGATGCTTCATGTGAGTTGGTCACATGAACTTTCACAGCATCACCAAAAGAGAATGTAAACCAGAGCTCAATTTTTTTTTTCAGAGCTCAGTTTTTATTGGTTGAAAATTACTGAGCAATTTTACTCATCCATCAAAGTTTGGACAACTTTTTTGAGTAGGAAGAGAACACTTGAGACCAAATCAATAATTTAAAGAAATCAGGTACTGTTAAAAATGGATGAAAATCAGGTCAAGTCTTACTCTTTGAAGATGGAATGACTGAAGCGTTGACTCTTAGCCCATCCCTGGGAGAGGCAGGGACATGTAGAGATGACCAAGCATTGTCCATCTCTCTATTCACATCTGTTCATCTGTCCTTAGGAAGCTTCAGAGAGGGCTGAGCAACTGCAGCAAGCAGGGAAGAGACCCATATCTCTAAGCCTCTCCACCTCACCTGAGATGATTCCATGAAGAAGGAAAAAAATGTGTGAGCACCTGACTTGGAAGCAACTTTACAGATCTCAAATGTCGTCAGGTTTCAGATGGATCTTTACAAGTTAAAACCCATTGAAAAGACAGTTGATCTTATACTGTGGGCCTGGGCACAGGGCAAGCACCAGGGTTTCCTTTTTCTGAAGGGTTTGGTTTGCTAGAGGGAGGCAGGCATGGAAATGAGTCACACAGCTGAACAGAGTGAATAGGAGAGCCTCCCCGAGTCTCCTATCCCATTGCTTTGCCTCTAGTCATCAAAAGCAAGAGGCTTTATTACACTTCCATCTCTTTTCATGAAGGCCAGAACAGCCCCAAAGCATTAGCTGTTAAGCGTGATATTCGCTTGCTTAATGTTTATTGAACTTGGCAGAGGCCATATAAAAGAACTCTGGGCCAGGAGCTCTCAACGAAATAACAAGGAGCCTAGGGAAGATTCATTGTCAACTTAGTTATTCAACCACGGGGAACACCCAGTGCACAAAAGCATGCTCTAGGAAAAGTCACTGACTGAGTTAGCATCGTGGCATGAAGGACTCTGAGGAAAGGTGGGGGCCGGGTGGGAAGACGGGGCAGAGAGTGGCCAGATGGTAAGAAGGAGGCAGTTCCGGACACAGCCTTGAAACAGAGAAGCTATGTGGGAAAGTGAGAGCAAACTGACCCTGCGGTGCAGAGAGAGTGGGCAAAGCGTGAGTAAAGACAAGGAACAGGAGGGAGAATCAGAGGAAATACAGCTTGGTGGGTGGTGCTTTGGGGTTGGCATCCGGAAGTGCGTTGGGGCATGGGATCCCTTTTGCCCATCAGGATATTGGTCTGAAAGTTCTCACCTGTGTCAAATGCCATGCAACAGCCACATACTGTCACAAAACAGAAACAAAACAGAAACTCCTGCAAACCAGGATCGTGTAGCCTTAGAGCCGACAGCTCCTGAGCACATACAAAGTGCAGTTCTTAGAATGAACGCAGCAGTTAGACTCAAGGCCTCGCTTCTCATAACTGCATCACAGGCTGTCTGTGGGCTGGGGATGGCACAGAGGCTGCAGATGCTGAACGTGAATTGACGCAGACAAAAGATGCTTAGTGGATCCTGAAGAGATAGCTGACCATCATCTTCCTCTCACAAAATAAAGCTAGAAGCTAAGGCCTGGGGGATACAAGTTGTGTTTGCAAACTGATCAATAAAATAGAGATTAAAAAAAAAAAAACCCTAAATATCCAGAACAGCTCAAGAAAGGAGGACTAAGATCTCAGACCCGGTTTATAAATATCCTATGTTGTAGACTGGACAGGACAGGGTGGGATCTAAAGTCACAAAGGCGTTTATCCCGTTAGGTCAGAAGTCCCCTCATGCAACAGTGTTAGGAAGTGTGGGCTCCACCGAGCCACTGACTTGTCAAAACTATTCACGTGCATGACCGATGAGGGACATGGTGTTGGAATGGCTTTTGGCCTATGAACTCTGACTTCGATCGTAACCATGATGGTTTTATCTATTTCAAGAAGCAGGCTTCCACTGATGCGTATTTGGAAAGCTTATGTGTAGACAGGGAGTGTTCCACACTACTGTCACCCAAATCGGGCCCTGTTATCTTCTGACTTCAAGGCTCCTGAACCTGCTGTTGCCTTTGTTTCAGTTCTTTCCTGTCCCTTCCTTCGCATACTCCTTCCCAACAAGTCAGGTGCTAACCAAGCATCCAAGATGCCTGGCAGGGATGTGCTCTGTGTTTAGGACAAGCCTCGTCCTCTTTGTCACAGAGATACCTACAAGGGATGTTTCAAGTCTCGACTCGAAGGTGTTCTCTCATGTACTTCCAGACAGAGGTCCTGTGCTCTGTTAACACCTTGCACCTTTTATTAAAATGTTAACATGTCAGTTTATTCCTCAAGGCCAGGAACCATATTTTTTCATTGTTGCTTTGCTCCAACTGGCGAAGGCTAATTTAAGCTGCAGTGACAACTTCTGACCACCAGATGGCAGTATGCGGACATTTTGTCCCTCACCACTCATCCATTAGGGAGAAGGATTTCATTACAAGTTGCCTTTCATCTCTGTCCTTGCAGACAGACAAATACGTCTCTGAAGATAGAAAGAAACCTTTGACTGGCCAGTCAAACTCACCTCCCCTGAGTAGGAGCAACAGGTAGCCATTGTATTCTCTGTTTTCTGAAAACTCTGTTCCTTAGGTCCCGCTGTATTCCAAGTTACAGGAACTTGGAGTTTCCTGTTTGATTTCCACAAAGACAAGGTGACCATCTTCTCAGCAACTAGGAGGAATGGTCAGCAACACCCACTGATGGTCAGCGTCTGTCGAGGTCCCCGAGCTTCCTGCCCACACCCATCTGCCACATCCAAGCAGCGAGCAAAAGTCAGCCAAATATCTGTTACTTTTCCTCTAAACTTTTTTATTGTGTGTGTGTGTGTTTTTTTTTTTACTTGCCATGTAATACTTGTACATCTTTTTAGGTGCAGTATGGGTTAGATACAAGGATGCTTTGTGGCATGATCAGAGTGTGGCATTTAGTGTGTCTATTGTCTCAGCCAGCTCTAATTTCTTTGCTGAGAGAACATTCTGACTCCTCTCTTCTGGTAGATATTGGAAAATGCACATGGCACTATTCACCATAGCTGCACAATTAAGCTTTAGCGTGATAGAACGTCTTCCTTTTAGCTAGTTGTGCGTTGGCCTGGCTGTCCCCTCGTTCGTCTCATCTCCACACTGTCTGAATACCACTCTCCCTGCTGGACGCCCATGACATCAGCTTGTTTTGATTTCACACAAGAGTGAGGTCATCCCTGTGGTATTTGTCTTTCTGGGCCTTGCTCTTTTCCTTTAACTGTACCCTTCAGACTTGTTTGTGATGCTGCAAAGCCAAGAATTCAACAATAGTTATTGGCTAAATAATATTCTTCTGTGCATATACGTGTTTTCTTCAGAACTGTTTTCTCTGATGGACAGCTAATACCAACAAGAATTCCCAGCTTCTGTGAACAGCAGCAGCAATTTCTCATGGATGTGTGATACTTTGAAGCTAGGGTCTTCCCTGGGGATTTGCCTGCTTCTATTGGTGATCACAGTGCTGATCAGCTAGGAGGTCCCTACATAGTTGCTTTTTTTTTTTTTTTTAAATCTCAAGCTTGAACTGACAATCAGTCTGGACACAGAATCCCCGGCTTCCGTATTTGTGCTGCCCTCTGAAGTGCCCCCCCAGAAGCCAAGGGCTCCCAAGTGATGGAGGACAAGCCACTTCAAGTGGGAAACAAAGAAGCATCTGATAGATCTTCCAGATCACAGACAACCCTAAGGTAGACGGGCTGAGCGCGTCACCTCCCTTTCTGCCTGTTATTGCTAGTTTACAGTCTTCCCTATGCTCTAATACCTACTGCTGTAGTCGTGGAAGACATGGACAAGTGGCTATTACTCTCACCATAACTCTTGACAATCTAGCTCTGCCAAATGTGTCCTAATCCTATTGCCCTGGTTGTTTGTGTGTTTGTTTATTATTTATTTATCTTGGCAGCTTGACATAAGCCGGAGTCACCTGAGAAGAGGAAACCTCAGTTGAGAAAGTGCCTCCCCCACACCGATCTGGAGGCAAGCCTGTGAAGTCTTCTCTTAGTTGATGGCTAATGGGAAAGGATCCACTCCAGGCAGTCTTTCCCCAGGCAGGTGATCCTGGTGACATAAGAAAGTAGGTTGATGCATCAGTCTCTGCAGCAACCCCACCTCCATTTGCTAGTTCCATTGGTCTTATGGAGCTCTTGTCCCCTCTAAGTCCTTTTATGCCCCAACTCTTCCATAAGACTCCCTGCGCTCTACCCTGAAGTTTGGCATGAGTCTCAGCATCTGCTTTGATCCCCCACTGGGTGGAGTCTTTCAGAGGTCCTCTATGGTAGGCTCCAGTCCTGTTCCTTCTCTTCAATGGCTTCCGGTGTCTGTTCTATTTGCCCTTCTGAATGAGAATTTAGCATCTTCCTTCTTGTTATTTAGATTCTTTAGGTCAATGTATGCATGGTGGGGACCTAGACCCTCTGCTGAGATGTAGTAGATAAGCAACATGGTTTTCTTGTGGGTCCCATAATATGGGGAGTAGGGTCTACTTCTGACAGGGACTCTGGTGCCCACTCGTGGCTCACTTCCCACTGGCAGGGTAGCCTTGCCAGGCCACAGAGGAAAAGGAGACAGACAGTCTAGATGAGACTTGATAGGCTGAGGTCAGGTGATAAGGGAGGAGGGCTCTCCCTTTCTGAGGACTAGGGGAGGAGGGGATGAGGGATGGAGGAAGAGTGGGACCGGGAGGTAAGGAGGGAGAGGGCTACAGTGGGGATGTAAAGTGAATAAATTGAAAATCTTTTAAAAAGAGAGAAAGAAAGAAAACAGGTTGAGGCAGGAGGATCTGGCCAATAAGCAAGCAGCACTCGTCATCCACGGCTTTTGCTTCGGTTCCTGCCGCTAGGTTCCTGTGTTGAGTTACTACTTTGCCCCAACTCAATGGACTGTGACTTGGGATACATAAAGCACATAAACCATTTCCTCTCCCAGTTGCTTTTGGTCATGGTTTTTATCACAGCAACAGAGAACAAACTAAAAACAAAACAAAACAAAACAAGCAAACAAACAAAATGTATGAGTTTTAAGAAAAACCACCATCAGAGCAAACATTGTACTCAAGTATGAAGCCTACTATTCAAGCAAGATTCCCAGGAGCCTACCTTCTCTTAAGTAAACATAACTCTTTAATTCTGAAAGAGTCTGGTGTCTTCCTTGGAATTGAGACTCTGAATAAGTGTCTTCCCCCCCACCACGAATAAAATACTATGTTTCAAAGATCATATAGTGGGTAAGATGTATATGTCAGATAGATTAGGGGTCAAGTTCTGTCCAGCTACATCCTGACTTCCTTCGCAGTTGAGTTACACAGTCTCTGTGAATCTGAGCTTTCTTGTCTACAAAAGCAGCTTAGCAGCTGCTCTGCAAGTTGGATGATGTGACAGGTAAGTGTTGAGGAGAGTACCTGTGCACAGCACACAAAATAAATGTTAGCAATTATCATTAGCATTCGTGTCTGCTGAATTACACTGGAGAAGAAAGACACAGCTCCGTATAAGTAAATCTAGATTTTATATTTAGCAGATACAGAAACTTTTAAAGATCCCAAATCTCTCTGTAAAGCACACCAGGATCATTCTTTCAGTGAGATCCATGGATTCTTTCATTTGGTAAGACTTAGTCAGTCTATAAGCTGTGACAAGCTAAGAGCAGGTAATGAAAATACAATATTTACAGCACGGTCTCTGGCCTTGGTGAGCTCATGACATGTGGAAAGCTTCCTACAGCAGTTATAATTCAGTGGATGCTTTCACTAGCATGCAGCCCAAGGATATAGAAGTCACCCGGGATGGAGCCAGAGTCCTCGGTATTCCTCACAGGACCCTGCAAGGCTGTTGTGAGCTAACTTGGAAAAGTTTCCACCAAACAGCATTTGTCTTTTGAGAATACATTATGATGATGTCATTGCCGACTCAAGCTGGATCCTTTGATTTGGCCCATTGTGCCCCCAATGAAAACCAATATTCTGTAGCTGTCATACATAGACAAATTTTGATGAATCCTTCCCACAACCGGTGCTCGCCACATGTCAGTCACCAGAAGATAAGCCAGCAAGCCATGCAGAGTGTATTTTGTCCCCAAGCCACCTAGATTCTTTTAAGATAAATTGCTATATAAAGGATTCTAATGCCATATAAATTGTATTTCTTTTTAACTCCCTCCAACTTTAAATTAACTCTTTAAGAGAATGCAGAATAAATATATCAATACTCTCACTTGCATGGAATCGCTTTGTATATATAAACATCAACAGAAGATCTCCTTTAGAATTTTTTATTTTTCAATGTGCCTGGCTAATTGAACTCTCACAAACCCATGCTTTTGGGAGTTGGTTGTGAGATAAGCACTTCTTTAGGACTTGATGTTCTGAGTCTAGACCTGGTGCCTTTGGTGCCACAGCCACCTTATTTCTTAAGTTCTGCTTTTCTTTGTTATATTGATGTCATTGTCTAGGTCATTGTAGTTGTCACTCTTTAACCACCATTGTTATTGTTGCTGTTGGTTTGTTGAAGACGTGTACAAAGCCATAGCACACTTCCCCTTGGCTTCTTCTGTTTCTCCAAAAAGTCAAACAAACCTGTTGCTACTTGATGGGTGATGAGGCTGAACTTGGAGAGGCACTGCCTGCTCAGAGATGCCTTGCTGCAGGTGCCTTACATGATCAACAGGCAGTCTCTTCTTCATTCATTCCACCATCTCTGCATAAGTCTGTGGACTTCCCTGTTTGATTGACATGTAATTTGCACTTATTGATAATTTGCATGATGACTTGGTTGAGGTCTGCAGTGAATAGGGATTCTCCCAGGTTATCACCTTTTGTGCTGAGCACATTCAAGTTAAGAATTCCTCTTTTACATACACAGTTCATTGTTATTCTTTATACTCACACTGCTATGTCATGTCAAAGAACACAAGAACTTACACATCCTAGAAAACCACTGCTCTGCACTTAGGGATCAGTGTTCTCAGATTTTGATTTTAGTTGGATGCCACTGGCAGATTTGCTCATCCCTTTGTTTAAAACAGCCAAGTTATAATATGAAATACTGAATAGGCAAAACAGCTTCTAGACATCGCTAAGGACCTCCTAATGACACTGGACGTTCCCTCCTCCTTAGGAGCCACTATGTTGTTGTGATGAAGATACCAGTGAATGTGGTGGGACCCTACTCTTATCTCACCATCTTACAGACAGTTTCCCAGCACAGAAGACCAGAACAATCCTAGTACTAAAGCTTTCCATCCTGTAAGATTTACAACCTAGTAAGCCGGACAGGAAACATGGTGATTACAGCAAATTCACATTCGCCCCCTAGTAATCAGTGCCTTTTCTTCAAGATGTGCATGAGTCAACTGCACAATGATCCTTTCCAAAATTTCAACAAGACCCAACATAACTCCCCCCCACACACACACACACACGCACACACACGCACACACTTTTTTTTGCTAGCTTGACTTAGCCTGTGATCAGAAGCAAAATGCTCCCCTTTCTGAAAAGGAGACATTCTAGAGAGGCCAGAAAACTGCTGTCTGCTCTTGGGGTTCTTGAGAAATATCCCATTTTCCACACACAGAGCTACATTTGAGTGCTCAGTTTGACAGCAGATCCATCCAAGGTTTTAGAGTATGGAGTCTTCATTGCCTAGAAACCTACCAGGAAAGACTTAGCTTAAGTTTCTCACATCTGAATTATGGTTTCAAATCCCTTAATGTTACAAGGATCACCAGTCACCTATGAAGCACATTGGTGCTTGAAGAAGACTCTCTCAAGCAATACAGTTTCCACAATTACAAACATGTTACGTCCAAGTTTGCAGGAGATCATGGATGCCTGGCCACTCACCACTGTATCCTTGCAGCCAGCAGTGCAACAAGGGCTCAAGAACAAATAGGAATTAGAATGTTGAGAATATGCATGATTGCATCTAAATTCACCCCCAAAATACATGCGTTAGATTCTCTTAGATAGGGAGTCTGTTCATCAGAGCATCGGAAGGGTCCTTCATGCTCCCTGGGGTAAAGAAAGAAAGTCACAGTGAGAGTAAAGTCAAGAATGTAATAGAGACATGAGAAAATTTGTACTGGAGACAACGGTGTAGATCCTGTCGAAGAGTCACCAGCCTAGTGACCAATCCCCATGCTTCTTAACATGGATCTGTTTCATAACTGATAGAAGACAGACAGTAGCCCAAGTTGCCTCAACATGTTGTGGACATCAAATTAGACAATGGTTGGGAATGACAATATGAAGCCAGGGTTATTTAAGGCTGTGTTGGGCTCTGTGGGATAGTAGGGCCATGGACTGTACAGATGTACTTAGGTTGGTATGACATAATCTTTCAGGATAACTCAGGAAGATCTTGATGCAGCAAACAGGCTCAGTGTCAGCAGGTTGAAGAGACAGTGCACTCACAGCAAGGGGCAGCTGAGAGACTGTATTCTTCCTATGCCAGGGTCTCCAGACAGCCTCACACAACACATCTTAAACTAAATCTGCCACCTTTCCCTCAAAACTGGCTCTGTCTCCCAAGGCCCCTGTTTATTCCTGACAGGACTGCATCTCACGTCACTTTTGTTTGAGATCTATATTCTTGTTGTCAGACTTGAAAGCACAGAACTGCTCCCCTGTGCAGCCTTTGACTCGGAGTCTTAAAATCTCATCCGTGAAAGGAAGATAAAGCCACCTGCCCCTGATCTGCATTAGCATCTTCTGAGAACCTACTGGCTGACAGAAAAGATTCCTAAAAACTGCAAAGTGCACTGCAAAGGGAGGGTGGCCTTAGGAATTGCAATGGCGGCAAACCACCTGCCTTCGTGAAGCATAAACAGAAAGCTAAGTCCAAAGTCTCCTGTTTAATCATACCAAATGTTATTGGCTCAAAGACTTGCAACCTCCACTGACATAATTGTGCTGTTTGTTCTTTAGCTTGCTAGCTTGACTCTGTGGCATTTCGGCACTGAGAGAATTAAGAAAAGCATTCCCACATTAAAGGTGTAAAAAAATCTTTTGAATACATTAATGAGGTGGTAGGAAGCAGGCTGGCATTAAAGTACTTTGGAAGTTCTCTAATTAAGCCAAGCTAATGAGTTTTTCCACTTCTGCCTGAACACCGAGCCCAGCAGCCCAACAGGACTCTGGCTTCTGTGATCTCCAGGAGAGCTGGCCACCAGCAGCCAAAGCTGTCGTCCACCATGGGCTGATTCGGCCCTTCACACTCTCGGGTGGGACCTCCTCTCAGAGCAAGGACACCACATGCACCTTGTGGGACTGAGGCATGAACCTTCTGAAAATGCTGACATCACTTGCTGTGGCATCAGGGTACCACCTCAATATCCAAAGGATGACATGGAAAGCATCCCAAATACCATATCAGAGAACAGGAAATGGAGTTGGATAGATTAGAAGATCTGATTATTTAGCACTAACTAAAGACGGACTCCTGGGAAGGCTTCAGTTAGAGAAATAGTTGTGCTTAGGGAGAAAAATGACATTAAGAGACAGTTCAGCATATCGCTAAGTTAGCATATTATTCATTGCTTTGAGATGTCCAGATATGTCAATCCCCTGATAGATTTTGCAAAGTCATTTATGATCTGGCCCAGGTACTCTCTCCATTTCTGTCCACTCAAGATCGGAGGAGGTCATGGTCCAAGCTGTTCTTGGCTCAGGTCACCTGGAATCTTTATTGACTTTAACACATCTGCCAGTTTCTCTGTCTTGGGACAACTCATTGGATGCATCCTTGGTGCTGCTTGCTGTGATCATACAAAGTTTGCCAGTAGATGGATGAATTTAAGACTAGAACACTCTCCCCCGCTTGTCCTGGCCTCCCAAAATACTCTTCAACACTGGAGGAGTATTACATGGCAGCACTCTAGTGTCTCACACACCTTCTGTGCATGGACTTCCTGCTTGGAGAATCAGCCATAAAAATCTACAAAAAATATAGATTTATATAATAGATGGGCAACGAAGACAGTTACTCTCCTAAATGTTTTCCCTCCACAGCATTATGCAGAGACCTGTTGACATAGATATTATCCTGCCATGTAAAGTATAAAATAATTACCTCAGAAACTGCTACTTGTGAGTATTCTAAGGAGAGGTCCATTTATACGCATATCGCGATGAACTTGTGTCCACACAGGTCCACCCTGTAGCAGTGTGGAAGAAAGCAGTTGAATCCATGCTAATTAACAGATAGGACCAGGCTGCATCACAGCCTTTGTGACACTGTGCTCAGCCAGTGCTGCAGTGTCAACCGCAACATAGCCATCCCCAAGGGCATGCCAGCTTGGTGTGGGGCTTGACACTGGTGCTGGAGGCTGGTGCTGAATGCAGAGGGAATGCAGAGTGAGCAGTTCCCTGGAAGAGAGCATCAAATTAAACTGACATGTTCTGTCCAAGGTGGAGGAAACATTTGTGTTAAATAAAACACTTTAAAAAAAATATATGATCAGAGCACCTTAGAATGGCCAGAGATCCTGGACACCAGAGAAGAGAAGAAAAAAAAATGTAAAACAAACAAGGAGATACTGTGAGAAACACAGAGGCACCTGATCTCGGGGGCAAGATGGTGAGGAAAACGTTGTTTATTCAAATGGCACGTATGATGCTTAGGCATTCACTCCTCCAGATGCCCTCCGCTGTGACAACACTCCTGCCTCCCTCCATCTCATAGGGAATGAAACTCCGGCATACAGAACATCAGGTCACCAAGATATGGCGGGATGAGATGCAGGGTTCAAATGTAGGCCTATCTAACTCTAGAGCTTGAGCTACTAGCCGCAAAGACTGCTGGAGCCCCTGTCCAACTGTGGCTATTCTGGGATTCCTAGAATACTGAAATCGTGAGAAAAATTTATATAGTCCCCAAGTGTAATTAATGGAGCTGAGTCCGTCACCTCCCCTTTGTCCTGCGGTGGAATTCCTATGCTTGTGACTACAGACTGCCCAACCAAGTTTCCAATTTGCCGTGTGTCAGCGTGCATGTGTTCATGGATCTGACAGGGCTAGTTCATTTCAAGTAACCAAGTATGTCTTTGGACAGCTCTTGTCAAGATCCGTAGAGGCGCCAATTCCAAAAATATGTTCCTTTGGTGGTTTTTTAGGGTTCTCTGCTTTGCACGCATTGACAATGTGGTAACAAGAGACATTCTGGAGACTGGATTTAATGCAACCATATGCTAGACAGAATGAGAACCCATATTGCAGCAGGCCAGCCGGTACATTTCCATGTTAACAGAAGCTTGATTGCAAATTACATTTAGTCTCAACAGCTCAGTTCACTGCACACAGATGCCACGGGGGACTGTAAAGTTAGCGAGATGTGAGGGAGTACAACTAACATTTTTTTTTTTTTGAAAAAAAAAAAAATCCTTCAGCTGATAGAATGCCAAGAAGCATCAGCGCTGATGCTCAAAAGAAAAATGCTGCTATATTTGTTTTGCCAGAAAAGGAAAAAAATAATCATTGTCGCGAGTTGTTAGTCAAATTATGAATACGAGCCTGGCTGGTAATTGTCTGATAATACAAACAGTGATATTAAGCCTGTCAGGCTCCGCGCACACTGCGTGACAGCTAACATGTACTTGCTCTCTGAACGAGGAGGCGCTCCGCCGATTCCAACAGGCAGGCAGGCAGACAGAAGGGCGGTGATGAGGGAAAATGTCGCTGGATTCTGGCCTCTTGTCCGGAGCTGGAAAGGAATCAACTTCCTGATGTGCGGTCAACATCTCTGCGCTCAGGAGAATCTGTGTAATTGTGGGAAGACACGGGGTGGGTTTTGAACTGCATGGTTCATTATCTCATTTGCTGCGTAGCCCTGAGTAAACTCTATCGACATAGGTTTTTCCTCTTCTAAGGGGGGGGGGTGATAATTTTCTACCATGTTCTCTTCTGGGGTTCGCATGAGGGTCGGCTCAGAAGTCTGGATGTCAGCATAGAGTGAGCCGCAGGGTGCTCGCTGACACTAGAAGATTGCAGAGCTGGAAGGATCTCTTGTCCATTTTCTTGTGGTTGGGATAGATTGTTTTTCTATCTAAGTAAGGTCTTTTAATTAGAATTATCCATCTGATCTTCTCTCCCCAAGAATTTGACCACAGGTGCTGCTCAACTAGAGCCTCTCTGACTTGCTGACCATATGCCTCATCCGCTAGGGCAAGTCCTGCCATGCCCTGTCAACCTGCGCATAATGACCTCACTCTCTCCATCCCCTGATTCTCCATATTTCTGGCCGTGACAGAGACTGTTTGTTAAACAGTATCACAATAATAGTTTCCCCTTAGGTTTCCCAGAATGCCTTGTAGTTAAGCGTGGCCACGTGACTAGGTTGTAGGCAGGAAAGAAGATCCGAGATAAAGTAAGAAACCCCCAGACCTCGCTTTTAAGCTCTCTGCTGTGCACAGTGTATATTATTTACATCCACCCACCAGCTGAGTGCATCATAGAAGGAAAGAGGGAGGGGAAACAAAGCCGAAGACGGAAGAGCGCCAGGCCTCTAGTGACTTCCTGAAGGTTTAAAACCTCCCACATGTATGGGGCTGAGAAGTGGGTGAGAAACAAAAGTCCACTTTTCTAATCCTCCAAAATCAGTGGATTGATGGTTAAAGTAGCAATCTTAAGCTTAGTTAACATCCAAGCCCCTTTAACTTCCTGTCACTACACAGGGCTCTGCTACCAGACGCGGAAGCAACACCTCACTGTATTCTCAGAATGCACCAGCATTTCCAACTCCATTCCATTTTCTCTCTACTCATGACCCCCAAAAATGCCTGTCCTTGATATTGGGGTGCATATCTTGATTAGGAACAATAGCAAATGGTGCGGTAGGTATGAAGGGTACCCTTACTCAAGCCAGCCTCTCCACCTCACTGCCCACTCCATCCCTACCCAGCACCCTGTGAGAACCCTGGTAATCAGATCGTTTGGTTAATGATATGAGTGGAAGCTGTGGCTTGTCCACACCTGACTTTAGCACAGCGAGGAGCTCTGTTCTCAGCTGGTCCTGGATGCTCTGCTTGGATAGCAAGCAGTGCTTTCTATGGCTTAAAACACCTTTTTGAGCTGGAAGTGGTGGCACATGCCTTTAATCACAGCACTCAGGAGGCAGAGGCAGGTGTATTGATGTGAGTTCGAGGCCAGCCTGGTCTACAAAGTGAGTCCAGGACAGCCAAGGCTACACAGGGAAACCCTGTCTCAAAAAAACAAACAAACAAAAAGCCTTTCTGGGGTCTACTGTCATGTGGTTGCTGCTGTTGTTCACTGTTTTGGTTTGGGGCCTCTTCTCACCCCAACACATATTTGGGACGTTCCTCAAGTTAACTTGTTTTGATGTTTGCTGGATTCTTACGTACTTCTCAGTCGGCTCCACCGACATTCGTATGGGCATTAGGGCATTTGATCAGTGGCTCAGACGATGTTGTCTGAGGTTTGCACAGTGGCGTCGACACTGACAGCTATGCAAACAGAGTCTCCGTTGGGGGTGGGAAGCCTGGGTTTGAGTTCTGGATCTTTGAAAATAATTAAACAAAACAATAGTCAACTTCTCTCTAACATAGATATAAATGAAAATAGGAAGTCTGTCCTCAAGAACGTCAGTCTTGCCATACTGCTTGCTTACCCACTCTGTTCAGCATCCCACTCCTGTGCCTTCCCCAGCAACTGATGTGCTAAGCCCTCGTCAAAAAATGGCCGAGTGGCTGAATATTCTTTTAGCAACCAAATAAGGGAATAAACAAGAAACACTCTGTGAATTCTGTAGTGGTGTATTCGATGAAGTGTTATTAGTGCACATATGGGGAATTCACGGACTGTCCCCAAACTGAAGAGAGTGCTTGACTATTTTAAGATGTTGGAAGACACTGTGGCAAGTGTATTTCAAATGTTCATCAGGCACGTGGCCCAGTGCTGTAATGCAAATGAGGCCTGAACTGGGAGGCAGTGTGCTGTCTTACAGGAGGTAAAAGGAAGAAAAGTCTGGAATGTTCCTCCGTATGAAGGCATAACACATAACAGAGGAATCTTATACTTTCTTGCTTAGGCAGACAAGATTTTTTTTTTCTGTGAGGGACTCTGGCCATTTAATGTAGACTTGAAAAGGAGCATTCTCCAAGGAGTGACTATTTCCTGAGATGTTTCCTATTTATTTCTAGATGCTCCAGGTCTGCACAATGACTTCAGGCCGAATCTGTCAAAAGTGACCCATCTAATTGACCATGCACCAACTACACATGACACTCAGAGCTAGCCACTTTGCTGACACAGATTTCCAAGTCGCTGGATGACTGAAGACACTGGCCTCTGGCAAGAAAAATTCCAACAGACAACCAGAAAGGAGAAAGGCAGGTGGACCCACGCTCCAGGAGGTCACTAAGTTCTATACCCTCTGGTTCCGTCCAGTTCCGTGTCTAGCTGCTTCTTCACTTTAAGTTCATGTTATTAAGTGTATTTGTTGTTGTTGTTTTTTAAATAAAGATTTATTTATTTATTTATTTATTTATTTATTTATTTATTATTCTGTATACAGTGCTCTACCTGCATGTACACCTGCAGGCCAGAAGAGGGAATCAGATCACATTATAGATGGTTGGGAGCCACCATGTGGTTGCTGGGAATTGAACTCAGGACCTCTGGAAGTGCAGTCAGTACTCTTAACCATTGAGTCATCTCTCCAGCCCCAAGTGTATTTGTTGTTATCCGTTCCAAAGGACTTTATAGAAAGGAGAGGATGTTAGCAAGTCTAACAGCATGATAGAGGCGGCTCCTAGAGGGCCCACACATCTCCACAGCTTTCAACACAACACCTCCCACAAAAAGCCACTTGGTAATGTAGGGTGTTGGTCATAGGGAAGCCTGTCTTTCTTTCCCAAAAGCCCCTCTCCCAGGAGACTCTTGAACTAAATGTGTAAATATGTTGTCCTTTGCCTTTGTCAGCCAATGTTCCCATATGCCAGCACGCTCCCCTTTTCTGTGGTACCCAGGCGGTAGTAAACAGACAAAGGGGGCAGTGCGCACGGTGTACAACTCTAGCTTCCTTCACTGCAGTGAGTTCATTGGGCTTCAGCTTAAACTAATCCAGGTTGTAAGGAAGTGAAGAAGACAGACACTATTTGAGACACTGGGCTCACAGGGAAGAGAAACACACAGCTCCCATCTCTAGGAGATCTTAGGATTATTGACTGATAGACTCAAATGCACACAACAAGCATCCAACTTTAATATCACATTAAATATTTTCTGTAATCTATATATAAATTACTAAATATGTAACAGACTCATGCCACAATATAATGCTATCAGATGACATGTTTTGCATAACCTATCTATTAAATATTATGATGGAGTCATATACATGGTCCTCCAAAAGCTCAGGGGTCACGCCAGGTCATGACATCAAAGGCAGCTTCAGAGAGTAGGAAACAGTTGAACTGAGCCGTGAAACAGCGTAGGCTTTCCCTGATGGCAGGAGCCAGGAAGAGGGGCATTCGAAGCCGAGGAAATAACAAGTTTGCTGACAAAGAGGGGTGGACAGATGTCACAGTGAGAGGGGACCGCAATTCATCTGGAACGGCTGGACCAGTGTTTCCCAGAAAGCACTCCGGGAAGGAAGAAAAATGTTCCATCATTGGTAAGTTTGGAAAAGGCATCCTATTTAGAACGATGGAGTGGCAGATGTGATTATCAAGGGTTGTGAGGAGACAGCTGAGAAGCCACCTAGTCCGGGGCCATACAGCAGAAGAGCTGAACATAGAAAGTGGAAAGCGCGCGCAGACGAGAATGGATGCAGGGATGCTGTAGAGGGAGCAGAATCAGGACTTACTAATGGCAAAACAGAAGTGGGGGTAAAATAACAAGGCTTCTTAGTTCATCAGACTGAAAGCATTCCAAAAGGAAAGAGTGGAATCTGAAGACGATCACACCGGCTTTGCTTCGACCATGTTGAGTGTGATTTGATTATGGAGCAAGCATCTGGAGATGTCAAGGGAAAATGGACA
The DNA here is from genome assembly GCA_907169655.1 of Acomys percivali. Classification (NCBI taxonomy): domain Eukaryota; kingdom Metazoa; phylum Chordata; class Mammalia; order Rodentia; family Muridae; genus Acomys; species Acomys percivali. Next base: position 79,630,883 of record OU015745.1, on the reverse strand, counting down.
ACAGCAGGTCCAGGATCCTGAAGTGATGTCTTAACTCAACAAAACCGTTAAAACCACTGGACAGGTATTGGATTGCATAGTCTCAGGGTCCCTTTGGGCTCAGAACTCTTATCACTGAATAGCCAGAGAGACTCACATTTTTTTAAAGTGTATTTTCTCTGTTTCTGTGGGCTTACTACATCTCAGTGCATAACCTCCTGCAGCTGCCATGAAGGTCTGACCACAAAAGGAAGCACAGCAGCTGCGTGCATCCCAGTGAAAGGAAGTGGTTGTCAACAGAGTGAATTGAGCTAGTAAAGTGCTGCAGTGACCCCATTAAAACGATTCCGTCGCTGTTGGCCTGGCTTTGTGTAGACGAAATAATGAAAGCACAGCGTATTCAATAAAAAATTATAGCAGGGATGGAGAGACTGCTCAGGGCTTAGGAAAACTTCCTGCTCTTCCAGAGGACCTGAATTCAGTTCCTGGCAGCCACTTTGGACAACTCACAAGTGCCTCTGCCCCTGATCTGGGATCTGATGCTCACATCTGACCTCAATAGGCACTTGCACAAATGCAATACACACAGCTACACAGCTCAATATGTGCATAAGAGTAATGAAAGAGAGAAATCACAGGAAACTGAGCCTTTTTCTTTGCTGACTTCTTCTAGACATCAGTACCACCTGCTTGGTGTAGAAAGAAGTGTGCTGGAAGAAATGTGACTGAGCCTTGAGTCTTCACCAGAGCCTAAGTTACTGGACAACCTTTTGAGCCTTGTGTATCATTTAATGGATCATCCATTAGCACATGTGTAAGCCATGTATGATGGTACCTAACTGCCTGTTCACAGGGCTGTTAGCAGGACTTAATTGGCTGGCTGGCTGGCTGGCTGGCTTTGTTTGCTTATTAAAGATAACACTGGCAACAGGGACTTTTTGTTCCAGGTGCACAGCTAGACTATTGTAACAAACTCATTTCACACATGAGGAATGCAGGACCCAGTGAGAACTGGTGATGCACCCACACTCAGGCGGGAAACTGGGGGCACAGCTGCTTGGCAGATAGAAGGCTAGTTTTGCAGGGGCCCCTGTCTCCCAAGAGCTGGGATTCAGGAAGAAAGAAATTAGAGCTGTGTGATGGTTAATACCGACTGTCCATTCAACCTGCTCTCGAGCCAGTGCAGAAACGAGCCTCTAAGTAAGACTATGAAGAGCTGTCTAGATTCGTTATGCTGACGTGGCAAAAGAGAACGTGAATGTGGAAGATACAATTCTGTGGGATGGGGCTTCAGCATGAATGAAAAGAAGAAGAGAGGCTGAGCACCGGCATCCATCATGCCTGCTTCCCGATTGCAGGCAGAATGTGCCAGCTGCCTTCTGCATCTGCCACCGTTACTTCTCTGCCACGACGGGCAGGCTCTGGGACTGGGAGTCTTAGTACGTCCTTCTGCCTTAGGTCACCTTGGCTGGTGATTTTACCACAGCAATGAGGAAAGCATGTAGTTCAAGGTGGAAAGGAAACGTGGGCTGAGTGGTGAGCCTGTGTCAATCAAAACCTCAAGTGGCGAACACACTGTGTGCATTGTGGGTAATCTTGTTGTCACTGTCCGTCCCCTATGTCTGTCAAGTGGGCCTTCTGCCTTTGTCATTACCAAGTACTTGGCTAGAGTTCCACCCAGTGACCTCAACACACACCAAAATATGTAGTGATGAAATGTCCTTTATATAGATATCCCCCACTGATTAGTTTATATATATGTGTGTGTATTATATATACATAAGTATATATGTACATATGTATATACACATATGTATATGAATGTGTGTATGTATATATATAAAGAAGTTGATCTATATCATTGTCTGCTTCTCTCCTTCATCCTCTCTAAGTCCAGGGGGCTTACGCTGTGCTGGACTTTCCATAAGGAAAGTCTTTCTTGAACTGTGACAGGAGTTGTAGTTCATCTTCCTGTTCTTCCTTTGTTTCCTTTCCCTCCCCAGGGTTGCACTTCAAATCTTTCCATGGTCTCTGTTTCTCATCTCTCTGTTTCCACAGTGTACAGGACAAGGGTCCACGCCTTTAACATGCTGCGCTGTGGGCCACAGACCTGGTCCCATTTGCTCGTTCCAGCTTTCTCTCGCACACGTACATTACATTTTAAGCCAACCCTGGACTAAAGTCTGAACTCAGGAGGCCTCTCTTCAGACTGGCCTCTTCACCTGGGAGGAACCGCCCTCTCTTCTGCCACATCCTCTCAGTGTCATGCCTGTCCTGCTCACAGCACTGCCTTCCTCTTACAGGATCAAGACATATGCCCTTGTCTTGCGTCTTCCGCAGCTGGTCCTTCGTCATTAGCTCTCTCTGCCCTGGTGTGTCAGCTGAGAGCCTGGAGGAACACCTTGTGTTATTTGAGATAGAATTTGATGCAGACACTAGAAATGAGTGCTACTAGAGAGAAAAGCAGCAGCAGAAAAAAGAAAAAAAAAACATACAAACAAACCACTAGCTTTTGGCTTCCGATGAAAGTATGTCTATACAGCATCAAATCAGAGTTGCGTGGCTGCTTCTCCAGAGAAGCACCTGGAACGTTGTTTTACTCCCTCTTGTCTGTTCAGTTGCCTGAGATGCTTTGAAGTTTATAAAACAGTGCTATCTCCAATCAGAGCTGGGTTTCCTCTCCAGACAGGAAGACTGCCCCAGAGCAGAGAAGCCAGGCTCGCATTTGTGGTCTGACTGCAGCTATGACTCACACAGACAGCCAGAGGCTGTTTTGATCCTTAGCTGTCCAGAGTCTGTTTACGCTTGTAATTTGCATTCTTCTCTCTCTTCCCACTCTCTCTTCTGAATTATCAGAAGGGTTATACACATTTGACACGTGGAGCCTGTATGGGAAAGAGTACACATGGTGGAACACACTTTCACCTGATGCCCATATGTAAGTGCTTGTCTTTACAGGTCTGAGGACAGAGTTCCAGGAATAGCCTGGCCTTTTTCAACTTCATTGAATATTCCTCTGGGCCCTGCCAGTCTGGATTTCAGCTATTTAATGAGGACATTGGAGTACAACCTCAAGATGTCTGCAAAATTGACCTTTTCTTTGGGTTGACTCCAAGAGCAAAACAGAGCCTGAGTTAGACAGGGCGGCTCCAAAATACCAGTTTGGAATCTGCTCTCCTCGCAAGCCCACCAGAACCAGAGAGAACCATGGGATGAATGATTTCAAGTCTACATTGCACTTGGAGAAACAGAACTAAAGCAGAAAAGGCAACTTATCCCAAGTCACATAGCATCATCACAATACAGCATCGTCTCATTGAATGGCTGTGCATTGGAGATTAAACAGCTGGGGGATTGCTATCCATAGTGGACAAGCCTCTTGTGTCATGCGATGGCACAGCTGTGCACTTTCTATTTGTCTTCTAGTCAGGGATTTTGCTGGCCAGAGGTGCCACGGCACAGAGCAGAGAGAAGAAAAATGAGAGACAAGCGACAAAACTCACCCCCAAAAATAAATAAGTTGTCTTACTGTTAGCGATGGAGGCAATACAGAGCACTCTGAAAAGTCATGTGAAGGATCTGAAAGTGGCCCACTTCAGAGTTGCCAGACCTATTCATTTACTCCAGACCTCCTTTTCAGATCATTGCCCACAGGAGAGTTAATTTAGCACTTACATGAACTTTGAATGAGAAAATGTGATCATAAAGTAATTTATAATAATACGGACTTTGTTCTGTTTGTGAGAATTTTTATCAAGCTCCAACTATGTCACCTTATTTTCTTCAAAATAGAGACTTCAGCTGACATGTACCAATACTAACATTAAAGATTATCCTTTGGTATAAATTTTGCACAAACTCACTGTGGGCCATTGGGAATACATAAGTATATTTTTACACAAAAAGGAAATCATCTGTAAACTGAAGACTCCAGTCATGGTGATTTGTAACTGTACTATAAGGTGTCTCCAGATCGCTGAAAAAGAAAAACATACACATGTACAAACACACACACACACACACACATAAAATTACACTAAACTGTGTGTGTTATCTTTTGTAGCACATACGTTGCTTATCAATAGTTACTTTGCCATCATTGCCTGGGTAAGACCATGTTGGAGATTCCCTGAGATCTTCCACAGAAAATAAAATGCTGACCCAGCTCAGAACATTTTTGAAAGTGGAAAAAAATCCCACTTTAATTATTGGTCTGTAGCAAAGTGAAGAATATGAACTGCTTGGGCAACATGGGATATGTGGTCACTCTGCTTACAGATGTGGAGCATTTCAGGAATTGCGGAGACTACAGATGTGGAAAAAAAAAACTCAAGGAAACTGTCCAGAGCCAGACACAGTTGGCTCCAGTAAAGCTTCAAATCCTCTCCTCAGGATCCATCATCCTTATTAAACGTGCTGTGTGTCACTCAGTGCCCTCCTCTCTAAACTGCAAACCCCTCTTGAATCTCAGCCCTACCTGCTCCTCAAACTCAAACCATTGCCAGCACTATATAAAGTGAAAGGAGTGGAACCCCACCCCCACCCATGAATGCTTCCACCCAAAATTTACCTTGCCTACAAAATGTGCAGGGAATAAAGATATATCAGAGATTGAGGGAATGTCCAACCAATGCCTGGCCCAACCATAGATCCACTCCATGGAAGAGAGCCAACCCCTGACCCTGTTAATGATACCCTACTATGCTTACAGACAGGAGCCTACCATAGCTGTCCTGAGAGGCTCCACCCAGCACTGGATCAAAACAGATGCTGCAACTCAGCCTAACATTAGACAGAGCACAGGGAATCTTGTGGAAGAGTTATGGAAGGATAGAAGACAAGATCTCCACAAGAAGACCAATAGTCAACTAACATGAGCCCAGGGGTGCTTACGCAGACTAAGCACCAACCACGGACCGTGCATGTACTGGACCTAGGCTCCTGACACATAAGTAGCTGGTAGGCAGCTTAGTCTTCATGTGCTTTCCCTAGTAATGGGGAGAAGAGGCTCTCTCTGACATGGAATCTGTTGCCTATTTTTGGATCACTTGCCTCTAGTGGGGCTGCCTTACCCACCCTCAGTGGGAGAGGATACACTGAGTTCTGATGTGACTTGATGTACTGGGGTGGGATGGGGAGGGGCTCCCCTTTCCCTAAGGAGTAGGGGAGGGGAAGAGGAGGGAGAGGAAGGGAGAGTGGGACCAGTAAGAGCAGAGGAAGAGGGCTATGATTGGGATATAAAGTAGATAAATAAAAACTGTTTTTAATTTTTAAAAAGAATGTGCCTTAATGATAGAGTTCTCAGATGCAGGGCTCAACCCCCATACCATTAAAAGACTGTTGTAGCGAGAATTAGATCCTTTGATAGATTTTTATGGTGTCGGTGTAATGAAGTTGGTATGTCTCATCAGCATTAGGGGCTGTATCATAAATAGTTCACATTCTAACCTGTAAATTGTTTCTTAATAGGAGAAAGAGATGTTCCATTCATCCATACTTGCATCTCAGGAATTTCCAAGGATTTTGCTACTCATTTTAATGCTGTTATTTAGTTTCATTATTCATCGTGTGTGTGTGTGTGTGTGTGTGTGTGTGTGTGTGTGTGTGTGTGTTGCCATGACATCTTATCTTGCTCTAATGATATTTGGGTCACTAGGATTATTCAGAACAGTTAAGAAATTGAGTGCCCAGACTGCAGGTTGGAGGAAGGGGCCGCATACATGTTAATACTCATCTACAGAGGGCAACATTTAAATTCACTGAAACCTCGTAATTGCTCCCAGGTGAGAAGGATCAGAGTTCCTTAAAGCAGTTGAAGAGATTATCTTGAACCAGCCTCTTCCCCCTGTTCATCTGGAGAAAGAGGCTGTGACATTCAAAACCTGCAAGGTCTACACATTCACCATGATCAGATAATTGGGGGTGCTTTACACAACATATGAGAGTGCTGCAAGGGCCCCATAGCTGCATCATGGCACACCACATAGCAACAGTCAACAGTGGAATCATTTTTCAGTTCAAATTTTAGAGAAGAGTTTTACTATGATTCTCATGATGTGTTTCTTCTTTGCTGCCTTGGTATTCTGGGATCATTTGCATATATTTCTTTTCCAGAATGCCCCATATAGAAGCAAGCATCAGTCAATACCGGGAAGGTGAATTATCTTCATCTCTTCCTTTCAGCGACTTGACACAGTGATACTTTCACGGTAGCTAAAACACCCTTTTGTATGTGTGTTGGTCAAAAGAGAAAAACATTGTCAATTGAAATAACAACTTAAATAAGGGCTAGAACTATAGTTTCTTCTGACAAAAAATAATTGCAGTTGATGAACACAGGAATTTAAAAAATGTTGCAATGATAATAATAGCATTGAACAAGATCATTAGAGGCTAAATTCTTACCATTTGTGAGGATTTAAGAACTTAATTAATAAAGATTTGTGCAAAAGCAAGACGTTTTTGTACCCTCACTGTCTTGTCTGAAAATTTTTAATCAAACAAAAGGGAGAAGAGTGATTTACAGTGAAGAAACCCAGTGGAAGACATCCTAACCAGGCAACTAAGGCTAATGTCACCATTGCACCTGAGCCCATACCCCAAGAAGGACATATCTCATGTCCTTCCCAGTACCTTTAACATAAACATGATAGACCAGGAAGCAAGCCAAGTTGGGTGACATTCTGCAGAATGACTCCTTAGTCCTCATCATAAAGCTCCATTGTGAAATAGGATGAAATGCTGAAACTCTTTTTGGTAGCAGGAGGTGAGCATATAAAAAGTAGCATATAAGGCTGAATGGGAGCCCAGGCGTGGGAAATGGTATGTGTCTAATAATTGATGAAATGTGGATGCAGTGTGAACTGCAGTGAGCTACAGTATACTTAGGTCAATGTCTTAGTTCTATTGTTGTTCTATGAGTATGTAAGATGCAAGACGCTAACATCAGGAGAAGACAAAGACGGTCACACAGGTGCTTGCTGTCTGTTGTAATAAATCTAAAGCTATCAAAAAATCAAAGGAAGGAATGAAAAAAGAGAATAACTGGGTTTTGGTGCCAACACCAACACTCATCACATCCTTAGGTAAGTCATGTGAGCAATCTCACCTCACCTTTGATCTGCTGTACTACTGGGAACAATACTTCTGTCACTCTGAAATAAGGCAAGGAATATGGGGGTACTGGAAAAGGTAGTTAAGTGTTTTTCAAGGTATATTTTATTAGACTTTTCTGTCCCATATATCCTTGGTTACAAGAGAAAATATAGAAGACTCAGACAAATTTGAATTTGCAATAACATATAGTTCGTTAAGATAGACTCATTTTTTTGAAACATGGTATTTTTAACTTGAATTTAAATTTAATGGGATATACAGTTTTTTTATTTACCAAATCTGATAAGCCTCATCTACCCAACTCCTACCATTCCATCCTTTTCTACAAGACAGCCCCCTCCCTCTCTCTTCAATTTCTCCTCACAGAACACCAAGGAGTCCAGCACACGATCCCATTTAAACATCATGCTAGCTAATCTCCCATAGAGATGCACAAAGATTAGTCAGCCACATGACCTCAATAAATAGAACTCACCAAGAATATGTGACTTCTGGGAAATTTTTAAACCTCAGACCCAATTGCAATATTGTAAATTTTATTTTAAATTTTTTATGATGTTTTTTATTAACAGTATCTCACAATATCACGGTGAAGTAGATGCCCTGCGGATGCTCACACTGTGAGATAAGACCTACGGTAACTCATAGGATGGTCCTAGCAGATGATGTGCTAGCTTGCCTTTCCATCCTGTGCTTCAACTCAGGAGGATAGATGAGAGAGAAGCAAAGGAGTGAAGCACTGTGGGTCCCACTTACGTTAGCCTAGCTTCACTCACCTGGAGAGATACTGAAGCTGAGGAAACATAAATAATATAGACTCTCCCTATCTCACGAGGGAATGTAGCCTTCACCCTCTAGGCTACAATGTCCCATCCTTTGGCTTCCCGGAGCCCCATGGGACAATGAATAGTCAGGGCCTTCGTTCAAAAGAACAACCACCACATCAAACTAACAAAATCTGTTGATCAAGAATGTACTTAATTAATATCTCCATATATAATTTTTTATGAAGTCTGCCACCACTGATGAGCAAAAAAGCGTCAGATACTGTATCTTTCAGAGAGCTTCCTGAAATCACTGAGCAGGTCCTAAGTTAGTGAACATTCATAAATTAAATAAATATACACACATAAATAAATAAATAAATAAATAAATAAAAAATAATTCAGAAGTAAAGTTTCACTGATGTTTATATATTTTTATTATAAACAATACAAAGAGAACAACACAAAACTAGTGGGCATTTGTCATCACATTTGAGAGATTAAAACGTCAGTGTAGGGTTCAGTCTTGTGTTAGGATTCCTAGAGAGGTCTCAATGCACTTATCAGATATTGAGAGTTTATTTTTACTCTAAGTTGCTTCATTCTCACAAATATAGGTGTTTCTGAAAGCAATAACAAAACCACACCACCAAAGCATGGGTTCTGAAGCAAAGAATTTATGCAATGATAAAATAAGAATCCTTGTCTGTCTGGAGGAGGTCAGGGCCTTATCAGGGTGTGACAGCATCTTCAAAATAACGCCAAACATGCACTGCTAGTAAGGGTTGGCTAACACGTTACAGACAATTACTGCATTCCACTCAAGGAGGCAACACAAGTCCACGTGGCCTCAGATTGTGTGTCACCTCGGCTCTACTGAGTTATGCCACGGCTAGGTAAAATTAAAGCTGCACATACCTTCAAATAATGAGAGGCTGTGTGAATTGATTTTTTACGGCCATGATACAGTATGGACTTTTACAAAGTTCACCCTCAAGAAGCAGGCAAAGCTTTTTGAGTTATAACCTTTTTCACATGTTTTAAGTCAGTTTACAATTCTGTGTTGGGCCAAATATAGTCACAGGCAGCCCGTGGACCATGAGCAGGGTCCCCGTGCGTGCTCTGGGCAAGCCACTAATCTCTCATCTCTCGTAGCATCTGGATGTCAGGGTACTACTTAAAAGAGCTCCTCCCCTCAGGTTCGGTAACTCAAGTTTAGCTTGATTTTTCTCTGCATCCTCACATAGTTTTTTTTTTCCCTAAAGGACCAGACCCATTTGGGGGAGGTTATAAATGCACTGATCTATATTTTTATCTGCCTTTTAGTTTTGAGGTCAACAATTCTATGTGTTCACAGCAAATCTTTGTACAGTGTGATCAGCAAAGTGGAGGCTTTCACTAACCGGGCAACAAAAGACCCAACTCCTTGGTCAGACTGCACAGTGGCAGAGTCCTCTTCAGACAGTAAGCAGTTGTAGTGCGAATTCAACAGCTTCTCTTTGCTTTTATGCATATCTGTCCAGCTGATCTTTACGATCTCTCCCATTCTCACACTCTTAATGCTAGGTCCCCGGTTTGCATAGGTTTGTGGCACCAACACCCTCCGCAGTTACTGAAAACAACTTCCTATGGCCACATACTCTCTGTTTTGTCTCATATTCTCACAGCTCTTCTCCCCGGCTCGCAGATACGTCAAATGTGTTCTATAGAGCATGTTTTGAGAGCTGAGAACTTTGCAGACTAGGAAGTAGCAAACTTCCCAGAATCAACAGTGTGAAGTGTAAAAGGAGATCTCCCCCACTCCCCAGGTCAACTTCAAGGTACAGCTTTGTACTAGCAGAAGTTACAGGCTCCAGAGGATGTTTAAGAGAATATTCCTGTTGGGTCTCAAACTAAATTATCAGTTTAGACTTCAGACCCCTCCTGTCCAGTGTAGTAATATACTTCCATTTTCTGTGCTTCTGGCTACCTGTTTTTTCACAGGGGGAATCACATCAATGCTTTGGCAGCAATGTAACAACACCCAATAGCATCAAGTTACATACCACACTCCAGATGCCAAAGGCAAAGAACTTCAGAGGCAGGTTTAAGCCTTCAGTTGTTCCCTGTAAATTTGGTATGTACTCTGTGACAGACGAGGGCACTTAAGCTCAGTGACTTAAGCAAATTACATAAGTTCAGAGAGCTGGGAAAGAAATGGAAATCACAGTTCAGCACATGGGCGCCTGTAGAAAACCATGTTCACACTCTTCTCATGTGAAAAGGCTACAAAATCAAAACAGTAGGAGATACTTAAACTTTCCCCCATTTAATCCTCACAGCACAGAGACTGGAGTTGATATGTTTTCTTCCCTAGTAACCAGGGGTTAGCCTCAGTATCTTCCAGCTAACCATTAGTAAGGCTAGGAGCTATGCCTCTTATCTGATTCTTTGACCACATTTCTACAAATAAAAGCAGAAGCACAGCTCTCAAGTTCTGTGGGCAAGGAGTGTGTTTTTCCAACACTAGAAGGTTGTGCTGCCTTCGGCGAGTCTAGCTCCATTCTCTACATGCCTTGTGAGTCAAATTGACTTATTATATCTGGAATAAAACCTTTTCCCAGTGTCAGCAACTCAAAGGCCCAAATGGACTTTTTCTGTATCCCATGCATCACTCTTCAGAACAAAACTGCCAGCAAAACCTCGCTTCTAGGCCTTTTATTATGTATCATGGTGCCTGGGACTATGGGAAACAGCATCAGCAACGCCACAGTGCTGGCAGGGAGAAATCCACCTCCCGCTTCCTCAGGAAAGTCGATCTGATTTGAGACGATAGAGGTGGAATAGCATCAGGGTGATTTGCAGAAACATTTTTGGTCACTTCTTATATTGAAAAAATAAAACCAACTTTCTTGGTGGAAATATAAATATTTAAAGGCCCAGGACACCTTTTTCTGAGCAGGGAATAAAATTATCGATGACAATAAGCGGTGCGATGAAAAGCTTGCCCACCCTCCCCCAGTGGAGTAACTATTTCTGGGAGCTGAAGTCCTTGAGCTCCCTGGGACCTCACAGGAACTGGGCCCTGTGTCTAAGAAGACACACGTAAACAAAAAGACCAAAGAGAGGTTACGTGGGGGGAGAGACTGTTTACGGGAAAGCTACATCTTTTTATATCTTTGCCAATCCCTTACCTTTGTGGACCTCATAAGGGATAGGGAGGGGAAGCGAAATTAACCAAGTATAAATAAACAAGTCTGGAAGAAGATCATATGGTCTCACAGGCCCAAGGCTCAGCAAATAATAAGCACCTTTGTTTATGTGACATTTTATAGTTCAACGTACAATTTTCAAGGAGACTGCTTCTTTTGATCCCCTCAAAACATAAGGCAGGTCAACTGGTATTATTATCCTCACTTGACATCTAGGCAAACTGACACCAAGACCCAAGGTAAATGGCTAGCTGATGGCTGAACCCCACTCTCGGAGTCCATAATACAGGACAGCCCTCCTTCTACCACGTCATCCTGAAGGAAATATTGAAAAATGTTAGGAGACACCACCTATTCCATTTAGTTAGTTAGTTGCTTAGACATTAATTAAATGAATAAAAACCTATCACCATATACAGGGCTGGAAAACAGACCAAAAAAAAAATCAGTAAAAATTCAAAGTGGACAGGACAGGAATTAAAGAGAACCAGCTAACACAGTGGTGGGCCATGTTAAAGTAAACCTCTAAGGCTCCTATTGCGCAATCTGTCATTGTTCTGTTGCAAAGATTACTTAACATTCTTTTTTCATTAATTTATTCATATTACATCTCAATTGTTATCCCATCCCTTGTGTCCTCGCATTCCCCCCCTCTCTCCCGCTTTCCTCCTACTCCCCACTGCTATGTCTGTGACTGAGGGGACCTCCTCCCCCTGTATATGCTCATAGGGTATCAAGTCTCTTCTTGGTAGCCTGCTATCCTTCCTCTGAGTGCCCCAGGCCTCCCCATCAAGGGGACGTGGTCAAAATGGGGCATCACAGTTCATGTGAAAGCCAGACCCCACTCTCCACTCAACGGTGGAGAATGTCCTGTCCATTGGCTAGATCTAGGTAGGGATTCGAAGTTTACTGCATATATTGTCCTTGGCTGGTGCCATAGTTTGAGAGGAATATCAGATGGCTGAGAAACACTTAAAGAAATGCTCAACCTCCTTAGTAATCAGAGAAATGCAAATCAAAACGACACTGAGATACCATCTTACATCCATCAGAATGGCTAAGATAAAAAATTCAAGTGACACCACATGCTGGCGAGGATGTGGAGAGAGAGGAACACTCCTTCATTGCTGGTGGGAATGCAAACTACTACAGGATTACTTAACTTTCAAGCTGATAAAACAAGGAGTAACATTCCCTTAATGTGCTTGGCTCTCTACAAAGGCAGGCCTAGTCGGCCCCCATTCATCCATTCAAGAAGCATTTCTCTAATCCCATGTCCATTCCTGACCTTACAGAACCAAATAGGAGAAAGTCTCTGTGGTTCGGTGTCATGGAGGAAGATATAGAGAGCACTAATTTTATCCCTGCTATGAAATGACATCTGTACATGCAAGAGTGCCCTCATAAGCCAAAGGATGATAGCCTTGTGCTGCCAAAAGTATCAGAGCACTCAATGAGTTAATAACATGACTAAAGGATAGACATAGGAATATCAAATAAATGTATACATATAAAGCAAGAGAAGCAATTCTTTACATGAGGAGAGTGGGCCAGCAGGGTAATCCAGACTCCAGCCCTTAAGGGCCAGACAGCACAGTGTGAAATGTTGCTTCTGTAACTCTCCGTACAAAAGAGGTTTTTGAACCCCTTCCAGCTCCCACTGCTCACTGGAGGTGCCTTTCTTCTAAGCTTCAATGTCACGCTGTCATCAGGAGAGTCTCCACCCTCCTCGGTGGAGGAGGACAAGGCCTGGATCTTTTCATTCCTGTACCCACTGGAAAGCCTTCCTCCGCTGTCTCCAATGTGATGGGCACATGATAGCCCATGTCTTCATGAATGTTTCAGGTCAGTGAGGGTATGGTATCTTTGGGAGGTCAAACTTCTGGAGAAGAGGCAGAATAATCAGAACATACCTGAGTAAAGACAGGGCTGAGCTGTGTTAGTCTAATGAATTTCAAGTTCACAGGATGACATCCATGGTCTCCAAAGGGAGATGCTGGCCTGGGTGGGCCTTGGGACAGAGCAAGTCAAAACCTGAAAGGAGTCCAGTCCAAGAACACTTCTGGGCACTGAATAGCCAAATCCTGCTGATTGTCCAAGGTCAAGATCCTATGCAGCCAGCCATTTTCCTCCTTGCTTCGGCCAAGGAGATGCTTGATCCAGTGCCAGCAAGCACAATGAATGTCATACCTTACAAATGCTGACGAGACAACATGTTCCTTTTAGCATTAATTGTTTCATTCAGAAGAAGCCATTTAAAAAACCTGAGTCTGGTCTTTTTCCTTGATGAGCAATTTCAGGCTGCCTACCAAAGCTTTTGTTTGTTGGGAGGAGAGAGGAAGAGAAGGTATTTGTAAGGCATTTTAATTTTCATATTTAATGAAACAGATTGGATAGAATGTTCCTTCGATTCTATTTTTCTGTCTCCTGAATCCCTTCTTGGAAATTACAGAATCTTCAGGAGCTTCCTGTAAGAACTTTTCTGCATCCCCCAAGTTAAGTCTATCATATGATAGCCACGGAATAAAGTGTAATATATCTTATAGCAACATTCTATCATTATCATTGTAACATACCAATCATAAATCTCAAAGCTGCAGAGGAGAGAAACACACGCTTCCATTTCCCTCTGTTCTTCTGAGCACATAAAGTTATATAACTCCCTGAAGCCCTCTTTTTGTCGTTGCATCTAAAATGCTCAGCCTTCTCTGCAGGATACATTCTTTAAAAGGACTATTTCATCGCAGTAAAGAAGAACTAATGAATCCATCGGCACACTTGTTTATTTTAATTGATTATCAAAGATGTAGAAAAAAAAACAGCCTCGGACTGGAGGCAGGAAGCAACCTTGCTCAGTTTGCCATTGATGCACACAGTGTCTTCTTCTCTTTCGTTCTTTCTGATGATAAAGGAGAATAACACCTTAGTCCATTTTCAGAACAAGACTATAAGCATGCCTGGCAGATATAAGAGTTCAATTACTATTGGTGGAATAAGTGAACAACGTAATTCACCTATAGAACTTAACTTTTTGGGGGCCTAGATTTCTTCCCTTGTCCAAAAACCCAAAAATGATCAGTAATATCTGTGTTTCTGCCTCACATGGTCATTGTATCAGATCAGATAGATTATGGCTTTGTGAACTGTCGAGAGATGCACAGAACTGAAGAGGCAATGCTGTTAGTGACAGAAGCACTTGACCTATGTATGACCTTTGGCAAGACATTTCAGTCCTCCAAGCTCTCTTCTCTCTAGTGTACAAGATTGGACTAGAAAATCCATAATTTTATTTCCAGCTCAAACCAAGGTCTTTCAACAGCAAATACCATTCTATGCAAAGTACCCTTCTAGGAAGAAACATTTACAAAATTCCAAGAAATTTCAAAGAAAAATGAAATCCACTGATTGCTCTAAAACACTTCATGCTTGTTACATTTTGAAATATAAAAACAGGACATCTGGGAATAGCATAGGAAGCCATGAAAACCAGACTTCATAAGGAAAATCTTTGGGGAAAATAAAATTTGAGCTAACTTCTGGTGTGCATCGTGTGGAGAGCACGCTGACCTTCCCAACGGCTTGTGTAACAAAGTTGGGTTTGGCATTTGGTGTTGGCTTTTGCAATCCACCTAATGAGAAAGATGCTTAAGAAAAGCAAGAATATGCTGCCTAAAATCATGCAGTGAAACATGGAGGTTGAAAGCAGTATAAACACACTATTGTGAATTAAACAAGCCACCTCGTGTGACTGTCGGGACACTTGAAGGCAATCCCAGGCACACAAAAAGAATAAATACTCTTGTAGCTTTCAGGGAAACTCATTGACTTACAAAGCCAGATTTTCCTACAGAACTCAGCTGAAGGGACAAATGCATCAAAAAACACAAATAGAATGTGGACAGCAGATACAACAGGGAATTACACATTAGACAATTTGTTCTCCGCGTTATTATTAAAATCATACATGATTGGCAATTAAATACCCTTGCAAATCTAATCTCACATGTTTGTTCCTCACATTTGCTGCCATTATTTTCAAGTATTCTGTCTCCATTGCTTTCTTCACAAAAAGAAAAAGAAAAGAAAACTATCAAAAGAGCTTGTCTTCATCCCTTACCTTCCACTTTCACTGTTTAATGAACTATATGACCACCAAGTTCAGAGGAAGTCACAGAAGCACTTCTTAGGACTTTGTAAGGGCAGCATTTGTGGTAGATTTGCGTCTGCTTCAGGAACAAACAGGCTAGGAAACTCGAGAAGTTCCACCCAACAATTATTTACATACCGTTTATTTTGCATTTGTCAGGTATTGCTCAGCAGTGATTGCTCAGCAGTGCTCAGTGGCTCTTCTATCCATGATTCGAAGATTCCCTTTGGTTCTCCTCTTTAGCTGCAAAAAAAAGCTTTATCTTTATCTTCCAAATTCATCACTAAAGAGAGACGGTTCAGCCGGGCGTGGTGGCGCACGCCTTTAATCCCAGCACTCGGGAGGCTGAGGCAGGCGGATTGCTGTGAGTTCGAGGCCAGCCTGGTCTACAAAGTGAGTCTAGGACAGTCAAGGCTACACAGAGAGACCCTGTCTCGAAAAACCAAAAAAAAAAAAAAAAAAAAGAGACGGTTCAATGGATACAGGTGCCTGCCAAGAAGCCTGAGATCCTGAGTTCTATCCCCAGATGCCCTTGGGAGAAGGAGAGAACTGGCTCTCACAAGAATGATGCAACCTAGTACTTCAACACTTCAACACTAGCTTTGACGATTGTCCTTGCTACCTTGTCATAGAATAAAATGCTTTGCTATTCCCACTTCCTATACATCCCTCTGGAACTGCAAGGATACTAAGACTTGGCTTCAGATGATCCATGGCCAGAAGTAGAAATGTAGAGCTCCAAAATACTAAATACTTGGACTGACATCATTGAGGTTGGCTAAGTCTGATTCTTTGATATAATTCAGAAAAAAATCAACCAAGGCCCCTTATTATTCTTACTTCCTCAGCACCCCTCAGCCCACTCCTCCCATGAGCTGATCCTACATACCATTTTCTCTTAGACACATTCTTGGATGGCAAAACCTATTTGAGTATCTGCTTTAGTGAATTCAAATGTAGCAAATGTTTTTGCCTGCCACACAGTTCTATAAACAGATGTGTTGACACTGGTGTTCCTTTACCTGCAATATCCTTTTCATAGACAGTCCTGATTCCGTATGGTTGTGTTCTCACATCATAAAAACATACCATCCTCAAACTCATATCTGTTGAATGGGTGAGCAAAAGAAAATTTCAATTAAATGGTTTTGTGATGGTCAAAATAGGGAGACAGAAAACTATTAGCAACTGCTAACACATCAAAAAAAAATTCATCATGAATGGCTTGGTCCTGGAAACCTGAGCAGGGTGGGAAGGGAATGAAGAAAGGATAGAAACACAGGACACACAGACAGAAAATCTGGGATTGAGAGGGTTGTGCTCGCTTGGATGGAACAGCACCAATTTGGCAAGCCACTATGAACTGCAACATTTACTATTATAGCACAAGGTTAGCTAGTCTCAGAAGAGGGTTCGAGGTTGCATTCACCCCAGAGGAGGAAGCTGCAGTTGCTAGGTTTTACACACAATGATCAATCATTGTAAATATACATTCTTGGACCAAAGGAAGGCTTTGCCACTCCTGGTGGGTCTGGAGCACTGAGGCCCCTTGACATGGCCATCTCCATGTCAAACAATGCACACTGATTCAGGATGTTACTGGCTCTCTACACTTTCAAAGTCAAGGCTTTCTTGGCTCCCACACATGTACAGATGAAAATAAGAAAGCTTAGAGAATTGCTTTAGGGATAGATGGCTTGTTAGTTATTTTTATAAAACTGTGTTTGTTTCTTAGTTTCTCTCTTAACTTGGCTACCACACAAATAATTGAGACTCTTTTATGTTTGCTTAATAATAAGTTTCACAAAACAACAACTGAGCAGTCATTACTCTATTCTTAACCCTCTAAACTAATATGATTTCCTCCCAGCACATATCCCAGAGATCCTTGCACTTTGTAGCTTTCCTGTTTCAGTTCCTCTCTCCTGATGTCTTCTAAACCTCTTCCAGTGGCTCAATCTCTTACTTCCTCATCTCTCCTCCTCCTCCTTCTGTGGCTGGCACAAAGTTCAGGCCTATTCTCTCCTCTGCTCAGTGACTGGCTGTAAGCTGCTTTATTGGCATATCAGGGGACAATTGAGGAACAGTGCTTACACAACATGGAGACAGAAGATTCTCAAAAATAATTGCAACCAGATTTGGGAGTTACAGAAATCATCATTACACAGTAACTTTATGCTTTTCTTTCAAACAATGTCATTTCTTTTGTGACAGTAGCTTTGGTCATCACAGCCTAACAGTGCTCGTGTTTAGAAACTCCACGGAGATTGGGCATGTCTTACATCATGAAGTATTATTGTATGAGCATGGGTCAACGTTGCCTTTGATTTATGACTTTACCAACATGGTGAAATCTTGCCAACCAAAATAATGTGTTTATCAATTTAGTTCTCAAGAGTTGTAGGCATAACTCACACAGTCATACCGTGAAGACCTAAGTTTAAGCCTCAGAATCTACATGAAAAAGATGACATTCAAGGTCTCCTCTGGCCTGCATATGTACAAGCATACACACACTCAGGTGCAAGCACACATATCTACAGGCAGGGAGGTGCCAATTGACTAACCTCTGAATTCTTCTGTGCCTTGCCTTCTTTGAAGTCATTCTAGAAACGTCAGTGGAAGCAAGGCCCCTATCATCTGGCCATTCCTCTTTGTTCACGTTCTTCCATTCAGCATATGAAAGCCCACATGTAGCTTTACAGACCCACAATGGTCCTATGTTGAACATGAGATTGACACTGATATAACCTTTAGGCATTGCTATGAGCAAACATTCGTGGCATAGTAATTACTGCCACTGCTCTGTGGGGCTCAAAACAGCATTAGGGCACCAATACTTACCCTCACCGATATAGGTCCTTCTCATCAATGAAACATAATACTTTCCAGTTGTCTTAATATTCGCTGAAACCCAGTCTGTTGACATTTCACAATGTTAGATATTCACTTTTGGACCTCACTATTCCACCAGATTGATTTTTATAGCTAGGTCTGGCATCATCTCTCACCCTTTGGCCTGTGGCACAGTTAATAAAACTTGGGTTTATTGAAGCCCAAAGTTTAGAAAGTTTCCACTGGCTCACAGGGTTGGGAGACACTCTAGATATATCCACAGTACCTCTTCACTGCCTAGTGTACCCTCCACACATTAGGTAAAGTGGGTTCATGGCTTGGCTTCTCTAGGAACTCTCCCACTGTCACATACCAAGTGCCATTACCTAGAAACATGAAGATATTTTGACTACTACATGGGAATTTGGGCTACTAAGCGACAAGTGGTGGGAAGAGCTGATACATCCCATTGCCTGCCACCTTCCAGTTGCAGCCCACAAGGCGGAGCCATCACTCAGAACTTTTTATTAATATGTGGCTGCCTGGGTAAACAACCTCTTCATGTGTACTTATCCTCTTTGCCGTCTTGCTCCTCACTCACTGCTTGCGATTTTACATCCCAAGAAAGTGTTATATTAAACTTGCCTCAGATAAAGGAAGCAAGGCTACTTAAAATGAAACAAAAATTCCTTAAACCAAAATCTGAGACGTTGGAGTGTTACTATGTATTGTTATACTGTTTCTCTATATATAGAGTATGTAAACATATGTATGTATAGATTAGTAGGCACAGAATAAATAGATAAACAGGTAGATTTAAAGAAAGATACTAGATAGATAGATAGATAGATAGATAGATAGATAGATAGATAAGATAAGATAGCTAAAGCAAGTATGGAGAGTACATAGGCGTTTTAATACAGCAGCAATGAAAATTCATAAAATAAAATTTCATAAGTACTGTTTGCAGTATCAGATAAAAGCCTGAAATCCTACATGTGTATCTTATGAAATATCTGCAAGAGTTCTACAAGTAAAATTACACTTATAAAAAAGATGAAATAAATCAGAGACCTAAGTCATGGAAGAGTGCGTTGTCCCTGGGGACCCAATGACTCAACATTGTTATATGTTAATTCTGCCTGAACTGGGCTACTGAGCCAAGGCAAATTGAGTCAAAATCCCAGTAAAACTTCAAAGAAATTGATATGCTGATTCAAATTTTGTAGAAAAAGAAAAAACAGTAAAAACTAAAATGCAAGAAAGAAACAAGTGAGCTGAAGGATTTGCAAGTGTGGACTTCCTGTCACACTGTAGAACAGTGACAGCAGCATTGTCACAGAGGGTCCAGCTCACACATGGTCCACTGAATTTCTTTTTTTTTTAATTTATTTATTAATTTATTCATATTACATCTCAATTGTTAGCCCATCCCTTGTATCCTCCCTTTCTTTCCTCCCTCCCATTTCCCCCTCTACTCCCTTCCCCTATGTCTGTGACTGAGGGGGACCTCCTTCCCCTGTATATGCTCCTAGGGTATCAAGTCTCTTCTTGGTGACTTATTATCTTTCCTCTGAGTGCCACCAGGCCTCCCCATCCAAGGGACATGGTCCGATATGGGGCACCAGAGTTTGTGTGAAAGTCAGATCCCCTTCTCCACTTAACGGTGGAGAATGTCCTGTCCATCGGCTAGACTGGGGAGGGGTTCGAAGTTTACTGCTATATTTTCCTTGGCTGGTGCCATAGTTTGAGGAGGACTAGAGGGCCCAGACCCACCTGTATTTTTCCAGGACCCACTGGATCCCTCTATTTCCTCATTCTTCCAGGCTTCTCACCCCTAAAGTCTCAATAGGATTTTCTCCCCTCTGACCCACTTTCTTCATTGCTGGTGGGAATGCAAACTAGTACAACCACTTTGGAAATCTATCTGGCGCTTTCTCAGAAAAATGGGAATAGGGCTTCCTCAAGACCCAGCTATTCCACTCCTTGGAATATACCCAGAAGATGCACTACCACACAACAGGGACATATGCTCAACCATGTTCATAGCTGCCTTATTCATAATAGCCAGAACATGGAAACAACCTACGTGTCCATCAGTAGAAGAATGGATAAAGAAACTGTGGTATATTTACACTATGGAATACTACTCAGCTATTAAAAACAAGGAATTTCCGAAATTTGTGGACAAATGGATCGAACTAGAAATTATCATAATGAGTGAGTTCACCCAGAAGCAAAAAGAGTTAAATGGTATATACTCACTTATATCGAGACACTAGGCCAAGGGGTACGCCCCCATGGTCCACTGAATTTCAACAGTGATGCAGAGACTGTCATCTGAGAAGAAGTGGTCTTTTCCATGAATGTTGAAACAACCGGAATGTGTTAATCCAATAAAGAACCTAGATCCATACCTTGTGTCTTTATAAAACATTAGCGCAAATGGATCATAAATGTAAAACAATGACAATTGTATGTAAAGATTATAGAACTTCTAGAATAAAGTGAGGCTTTGGAATAATAAAAAAAGTTTATAATAAAAATTAAAATGTAGTTTATTACATAAATACAAAAATTTGCAAGTGGACAAAACATCTCAGCAGAATAAAAACAGTAACCAAATGAAACTCAATAAAACCATGATGCAGTCTTACTAACAGGATTTAATAACAGAACCATTTGTTGAAGTGAGGTCTCTCTATGTTGTCCAGGCTAGCCTTCCAAGTCACGTGGTCCTCCTGCCTCAACCTCCTGAGTAGCTGTGCCTGTAGGTACATACCACTGTACCCAATAGAAGAGCAGTGTTTCCAATGACAACATGAATAAATTGTCTGACATTCCTCATAGACTGCTAAGAATCCACACTGTTGCAGCAACTTTGGAAAGTACCTGGCGGAATCTCACAAACCTACACATGCTGCACAGTACAGCAACCCCACTCTTGGGCATTTACCCAAGTGAAAAGAGAGCTTCCATTCCCACCAGACGCCACATATTAACACTCCGAAGAGCTTGACCTGCAGCCCCCAACCCTGAAGCTGAAAAGCATGGTGCGTGCACACAGTCAGACACTGGGAATCTAAAGAGAAACAAACTCCTGAAGCATGTATCAATGTGGATAAATCTCAAGTGTGTGTGTGTGTGCGTGTGTGTGCGTGCGTGCGTGCGTGCGTGCGTGCGTGCGTGCGTGCGTGCGTGTGTGCGTGTGTGTGTGTGTGTGTGTGTGTGTGTGTGTGTGTAAGAAGCTGAAGTCAAAGGCATCGCATGAATGACTCTGTGAGTATGACATCCTTGCGAAGCTCAAACCACAGAAGAGAAATAGACAAAAGTCCAAGAGGAGAGGAAGTGCCCAACACAGGAGTGCTGAGGAGAGGAAGTGCC